>OZ018320.1:195587297-196787297 GCA_963969495.1 Ceratothoa steindachneri
ATTTTTTACTCGTAAAATAAAAGAAATTGTTTCTCTGCCATAAGGTGCCTCTATTGAGGATTTTTCTTAAGGAATTCTCATAGGCTCAAGAATAAATGTGTATAAAATATAAATACTGCTTTGTTTTCTATACTAAACCAGCTAGAAGGTAAATATTATTAATTTGTAATGTAGATCATAAGCTATACCAGAAACATGCATGAGAAAAGAATAAACCAATGAAAAGAGGGCTAAACTAAAAAAAAGTAAAAAAAGAAAATACAACATACGCAAAGTTCAAGGAAAGAAATACCACAAGAGCAGCCGGTCTAACACTCGTGGTTGGAAAATAATGCAAAGAGATCAGGAGCTCCAGCATTTACGCTCACCATTTCAACATCGCAAGTCCATGAACGCTGGTGGATCTGCTGAACTTTTTCCTAGAGAGGAACTGTACCAAAATAAATTTATGTCTCCACGGCCCTACTCCATCATGCAGAGATATTTAACAACTACAATCAAAAGAAAAACAAAAAAGAAATCGGAGAAAATATGGCAGATGATGAAACTGAAGACAGAGTAAGCCCCATCCCTAAAAGGCGAATGTCCAACTCCCCTAATAGAGGGAACATAGAGAAAAAGGAAAGAAAAAAACAAATACTCTAATTCTCGTAGGAAAATAAAGCGGGCAGAAAAAAAATCAGAAATCCACTTGATGTTGACGAGGAAGTGTCCTCAATCTCCCAAGAAGACGGCCTCATTTCAAACATCACGAAAACATCAGTACTAGAAAAAAATTCAGTTATGATGGATGCGAAATTGAAATAAATTTATTATCTTCACTTATTACAGGTTTACCATCAACAAATCCCCCTTTAAAATAAATGCCGGTCTAGTAAAAAACTCAAATATACCTTCGATAAACAGTACAACATAGAGAATCTGCTACGTTTGAATCAATTGAAAGTGGTTAGCATAATTTCACCATAAAATGAAGGTAAAATAAATTATAACAATATAGAAGTGACGAATCTAGTTAAAATTAATATAGTTATAGTGCCAAGAGAATAGGTACAAAAATATATATTAAAAAATGATAAATAAGATGATTATAATATCAGCGAAACATAATACAAAAGGTAAAAACCTATCTAGAAAGACCAATGTTGTAGGAAAAAAGGTTGAGTCTACCACCAGAAGAAGAGAACCCTAATGGGAGCTTCTGTGTAAGTTGCTATTGCAGACTTCGTGATGCAGCAATTTATGTCGCAGACCTTAGTGGACTTTACATGCGTATCATGGGGGTCAGCAAAGTTCACGAAACTTTTGTTATTTTGGAACCTGACAAGCTACTCGACTTTCATAATTACATCAATAGTGTCTTCTCGGAGATAAGGTTTACGAAGGAAGAGTAGGAGATGTCAGCTTTGTTTTTTATGGAGGTCCTAGTTTACAGGAAAAAGACTCATACAGAACGCCTATTTCAATTCTAGAACCAATATCCACTGAAACACAAACAAAGCACCATCAGAACTGCATGAATGCTCAGCTCCATCTGGACGACAAATAGCGTCTCGCGGAAAATCTCCTCATTACGACCTGATCATGAAGGAGACCTTAGAGAGTTCAATCTTTCTTAAGTGCCAAAGACCTCCAAGATTATTTCATTTCTTCTTCCCTCCTTCGACATTAAGTTTGCAAACACAAAGTGTAGAACTCTTTGCATCAATATCATAAGAATTAAGAAGTTCCTTGACCAGGAGAAATTGTACGTGGTCTACGAACTCCATTGTTGTGGGTGCACACTGAACTATGTTGTTCAAACTTCATTGCAGCTCCGGATGAGGGTTGAGGAGAATTGAAGAGTCCCCCGAAATAAAACGAGAAACTACACCCGATGGTAACTTCCCAAATAGGATTGTTTAAATTATCCCAGATGTTTCCGTTATAGCATAAAACTAAAGATTCTTTCCTAAATATATCTGAACAAACTGTAAAGTTACGCATCATTATAGCCTGTGTTTTGCCTCTCTTAAAATAAAGCAGATAAATCAACTAAATATTTGATTTATTACCATATTTCTGGTGCTTTTTTACCCCATATAAAATTAGATATAAAATCTGTAGAACTAGAGATTTCGGATTCGTCTACGAAGGGGAAAGAATGAGGTCTGCAGATTTTTTCTTAATCTTCAGATATTTTCAGGAAGTTCTACAGATATTACATCTGTGCGATCTGGCAACACGGCCTCTCATTCTGAATTGTGGCTGTGAGAGAGAGGGTGTGCATATATAGCTCCGGTGCATATTGTGACTGAAAGTAAAGAACCGCTTGTCTTTCTCTTTGTTGATAATGAAATGTGTTTCCCGCTTTATCACTTTCCTGTGTCTTTAAATAATCTAATTTTATTTCTCATACAGTTATCAGCGTTAGTAACTGTTAGATATTAATGATGGCTCGTAAAATAACGTAAAATTCTGTATCTCTTAGAGAATGGTTTGATAATTATTAAAGGTTCAAACTCCCCTCCAACAAACAAGTTTTAGGTTTCTTTCTTTATAATCATAACAAGCTAAATGAAACTGTCTATACTCCTGCTATTAAGATGATTAAAAAGGTGGCGAAGTTTTGAGATCGGGCAAGGATGACCATTCGCTACAAGCAATATTTTGTAAAAAAAAGTAAATGGATGGTTTGAGAAGTAGAAAGATATCAAGAAGAATGCAGGAAGACAAACTGCAACTCAAAAAGGTAACGAAGCAGCTTTCAAAAGCATGTTTCAAGATTTATTTGATATTGGACACGCCAATGCGCTGGAGACGATTTCAATCGAGGAAATCCAGCAATTATTGATTGCACAGCACGAACCTAAACGTCGTGGAGCGATTATTTCAGTAGATGTCAGCTTGAAGAAGAACGAATTTAAAAAAAGTAAAGTGGAAGAGCAAATTTGGAAGCGGCGGGAGAGAACTATAGAGGATCTCCACTTTCTGCAGTCTCTAGCAGTGGTAAAAAGCAGCGAAATTGACAGTACTACTGAAGAGGAAGAAGATCCAGTTAAAAGTACTATTTGCACGACACCAAGACCTTTGAAACGAGTACACCAACGAGTGCTATCACCAGACCTTGGGGCCATTTTTGATTGACATACGGTATCAAACAGAGCTTCTGTGACAGTAGTTGGTGAAAGTGTCCACAGTTTGAGGCAAGAAATACAGCTCCTAGCCCTGAACCGATACAGCATCAGACGGCAATGGCAGCAAATCGCTAAATTCACGTAGTAAAATTTAAAGATAAGTGAGACCCACAGTTCCCCTCATTGTGCACTAGGATGGGAATTTATTCGCAAATCTCATTGGCACTGGGAATGTGGAGAGATTGCTTGTGGTATTGACAAGCAGTGGCCAATCCCAAAGCTACCATCAAAGAGAGGAGAAACTCAAGCTATGGCTATCCTTTCTGTTCTGAGAGACTAAAATTTAGAGGAAAATCTGCATGGGATGTTTTTAGACACAACCCGCTCAAATACTGATCGGCACAAAGAAGAGTGCATTCTTTTGAAGTGGCTTCTTGTTCGATAACTTCAACACGTTGGCTTTTGCCATGTCTTGGAGCTCATTGATTAAGCAGAATTTTCTGAAGCCATGATGTCTTCATCTGCTAATGATGTTCTCTTGTTCAAGTGCTTCAAAGCAAGATGGCAATATATTGATAATTCAATATATGATTACACGGGAAACACAGTGGCCGATTCAAAGATAAGATTGTGCAGATCTTGGAAATGGCCGTTAAAGTCATTCAGCTCAGATATGACTAAAGAGAGCTCTTGGAGCTGGTTATCATCGTCCTTGTTGCCCTCCAGTTTGTAGCTCTCAGAGCCATGCACCCAACATGATGGATAACAAAACTATTCTACTTCTTTAAAATCTGGTTGTTTCGCTCGCATTTCAATCTGACAGCACGCGAGCATTGAGGATTATGAAAAATCTGCATCTTCTTTCCACATATCTACGTTGAAGCGTGGGTAACAACCAACATTGCTTTGAAGGCCCCGATAAATTACCTGAAGTTACTGAAACAATGTCAAATGTATCTCATTGATTAACATCTACATATCTAACGCTACGGTGAAAATGGTAGGCCAGCTGTAGTACCTTTCTGAGGAGTTGCTCGCTTTGGCATTGTTTGATGATGATTTGGACAATAGCACCAAGAACAAGATAGTTATAGCTAGAGATAGGTATAGATAGTTATAGTAAGAGAAAGAAGGGGAGAAAAAACCACTGAAGCTTGCGACTATCGACGTGAATCTGATTCAGGATAAGACTTTATCCCATTTTACAGCCGAAAAATCAAGACTTCTTTTCAAGAATTTGAGTTTTCCAGATGATTTCATAGGAAATCCAGCCTACTGAAAATATCCCATTGATGCTTGATTTTCAAGAAAATGCAAAAGTGAATCTTTCCACCAGCAGTAAAAGGCCTCAGAAACGTCCAAGACAGAAACGGCAGTGGGCACGATATACAAGAATGGCTGATTATTTCATATTTTCACATATAAAAATTTATAAACTCGTAGACAGTAGAGACACATGAATTTCTCCCTCTCTCTGGCTTTTCTTCTCTCTCTTATATCTATATATTCGTATGTGTGTGTGTTTGTGTACCCGTGCGCGCGTACCATTAGTCCATACTTCCAAAATTTCTGTAGATTTATTGATGGGAAAAATAAAAAATTCCCCACATCGCTTATTAATTTTTTCCTTGCTCGATTAGTCATAACTGCCTACAATTGTGAATTAATTGTTATTTTTGATGTAGTTTTCTGATATTTTCCCTTTATTTTTTGTAAGTTTCAATTACTATGAGTAGTAGTAATAGTTCTATCGACATGCTCATGATCATGATCATCAATGTTGTTTGTCTTGTTTGTTCTTTCAGATTAGGATCAAATGTTCCTAAATTTCAGAAACTTATTGGCCCGGCACCAACGGATTACTGGAAGGAATACGTAAAATCTCCATAGGATGCATTTCGTATATACTTCAGTGATGAATTCATTGATCTTATTATTGAACAGAGCAGGTTAGATGCAACTCAGTAATATTTGGATTGATCTGCCGTAATTCGAGACAACATATTGTCATTCATTGCTATTTTAATACTCTCTTGTTATAATCAACTCCTTTCTAGACGGTTGTATTGGAATACAGATCCTGATGTGTATAACATTTTAGTTAGTGGAAACATGCGACGAAACACATTTTAAAGTATAATGTACGTTCTTAATTTTGCTGATAACCAGCATATGATGATTGTTATTATAAAGTTAGGCCTATTTTTTGAAAATTTAAATAAATCATCCAAAATTGTTGATCTGCCTAAAGATGTTTGTATTAATGAAGTAATTGTGCCATATTATGGGCATCACAGGACGAAACAGTTTATCAGGGGAAAGCCAATACGTTTTGTATATAAATTGTGGGTTCTATCTGGTTCGGATGGATACATGTGTCATGCAAAACCTTATTGTGGTAACTCAACAAAACTTCCTGTAACTGTGTTAGGTCAAAGTGGGGAAGTTAAGCTGGGTTTAGTTAAAAGAGCAAAGATAAGGGCTGAAAATGTTTATATTTTCATCACTTGTTTGCGTTCTTTCCTCTTTTGAATAAACTTTCAAAGAATGGTACTAAAGAAGGAAGATTGAGAAATGCACCATTACCAGCTTCCAAAATGCTAGAGAAATGGGAAAGAGGTTATGTTGAGTCGGTGTGTACTAATGATCAAACTTTAATAAAGTGGAAAGACAATAAGGTGGTGACAGTTGCTTCAAATAAATTGTGTGTTGATAAAAAATAGATTATAGCTCCAATGCTTAATGCTATTTAAGCTTATAATAAGCATATGGGTGGAGTTGATCTAACTGATCAATTTGTTGCCAATTACCGCATCCGAATTCGATCTCGCAAATGGTCGTGGCCATTATTTTCTTCGAGTATCTGCTGTTCTTCTGTCAACGCTTGGCTTTTGTAAAGAAAATTTGGAAATCCCATTTTATTCCGGGAATGTTTAAGACAAATTGTGCTTCCATCATTAAAGCAACGTGGAACAAACCCCAAAAGACCTGGACCATTAACTAACAGGATACGTGGAGTTGCAGGAGACGGAGTAAAGAAGCATCATTCTGATCACTGGCCAGGACATTTACCCTCTAAATACTCAAGATGTAAGCATTGCGAAGAGGGAACGAAGTATTAGTGCAAAAGATGTCATGTTCCAAAACATCTTATATGCATGGAGCCATATTATTCAACATAATATATGTGTCAGCGTGTTTTCAGAATAAAAAAATAAGAATTAAACTATTTTCATTTTCCCATCGCAAAGTGTTATGCTTTGAATCCGAGTGGCAACTTTGGTTACCATCCCTATATTCGGCATTGTAAATAAAAAAAAATAATTCTAAAGGACTATATGCTTTATTTATTACACTAGAATGAAGTTTCTAAAATATTATATTAATAACTTAAAAAATAAATTGTCGGCATTAATTGGTTAACATAATGAGAACAAAGGCTCGAATGCTAAAATAAAACCAAAAATCACTATATGTAAAACAAAAATGAAAGAGTTTGCTGGGCAACCTGACACAATTCGCAATCACTATCATTCATATAATTTTTCTTTATAATCACCCTCTCTCCTCATCCATATCATCAACATCGCTGATCTTCACAATTACGCAATTCTCTCTACCTATCCTCTCTTATTTTCCAACACAAACACTTCTTTTGCTATCGCACTTCCAAAGATATACAGGCTTATTAGTATCCTATGGCTACCTATATTAGATGACCTCATAATTATAAAAGAACTTTTATTAATGTCAGTAAATATTTCGATAAAAACGTATGAGAATGCTGATAAATTACTAATAGGAATCATAAGCAATATAAAACACAAACACTGATTGTAATTAAGCAGAGGTATCTTTAGAAATTATGAGTTTCTTAAGGATGTTAGAAAATTATTGTAGAGAATAAATAAATACAAAATATATCTCTACACTAACATAGGTACCAGGGTTTGTCCGGCAGAAAAAAAAATCCTTAGGCAAATAAATAGAGATGCATATTTTGGAAAATTATTATATCGTGGCACAAAAATACCTTACTAGCTGATGTTTATCATTTTTTTTAAGTATAATTAACGACGAAACTTTAGAGGAGATAGAATAACAAGTCTCCAGATTTATAACAGTTTTTTCCAGATAGGAAAATAAAAAATCAAATTAATATAAGAATATGATTAGGCAACAAAACTTAGTTAAATCTTCATAAATAAGTCATTGTTTCAAACGCAAAGTATTTTATGAATGAATTTTCCAAATTATAACTTATAAAAGTGAAACCTCGACAATTAACACAATCAGACAGCAGAAACTGGCGCCAATTCAGAGGAACAAAACGATACATGTTAGGATTGCCCCCCAGACACCATTAAAAGAATAGATAAGCAGAAAAACACAGGCTATATAAATATATATATATATATATATATATATATATATATATATATATATATATATATATAAATATATGCATATATATATATATACATATATATATATATATATATATAAATATATATATATATATATATATATATATATGTATATATATATATATATATATATATATATATATATATATATATATATATATATATATATATATATTAAAAAATAAAGAAAATTTCTCCGAAAGAAATGGTCATGACATTGGCAAAAGAAACGACAGAAGATGGAGAAAGGACATCTTAAAGGAGACACTTTATATATTCAGATATCCAAAAGATAACTTCGAGGAAGAGGTGAGGATGAAACTCACTCAATTGCAGATCTAACGAAGTAAATTTAATATTGGGATGTATATGGTTGGCATATTGCATGAATTCATTTAGTTACAACCGCCTGCACGTTTTAGGGTCCTACTAAGGTTGTCTTTACGGACTCCCCAAATGTCACAAGGAGGGTATCAACCTTCCCCCCATTTTAGCATCTTATAATCTCTCTCTTACAACCTAACGAAATGTTAGGTTGTCCCTCCTTTATGAGTAGTTTCCATGTTACCTCGCTCTTGAGCAAACTATTGATATAATTGTCCGACGTGCATTTCCCCCAAATAACTCCTTTTTTATGTATTTACACTTCACTTTTAAATTAAACACTTAATTTAGCTGTTCAAGACAATTAATTTAGTTTAAAAATGAAACCTATTGTCAAATAGGGGGGATGGGCATGGGCAATGCCTTGGGCCCTGACTTTGCAGATACGAATATCTTCATGTCCTAGTTTGAAGAACAATTATTCAGCAAAAAACTCGGAATCTCTCAACCCATACTTTACTGAGGAATCGTGCAATAAATTTATGCAATAAGGCAACCATATACATCCCAATATTAAATTTACTTGCGAAAAGGACCTAAATGCTTCCATTTCATTTTTGGATATCCACATTTCCCATTCTCCAACAGGATTTGGAACCAAAGTTCTTCGTAAGCCAACCTTTAGTGGACAAGGCCTAAGCTTTTTAAATTTTTGTGACTTTTCGTAAAAAATCAGTGTAATTAAAACACTAATATTCTGGTCATATAATGTTTGTTCTTCCTACTCTAAATTTAACCAAAATCAAATTTCCGATTAAATATTTCAAACAAAACGGTTTTCCTGTGTCTGATTGAAAAAGTCACGACCAAATTTTTAAAAACATTTAACATCCAAAATTTAAATTCCCAACTGTTTGAAAAGATATCCGTTACGTAGTCTTTCAGGATATCGGCTTTTTAAATAAAAAAAAATCAAAAGAACTTACAAGTCTATTAAATAAATTATTTTTCCATATCAATTTTAGTTAATTTGTATAAATAAACACCACATAGGACTATACTTTATTTTTAAGGATAGAATTCCGCCTGAAGCGAAGTGCTGTCATATATGAATTTACTTTCCCCAAATGTCAACTCTGGGAATATATTGGCAGTACAATGCGCTCCCTGAAGTCTAGGTTCTGTTCCAATTTGGAAGTTAGCCAAAGGACTGGGAATGTTTTCTCTAAGAAAGAATTCTCAGCTGTTTGGTTCACTTCCTAAATTTTAAAACCGATATCAAAAGAGACGATTTTAAATTCTCAAAACGCGCCTCTGATACCATATCATTAAGAATTCTTAAACTAATGTATATTAAATACTTTTCTCCATCTCTAAATGCCTCTTCCTCTTCCCATCCACCTTTTTTTATTTTAAAATATAACTAACCTCATAATCTTCTCTTCCTTCTTACTCTTGTCGCCGTTTCTTTCAGTCTTCTATAAAGTTAGTGTTATCTCGATGTGTTTCCAGTGTTTTCCTCTAATTCATTAATGTTAATTCTCCACCATAATAAAAAAATACCAATTTCCTGTAAATCTTTCCCCTACTCCTTAATAAACCCTCAATATTTTCTATTAATTCCAGTATTGATTGATTTTAATTCTAATTTAAAAGGTTTGCCTTCTTCATGAACTCTATTTTTCCAGTACCCGAAGATGGGTGAAAGGAACAACCGAAACGTTGTATCTATCCAGAGAATGAAATGAATTTCCCTTTATACGTCCTTTCGTTCATCTTACAAATATATATATATATATATATATATATATATATATATATATATATATATATATATATATATATATATATATATAATATAAATATATATATATATATATATATATATATATATATAAATATATATATATATATATATATATATATATATATATATATATATATATATATGGTGAAGGAGAATAGGAGAAACTACAAGTTATATTCGGTTCTTTGTTACTGACGTTTCGCTTCTCTGGAGCTTTCTCAGAGTAACAAGAAACTAAGACAATAAATCAACGATCAACGACGATTTAAAGAGAGAATTGTGTATGGGATAGGCGTTAGAGAGAAATATAAGAAAAAAGAGTCTATAGGAATAGAGGATATGTACCAGGTCGTCTGATAACCTCAGTCGTCATGCGTCTTATATCCCCTCGTTTCTTTCATGGCTACTCCTAAAAATGAGACAATCTTTCCAGCCTTTCTTTTCGTTGACAAGACCTCTTCTGGGAATTAAGAACACTTGTCACTGCATTCATTCCTCTTATTGTGTTTTTCATTTTTCACTGTAGTTTAATATTTGTTTAATTGTATTATTTTATTTTAGAATTATTTCTATTATCATTTTATCGTCCACTACGGATCTTTTGTTTTGGATTTGTCTACTTTGTACTTTTCAATATTCTTCTCTACTTTGTATTATCTTTTATTTTTATGGTTATTTCTATTCTCATAATTTGGTCCACAACGGATCAGAGGCACGCGGCTTCTAAAGACCTAATTTTGCAGAAGGGTTTTTAGAACCAGAGATGTGCTGTTGTGGAAACAGAAGAAACTTTCGGGGCAGCTCTGTGCTTTCAATTCCTTCCGAGAACACGCGCGCGCACGCGCAATGGTCCGTATGGACACTACATTCGATCATAGCTAGACACAAATACGATCTATAATTCCGGGTGATCTCTTCACCTACGATTCACAGTATTGATATCAGAAGACGATTGTAGTCGGACTTTCTTTGCGCCTTCTTCCTTTACTAATGTAGGTCAAGTCTTTCCTTCAGAACGCAATCAAGACAAGAACCATCAACAATCAACGACGATTTAAGAAAATATAAATGTGTATGGAATAGAGGTAGAAAGAGAGAGATACGTAAGAAAAAGTCTCTTTAGTAAGAGAGGATATGTACCAATGTTGCTAATACCAAGGTAGAGAGAGAGAGAGAGATACGTAAGAAAAAGTGTCTTTAGTAAGAGAGTATATGTACCAATGTCAAACCTCCCTTTTTATTCTTGTTGCTTTGGGGGCCTTTGTTTTCATTGACAAACCCCTTCTGTGAGTTAAAAGAGCTTGTCGCTGCATTATGCCTCTTGATATTCATTTCATTTTTCACTGTAGTAAAGTTTTGTCATTTTTGGATTATTTTTCATCGATCATTCTAACTTTTAATGTAACTTATATTCCACTAAGGATCATTTTTTTAATTATTAATTTTTCTACTAAAGGTCTTTTTTTAATTAATTGTCCACGACGGATCATTTTATCATTGTTTTTTATACATTATTTTTCTCTTTATTTTTACTTTATTTTATTTCTATTATCATTATAATTTATAAATAGGGTAGATCACCTGCCGCATCTGCAGTTGGCTACTTTTCAAGGCTTGTTGGATGTTTAGGTTTGGTAATTCTGCTTCTTCAAGTTTTATTTGTTGGGTAACTTCTTCTGGTAAATATTGGTCTATCTTTCGCATATTTCGTTTTCGCGTTTGTGAAGGTGATATTTATTGATTCAATATCGGTGATTTCGTGAAGTAGTGTCGATGGAATCGGTCCGGAAGGGTAAAATTAGTTATAAATCTTGTTGTTTATTTTGGACGGCTTGTGCTTTCTCATTAGTGTATTTCTTACGACAGGAAGGGGAATAGCGAAAAATAGAAGCAATAGTCTCACCAGTAGCATATATAATTTCTCTTTGTGTCGTGGCGAAAGCAGTTGGAAACGAAAAAGCGACTCTAACATCCTCTTGGCCGCAGAAATGTTTACCCTGTACTGCGTTGCATATTTGTTTGATGTTAGCTTTAGATCAAGTACTCAGCCATTTCTGGAGTATGAGTAATATTCGTGTTGCTCCAGAACTTCTGGTGTCTTTCATCGTCCCATCGAGATCCTTCTAAATTGTTGATTTTTTTTCTAATCTTGTTTTCTTTTTGGTATCTGATGAGATTCTCAATCTCTCCTCTCAACCTGTTACCTGCGTTATGTCATCTGTCAGTTGAATATAATGCGCAGATTTGTGATTGGGATAAGGCAGGTCGCCCGTGAATATTGCATAGAAGGTAGGACTAAGGCATCCACCTTGTGACACCTTGTCTCCAAATCGAAGGGTTCCGGTTCAATGTCATATATTTTCAAGATTGCCTGACGGTCTTCTAATTAATCGCAGAGTATTCGCACTATATTCTGTTCCATCCAGAAATCACTGATTTTCATTTTAAGTGCCAGTAAACATATCTTATCAAAGGCTGAGGACACATCGAGAAGTATCAGTTCTACATCGCAGTCTTTTACCTTGGCGATATTAATTCTTTCGGTGATCAGTGCTAGTTCCGTTTCGGTGCCAAGCTTTCTCCTGAATCCATGCTGTTGCTCAATATATGTATAACTAATGCCAGTTATTCCTGGTGCTTTTTGTTTAAAACTCTTTAGGGTAGCCTTATACTCTTCATGACTTCAGCTATGATATTGCCTTATTTTTCGCTTAACTTCTCCCTGATAAACTGCTTAATTTCGTTTCTAAGTTCTCTCGATTCTCTGTAGTGATCTGATTTCTCCATAGATATTTATTTCGTTGATGAGGACCTCCAGTTGACGCATTTTGTCTAGTACATTTGTGTCCCACCTTGGAGCTGGGCGTACTTTGTATTCCGTCTAGGGGATAGCCATACGGTCAGCTTCCACGATCTTTGTTACCAGGTGATTAAGTTGTTCGTCGATGTTCTCAAATGTAGCACCTTCCATTTAGCCTATCAGTGTGTTCTAGAGATATTCCTTGTATGCAGCTCAGTTTGCCTTATTTATATGGTAGTTATCATGCTCACGTGATCAGACGGGATATATGGGCCTGGAATCGTCACTTGATTTAGGGAGAAGTTACGATTCGTTAGTACTATGTCAGGTGTAGTTATAGACCTTCCTGTGTGATAGGTTGAAAAATATAGGCCTTCTCTTTGTTCTAAGTCCCTACCGAATAGGAGACTTAGCGATGTCCCAGCGCCGTTGTACGCCGTGGTATACCCTACTTCTCAACAGCAGGCATTTAGATCTCCAACTAAAATGGTTGGTGCTACCTTTCCAAACAGTCAAATGAAGTTGGGGATTGGTGAGTATGGACACCTTGGCGGCTGGTATCCAACTGCCACCACAATATTATTGTAGGTCATACTGATGTTGATAGCTAAGTGTGATTCATCCAGGTCTTGGAATGCCTTGAATCTAATTTCTTCTTTGAGCGCGAGTGGATTACCAATAGAACCACAGAGTTGTAGATTTTTATATGCTCTCTATCTCCGTCAAGACCATGTTCAGATATCAGTACGATGTCTGGGTTTACTGTTCATATAATTTCGTATATTCCACTTTTATTGCTCCATCCGTTGATGTTGAGGGAGATAATTTTAAAGTTTTTGATATATCTGACGTTGGTATCCATATTTAATTCTTATTTGGTTGTTTACTCTTTATTCCCTTTTCTTATTTGCTTGTGTCTAGAATACATGAAAAAACACTGATATTTATTTCAAACTTTGATTTTCTGTCCCCGATAATAATATTTATATGGAATGTACCTATTCCCTCTGGGACAAAGTGGGAATTTGAACTTTCATTTGCATAAAGTAGAAGCAAAACGACATGATACAAAAATAACATTGATTTATTCTAGAATTAAAATACATAAGTGAGGCAATTAAAATATTATAAATGAGTAGTTTTTTGTCATTTCCTTTATACTGTAAATTACTTTGACTAAGCAGCCTCCAAATATTATCTTCCGTCAGATTTTCATTATACGATCCTTGATTGCGGCGTTCAAAGTCCAGTAGATCCTCGTGAAAGCGCTCGCCAAGCTCTTCGGATTACAATCCTACGTTCGCCTTAAGTGTATCAAGATAAATGTCAAGAATATGGACTTTCAGGGACATCCAGCAACCAATCTTCTCATTGTTTCTCACCAAATTCTCAACAAGCTCTAAATAGGTTTCAGCTTTGTGATTACCTAGGAAGCTCAGAACCACTGCGATAAAACTGTCCCACGCTGCTTTTTCCGTCCGAGTGAGCTTCATGGGAAACTCTTTGCCTACCATTATTTTTTTTATTTTGGACCAACGAAGACCCCGGCTTCCACCTTTGCCGCCGATAGTTTAAAAATGAAATATTTGATAATTGAAAGCTACAGACTGCTTATCTAGAGCTCAGACGAATTGTTTCATAAGGCCCACTTTTAATGCAGATGAGGAAAGAGTACTTTTCGGTGGTCCAATAAAGGCTCCCATTAAACGGTGTTTCTCCCTAGACTAAACTGTGGCCAAGATCTCTGACAAGGTCATTGAGATCTGTTTGTTTGGAGTAGGAGGGGTTTCTCTCCTCAGATGTACCTCTGTAATCTGGATTTTAAAGGGTAGGCCCTCGGATTCCCATGGTTTTCCTTTCTCATCATAGCTTACGGTGTTTACGCAGGTCGACCCGCTTCGAGGCTACCATTTTTGGCCTAAACTTCTTTAACTTACCAGCCTAATTTGCATAGGAGAAGCGACTCATTTTCCCCCAACCCCTTTGTGCCCCATTTTCCTTTTCCCCCTTCGAACTGAAGCATATAAATTGGGGCCGTCAGGCGTTTTAAGTTATTCTGTTGCCAGGATTCTGCCTGATTGCTCCACTGAATCGTTGTCCGTCACTTACCTTGACGTTGCTAATTTTTTGGAGACCCGTACTGGATTCCTTCGTGCAGCGAGGATTTTCTTCCATTGATTTCTGCCAACGTTGTCGCTGCCCCTCTTTCGGCTGCATCGATTTGTGCTCTTTCAATTAGGTTTGCAAGTGTTCTCCTTTGGGAAGCCGTTCACACTGGGCACGTGAAAGCTCTTCCCCAGTTACCTTGCCTTCTCCTTTTTGGGGAATTCTCTCATCCGTATTCCTTCTCTCAGATCGTTAGACCTTCGAATCATCGTTCCCTGTGGTCTTGACGCCTTTCCCCTAATTTTGCCGTCTGTGGATTTCTCCTCTCCGAAGACCGTCATCGCATTTACCCCTATGGACTTGGGTCGAATTCCTTCATCATCACCAAGCCTCTTCGCCTGTGTTTCCGACGTGGGTTATTGCTTCACTGCTCTGGTATCAGGTATTTTGGAGTATTTCTTTTTTCTTACGTCCCCTTTAAATTAATTAAGTGTTATAAGTGTTATTATTGTAGCTTTGGACCTTCAGGTAAGGGACGTAAGACAAGGAGGTTATTCCGGAAACACCTGTCACTAGAGTAGCAAAGCCTATTTCATCTTCAACGGCGCGTGTCGTTTCGGCTTTGAACAATTTATCCATAGACCCATTTTTGTATGCGCAAATATCTTTTTGGTTAAAACGACTTGAAATTGTTCGATAGTGATAAGCATTTGTGACTTTTATTATTGTTCGGTGAGCCCCATATAATTTGTTAACAGTCAATATATTTTATTTTAATTTTGTTGTAAATAATACTGTAAATAACTATTTATGTGTGTATTTGTTTAACCCCTTACGGATACCTCGTAATTGAGCACCATCCTGATAAATTCTTTCTTTATCTGACTTTTGGAGCTTGGTAAGTTTTTGCAGTATGCATTTGCTAATAAGGGTGACCGTTTCCATCCTATCGGAATCTTAAGATATTGGCTTATCCAAGCTTTGTCTCTTGATTACATTAAACCATTTTTCTGAGGAATATATCTGGTCTGAATCTCCTTAATGTTATTAATGATGATGCTGTAAGCCGCAAGCACGTGTTTTATTATTGAGTTCTTTATGCCAATCTCATTCTTTTAATACCTTTTTAATGACTTAGAAATTTACTAATTTAAATATAGATACTCATAGCGATCTTCACTGATTCATGAAATCTTATTTGATGTTAAATATCAATGAGCTTTAATTTGAATTCCCAGTGTCTCCTTAACTTCAAGCCCATCAATTAAAGTTTCCTTGTTACCTAAAACTAAATCAAGTATCTTGTTTTGTCTTGTAAGGCTGTTCGACAAGTTGATGGATATAATTAGCTAAAAATGCGTTTAGGATATGGTTACCCGAATCTGAACTCAACCTATACAATTTCCGGAAGATTGAAATCCCCTACAATGCATACATTGAGGGTTAATTATTGGTTGAATTAATATTATTAATTAGTGTATGGTCTTCTTCATATGTACCAGTTGGCGTTATGTATAAGAGTTCCATAACTAAAGAGCTTTATTGCTAATTTTTTTCCAGATTGATTCACTATGTTGTCGAATTTGAACCTTGGATTTTATTTCGCTTTTTAAGTAAATCAAGACACTATTTCCTTCTCTTACAGCTTTATCCTTGTTCATTAGTGTATAATCTAGAATTTCAAATGACGATAGAGTGTACTAGTTTGCTGTATGCAACCATGTTTCCGTATTGGCAAGAATGTTGTAATGACATTTACCACTACTTAAATTTAGTTCATTAAATTTATTCCGGATACTCCCAGCATTGCAATAATACACCTTATATTATGGGTTATTTTGCTGCCTTCCTTTTGATATCACTATTTACCTTTGAATTTAAATTATCTACTTTTCTACTGTGATTATTAATTACATTACTATGTGGGGGTTCATATTATCCTGAGCTATTATCTTACGGTTTGTGATGCCAAAAATAAATAATCTTTTTCTCAAACTGCGGCATTGCAAAAATTTGAGGAAGGGTTCAAAACTATTTATCTAAAAGCACTTCTATATCGTTTCCACTAGCGATTATGATGATCTTTTTCACTTTTTATCAGATATTTTAGCGTGAATGGTTGCCGCAATATCCTCTATGTCACACCTAGAATGAAAGTCCGCCTTCTCTTACGATATCCTCTAGAGAAGAATTCTTCATCCAAGTGTCTTGCAAACGAATCTCGGTAAAAAGCGATTGGGGGCTCGTTATCACCATCTTCCTCTGCCAAGGCAACAAATTTGTTGTTTTGAAGGACAGTGGTGCCCGAGATTCAAATTATAACATTGCTAGTCCTTCTAAATCTCTTTGGGGGTCTATATTCGTCGTATGAGTTACTTAAGGTGCTGGAATTATGTATTCTTTCACCATAGTCGTATTATATTGATTTGAATTGTTTTTTTAAGAGTTTGTTTAAGATTGCCTTAAGTTCTTGGGCTACCTTACGTAATTCATTTAATGCAGTGTCAGCTATGCTGTATGACACAATACAAACGGCATCTTTAGGACTTTTAATATCGAAAAGGGATAATGACAAATCTTTTTTGCAATCGTTGCACTGGATTTCATATTTGGGATATGAGGTAGTAACTCTTCGTATAATGCCCTAAATTGGGAGCTGCATAAACACGTCTGCACTCTGCAGGGTCATGCGTTACCCTTAATAAGGAATGATGAGTACATATTGCCCTACTGGCTGAATCTTGGTTTTGAATTATTTTAAGGAAAGGTAATAGTGATCGCATTATATAACAGTGCAGGCATTCGCTGATTTAAAAAGAATGTTTTCAATGTTCCTATCAATAAAATAGCCTCTTTTTAACTAAACGTTCTGAATGACTTCACGGAGTTTGTATTTCTTTAGCATTTTTCTTACGAAACTTTTCAAAATAGCTCAAACGAAGGTAAACCCATCATTTTGACTTTAAATATACATTTCATTTGGTAGATATTTAAAATGTAATTTCATTATATTTGATTTCACTACTTTTTAAAAAATATCTTTTCTCTTTGAGTAAACTACATCTTTTTCTTGATACTTTTATAATCTTTGACTCATTTATCGTTGTGAGCGAGATAAATTGCAATCAGTTTATCCCCAACTTCTTTCAGTTCTGTATTTTAGCGGAGTTATTTACCTTTACTGAAACTGCGCTACGATTATCACAAAATCCATAAATTCCGGAAATTTTGAAGAAAAGTGGTGCACGCATTTCAGGCAACTAAAGTATTTAAAAATTGGTATTATTACAAAAGTGTCCTACTAGTAATATTCCGATAACGAAGAGGGCCTTTCACAATTTATAAAGTAACAAAGTTATTTTTTCAATCTGATTTTGCATTTCAAGAATTCTTCAAAGACGCCATCTTGATTTGCAACGAGATGGCCTAATTTACGCTGGCTCGCTTAGTGTGAGGATACATCGAAGTTTATTAACTTCCGTTTTGAAAATAAAAATATACTAAACATGCTGAAATACCGTACTACCCCTAAGCATCGACATCGTTGATTGGAAAATAAAAATTAACAGTAACATTAATAACAAACGTGCGGCGTAAATTTAGCCGTGTCATGGCATTTCAAGATGGCGTCATGGAAAAATTCTTGAGTTGAAGAATCGAGTTGCAAAACTAATTTTCTGTGAATTTATAAAGTGTGATAGACCCTCTCCGCCATCTCCATATTACTCCTAGGATACTATTAAAATGATATGAAGAAATATTACAGGATTTATTAGCCTAAAATTCATGCGCCACTCCTATTAAGAATTATCCTAAATCCCTATAAAATATATTTACTAAACATAAATAGCTATTTAATTTAATTTTTTCACCGCTTTATTCACTTTTCTTGGCAACATTAAAAAATTTGGTTGATGAGGAGGTTCTTTAAGTTATGACCTATAAAATCCATGGTAATCGCCGCAAATCTCGCCAATTGGCTAAAATTAAAAGAAACTTCCGAACCACATTCAACAGTTTTTAAATAAATTTGTTAAATATGAAGCAAGCTTATAGGAGAAGGTTCTTTTATTCTACATTGAAATCCTTTTAAATATTCTGAATTCCCAGTTAGGAAATTGTATCCTAAGTGGACTATTTTCTGTTGGGGAACCTATTTAATGATTATGGGTCTTGTCAGATGTATAGCAAATTTGTTCTGGCCCATAATCAGATGTAAATCAAGTCAATAATTTGTAGCAACGCGCAACTTCTCTACGAATACCTTGAATAATTTTGAAAATCGGTGACTAATTTTAATTCCACACCTATAAATGCACTCTTAGTTTATGTGCTATGGCCAACTCAGCTAAACTTTACTTTCAATTAGACCTTTAGTTCCTCGATTTACGTCTCCTGCTACGCCCAGTGAGAAATGAAAAGCCTCAAAATATGCTAGAGATCGGTGGTATAACCCACACAAAATCAATGAAAGGGCTTTACTGTTAATTTCAACATCAAGTCAAACACTACTATGTTACATTAACATTGAATCCAATAATCATGGAGAAGGGATTTGCACATACATTACAATTTATGTTGTGTGACTTCAGTCGCGTTTTTTGTATTTTTAGCTTGTGGGTTATTTTCAAAAACTCATTTGCGGACGTTTAGTATATATATATATATCAATTTGTCTTCAATATTTTTCTCTATTTATGTTCTCTCTAGTAATCCATTTGATTTATTTACTTGCCTATGACCTCATTCTTTGTTCACAAAGTTTAAATGTCTTTTTATTGAAAGTTTTGTTGTTTTTTTCAAATTATTAAAGAAAATTAACACCCAAATAGTAAAAAATCTCAAACATTATTAAAAAATGAAATAGCAACGAAACAGTTGCTCAAAATTACAAGCTATAGAAACAGTAAAGCGAGATTTAAAATGTAAACCCATGGTGAAATATTCAAGTACCTTAAGAAATGGTGGTTTGCTAGATATTTGCTAACATGGTAGAGCCAATAATGATACGGGTCTTAAAACGCAGTTAGTTTATTAGTATATAACTACAGTGACCTGAACTGACTCTAATACCCATTTGAACAGAGTGGATCGTGACGTTTTGATGCTAAGTAATATAAGTTACTGATAAAGGAATAGGAGATTGTCTTGTTAGTGAAGGATGGATCTGCCATCCCCAGGAGGAGATGGTTTTTCGATATTTTGAGCAATAGATTGACTTTTTATTTATGGTGGGGCAGCAAAAAAGAGTGATTTTGAATTTTAAATATACCCTTAATTATGAATTCTACGACTAGAAAATTTCATCTTAACATTCCTTAACCTATTGTTACTATATTCATCAAACTTCCTAAACTTTCATAAACTGATTTGTTTATATTTTTTTATGTGATAAGGTATAGTGAAAATAAAACGTGAAAACCTCTTCTTCAGTTAATTAAAAAAAACATAAATATGTCCGCCGTTATGTTTGCAAAGAATGTCAGTCTTTGCTTCCATGATATGATGTACTTTCTAATTTCTCTCAAGGTTATTTTTATCCTAATGCTTCACCTTTTATTTATTTAATTCGTTTGCGGTAATTATTCGTAATTATTCTCGATTCGATTTCTCGAGAAACTTCATTTCAAAAAGTAATGAAGTTTCTCGAGAAATCAAATCGTGAATAATTACGAAGTTCAAATATAAGTTGAGCTAAAAGATTTCTGAAGACAGATATTCAGCCAGTAATAAGAAAGTTGAAGAAATTGGTAACAAGTGAAATTTTTTCACGTTCATATCATCTCCAGAAAATTTCATTCACCCGGAGTTGGAGAATCCTTAGGACTGATAATGTGGGGAACACAGTTTCCAATATATTTCATAAAGCGAAAATGCATGGACAACGTGCGAAGAAGAAACCTTTACTGAATAAAATTTAGGTGAAAACCATCTGAAGTAAGACAACGATTACTTGGATAAATATTTTTATCTTTGGAACCATGTGTTTCGATTAGATCAAAAGAAAATTGATATTTTCAGCACAAATTATCAGTTTTTTGGCGTTACCTTTGTGAGACTAGTCTTTAAATCCCTGTTTCCAAAATCAAACACGAAATTGAGATAAATCCTTCATTATATGGGGTTGGAACGCTTGTCTAATCAAGGGAAGGACAAATAAATAAAGTATACAGCACTAAGATTTGCCAAGGAAAAAGATATCTATCAACACGCCATTGCCCACTAAAGCACACCAAGCTTGTATTTTTCATGAATGAAGGAAGCAAACAAATGTGTTTCATGAACTTAAGATTTGTGTCCATGCTAGACATTTGAAAATCGTTGAAGAAATAAAAATGTTTGGCAAAGAAGAGTTGGACAACATTCCACTCGAAGTTTGTTTGAGCTTACTCAAAAGCGATATAACTGTATAATATCTATTTGATTGTCATTAATTGAAAAAAGATATACTAGTTTTCAAATTGTATATGGTTTAAATACTTTTTGAAGCATAGTAAAAGTGTCATTATTTTTAATCTGTTGTTATTTTGTGTCTGTTTCTATTAATGGATTCTTTTCAAAACCTCTGTTTTTAACTTAGGTTATCAGAGAACTGTATCAATTTTTTTTTTAGATTATGATAGAAAACACGACGATAACCACAGAAACATGCACGTTTTGCCAGAACAAAAACAACCGGGTTAAGCTCGAGAATAACTCAACTACAACCTTTTGGACTCACCAAATGTTGCCCCTATGAGTCACTGAATTAGTTAATATCCTGCTACTACGCAAACGTGTGGTAACACATAGTGTTGCAAACCAATTACCAATCACCCCGAACATCACTCCCATTCTGATGTCTGCATCATTAACGCTCATAGTCCTGCATCCAGACCGGCTCGCGATGCTGACGACGTGTGCTCGTAGACAAAAGTAAATCGCCTTTCCTTCGTTCATTCTCATCCTCTTTGGGCATAGGCTGATCTCTCTTGCAAACTTCGGTATCTTTATCCTCCTCCTCACTTACAATTTCATCGCCAATACTGTCAAAAACTTTCGTATATCAAGAGAATGATGAGAAATACTAACAATCTCTATGTTGTTTGCAGTTCTTACGTTAATTACTCTACCCAGTTTCCACCTTGAGATATATTTTGCCTTTGGTTGTTTCACTAAAACTTACATGCCAGACACAGTGATTAATGAGAGGCTTCGAACTCTGACTCACGTGTTTTAACTACTGGATGTCTCAATGCATCCATATATATCGTTTTATAGCGGGCTAGCTCAGAGAACTCTTCTTTCTTTGCAGAGAGATTGTATCAAAATACGATTTTAATTTGACTGTATCTACAGCGCGTAGCCAAGCTTTTGATAGAACGATGATATCGCTCCATAATACCATTACCTGGTGGTTTATCGGGGAGGGGGGGGGGGCACTATATGAGCCAACGCCGGATTTCTGCCCCAATCCTTGGCTGACCGCCTGCAGAAGTGTGACATCACCAGGTTGGGATAGTAAGTTCATGGTAAGTTCAGTCTCACCTGCTTTTGTTTAAAGGAATATAGTGACACACGTTTTACATGAGACTTATCACTATTAACTTTTTATTTATTTATTTCTTTTTTTGCAACCATTTCTAATCTTTCATTGAATCTTTTCATCTGTTCCTTTCAGTAGGAAATATTTACATTCGAAAAATAGGCGCTATGTCTATTTTGAATTATGTATATTTTAAGGTGTGATTTCTTTTTGTTCTTTAGGTAGTTTATTTTCCGTGTGTGTGATTTAAGGACGGAAGTTGATTAGTTATGGCTGTGTTGAAGCACATACTTATGAATTTTAATTCAACTTGACTCATGTTTGTCCTATCACCTATTTCAAACAGTAGTATATACAGGGTGTTTTATTTACATGTCATACATTTGAACTTTAATAAAATAAAGAATAATTTTGTCATCACAATGAAACTTTCAGTAGTTGTTGGTAATACTTGTAAGTTCTTTTCCTTAAAAGGCTATTTGAATTATTAATTATTTTAGAAGTTATGGTAGTTTTAGTAAATAGGTAATTTTTGGCTAGAAACGGAAAGCGTAAAAAGGTTTGTTTAAAAAAGTGACTTTGGGAATGTTTCGATCCTTAGCAAAATCTTGGCGAGAAATGGAATTGTCAAAAAGTGAAACATTGAATGTAATGATGAAAAAACCGGAACTTAAGCCATGAAAGATTTAAGTTGTGCAAAAATTAGAAGACAACGATTTTGCGAAAAGAAAATCGTACGCAGAAGAATTTAGACAAAAATTTGGGGAAGTTGATGTACCAGCCGTGATAATGACTGACGAAGCGCACTTTCATCTCATCGGATACAATAATAAACAGAACAACAGAATATGGTCGGACCTCAACCCAGAAGCTTTACACCAGAAAGAGCTGCATCCTACAAAAACCACTGTATTTTGTGTGATAACACCTCAAAAGATCATTTGGTTGTATTTTTATTATAATGTAAATGTAAATTCATTCACTGTGAATGTCGAAAGATACCAACACATGTTTGAAGAATATTTTTACTGAAATTTCGAAGACTTCGAAATAGATTACAACTTTTTCCCAGCAAAATAGTACAACATTACATACATCGAATGAAACAATGCAGTTGTTAAGACGAAACTCAGAGAAAAAATCATTTCTTGAAACAGTGAATTTAAGTGGCTTCCAAGATGGCCCGATCTAATACTTTTGGATTTTTTTTTAGGTGTATATTTAAAAGATTGTGTTTACCGTAATAATCCTAGAAGTATCCAACAACTAAAAAATAATTTCGCTGAAGAAATAAATAACATCGATGAAGAAATTTTGAAAAAAGTGATGAAAGCAACTTCGTCAGGAGCAAATGAATGTTATGAGAAGAATGGTCAGCATTTGAAAAGAAGAATCTTCAAATAAATTAAGTTATTATGTTAATTATGCAAACGTATTATTAGTGTTAGTTTTTTGTTAATTTTAAGCAAATAAAATTAGTTAAAATAAAATTGGTTTTAATAGTCTTAAATATCTGAAAGTTCAGCGGAAACCTTTTGTATAGTGGTTAGGGCGCTTGCCCGCCATCACTGGGTCGGCGGTTCCAATCTCCGTCCGGATTCTTTTTAAGCTGACATTATTTACTAGGGAGATTACCTCCGTGACTGAGTATCACGGTGGGGAGTTGGGGCTTGCCCTGGCTGAAATCCACCGGAGAAGCAACATATCTTGATTGGAGGACTGAAACCAACAAACATTTTTGAAATTTAGTTTCAGCATTGTTTTGACGCAGTGGGGGCCTGCGAAATTAGAACACTTAGGTCCCTTTCTAAGTGAACCGATTCTTGGATTCTGACCTTTCGGTGTTAATTCGCTTTTAAATTTCAAAATCCTAACTGAATGACCATGAATTCGCAGAAATTAAAATTTATTTGCTATTTATCTACCCACCTACAATTTTATCCAGATCTCACTGCAGTTTGGCAGCATCATATCCGAAAAGTTCTATGTACCTTAGCTTAGTGTCACCAGCGAATTTGTTGATTTTATTGAGTAATCGATTATCAAGGTTATTAATATATTTAATAAACAAATGTTGGCCCAGTACTGACCCCTGAGGTACCCCTTAAGTGACTATGCTCCAGTCTGAATTTGCTCCATTTATTTATAACACCTCGCTCTGGCCGACATTGGAGGCAGTTTTCAATCCACTTATATTCCGTTCCCTTTCATTACTTGACACAGCCGTTTTAGGAACTCGTTTGTGTGATTAACTTTGGATTGCACAATTAAACTTGCATCAATTCTAGGAATAATTGCAATGATTGCTGCATTATTTACTTTTTTCTTTGCAGATAGCCGTTGTATCAAACCTGTGCATATCATTTCAAGCAACAACTGTTACTTTTACAATTACACTGGTTGTAATTTGCCGTTGTGAGTTATTAATGTATCGTTTTCGCAGATTTCTTGCTTCCAATTTGTTATTCTAATTATTAACTAATGAATCCTCGATAAGGTTCGTTTCAGTTTCAAGAGGGATTAATATTTTGTTAACAATTCTGAGACTACCTTAAAGTAACCAAACTTCTTTGGGCGAGTCCTTTTGACAACTGGCCTTAAATCTGCTGAGTGTTTGAATTTTACTCTAATATTCATTTTTTCTCTCTTATGAATGCTTTTCAGCTCTGATTTATAATTTGGTTAGATTATCCTTCGTACGTGATGTTACCTATTGTTTCGTTAATTTGCCTTAATCCCTTCGTGCAAATTATCAAAATACGTGTGTAATTTGCGTTTTAATTCCGTTATCTCGTTTGCCGATCCTGTAAAATCTCTAAATGTCCCTCTGATCTCCTTTCTCATTTAAGCCATCGCTTTGGAAATTTTAACATAAAAACGAAAACACCAGAATCACTACTATTAGCGTAAGTATCTCAAATTTCTCTATTAAAACATTGAGCACACACACTCGATTCACATAATGACTATGATTAATCGATCTGATTGAACAAATAATGTATTCATTCAGAATATTCACTTTGTTAACAATATTATAATTAAGTATGGTTATTTGGCTGATTAATTTGACAAAATGAAAAGAGTATGGAATTGTTAAAGATAAATTTAAATATGATTCATACAAAATAAACATTCATATATAGAGTAATTCCCTGATTTTATGTTAAAATTAGATAGACATTTTAGATGCCATCTCATCTAAACTTATTCCAATCAAATGATTTTGCCTTGGTTATATGTTGTAACCGCATAAATAATATTTTAGGTGGTTTTGTTCCTTACCTTCAGCTATTCGAATGCAGAAAAGCAAGAGAAGAGTTGCCAACGTATTCAGCAGCATTTAGAAACGTCTGAAAAAGAAAACTATATATTAGAAAGGAATTTTAATTGTTTAGAAGGAAAACGAGTCATGAAAACAATTAATTATTTTAGAGTACAAGAATAATAATGGCATTTATTAAAATAGGCTATTCTACCATTCTCTAACAATTGTGTAGATTCATCAGTGTATACATATTTCTTATCAATAAATTATTTCACTGAGAAATTAAAACTGCCTTCTTTGGATATTAAATTGTTTCCCCTTTTAATTTAAAATATATAATAAAAAATGCAAAATGCAAAATTGTGTTACTGTTCCATTTAGCATTTTGACTGATTTCGATTTTATTTTTAATTTTAGTTTGTATTATTGTAGTCCGTTTTAAATTATTCGTAAGAGTTATATCAAACTTAGAAAAACATACTCTATCTTGCCCTTAGTCTAACGCTTTTCTAGCACTTCAGTCATTGTTTTGTTTGTGTAAAACTTCGCTTATTCTTTGACCAAAGTTTTCTTTGTTCGACAATAAGGATTTCTTATTTTAAGATTTACTAACTGGTTGCCTATCATAATCTATGTGTTATCTATTAGAAAATATCCAGAACTAGAGGTAAACTATTTATTTTACATCGCTAACAATGTAAAATAGGTAGGTAAGTAAGGATACAGACACGCGAAACACAAGAATCAAGGAGGAAATAATTCTCATATAAGATTTTAAAACGCGGGTAATTGAACCACATTAAAGTCACGGTGCGTATGTTGTTTTTAAAGTATAAATTTGATGTTAAAAACATAAGTCGTAAACAGAAGGCAAGCGATCATAACCACCTGTTAAAACTACTGCAATATGGAAGTAAAATTGTAATAAATGAAACAACCCAGTAGTAAAGTTTTCGTAAAGAGTTTTTTAAAATGTAAAATGATAGAAGCAGTAAGTGGAAAAGAAGATGTTAGAAGAAAATGAAGCCCAATTAGCCAAAATAAAATTATACTTAAGGAACTCGGAAATGATTAATTATTGACAAATAATGGTGAGTGGGTGAGTTAAAGCGTTGACTCGAAGAAGGATGAGTATTTGAGAATACGGGTTTAAATGCTAGCAAGTTTCAACGGGTATAAATTTTCAGGATGAGTATCATTTTATAACTCAACACCTTTTATCAAAGAGATGGATTAAAATCAATGTATGTGTATATGATATATAATAATATAGTTTAGGTTCTGCGTCTGTGACCTCAGACGTCTACTCCATTGCGAATAAAATAATTATTTGGGGTGGGTTTATCACCAATCTTTAGTGCTTCGTGGGTCCTGGAGCTCTACAGCTTTGATTGGGCTAAAAAGCTCTGTTTACTACAGCGTATGACGGCCTCTAAAAAGTCGACAGTATTTGACTCCATCACGTAACTAACCACACGCAATGTAGTTTTACTTCACTCTAATCACTAAAAAGTTTTTCAGTCAAAAGGTTGAATGTCACAATGTTTAATGCCTAACCAGAACCTTTATGACACAATTAAACATGATGGAAGACTGCAGTGCACAAAATAACACAGGCAAAACGAATAATGGAGACTCCCTGAAGTCTCACGGGAAACCCCATACAGGCATATCCTTCTTCATCATCTCTAGCTGCGCGGTAGGACAGTTTGAGGATCATTAACAACAACAAAAATATATATTTTTTATGAATAACACAAATGGATCAAAGTATTTAATTAAATTATCGTAAATCTTGATTTCACAGGAATATTCCAATTCGCACGAATAATTCCTAAATATGTTTCTTCTCCTTAATGGAAGGAAGTTCAATAAACCTTTGTATTGTTTCTCCAACCGACCAACTTGGCTTATTCGGGCCGAGTTTTTTATTCTGATGGTTCTTTCCTATTTACTGATGATTAAATACTGGACAAACTCTCACCAGAAGTAAGAAAAAAAAATTCCTGTTCTATTCTTTCCTAGTAATTTCTTCACTTTTTTAATTTGCGATCAATTCAAGCAATGAAGCCTGGTCGATATTTCTTGCATGACATAGAAATGAGTGCTTTTCCTTTTCGTTCTTAACGATGTTTACAACCTTTTTATGGGTACTATCTAGAAGATTATTTAATTTCTTACAGTGTTTGGCTTGTAGATTCGTTTCCACATAGGATTCTCTACTTAATCTCTTCTGTAGATCTTCCAATTTTTTATGCAGTGATGTAAATTTTTTCATTGCAAAAATCAGTTCCTTTTATGGAAATTCGTGCTTTTTCCCACAAACTTAAACCTCATTTACAACTACGTGTAGAAGTCTAAATACCACGTACATTAGTGTACGGAGAAATACCCCGAAACAAGCTGCGCATCCCTCCCGTATTCCAAATTCGCCTTTCACCTCGAATTTCCTCCGCCCCTTTTCGCACCAAAGAGACGACCAAATTTGCGGCCAGCCGCTCAGGAAAATGTCTGCCGCTAAAAGATACCCGAGTTTTCGCGCCGTCGTAAACCGCGACATGGAGCAAGGATAACTCGAAGGTGTGAAGGATTTACTCTGTTTGGAAGCAGATGAAAAGATCTTTCGCACAGAGATACAGATTTTATTAGAATTCGGTGCTCTCTCTGGATTTTTGCTCGTGAGGGAAATAAAAGGGAAAATTCACCCTGGAGTCAGGCAGAAGATCTTCAGCCTACGTTGGGTGTGGAGAGCTAGTCCCACAAAGGAAACATTCACCCGTTGTAAGAAAGAAACTTCGTGGAATTTGTGTGTTGCCGTCACTGTATTTGTAGGTGACAAACCTCTCGCAGACCCCCTATCCCCTTCAGAGTCCGAAGTTACACAAGACCTCCCTTTGCGGATTACCCTAGACGTAGCTAGGTAATCAGTTTTGGCTACCCACTCCAGGAGCCAGATAATTGGACAGTCACTTCGAGGAAGAAGAAGTTCCGATTTTTGCCACAGTTTGGCTTCCCTTCGTGATCCGGCATAGGATCATTATATCACCGGTCTAGGATTAACTTCTCATTCGGTAACCTCGGATGGCCGGACTAAGTCCGATCATCGTCCCTAGAAGAAGATCTTCACCGTCATTCTCAAAAATACTTACGAACTCAAAGGTATCTTTAAAGTGAATTATCCCCTCCCCTAACTTCACCAGTTTATTCGTTAAATAGAATTCTCATCTCGAGCCCATTACCTCGAGTATTAGAAGTGATTAATTCAGTGCTTAATTCAATAATATTATTCCATTCATTCTGCCGGGTGCCATTAAGACGCAAGCATCCTAGTGAGTAATTTTCATGTGTAATCCCCACGCCATTATGGAGACTTACTTATTAAGTGCAAAGATTAATTCTATTTATACTTATATACGCTGTTTTATATTTCTAATTCATGTACATTAAAGATTATTTTTGTATCTATGTGTTTAACTATTTTGGATGATCCTTTGGCAATTAATAAGCAATCCACCCTGCTTAAATCTCAATATTACACATGTCCACCCATGACCGGCTTTTACTGAGCGAATACGCACTTAGGGGATCATTATCTTAATTTTGATTAAAATGGAGGCACCGGGGTTATTCTTATTCACCAAAAGTGGCTACGTTACGTGTATTGGATACACTTCACCTCCACTTCACCTTGGTGCAGTAATAATATATATGTTCAGGAAGTGGGACTGGGATTATCAGTCGCTAACCCTAGACACTACGGTCACACTTGCTTTATAAGGGATTTTTAATTATACAAAATTAAAGAAAAGGACATTGAATTCTTGCCGTAATGAACCTCGTTTCTCTCCTAAATTTTTTTCTTTAATATTTTGATGAGACTAACTTGATAATAATAATGTTATTATATGAGTACGTGAAATAACATTACCATATATTCAATAAATAAAAGAGAAATCTTTACTCAAATAGCAGGAGATTTTTATATAGAATTTACTTATAATTCCATTATATTCCAACGTGAAATAACATTAATATATATTTATTAAATGAAAGTGCGTGCATCACAAGAACGCTAAGAGAACTTATCACACTTCCTTACTAGCTCAAAGACTAATTTATGTAAATCACTGAAGGGTGTTAAGGAATGCCACATATTTAGGCCGTAGGTGCAGAACTTTCTAGAACCTTCCAGTAGCGGGTGGGATTACGCACTTATGATACATTTCAATTTCTGTGAATATCTCGTTCGATTTTCGTTTTAAGTAATTAATTGTTATGTCCAAATTTATTGTAAATTTAATTCTAATTCGATCTAATTCGTTTCTAATAAAACGCTGTAAAGATATAAACGCATTTATATGAAAAATATTAATCAATATACTTAAATTTGAACATAAGGACAGTTCGGGACCAAGCTTAATATTGTCTGATTAAGCTAGAATTTTACACAGAGTATTTATCCATGGATTATTAAATCTCATACAACTAAAAGCTACCCTATTTTACATTTTGTACAAAAGCCCATTCTCATCTAATCTTGTCACATGGTCCTAACACATGCGGACAGACTCACTCACAACCGAACTCTGATTTTTTTAATATCATAACTACTTGTTGCCGCGACGTGCTATCTTTCGTTCCGTGGCATTCAGCATTTGGAGGCGGGTAAGGCTAAACTTTTAATATTTTACTGATCCTTTGTTCGCTCTGAGCTAGAATAAAGATGTGAGTTCAACTAATCCGCAGCCGACCATCCATTGCAGAGTAGCTTCGATACACCACACTGGTCTTCGCTTGGCGGCGATTTGTTCCTCACGTACCCCATAAAGAGACTATGGTGGGTGAAAAAAAGAAAAAAAAGACCAAACACTTTTCAACTACAATATTCCATACATATACATGGCGTTGTCGTGTGTATATCGTTTTAGAGATGCATATGTCTGTTATTAGTTGCCTATTGCTTTTTTTCTTAGTATTTTTCTGTCTTGTTTTTGTGTTTTTTCATTGCTTTGTACTATGTGATGGAAGATCGATTCGTATCTTTGTACCCTATATAAGGTTGTCTTCTCCATTTTCATGCTATTTCTTGGAAATCAACTTGGAAATAGAGTCTGAAAGTGCTTAGATTCTTCTTTTTATTTTCCTAAGGGTTAATTTTCATATATACGATGGGCGGTCAATAGATTTTGCAAATCGGTATGGCAAAACAGGGAAAACAAGATGGCTGTTTGTGGGGGTGTTAGGACAAGTTATGACAAGTCAGGAGCTGCAGCCGCACGCTCCTGCCTCATCTATTTAAGAAGCAGGGTTAATTTTCATATATACGATGGGCGGTCAATAGATTTTGCGAATCGGTATGGCAAAACAGGGAAAACGGGAGGGCTGTTTGTGGGGGTGTTAGGACAAGTTATGACAAGTCAGGAGCTGCAGCCGCACGCTCCTGCCTCGTCTATTTAAGAAGCAGTAGCGGATCGCAGATCGTCAGTCACAAATTTCTCAACAATGGAGAAGGTTGAGTACCGCGCAGTGTTCCAATTTTTTACCAAGAAAGGCAAGAATGCAAAGGAGATCCATGACGCATGGTTGCAGTGTACACCGACACCGCCCCTTCCTATGCAACCATTGAACGCTGGAATAGGGAGTTTCGCCTTGTCGTGAGTCCCTTGAAGATGAACCCCGTCCAGTAAGCCCGTCAGACGTGACCGACGATGACAATGTGGCCGGTGTGGAGAGGATGATCCTAGAAAATCGACGGGTGAAGATCGAAGAAATCGAGCGTGAATTTAGAATATCACATGGAAGTGTTATGAACATCATCCACGACAATTTGGTTATGACAAAGGTCTCTGCCCGTTGGGTCCCTAAAAACCTCACAAAACCTCACGAAACCTCACGCCCTATGATCGACTTTAAAGTCGTCAAAGTTCGGAGGAGCTGCTGCTCCTATACAACCAAGTCCCGGCGGGATTCGAGTCACGCATAGTGAGAGGTGATGAAACGTGGGGCTATCACTGGGATCTTGAAACCAAGCTTGAAAGCATGGCCTGGAAGCACAGGGGCTTTACGATCCCCATCAATTTCCGGACCCAACCCTCAGCCGGGAAGATCATGGCCACCATCTTCTGGGATTCTGAAGGAGTGTTGATGATAGACTATGCGCCTCGTGGAAGGACCATCACAGGTTAATATTATGCCGAGGAACTGGCTGGGTTGAAGAAGTACATCCGTCAGAAGCCGCGCGGCAAGTTGACACGCGGTGTCCTGCTCTTCAACGACAATGCCCCTGTCCACAAGGTCAGAGTTGCACAAGCTACCCTGCACGAGTGCAGATTCAAGGAGCTCAACCATCCCCCTACAATCTAGATCCGACGCCTAGCAACTACATTTTATTGTGCCAGTCAAAGATGCACTGCGTGGACGCCAGTTTGGGGACGATGAGGATATCCAGCTCGCCGTCCCGTAATGAATTAAACAGCATTCGGGAGATTTCTGGTTGTCGGGAATTCGAAGCCTCAGGGACAAGTGGCGCAAGTGCATTGAAGTCCAAGGTAGTTATATTGAAAAATAATAAAACACTTTTCCTCATATCTAGTTTTCTTATATCCGAATTGCAAAGCTGATTGACCGCCTCTCGTATATATATATATATATATATATATATATATATATATATATATATATATATATATATATATATATTTATATATATATTTATATATATTCGTCTTAACTGAACTTGCTCGCACTATCCTTTCATCATTCAACGTTTTTATTCGTTCTTCCATTTCTGCTACACCATCATAGAGCCCTTGCACTTCCCAAAATAACTTCTCTAAATTACTTCCACATTTTTTTTATTTAAATCTGTATATTTACTTCCTCTCTCTTACTATTAAACATTTTTAAATATTTATTGGCAATTTTATCCTCGACCACACATAGTTTCTAAGGTCCTATATTTTTATCTGAAGAATTCATCATAACACCCCTCATCTACAACCACCTGCCATAACTAACCCTAGTCCATTCACTATATCTGAAACAAACCAACCACTCGACTTCACGCTCTTCTTTTATTGAAACACCGAAAAGGTGACTTATCCTGAGTATTGCGAACTACACGCGCAAGATCCCTTTTTCATCAGAGCACCTTAAAAAAATATGATTATTTACTCATGTCTAGAGTCGAACGTCGATGCTAGCCGAGGATTGAATCTTCAGTGACGCGGGCCTGTACCAAGCCAGATATTTTGAGGGGGTTGGGGGAGGTGTATAGATCCCAGTACCCGTGTTAATTAATCAAATTCGAGTACAATTGACCTAATTAATCAATTCTTAAGGGTTATGGGTTTAGAGAAACTGATTGTAGAAAAATGACTTTTCTATATACAAAGAAAATATTTTTAGTGAAAGTAAATAAATGACAATAAATAAGATGACACCTAGAGCACCAAACGAGGGGGGGGGGGATACAAATGACTTGACGGTGACGAGAGTCCGAGAGAAGATGTACGATGATTGGTTCCTGTGAAAGGGTGAGAGTGCAAATAACAGGAAGACTCACGTAAAGCCTAATTTGACTGGATGACGAGGAAGCAGGGCGCTCCAAAGTTCCACTTGTAAAATTCCTTCTTCTTTAACCTCACTGAGAAATAAACGAGGGAGTACTCCTAATGAGAACGAAGTCAATATCCGAGTTATAGATGCCTGTCCGTGTCTATCGTCAATTGGATGGGAACTCGGGCCTTAAATACGAGCGAGGCTGGGTAGAGAGGTAACACGTCGCGTTCGTCGGTGGAAGCCGTTGAAAGGCGTGGCCTGGCGTACGAGACTGTACGTCGCCCCCTAAGCCTAGACGGGGCTCTATGGTAGTAATTTATCAAAGTTTTGCTTGAAGTATTTATACTGCCTCGAAGGAAGCGGGTCGTCAGAGGTCCCACAAAGTGGACGGGGATCTTATTAGACCTGGCACGCCAGGTGGGATGGGATATTTTCGGCGAGCATCACAGGCTAGCGCAAAAGTCCTGGACGCCCTAGGTCTGGCGCCGACCAGGCGATGCGACGGGGGAGAAGGGAAACCAAACATGGATCAGAAAGCTGTGCAAAATTCTCCCTGCTCCCTTGGGGCTGTCTGGGTGTGCAGGGGCATTTTTTCTCAGGCGCCAAGGGTAGACGTTTGGTTTTGGGGGTGGGGAGGGTAACCTTCTCTATCTGATAACTCTGAATGCTACAAATTGATTTTCACGCTTATCACTTTTAGTTTTCTGAATTTTTTTCCCGTATCTTCATATGCGTAAATGTGAAGATAGGACCATATTCACTTTTACAGAAAAATATGATCCTTTCTTACAGCCTTAATTTCCATCGTAAGTGAAACGTTACCAAAATGACCTGCTCCAGCCAAACTTTAAATGACAAACCATCCTTACCTACCTAACTTAACCTTACTGTAAAAAAGAACTCTAATGAAAGTATCTAAACTTAACGAAACATACCTGAATATTCATCATCCTCAAAATCATATTCTTTGTGAGAAAACTTGAAAATTTACGGTTGACAGAATAAAAACGAGGAATTTAGAGGATACCATTTTCCTCAATACGTCAGTAATCTTTAGATATTTGGACAATAGTTTGGCATGCGTGTATAAAGTGCTTACTAAATATTAATGGTATTAGTAGAGATACAGAAAAAATATCTACAAAACCAATCAACTAAAATTTCATTACGCAAAAAGATAATGTTTTTAATAAAGAAATAATATGCTATTGGCATTTGAAGGAATTGTGTGGCAAATTATTCGTGAATAATAAAGAAAAGCGCTTTTATATGAATCAAGTAAGTTACTAAGTTCGCTCTCTCTTACCTAGTGATAGAACTAGCAAGGGTAGGTAACTGTTAGTTCTTGGACTGGGTGAAGTTTTGGTATGAGAAATAACCGATAAAAGGAATTTGTTGAAGAACGGATAGAAAAAAATAGTGAGATATTGAATTGAGCAGTGGTGTGCAGAATTGGAGCAAAACAAGAAACTGAGAAGAAAAGCCTGAGGAAATAAATATAGAATATCAGTAACAGATTTTCTACAAATGGGTAAAACTGTAGTTATGGAATGGGAATGGGGTTATACATATTTAATTATGAAAGATGAGTTAAATTATGGATGAATATTAATGGCATATCTGTGGAAGAGGAATAAGAATACAATGAGACAATCCTTCTCCTCTTGCCTATTACCAAATCAATCATTATATCATAAGCAAGAGTAAACACGGAAATTTTAAGACTTTGATAACAAACAAAAAATAATAAACATACATTGATCTATGTTTTGCTCTATCATATGGTGTATCTGAAGTTAAGTAAAGGTCAAGACATGCTATGATTTTGGCTTATATATCAACGGCTGCGTACGATACTCTATGTGAGAATTAGATGGAAATGTGGGCCGTTATTGAATTGAGAACTGTGTAGTTTAAGCTCTATCCAATCACTGCGGTGCTCTTGGGTAGAGTCGCAGATAACTCTGGTGTTCAAGCAAGCAAAAGCAACGTTTTAGCTCTCAATGCTTATGTGGTAGGATGGGTAGGCGGTACAAGAATATCCAATTCCCTATCTTTCTCCCATATACGTAAGATCCGAGTCTCACGGTTTCCATTCCTTTAAATTTGGGTTCTATATATGGTTGTGTGTAGTGTCACCACTCTCCCCTTGGTCACTGGCATTAAAAGTTAAGACTCCAATAATGCGCCTTGCATTAATTCATGTACATCAATATAACTTAAAGCAAATTTATAAGAAACTATGCTAAATTATAATCTAGTTCGTTGAAATTTAAATCGCGTTGTTCAAGATGAAAAGAAAAGCTTTAGGCCTACGATTGGGCCGAGAGTGCCGAGGTTTTGGGACGGAATTGGTTGAAAGGGGAAAATATTAGGGAAGTTAAATTGGGCTTTGTGTTTTTAGTGTTTGAGTTTGTAATCTAGGAGTGAAAATATGAGTCGTTGAAGTTTCATTTATTAGTTAAATGAATAGTTAAACTGAAGATTGCGGTATTGCTTGTGGGATTATTTTTCATTGATAAAGTCCCTCGTGAGCGTTGACAAATCTCACAAGTGTATGTATACCAATGTGATATATAAGATGGCACAGACCATACAAACGAAATCACTAAGTCAAGAAAATGGCATGTGTGTGGGTACAGCAAAAGAAATTTTTGTGTTTGAGATTTGTGTGGCCGTCAAAATGAAGATTTGAGGTAATGAGAGAGAAATTGCATACACAACAATAAGCTAAAAGACCGATTATACAGGAAAATTGGAAACGATAGTGCAAATGATTGTTGGATTTGAATCAAATTTTCGATATGTTGAAATAAGGAGATTTGAATTTGATAGCAACTCTGCAATGGTCCGCTTAATTAGTGGTATCGAAGAATTTGACCAATGAATCGTAAATGAAGGAACCCTAGGCCTTAGTTTTGAGCCTAAGAACCGATGTCTCTTTGCACCTGAATATCATCCAATTTATCTGGCTACATGAAACAGCCGTATTTGCCTAGTGAAAAACAGCATGTCACTGATAAGTAGTCAGGGACGGACGTATTGAATTGAGCTCCTAACTGTCTTACTATGACAAGTTAATTGTGTTGGAGACAGTCAGGATGGCGACATCCAACAATGTAAAATAAACACAAAAATGCGAAAATGTGGAAACAAGGTTGAAAAGAAAGACAAATCCCTAGGATGTGAAATTTGTGACAATTGCTACCATATTACATGTGAAAGCATCTTAGAAACTGTGTATGATTTCATGGTGGAGAACATAGCAGGAAAACAACTGAATTCAAACTTTAGTTTTTGCAAGAAGTGATGCTAAAAGTTATACAAACAAATGAACAAAATTGATGTCCGACAGGATCAGGAAGAGGAGAAACAGAAGGTAATGGAAACTTAAGTTGAAGAAGTAAAACCTGCCGTTATAAAGTGAAATGGAAGCTTCAGAAACACATTGATGAAAATATAAGTACCTTGGAAGATAAACTGACCAAAATTGAGGAAGTGAAAACAGACATGTCTCACACATATAGGGACGTAATTCAAGAGGAAGCAAAGAATGTCTCAAGTGGAAACCTAGTCCAAAACTAGCAGAGATTTGATGCAAAAAACCATAGATCAGGTACAAAATAGATTGGAGAGAAGGGACAACCTGGTACTACAAAACGTACCAGAACAGGTGAAAGGCGAAATGAATCTACAAATACGTTTGGAGAAAAGAAAGCCTGACATGATAGTATTCACTGATATATGACAAGAAATGGATTTAATTTATGTTAGTGATGTTTATGAAATCAGGATAATTTGCAGGTACCGCGGAAATTGAAAAGACAACATAGGAGTGGCAGTTAAGCCAAGACCTATAAATGTGACTATTACTTTAGGACTAAAGGATCGAACTTTGAGAAGAGCCTATAAACTGTAGGAATCAAGGGGTGCTGCATACTCCAGAGTGGGAATCATGATATGACGCTAAAACTGGTAGCTAGAAACAAGAATCAGACTTTAAAGGAGTCAGAAAACTTTTACGTGGCCAGGAAAAACCCATGAAATCGTTATGTAGTGAAGATAAAGAGAAGGGAACTGATGAGCGAAGCATCCCCAGACCTAGGATGAAGCAAGAACCACCCAGGTTTTAGTAAGAAATAGTAGTAATAGTGTGGAATCTTCAGAGTGACATAAAAATTATGTTTAGTAATGTAAATACATTTACTATTGATAAGCTGAATGAGCTAAAATTAAGGTTAACAGATATGGAAACTCTGTCTGACTTGTTTGCTTTGTAGGAGGTTAAACCAAAAGTTTTACCTATGAACGTAGTTTGGTAGAATATAACATCGAAGAATCTGTGACTTTTCGTAAAAAACCCGTAGATATCAGACGATGGTCGAGTGATACTCCTGTATGTCAGAAAAGAAATGCCATATATTAATATTGAATTCGAGAAGAGCTTTTGTAATTATATAGGTTTTAAAATTAAGAGTGAATATGGATGATATGTGGAGAAGATTTATCGATAAATATATGGAGGAAGTTAATAACTGCATACCTATTAAACGGTTTAAAAGAAAGAATAGTATGCATAAAAGGACGAACAGGGACTATTCCTTGAGCAGGAAGTTATGGAGTAAAATCTAAAGGAAACAAAGATTGTGAGAACGGCTAAAAAACTTGAGAAGGCAGAACAAAGAGAGCAAAGAGAATAGGTGAAGTACTAACTGAATATAAAAGAACCAATAACCAAGTCAGGAGAGAGAAAAGAACGAGATGAAGATCATTGAAGGTACTATAGCTAGGAATGTTAAATCAAATCATAAAATATTTTTGAAATATGTCCCAAAAAAGACAAAAAGGAAGGATAAATTATCAGATGAGGTGAAACTAGAAAAAATAGTGACAATATATAAAAGGCATTAGTGTTGTCTAAATATTTTACCACTGTATTCACAAGAGAACCAGAAGACAATGTTCCTTGCCTAGCAGTGAAATCTTGGAACTAATAACAGTTAAAAAAACAAACACGAAAATAAGGAGAGTGAAAGACAAGCTGAAAAAGAATAAATCATCCGAGCTGGAGGGGCTAAACCCCAGAGTTAATAAAGGAACTGAAAATATTAATGTAGAACTTTTGAAAATTATCTTCGACTTCTCCATAAGAACCTAGCAACTTGCCCAAGGCTGGAACAAAACCAAAATTACTATTATTTATAAGAATTGGAATCGAAGTGATCCAGGCAAGTATAGACCTTAGGCCTTACTAGTGTTGTGTGCAAGATACTTCAAACCATGGTACGAGAATGTATAATAAATCATATGCAGGAAAAAATGCAGTTTAGCATCCAACAATTCAGATTTACAATCGGAAGATCTGTGATACTACAACTAATTAAGGTAATGGAACAATGAACAAAGATACTAGATGAATGAAATGCCATTAATGTTGCATATTGTCAATTTCAGAAGGTGTTTGATAGCGTCTCACATTAACATCCATTTAAAAAACTCAGAAGCTATAATATATCGTGGAACATTCTTTAATGGATAGTCAATGGTGAGCCATCGTCGCTGTTCGAGGTTATTAGTAGTGTCCCACAGGGATCTGTAGTGGGTCCCCTACTATTTTTTTGTTTTCATAAACGACCTGCCGTATGTTGTGAAAAACAGCAATGTGTATCTTTATGATGAGGATGCTAAAGATTTTTCAGGAAAATCCATCAAAATCTTGATTATACCAAAATGCAGGTGGACATAACAGCAATTAATAAATGTTCTTACAAGTGGCTGTTAAAATTCTATCCAATTATATGTAACTACATTGGAATAGGGAAATGGAAAGCTGTCAAAAAGGCTTAAAGATAAAAGAAATGATAAAGAAAATACACTTTGAAAATAGACCTAGGTGTTTTAATTGATACAACCTGAGTTTCTCTGAACACATTGCTGAAAAAAATCAACAAAGCTAACAATCTTGTTGGCCTCATCAGAAGAACGTTATGCAAATTAAATAAAAAAACGTTTAAGCTCCTGTACATGACATCAGTGGGACCTCATATAGAATTTTCAAATCAGGTTTGGTGTCCATATAAGATTGGGGACGTTCATGCAATTGAAAATGTCTAACAGAGGGCCACCAAGCTTTTCCCAACTCTGCGGCAGATCGCATATGAGGAGAGACTTAGAAGACTCGACCTACTAGCTCTAGCATATAGGAGGACAAGAATTCACATAGTAGAGGTGTTCAAGTTCATGACAGGACAGTATGACAAGGAGGTATGCAATAATATATTTTTTCAACATGAGACAGCTACAAGGGGACACACCAAGAAGATCTACAAGCGACAGGCTAAACTCAACATTAGGAAATATGCCTTGTGCGAGGGGTTGTTAGTACGTGTAACAGCCTCCCAGAAGTTGTGGTTAGTGCTGTAACTGTTATTGACTTTAAGAAGAAATTAAACAGAGTTTGGAAAAACCAAGATAGGAAATTCAATTATAAAGCAGATATTAAATGTAGTCACCCTGATTACTAGATAAGACCACAGTGTAAATTGACGATAATAGAGCAGGAAGCAAATAACCTATATCCAGAAAACATCGTTAGTATCGGTAAGTATGATCTAACATCGAGATGCACCTCGTCGGCTTTCGAATGGTGTGCCATGATAAAATGTTGTTCATTAAATGGACAGCAGGTCTAAACGACATATATGGGACTCGGTGAGGTGGTTTCCGATAGAAAACGACAGTTTTAGTAGAGAGATACAATGAAATTTGTCTACTTGGGGAGATAGGAGAGTTCTGCTTAATTGTAAGCGGAAATGAAGAGGGTAAATAAGAAACACGTGAGGAGCTACTGGTGTATGTTGCTAAATTCACTGTCGATTGGTGCTACCCTAATGCTGCTTGTTTGGTAGAAGCAGTTCCTTGTAAACCTTTGCATTCACTGTGCCCCGTAAGCGCACTAATGTCCTAATGCCTGTTACTGAAATCAAGGCACAGACTATAATTCTCTCTCCTCCAAACTTCACACTATCTTGATTGTTCTACGCCGACCGAACCTCTGTCAATGGACCCAAACGAAAGGCAATTAGATTCTTCCATGAAGTCAGCTTGGTACCACTGGTCATCTGTCCATTAACTTGTTCAGTGCATATTACCTCGATTAATACTGAATAATCGGCAATAAATCTTTATTATTTAGAACAAGCTAAGTCAAATGTTAGATGCCTTATGCGTGATTCAGGGCTGTTTCCTTGCTCAGACTAATTTCTTGATTTTCTTGTCCCTCCTGCCATCCCATACCTTCAAATACATTTTATGGTATCTGCCTCTACACAAAATCCCATAAGAAATTCTTCAAGCTGGCTTGCTTTATATTTAATCAATGTCCACATGAGACGTATTGGATCTGCTATTCATTAATGACGCATCCATTAGATCACGCTCTGACCAGGACCTTCTGAGGCTAAGAGAAATTTGTCACAGCCTGCAATCAATTTTCTCGCATCATTATCATCTAATAGACCAACATCATGCCAAGTACGACGGCAACATCCCGTTGATTTCCATCGGAGAACACACCAATGAAATTGGACAGGAAGGTACATTCGCCAGATCGACTTTCTCCGGTAACCTGTCTCTGGACGTAAAGATCAACACATGCATTGGGAATGCATGCACCGCAATGTTTTTGTTTGCCTAAAGACACACAAATCCACAAGGGAAACTGATGAAAAGGTTTACAAATCCATCGTCCACAGCACTTTCATCTGTGCAGGTGAGACTTGAACAAACTACATCGCAATAGAGAAGCATTCAACGCATTTTACTTGTGGTGTCTTAGACTCATCCTCAAAATTATATGGCCAGATATGTTGCCAAGCCATGATGTTATTCAAACAGTAGTGTTCCCAAGAATGCGCACTACACCTAGTCAGATAAGGGTAAGATGGCTTGGATGTTGTCTAATACCAGCCTGGGATAGCGATGAGACCCAAAAGCCACTACAGCTTCCTCTTCAAGGATATCTGTAATCGAAACATGAATCAATGGGACATTGACTCAACCACTTGGGATACTGATTCACATAGAGATACGCAGTTCACAAGGAAGTGAAATTTACCGAGGAAAAGCGTCGTAAAACCTAGAAATAAAAGTGCAAAAGAGATAGGAGGAAATAAAGTGACAACGTCGCACGTGTTTCATAGACTGGTACACTAAAGTTTTGGCTTTGAAATCCCAACAGATACATTACTGCCAACCAGTAACATACTTTATACATCATAAAGAAGTCCACTCAGAAAATAAGCTCCAGAATCATTTAAATATTAATGCCCAACAAAAAAATGAGCGGAGGTTTTAGATTTGATAGTTGAATAAAGTACTACCAAAATTGCATATATATGATAAAGAATAGAAATTTTTTTATCCTCTTTGATTCTAGCTGCATGAGTTCTTTCATAATTTACAGTGATTAAAATTTAAGTTTTAGAAGAGAGATTGACTTGATCTTAAAAATTAAAACCATAGGAAATAAAAATTCAACACCCAGTGAAAAGATAGAGAATAATTCTAATCTAACACATAAAAAGTTAGTTGAGAGACGAGATGCCCTTATTGTAAGGTTAAAAATACATGTTTATTTTCTAATGTGAGGCAAAACAGCTTTTTGAAATTTATGCTATAGAGAATAAGTAAATATTATGTTAGAAGGATAACTTGTTCATTTTTATCTCTACAGTTAAAAACTTTACATATTTTTTTTATATAAGCGGGATAAAAAATGCTTTATATTACTTTTTGTTCATTCTCGTATCAAAAGGACCCATTCTGGTCATTTGGAAAAATAATGGAAGTTTTGGTGCTAAATTGTTATACTTTCTTCGGTGGTTTCATTCCTATAATTTTTCACTTAATTATTTTCTCCACCATCCACTAATTTCTCAGTATCACAGTTTAAGATAAAGCTACTAATACTAATATTGATATCACAACTTCGATTATTAATTTTACGAATGGTAAAATATACTAAAAGTCCTTTAAAAAAAAAGTAAATGGTTTTTATTTATAGATTTCTTTAAGAATGTGCAAAATACATATTTTCCTAAACAGAGTCGATCAGTACACATATGCATGAACGCATATGGAGAAACCACATTTTTATTAAAAGAGTAGAACCATATAATATCATCAGGAACACAGAAGTGTAAATACCAATTTATCAAATTTCCGTATCATGTTGAAAGGCACATTAATTTGCGATCGATAGAATTGAGTATTATTGATGAGTTATACTAATTCTTTTTGCTTGGAAACTATCAGGCAATTAAATTATTTATAGTAAGTAAACTAAAAAACAATATTAGGTTTGTTTAAATGTGTCTACAGGATAATTTTATAATACGTTTGTTGAAATTGTTGAAATATGTTAGAACCGATGCGGCAACAAAAGATGATCAGACAAAAATCGCATTCTTCAGCATAATATGCTGACAAAGCAAACAACAGTTTGGGAATAACAAGGCTAACATTGGTTATTTATATTCAAAACGAACCTTATAACAATAAGGTAATGATAGTAATAGTAATATTGAGTTTGGTGATAGATTAAGTTTCACGAATATAACAATCAGATTGTTAGGGCAATTAAAAACAATCAATTCATTGTATTTTAAAAAATAGCACTCTTTTCTTTTTGATTTGGAAGTTTAAGATGCTACATGGGAAACCTTTTAAATAGAAGGAATCAAATTGCTTAGGATAGGTAGGCTATAATCCAAGAAGGAATAGACTGATATACAAAAAGAACTTGAGAGATACATTTAATGAAATTAAGAAGGTTAAAAATTGGATGGGGGGCAAAGGGAAGTTGCGTAAGCAAGAAGGGATGGAAGGCAATAAAGCACCACTTGAGAAATAACAAAATATTGGTGTTGAGAATTTGAAAGAATTTGATTGCGATGTAAAGAAATTACGAGAGCTAAATTAGAGTGATTTGGTTGAAATTAGGATGCTGGGTAAGTAGTAAAACCAGAAAATCATCATATTGTTCGAGAAAGTAACCTGAAAACGTTATAGATAATGTTAATTTGGGTTTCAAAGGCAAGAGATGGGAAATATATTTTAAAGAGCCCATGATATGGGAAAGTTGTTGAAAAGTATTAACGCTTGGGTATTGAAATATGGTCTATCTATTATAAATATGAACGTTAGGAAGTAAAGTAAGATTGTTTTCTAGTATACATATGACTTAGGGTGATACTCTTATTAAAGGAGAATATCAAATATGTAGATGGCTTTAAAGATGTACAGTGATGGCCTGTTAGCAATAAACCAGTGAGAGATATTCGAGAGCTGATCGGTAAGGGTAGTAATTAATATATGAAAGTTGTTGTGCATCATATATACACTTATCGGCAGAATGTTTAAAATTTATTAAACTAGGAAACAGGACACTTTTCATATAAACAAATAACAGAATGGGTTAGTGAGTAACTCTTCTGTTGATAGCTGATGGTGATGTGCGAATGCCATCAACGGCTATTGATTGTTGACTCTTCATTAGGTGGATGTGAATCAAATAGTAGTGATACCACGGACTCAGATTGTATCTAGCATAGTGAAAAGCTGAAATATGTCGTGACACAAAGGATTGTTTGGGTGGAAACTTATTGATGAAGTTATAAGATTTTCATGTGACTAAGTAGGGACCTAATTCTCTTATACACTTTTTTTTCAAATATTATAGATAAAGGTTAGATTGAGGTAATAAGCCTATAATTTTATGAAAGCTTACGACTCGTTAATTGAAAGATTGGGGCAACACGAGCAAATTTCAGGAAATAAAAATCAAACGTGTTAATAATTCATTAAATAGAAGAGATATTGGGTTGAGGAATAGGTTCTTGCGGTTTTATCAAATTTGTTCATTACCATTAACAATTTTAGAAAAACGTCTTTCTTAATCGATAACAATATGCAATTTAATCAATAATGTATTCTCCCTTGTTATTTACGACTTCTCCCAACGTTCAATTAGTTTTCCATGCTTCCGCAATAAAAGTCTCTGGATTTTGACTCGAAGAATTCATCTAACCAGGCTCTTAATTCCACATCAGTATTGGACGAAACGCCACGCAAATTGTTGGAGAGCGATCGGAACAGATGGAAATCCGATGGAGCCAAGTCTAGCGAATATGGAGGATGCGGCAGGATTTCCCAATTAAGCCTTTGGATGGCGTCTTTTGTCATATTGGCAATGTGAAGACGAGCATTGTCGTGTTGCAGAAGGACTCCATAACGTCGATGAGGTCGCTTTTCACGAATAGCTTCGGCTAGTAGATACATTTGTTGAACGTAGAGTTCTGCATTGACAATCTTGTTTTTCGCAAGAAGCTCATAAAGAATAATGACTTCACAATCCCACTGCACACACAGCATCGTTTTTCGTGGATGAAGTACTTGCTTTAATCGCGGAAGTGTTTTTTTATTGGGGCTAAGCCATTGTTTTCGATGGTTCATGTTGACGTAAACACACCACTTTTCGTCGCTAGTGATGATGCAGTGAAGAAATGTGTCCTTATATCCACGAGTAGCCTTGTGACAAGCAAGCAAACCTGCGGCAATCGTGGAGCGTTGAAGTTTGTTGCTTTCGCTCAAAGCGTGCGAAACCCAAAGACCAACTTTTTGATCTTTCCCCATCGAATCAGGGCGATTCACTATAGTTTTCTGATCACACACCAACTGTACAGCCAATTCTCGAATCGATTGATGAGGATTTTCATGAAGAAGGTTGTTCAATCGATCTTCATCCAACTTAATGGGGCGACCAGAACGTTCTTCGTCATTAAGATTAAAATGACCGTTTTTGAAACATGAAAACCACCATTGAGCTGTCCTTTCTGATAAAGCATTTTCTCTGTACACAGCACAAATATCGTGACGAGCTTTGGCTGCGTTTACATTGTTCCCGTCTCGATTGAAAATAAATAACAACAAGTGTCAAAAATTCGCCTTTGTTTCAACTTGACATTCCATTTTGACGGTACAGAACAAAAATTAAATTAACACAACTTTTAAATAAACCGCAATGCCTTATCCCTCAACTTAAAGACGTAGCCTAAGCAAAAACCTAATAGTCTACGTTGTTAAGAGACGTAGCCTAACCTTTGCAAACTTTGCTCTCATTATTCATTATTGTTTCTTAATATGTGCACAAATCACGTCAACAAAACTTAAATCAACACAACATTAAAGAAAACGCAAGAACTTATTCTTCAACCTAATATTATTGGAGTAGTCATATCAGCAGTATGAAAGTGGAAACAGAATTAAAGGAAGAGTTTTTTAAGATGGAGAATATCAACGATATTTCAATTTTAATAGAGGGAATGATGGGGAAGAAATTAATGTTTTTCTCAGGCGTGTATTGCATCGATTTGGTTTGGTTTGGTAGGAATCTTACTAATGAGTTAAAGCCTTAGCAAGATCAAGATTATTTTTAAAAGATTAAGCAATGCTAAAGGAAGTGTTAGTTAATAGTTTTTAAAACATTTTTTTTATGTTGGCCTGGATATCAGATAAGAGAGACTAGAAGTTGTGATGCAATCATTATTTTAACTGGGTGAAAAATAGAGGTTAATAACGTTTTTTTATGTGGCATTAGCAGCCAAAGAAGTATCATACCATTTGACTGCCTTATAGGATTATGTTTATTGTTATGCATTTAACTAGAAATGGGTAAGCCAAGAACACGAGTTATATGAATTACACAGTGGTCCAGAAGTGAGACAAAAGTCAAGAAATGAAGTTTATAAAATAGCATTTTTAGAAGTTTTGAATTCTTTCCTAATGTTTAACAATATCCTTTACCATGAAGAAACTTGCCTGAGTTCAATCTGTCGGCAAACAAAAAGTGTGTAAACTTGATGTTACATGATTAGTCCTGATTCACTGAAGCAATTTGCAGAGTCGTAAGACGTGTTGCTTCTTTCATTCTTACTTTCGTATTAGAAGTAGGCACAACATATGGTAGGATATCATTTCATAACACTTAAAATTTTATATTGCAATAGTTAATTAACATTTGTAATGATATTTAATACAAATAATGTTGTTAATAAAAATGCATAGTTTTTGAACAATATCGACCATTTGAATTTTTAAATAAATAGCTGGAAGGAATTTTGCTATGGAAAGCTATAAACCTGACATGCATTTTTTATTTCATTTACATGTTAGAAACCTGTTATAAGTAAAATAAACTGGTACTAACTGCTATCAGGGAAAATGTTAACATTATTCTATATATTTCTAGATTTTCAAGATTTATAATCAGCAGAATGAGCGTGACAAATCAAGATCTTTTTGACGAGTTGACCGAAGCTATGGTTGGGAAACATTTGTGCGGCTTCTCAGACACTAAGTGTAAGTCCTATTTACTTAATTATTTGACTGCAAAGCAATTAAATTCCAGTCCGGAACAATTAGAACCTGTAGTCGTGATTTTTTTAAAGAATCTTTGCCAGAAGTGGCAATCAGTAAAACGGAATAGAACACGGTTCCTTTAAAAAAATCAAGAATGGCTCTCAAATGAAATAATTTTACCTCCTATTTCACATCTCTTGAATTTCAAGAGGCTTCAGTCAAAACGAAAATGAGAAAGACTGCAGAGTTAAGAGGCTAAGATTTGCAGCATTTAAAGCTCCATCTACAAGTCATTCAAGGCAGGTGCAGGGTAGCATGTCAAAAAAGCATTTATATTCTGCTAATGATGCCTTAGTATTAATAATTGATCACTTCCTAACAAAGCAAAATTACCAGCGCTTGAGGAATGGAGCCAACAGTAAAGGTGTTGATTTGTATCGCCAATACAACATTGTCAGAGAAGTTAAGAAAGCCTGTTATCCCTCTTCGGTCACAGAGTGGCTACTCACTGAATCCTCAGCTGAAATTAGCCTTTAATCTTTCTTATATCACACTGCAAAGCGCATTATAGAAGCCAACTCATTTGGGATTGGACAACTCAAGAATCTAACTTTACATGGGACAATTGGTTTTGATGGATCAACAGGACAGTCACTTTACAAGCAAAAATTTGAATTGGAAAGCAAAAGAGTTCTTACAGATGAGAATTCTATATTTATGACCTGTTATGTACCAATTGAGATTACAGCAACAAACCTACATAATGAAAAGATCATTTTGTGGAAACATTCGATAGCATCGTCGTAAAACCTAGAAATAAAAGTGCAAAAGAGATAGGAGGAAATAAAGTGACAACGTCGCACGTGTTTCATAGACTGGTACACTAAAGTTTTGGCTTTGAAATCCCAACAGATACATTACTGCCAACCAGTAACATACTTTATACATCATAAAGAAGTCCACTCAAAAAAATAAGCTCCAGAATCATTTAAATATTAATGCCCAACAAAAAAATGAGCGGAGGTTTTAGATTTGATAGTTAAATAAAGTACTACCAAAATTGCATATATATGATAGAAAATAGAAATTTTTTTATCCTCTTTGATTCTAGCTGCATGAGTTCTTTCATAATTTACAGTGATTAAAATTTAAGTTTTAGAAGAGTGATTGACTTGATCTTAAAAATTAGAACCATAGGAAATAAAAATTCAACACCCAGTGAAAAGACAGAGAATAATTCTAATCTAACACATAAAAAGTTAATTGAGAGACAAGATGCTTTATTGTAAGGTTAAAAATACATGTTTATGTTCTAATGTGAGGCAAAACAGCTTTTTGAAATTTATGCTATAGAGAATAAGTAAATATTATGTTAGAAGGATAACTTGTTCATTTTTATCTCTACAGTTAAAAACTTTACATATTTTTTTTTTATATAAGCGGGATAAAAAATGCTTTATATTACTTTTTGTTCATTCTCGTATCAAAAGGACTCATTCTGGTCATTTGGAAAAATAATGGAAGTTTTGGTGCTAAATTGTTATACTTTCTTCGGTGGTTTCATTCCTATAATTTTTCACTTAATTATTTTCTCCACCACCCACTAATTTCTCAGTATCACAGTTTAAGATAAAGCTACTAATACTAATATTGATATCACAACTTCGATTATTACTTTACGAATGGTAAAATATACTAAAAATCCTTTAAAAAAAAGTGAATGGTTTTTATTTATAGATTTCTTTAAAAATGGGCAAAATACATATTTCTCTAAACAGAGTCGATCAGTACACATATGCATGAACGCATATGGAGAAACCACATTTTTATTAAAAGAGTAGAACCATATAATATCATCAGGAACACAGAAGTGTTAATACCAATTTATCAAATTTCCGTATCATGTTGAAGGGCACATTAATTTGCGATCGATAGAGTTGAGTATTATTGATGAGTTATACTAATTATTTTTGCTTGGAAACTATCAGGCAATTAAATTATTTATAGTAAGTAAACTAAATATCAATATTAGGTTTGTTTAAGAATGGCTCTCAAATGAAATAATTTTACCTCCTATTTCACATCTCTTGAATTTCAAGAGGCTTCAGTCAAAACGAAAATGAGAAAGACTGCAGAGTTAAGAGGCTAAGATTTGCAGCATTTAAAGCTCCATCTACAAGTCATTCAAGGCAGGTGCAGGGTAGCATGTCAAAAAAGCATTTATATTCTGCTAATGATGCCTTAGTATTAATAATTGATCGCTTCCTAACAAAGCAAAATTACCAGCGCTTGAGGAATGGAGCCAACAGTAAAGGTGTTGATTTGTATCGCCAATACAACATTGTCAGAGAAGTTAAGAAAGCCTGTTATCCCTCTTCGGTCACAGAGTGGCTACTCACTGAATCCTCAGCTGAAATTAGCCTTTAATCTTTCTTATATCACACTGCAAAGCGCATTATAGAAGCCAACTCATTTGGGATTGGACAACTCAAGAATCTAACTTTACATGGAACAATTGGTTTTGATGGATCAACAGGACAGTCACTTTACAAGCAAAAATTTGAATTGGAAAGCAAAAGAGTTCTTACAGATGAGAATTCTATATTTATGACCTGTTATGTACCAATTGAGATTACAGCAACAGACCTACATAATGAAGAGATCATTTTGTGGAAACATTCGATAGCATCTTCTTCCTTATATTGCGGGCCTCTTAGATTCTCCTTTCAGAAGCAAACATGTGACCTGCTAAAAAATGAAGAGGATAATCTACAAAAAAAATATCCAATCACTTCGTCCAACAACTATTTTGGATCTATGTCAAGTCAAACATCTACTTAACATTACAATGATTGATGGAAAAGTTGCAACTTCTCTATCAACAATAACATCTTTATTTTAATGATGCAGCCTTTTTGGATGTAGCCCAAAACAAATGAAGTTGCTATATGAGGCTTTTTAACGCCAAGTTGTTCAAGAAAGTCTCAACTTTGGATTATTCACACTACATTCTTCGATAAGGTGTATGGAATAATTTTACACATTGCTTATAACATTCCAATATATAGTTGGCAAGCAAGAACACAAGAATTTAAGACTTTAGTAACAGCAAGATTTCAAGGATAAAACTGGACTTCTAATTGATATGCCAAAACCAGATGGTTCTGGGACGACAAACGACGGAAATACAGCATGAAGATTCTTTCAATCAACCGATGTTTCAGCCGAAATAACAGGTCTTGATGCTTCCCTTTTGAAAAGAGTTCATGTAATACTTTGTTTTGTGTCATCTGGAGAGAGATTAGACATTTCCAAATTCTCTGATTACTTTCGTTCAACTGCAGGCCTATTTGTTTCCTTATACAACTAGTATTATATGCCACAATGACTACATAAATTTCTCGTTCATGGAGTTCAAGTTATAGAAAATTTCAACATTCAAATTGTATTACCCTCGCAGGAAGTTCAAGAAGCGAGAAATAAGGAGTTTCGCTCATAGAAGCAGAGCTTTTCTATAAAGAGCTCAAGAATACCTGCAAATCAGGATATTATGTCAAGAATGCTGTGCTCTTTGTCGTAGAATAGGTTCCCGACGATATACCATATATAACTATTCGTTAAGGGAATAATTCTATATTTCGAGTGCGTGGTAATCTGATTGACCGAGGTTAGTTCAAGAAGGGAAGGGGGGACCTGGAGAGGCTTATTTATCTTCAATATGCTTAAAAAGTGGAACGGAGCCCAAGGATAAATAATATGGCTACAATTAATAAAATAGAGTTTTATTAATTAAACTATCAACAACACACAGAAAAATGTTTACATAAACAAGGATTAAAAATGGGAGAAACACGGGAATGAAAAGGGTCGTGGGAATATCTGACTAATCTGAGGATTAAGATTTGGAGAGATTTAAAACGACAAACAAACAAAAAAAGGAGGGAATGGTTCGCTAAACCATTTAAAGCACAGGGTTGCGTTGACAAAAGGTTAAATGATTGAAGGTAATGCCTAGCTTACGTAATTACAAAGTTGTTGTGCAGAGGAAGACGATGCGAAGGAATCTTCAGTCCAACTGGCGATTTCCAGCAGAAGGGTTCTTCGAGGGGTTGTTCTTAACGAGAGGAGGAGGACTGTCTTCGAGGAGTGAAAACGAAGTGAGGCTCGGAAGTACGAGCGATCCTTGTGACAGGATATCGGAGATGTTCTAGATGAACAATGGAGGTTATTGTTGAAGAACGTTAAAAAAGGGGGGAATTAAATTATCCGGACGTGATGTCTTGTGAACAAAAACTGTTTCTTGAGAACGGGCTCGAAAACAATGGCTGTTCTAACGTTGTTCTCTTTCTGAACAATTTTGGGGGGGGGGGGAGACCCGTTTTTTGGTGGAACGGGCTCAAAAAACAATAGCTGTTCTAACGTTTTTCTCTTTCTGAACAACAGGGGGGCCTTGTTGACTTGGCGTCTCGAAGGGCACAAACCTTGGCACTCAAGGGATATTGTCCTCTTCTGGATAATAAGGGGTTTCTCGGCAGAGTTCCTAGGTTCACAAGGGAGACCGGATCGGCTTTGATGCCTCGCGAAGATAATCTGGATCTGCTTCAATTGAGAAAAGCTATGGTATAAATAGCCGGAGCTAGCCCCATGGCGTAGGGGATAATTGAGTGGAAGACTTCAAGGGAATGTCCCGGTGGCGCCTGGGAAAATATCTTATCTGCCATAAGCCTAATTCAATCTGGCGAGATCGACGTATGGAGGCGAAACGGGGGAGCAAACCTCCTTGATTAAACATTGGCTATGATGGGCGATAACGCGCTTCTGCCTTCTCTCGCAGGATACACGTGGGTAAGCATGAGTTTTAACATGTGATAGAGGCTGAATTAAAGCGGCCTTAGACCGTTCTATCACACTCTTCTACCCTTTATTGAGCTCTATGCGCCAAACCCCAGAGAAAAAGAGGTTAGCACTACCCTTTGAAGCAATAAGTATCATCTACCAAGAGGACAATTTTGAAAATACTGATTCTGAAGACAGTGCTAACAATTAATATAATATTACTTTTCTTTTTTTCCATTTTTTTATATAATTATTTTGTAAAAGTTCATTATTTTGTTGTCAGAAGCATTATATTTCAGTTTTTTATTAATATATATATATACAAATAGAATATTATTTTTCCTTCAAATAATTTTTTCCAAAAATTTGGCCTTCTGGCCCTTTGTGAATTAGAGAGAAACTTGGAGTTAACAGGTCAGTGTGCATTGTAAATATTATAAAAAGATTCCACCCTGTATTTATGTTACCACATTTGTCTATAGAGTAAGGGTTTCAGTAAGTAATGATTGCATTAATCAGTTTAGAGTTTGTTTGTCTGTGGTCGTGAAATAATTTTGGGACAAAATGTTTTTTGCCTTGGTTTGCAGAGGTAAGAAGGCAAAAGTGAATAAGTGGTCAGTTATGTGACACTAATTGTCGTGGTGCCTATTTGATTAATTTAAGGACAAATCTGTCTTTTAATTTATTCTTTAAGTAAAATTTATATGCAATGATTACGAATAGTGTTACAGTGAACACAGCCTGTAAGAAAATAGGGCAGTCTATTGGTCTGCATATTCTGATGATTGTAGAAAAAAATCACTATCTTACTATATTAATCGGGCCAAGACTACAGTTTATGGACCACTGGGTAGTGTTTTGGAGAGACCAAAATTTTCCCAACTTCGCACTCATCTTCACATGAACAATAAAACACATTAGAAGCAGAAGTGAAGGAAGCAGAATATGACCCGTTATTCAAAGTACGACCGGTAATTGAGAATTGAAAAACCTGTTTGAACATTGAACCTGAAGAAATACACTTTAGAGAAGAAGAGATGATTCCATTCAGAGAGAGACTTGTTACGAAGAAGTATATCAAAAAACAAGCAACAAAAATGGAGAACAAAGGGTTTACCAGAGCTGGTGTAAGTAGTATTGTCTAAGATTTTGAAGTACACACTGGAAGAGGGACTGTGGCCAATGAACGAGGTCTAGGTATTGGAGGAGAACTTGTACTTAGTTTTGTAAGAGAAATCCTTAAACGACTAAATCCTAGGCATTTATTTTAATAAAAGTTTCCCCCCCATTGAACTGCTTGAACTAAGACAAGATTATATTTATGCTGCTGGTACTTTAGGCCACAGCCACCAACGTAGTTGTGTTCTCAAAAGGAATAAAGAACTAGCAAAAGAGGGGCGTCGCTTGTATGACGTAATATATGAAACAACTAGAGGTCATTTTGATGTCAATGGGTATTATAATAAACAGTCTTGCTAGTATCATTTTCCTAGGCCAAGATCTCGTTGATAATTGCAGAAGATGGTCGAAGTAAGGAAGAAAGGAATAAATCAAGGGAAAAGGAAAGTATCTTTTTCCAGCCTTCAACACAATTATTGGTGGTGTAGACCTATCAAGCATCTTCATGTCACTTTATCGCATCACAATACAACGCATACAAACATAAATGATGTTAATAAATCTTTCCTTGTTCAATAGGTGTGTTTTATACTGGCCTCACTTATCCTAAAAACCCAAAAGAAGTACATATAGGCCCTTTCTTGACTTCATGCTGAAATTGCCGATGCTCTTATCAATGTTGGAAAGACAACAGAGCCAAATAGTCGAAAAAAAAAGACTCCGCATAAAACCTGCTGATAACCCAACCCCTCCTAACCCTCCTGATCCCGCAGTACCGAGAAGTATTCTTCCTTGCACTGACGTCAAACTCGACAAGTTGGATCATTTTCCATGGCATCTCACGAACGTACACGATATAAAGCTTTTTACATTTCCAGGTTTAGAAAAAAATTCCGGCTTTATTTAAAGAGAGGGGCTGACGCACGACATATTATTAAAATGGAGAGGGTCGCGAACAAAAATCATAATATCATACAAAAAATTATGAAAAGCGGATATGTTTGGTACAAAGGGGAATGTTTCAACATTACACAATAAATCCTTCCTTCCCCATTGTATCGCTAATTCAGGCAACCGATCTGTTTATAAAGGCCTTTAAAGTCACTAGGATGCCATTGTTTTCGAATTCATACGTAGAAAGGTAGAAAGTTCAAACGCTCATATTTTGCTGAAAGATACAATGACAAGATGTATCTTCACTGTGCAATATATATTAACTAATTTACATTCTGTCGAATGTTTAACTATAGAAAGAAGAACATTTTCATCACACTGGATTTAATTATTTCTTAACTGTATGTGGATTTGATTTTATCCATAATTTCTCTGCCGGGTATTGTAAAAAGTGGTTAAGCCCGTATACGGGGGCCAAGTTTATGAAGCAGTCATTGGTAAATGGGTAGGGATTTCAAATCCAGAATAACCGAATAATCAGAATAAAATTGTGATTTGTGTTCTTGTATGATATATGATAGGTATATGGACTAAGAGAATTAAGGCTAATGATGTATTTTTAAAAAGAAAATGTCAACTCATTTTTTGTAGGTGGATGTGTGAGGTGGTAAATAATGCGGGGGAATTCTAAATTTACATTTGCCATAATGAGTGTTTGTAATGTAAAGAAGTGATAAAGAAGGATATGTTCTGGACTCCCTTGATTCAAATTGTCATTGTAAGGAAAAATGGAGGCCTCTTTGTGGTTGTAGAATATGTATAAATAATAGTTCGAATGGTGAGCCTTACTGTGCTGAGAGAATATTGAGTGTGTGAACGTTATTCCATGACAAAGCTACCGTGGTGAAGTGATAGAAATTCTCCGACAGCCACTTCTGGCTTTTTCTGGAGGTAAGGCCTTCATGCAGCCACCTTACCCAGCCAAAGTTTAACCACAGTCTCCCGCAGTCCCACCTAGCCCTCTTAATTGAGCGTAAGACTCTGCTTATAGATATGTGGGTGGCATGACGTCACCCTCACTTGAGACACACACAAAGACCACCACAGTTTGGGGGAACTTGGTCTTCATGACGTATAAAACATCGCATGGTATGTAGGCAAGCAACCTGCTCTTGTGTCTGTTTTGCTGTTACTCCTGGCAGAGTGCTTTTTATCTAAGAAGAAACAGTTCATCTCCGTTTAATTAAAAAGATGCATCTGTTTGTTTAGGAGCAGTTCTCCTTGGTCGTGGCTGTAAGAATTTGTTCTTTACGGCTCGTATGAGTAGTAGCTAAGGTCTTCATCCACGGTCACCTCTATGGTGCTGATTCTAACACACATTTTTCTAGCCAAGGCCCAGATTTCCTTGCTTGGCTCTTCAAACCCCTTGTTCTGCATTTGTTGGAGGAATTCCAACAACTGCTGTTTTACATCATTGACATTGTTAACAGCACTTTGAGCTCCATTTATGAGGTTGGCATTTTCATACCCGGCGAAAATCATCATCAAACTGCAAGTAACTTTTTCAATATTCAGATGGTTTCTAGTCCTTCATATTATGCTTTCCAACGCCTTTGGTTGTTCACTGATACATTAAATAGCGTAACATTTAGCTGGAGCACCACGTATATGCGAAATGAAATATGTGATTAGTGATGCGGGAAGGAGTATTTGGAGTTGCTAAGGGCATTCAAGAAGAATTGATAAGAATAGACATTGAGATAATATACCGAAATGATTGTTATGGTGTTAATTGAAGTGATTTAAAATATAAAAGTTGAATTTGTTTTGAGAAAGTGTTGGAGAGGAAAGGTACAGAAAGAGGAGCTAGTGGGTGATATTATATATATGATGCTGCTTCGCCTCAATCTAATAGAGGCTCATTAAGTCAGCAAAGTAAAGGTAGTTGTTTCTTAATAAAGAATATTGGGCGTTTTGTGAGGGGTCGGAGCGTAGAAGCCTGCGACAAAACTTTGTTGTAGGAGAGTAGAGTAGTTATTGGTGATGGATATATGTAAAAAATGTCTCCCTCAAAACTTTCTTTGATGCTGAATTCAGGTATAAATTTGATTTACCCTCCTATTAGCATCCACAAGGACTTATAAAATTGTAAGGCTCAGACTGGTATTCTTCTCTAGAGTGCAAGGACTTTAGTTATATGCCAAATTTATTTCTTTTGAATTTGTACAAAAGAGGACATGGCAGGTAAAACATGCTTTAGGGTGCGATTAATGGGAAGATCGGTTCTGTCTTAATAACCCCTTCCCTGCGTATAATAAACTGAGTACCTCCTTGCAGCCATTTTCTTTTGCATAAAGCTCTGATTTTTTTGCGGGCGGGGGTTTACTATTTTGTTGGCTGTTAGGCCAAATAAAAGCGTCAGGTCTCGCCTCTGGTTTTGCTACAAAAGTTTTTTAGAACCTACCCTATTTCTCAGTGGAAGTCTGTCGCCGACCTTAATGAGGTTCTCTAAAGGCCAGAGGCTTAAAGATTCTCTGCTCGTGTTCCACCTCATCTTGGGGAGGAAAGCCCCACATGAAATAAAAATAGCTCCGGTTGTGTTCAGCTTCAGCTGCTATAGTCTTCCAATTATGCAGAGGGAACCATAGAGGAAGACACCTCGTAGCCATTGTCTGCCCCTGTGCAAGATAGAATTGACGATGCACAGGCATCCGATGACTAACTTTGTGAAGAGGGACTTTCTCCGTGGTTGGTATACCCTTGTCTGCCATAGTCTTCTCTAACTCTTAGAGAGACATGTCGGAGGCTGGCTCGTCTGGCCTTGAGGCTTACTCCTGCTATCTTGTTATAGAAAAAAAACTTAGACCTCATTTTGTGTAGGGCAGCGATAGAATGGTGCTCTGCCAATTGGGCAGGTAACATGCTATGACTAGCAAGTCTGTCCCCGAGGCGCCCTCGTGCGAGGATACTCATACTAAGATGATGAAAGTTGCATATAAGATGAGTGGAGAATCAATAGGCTGGTGGCCATTTACTGAGGGACTATCTGGCGTTTTAGAGCCAGAAGGTTTCAGAATGTTGGGCAAAGGTGACAGGTTACATCCGAGTGTTGTTTTAGGTAGGTTAATTGATAGCTAGTCGAAAGTCATCCGTTTCTCGAATGGGAGCCTTTTGACAAATGCGGCCTACCTTTATACGCGGCCATTATTAGTGTTATAAGGATACACTGGCTCACCTGGGCAGATGACGCCCCATTTCTCCATATATTCTATGAAAATATTGGTTTAAACGAGATATTCGCGGCTTAGTTCTTTTAACCCATTAGCGTAGAGCGTCGAGAAAAATAGACGCTAGAAAAATATTCCCCCAAAACAAATTTGGTAATAATTACTTATTTTTTTTGTTTCAGTTTATCCTTTATAGAATTTTCCACGACGTTTTCTATGAATAATGCCAGAAAATATAATTTTCTCTAAAATAAATTAGTTTACTTCAGGATGTCGTCTAGTAAGTGTTTTGCCTCCGATCTGGGTAAAGTAAATTAATATTATTCTACATGTAAATTTATTATTTTTTTTTTTCTTTTTTATTTTTAAAGAAAATGTTAATTATCGTGGTGAAGTTATAGATTTATATAGATATTGATAAACATACATTCCACAAAGAATAATATTATGATCTCCAGAAAAACGAAAGCTATGGATCAGACTACATTTTTGATCGCATGTTCCATATTTGTATAATAAAAATAACTATTCCTATATAAATAGTGGGTTCGATAAACTGGTTTATAATAACTATTACCATATATATATTTTTGTATCTTTTTGATTTAGTTATTTATATTTGATATATATTTTTGTTTATTCTTTATTTAGTTATTTATATTTGATATCTTGTTTTGTGTACTGTTGAATATTTAGTTCTATGCTTTTCAACGATTTTTTTTATATTATAGGAATTTTAACACCGACGAAATATTTTCATCGCTTGAAGACGAGGATAAAGATAATATATAATCTGGTAACATTATTCTTCATGTTCCTGAACCAGAAGTTAACTGTCTAATTGATAAAGATTCAGATCTGTTTGATGATGAAGCAACTGGAGATATAAAACACCTTGGCCGAACCTTATTGAATACGACGTGTGATTTTATACCCCATAAACATTGTGAACCTAAGGCTAAAAACATATCTGGTAGTTCAAGTGAAGGTAGGAAAATAATTAAAGTAAGTCAAATCAACTGGAGTATTTTCAACAAATAATGAATTAGAACTACTGAAATTGTTTTACAGTGATCATTTCATTGAGGAAAAGAGTTGGACAAACAAATATTCATGGTCAGCAAAGAAATGGCAAATTAGATTTGAACACTGATGATCTATGGGTAATATTTGAGGGGGTTACTTCTCTCGGGCAATGCAAAATATCCAAATAAAATACTCTCTTCTTCTAGGGAATCTGATAGTCCTAGCATTTTATCAGAGGGCATTCCATATAACATATTTGAAATGATATTGCATCAGATTCATTTCAATGACAACCATTAAATGAATACAACTGACCGGTTATATAAGATAAGTCCATTGATTATTCACCTAAGCACTTTAAAATTAATGAATCAATGATCCCATATTTTGGAAGGCATTATGCCAAACAATTCCTAAAGGTGAAGTCAATAAGAAAATGGTAGTGTCTTATATTTATATATTTATTTGATGTTTCATTTCATTAGTAAACTCCTAGATTTTATGGAAAAAGGCCAAGAAAGACAATATTCCTCTTCTGAATTTTAAAAAAAGTTTAGCAGTAACTATTTTGAAATTAAATGGTAATGCATCGATGCAAGGAACAAGAACTCCTCAAATCCTCAAATTAAAAGTGGAGTTAGATATGATGGTTTGGGGCACTTGTTGCAAAGCTCAAACACAAAATGTGCTAATTGACCTGGAAAAGCAGCATTTACTTTTGTTAAGTGTGATGTAGGACTGCATCCTAAGTGCCATTTCAGTTATCACACAAAAGACTAAATATAAATATGTTTAAAATAAATAAAATTACCTTATTTTACTGCAGAATTCTGTTAAGTATTCATTTTTTTGGTAAGAAAATTGAAATTTTCAAATATACTTTAATTTCCTTATATTGCATAGCGTCCTGTTTTCTGGACACCTTATATCTCAACATATAATAGGAGAATCATAAGATTTTGTACAAATACTCCCCTTAAGGTATCTAGAAACAGAAAAATATTAAACTTTTATCTCAAAAACTTTACTTTGTGCACTAATGGGTACACCGAATAGCTGAACAAACAGCGGTCATCGTGTGATGAATAATATGTGATAAAAGCCTTCAAATATATGAAAAACACCCTTCCTAGATGTTTTTCGAACTATAAAGAAAGTCTAGAAAGAAAGTGGATGAAAGCTTTAAATATTCCTAGAGGACTCACAAACCAAAATATGGAAAACTTTAACAGAATTTTATACTAAGAACCCGTTGTTAGAACCGAATAGGCCGTAGGTCTACCTGCAAAGCACAAGCTCCTCCTGTAAAGAAGAGTACCGCAGGATCATAGTGTTAGTCTTATATTTCTTTCAAAATTCTAAAAAAAATTATTTGTGCCTATATTAAATTCTTCTCAATGCCTACAAATTTAGTTTCCCACTAATAAAGGGTTTATGAACCACGGCTAAATATTGTGGTATTAGATAGTGGTCTAAGCAAGGGGATGGATGGTTTAATAGGAGCAATATCCCAGCTAAAACTGAAACTTGGAGGACTAGCGCGCTCTTCCGGCCTTCGTATCGCAAGAAAAACTAGTGCTTTTTCTGGGGTTATCTTTTGCACCTTTTTAGGTCGCGTGCAATTAAACAGGTCCACCGGTTTCCCTTTTGCTTCTATTGTCTTGGTAATAACATTGTAACCTTTGGGTCGATTATAACGGAATTTGTAAGACTTATGTTGTTTAACATTCTCTTTCCAATAATATAATTGTCAAAGTCCTCCTAGGTTAGCCTAGGAATTATTTTGCAAAAACGTTCTCTTTTGAATGATATAATTGCCAAAGTCCTCCCAGTTAGCTGGGGAATTATTTGTCAATGAAATCATAACTATTTGACCTATTCTAAGAAAATATAAAACCCTTAAGTTGTTTTACATTCTCTTTTGAAGGACATAATTGTCAAGGTCCACTCAAGTTTCGTCCGGATATTATTGAAAGTCGTAAGGTCAGAAATTAGAATAAGTGAGAGCACGCGACTTTCGTCCGCAGACCTTGTTAAATCTCCCACTATCATTTTCACCCCTGTTATACCAGTACATCGAAAGGTGAAAAAGGGCGGTAAACTGAAAAAATAGTTTCCAAAAAATAGTTTCTGGGTTGAGTGTATTTGTATTAATACGGGAAAATATTTTTCATCGGACTTTTGAGTGGGTTCGTTAATTGACTATAAATGGATGTTACCATTCTGTATTTTAATTGATGCAGTGTATATAGTAAGGAAATCATGGAAACAAGATTTTTGCTGAGACTGAGGATATAATCTGATGTGGGAGTGCACCCTGTTGAAATTTGTGTTCTATTGCTTATATGCACAAACACGAGGCTCTGGAGTTCAATATATGACGCCTTGACAGCTCCAAAAAACAAACTCTCAAAAACTAAATGTCACTATGAAATTAATCATCATATAATGCTTTCATTTTTTGATCCATTAAGGTTGTGATAAAATGTCAATCTCAAATTTGTGTCATGAATTGAGAGAATATTCTGCCTTGTGTGTGAGAAAAATAAAGGAGATATTTATGAAAGTTTGTATGTATCAATGAGCTATTTCTTTTTCCAAGATTATAATAGTGTTCGTACGTTAGAAAAGCAATTAAAAACACTTAAATTTTATGCCTCATTTTTTTGTACAATCCTGTTTGAGTAAAAATTTATCGATCAAAGCATGATTCAAAGACCCTCACAACGGATGCTTTTCGCCGAGTTCAAGTCAGAAAATTTGATTCCGCATCTAATAATGTTTCCCAACATCCTAAGGCAAAATACGAGGGGCGATCAATCAGTTTTGCGAATCGGTAGGGCAAAACAGAGGAGGGGGGATGGCTGTTTGTGGGGGTGTTAGGACAAGTTATGACAAGTCAGAGCTGCAACCGCACGCTCCTGCCTCGTCTATATGAGAAGCAGTATCTGATCGCAGATCATCAGTCACAAATTTTTCAACAATGGAGAAGGTTGACCACCGCGCAGGGATCAGATTTTTGCCCAAGGATGGCAAGAATGCAAAATAGATCCATGAACGCATGGTTACGGTGTACACCGACACTGCCCGTTCCTATGCAACCATTGCTCGCTGGAATAGGAAGTGTTGCCATGGTCTTGAGTCCCTTGAAGATGACTCCAGTCTAGGACGCCCGTCAGACGTGACCGACGAGGACAATGTGGCCGTGTGGAGAGGATGATCCTCGAAAATTGACGGGTGAAGGTCGAAGAAATCGAGCTAGAACTTGGAATATCACATGGGAGTGTTAGCAACATCATCGACGAAAACTTGGCCATGACCAAGGTCTCTGCCCGTTGGGTCACTAGTAACCTCACGCCCAATGATCGACTTCAACGTCGTCAAAGTTCACAAGGCCAGAGTTGCACAAGCTGCCCTGCGTGAACGCAGATTCGAAGAGCTCAACCATTCCCCCTACAGTCCAGATCTGGCCTCTAGCGACTACTTTTTATTCCGCCAGCTCAAGGGTGCCCTGCATGGACGCCGGTTTAGGGACGATGAAGATGTCTAGCTTGCCGTCCAGGAGTGGATTGAACAGCAGTTGGGAGATTTCTGGTTGTCGGGAATTCGAAGCTTCAGGGACAAGTTCCGCAAGTGAATTGAAGTTGAGGGTAGTTATATTGAATAATAATAAAACATTTTTCCTCATATCTCGTTTCCTTATATCTGAATTGCAAAACTTATTGAGGGCCCCTCGTAGTTCTGATTTTTTACGTTTTAAGATCTAATGAAATAGGAAAATGTACAGTAACCTATGAAAATGAGTCGAATCGATTTTTTAATTGCCTTTATGAAGGAGGTTCAAAGTCCAATACAATGTGTGAAAAAACCGAAGTTGCCGGATCTGAATGAAATTTATTCATAAATATATAAATGCAGAATTTTAACATTAACCAATCGATCACTGGATATAATATTTCTCATTTGTAAGTATGAGATGATCTAAAGTATTTAAAAGACGCCATTTACCATCAATATGCAAAAATAAAGGTGTTTTGGCAAGATGTGGCAACAATCATGGTATTGCGTTGGTACTTGTGCCCCAAAATATGAGAGCCAGAGTTATTAAGTATAAAATATATCGGTGTTTAGTTGACAGATTTTTATTGGAATAAATAAAGCTTAGACTATTGTGATCTTCAATCGTACTCTTTTCTGCCTGCAAATACACATGGAATAGAAGTTTCTTTCTTCTCGAAGTTAACTTATCGTTTAGACACTCTTACATGACAAGCTCTCATTGACATCGTCTCAACACTATTATTTCCTGACAGTGACAAATTATACTCAGATTTTACCCCATTTGGGGTGAAATCTGATGACTCTTGTGCTAAACAACTCCAGAACTCTCACGAATATTCCTTAAACTTGTGATCTTATGTTGCATATCAATTGCGTAACAAGTGATCATTGTTATTAAATGCAACTATTTCTATCTCATATGAATTTACTTTGTTTTGTAATTTTTTTTTATATGTTTCGGTCTTAAATTTGGGTTAAGATTATTGTTTAAACTTTAATCTGCAATAGGAGTCTTTTTTCCACATTACTAGGTATTGTAATACCTTCATAAAATCGACTGAGTATTCGTTCAGTCCAAGTGAGAGAACGATTCAGTTTTCCAATTATTCATCATTTTCATTTCATAAACCTTCAACTGGCGTCATATTTCCACAATGCATTTTTTTCATTTTGTTATTTGACCCACTGTATTTTTTAATGGCAAAATTCGTGTGTATATTTAGTTCTTCGAAGTCCTTTTACTTATATTTCAACACACTATTGTCATTTATCTCAAGCAAAATTTTAATTGTGCTGAATGAAGCCTTCGGACTCATTTTTGGCCATATTCTCTCTTTTATAAAAGATGATTTCTTCAGTCACTCTTTACTCTAGGAAAAATCCATAACGCTCTTGCTCAAAATTCCTCCATCTTTTCAAGATATGAAAGCATTCACAAATCTTTCGTAAATTATTGGACCATTTATTTTGGTCGTTGGATCCAATTGGGATATATTCACTACTAAGCCATAAAATTCTCGTCTTCTGTTCTCTTTCAAACGACATCTTTTATATTTACTGCACGTAAAAGGATCAGTGGATTTCGGCTGAAGGGAATGATAAGAACTTGTCGTATTTTTCATTTTATCACAAAAGGGAAAGGTTATGAAATGATCCATAAAATGATACTTTCCTTCAATTCCCTATTCTACTCGGTGTTAGATATCTGGAAGTTCAGTTTAACTTTTTGTCTAAGTTGTTTTCTTTAAAGTATATCTTTTATTATAACACCTGTCATCTCTATCAATCGGATAGAGTTCTCTCATTGCTTTTAAACAAATATTCATGCACGAGTATGGAAAGCAGATGTACCCATGGTTCATTATATTTACGAGATATGTAAACCTCTCATTTATATGATTCTTTTCCATTTATTTACTTTTGGGAGAAGAAACGTCCAAAAGATTGCAACAATTTATAAAGAAAAATATCCACGTCATTTTCAGATTTGGCTCACGCAGTAATCATAAGTATTGCCACCTGAAAAATTTGGTATTCTACCTAATGAATCAAAAATTCTGCATTTCTTACATATTAAATAAGGACTAGACTTCCTAAACATAGCATTTGATCACAATAGCAAGGAATCATTGTCCTGATACAATAGTACACCAGTTTTTTGTTTTTTATCCGTGTTGCATTTTGCCAACCGCACGCCAATTGAGGATGTTTGTGTACAAGCCATCTTTCAGTCTCCCTGGAGGTATATATGACCAAAAAAATGGTGTATCCGCCGTGAAATAGTCTTTCATCACAATTTGGGTAATGGCTCGGTCTTCCACTTTTGACGTCTTCCTGGGCCTACCGGTTGATTTACCAACCTTATATAAACATGTTTTGTCATAGTTTAACAGAATATTATGAGCTTTTGACAACTGTGCAATGGTTCTAAGTGAAAGGCCATCTTGGTGGTGCAGCTAGGCGTGTTTCCTGGAGGGCAGCTGGAAAAGAAATATCCTAACTTACACGAGATTGAACTGAAGTTAGTTGCATTGGAAATATGACCAGTTCTTTCTACAAGAAACCTACGCATTGGGATCATTTTGTACACTTCATTTTTTTCTAGTAAAATGCTTATTAGCTGATATATTTCGTTTTATTCCTTTAATTTGTATAGAATTTATCTATACGTACGATATAGCTATAGACCTATCGTGCACCAATTTGGAAAACCTTGGACTTTCTCTGACAAAAGTTATGGACGATACTCCACTCCAATTCAATTTTCTGCAACAATTTTCTTTTTGCTGCACTTGACATCCCTAAAAAAGTTTTGGGTATTGTTTTTATCTCTGCTTTGGGTTTCAAAGGCCAGTTAGTATTGTCATTAAACAAGTAATATATAATAGAAAACATCCATATGTAAGTTTGAAAGAGATTTTATAAAATCTTGTAAAACAGTTACGAACGATTGCACGATTAATTTTATTAACTAGAAATTTCATTTGGAAATATTAAAAATCAAGTGATGGGGATTTTATCAAAAATCCGCCTTCATTTGCTTCTATTCTTCGAAGGAATGATCAAAAATGCTTTTTTGAATGATGCTACTGTTACTCTGCGATATTATTTGGTTCCTCGTTTAGAGTTTTTAAATAATTAGTTAAAAGTGCTAATATCGCAATTATATTTTACCTTTCATCAATAAACTCCCCACTAAATTATAACATGGGAAAAAGGGGGAATATTTTGGGGGGAGGGGGAGCAATGTAGCGTTTCAATGACTGCGGTCGCGAAAAAGGTATTAATTACTGAACTAATTTCATACATTTGATATTTAATAAATTTCAATTAGACATGAATGAGAAGCGTAATGGGAAATCTTTTATCATTCAGAAATGAGTGATTTTTATTACCTGAGCATATAGAAGGTCCTAGCACTAGATAAGGAAAAAAATGATCAATTCGACCTCAGCCTTTTGACATGAGTTTTTTTATTCTTTTATAGATTCGCTAAGATCAAAACAACCTTGCTAAGATTTTGATAAGACAGAATCTATAAAACCATCTCCAAAATATCGATTAAGATTGTTTTTGATTTTTTTATTTAGTTCGAGCAACTAGATAAGGCGCTCTTTTAAATAAGAACACTAGTATGAATATAAGGGGGTTGAGTAATGAAATGACCAATATCTCGTTCTGTAACTTGGGTGCAACGTTCTAGTTGGGTTAAGTTTAATCATAACACTACTTCATAAAAGTAGTAGAGACAAAGTTAAAATTTGTTGGCTAGTGTTATTAACAAACGATTTAATATTGTAGTAAGTTATTTGCTTATTATATCAAATTATTGTGCCAAATGCTTAAAATTGATTCCTTTGTTGGGACGATATTTGGAATGAATCAGCTAATCCTAATCTTTCATTAATGTCCTCAAAAAAGATTATAATTTATTAAATTTCCCTTACTCTGCTCCATTATATTTTGCGGACTTGATATAGTTAAATAAATTTCATATGAAAACAATTAACTGCAACATCTTGATAACCTATATTACTAAATAGCTTTATTAACAATTGCTACTATGGCAATAAAGTGATTTAAAATTGTTAAATTTATGCTTATATATAACCTTTCTGTGAAAAGCAGACAAAATACATAGTACATAAGCCCGTGCACGTTGTTTTCTTTCTCTAAACTGAAGTTTTTGAGTGTGTTACTGATCAGCTCATATCGAAATCTGGAAATACGAGATATTTTTAGTCGCGTGCGAGTCTACTCGCGAGCGGCTCTACATCTCACTCTGTCGGTCGGGCGGTCCCCAATTTTTTTTTTTTTTTGTAGTAACAATGTAACTATTCGGCCGATTCTCACAAAATTTGTAAACTTTATGTTGTTTTACGCTTTCCTTCTAATGATATAATTGCCAAAGTCCTCCCAAGTTAGCCCGGGAATTATTTATTTTTGTTAATAACATCATAAATACTCGGCCTACTCTAATAAAGTTTGAAATCCTTCTTCTGTTTTGAATTATCTTTCGGGTAATATAATTGACAAGGTCCTACCAAGGTTAGCCAGGGAATTATTTTGTTTTGGCAATAACATCATAACATTTCTGCCGATTCTAACAAAATTTGAAACCCTTATGTTGTTTTCCTATTCTCTTCCGAACGATATAATTGCCAAAGTCCTTCCAAGGTTAGACCTGGAATTATTTTCGTTTTGGCAAAACATAATAACTATTCTGCAATGTCGTAGAATAGACTCTCGACGATATACCATATATAACTATTCGTTGAGGGAATTATTCAAATATTTCAAGTGCGTGTTAATCTGATTGACTGAGGTAATTTTTCTTCAATATGCTTAAGAAGTGGAACTGAGCTCAAGGATAATAATATGGCCATCATTAAAAAAATAGAGTTTTATTAATTAAACTATCAACAACACACAAAAGAAAATGTTTACATAAACGGAGAATGGAAAGGGTCGCTGGAAAATCTGACTAATCCGAGGATTAAGATTAGGTGAGATTTAAAAAGGTAAACAAATAAAAATTAAATGGGGGGGGATGGTTCGCTAAACCATTTAAAGCACAGGGTAGCGTTGACAAAAGGTTAGATAATTAAAGGTAATGCTCAGCTTACGGAATTACAAAGTTGTTGTGCAGAGGAAGGCGATGTGAAGAAATATTCGGTCCAGTGGCGATTTCCAGCAGAGGGTTCTTCAGGGGGTTGTCCTTAGCGAAGGGGAAGGACTGTCTTCAAAGAGTGTGAGATAAGTGAGACTGCGAGATGCGAGCAATCTTTGTAACAGCAAATCGGGGATGTTCTAGGTGAACAATGGAGGTTATCGTTGAAACCAATCGTTCTCTTGAATAACTTTAAAAAGGGGGGAATTAAATTATCCTGACGTGATGTCTTGGGAATGAGATCCGTTTTCTGACGAACGGGCTTAAAGAACAATAGCTGTTCTAACGTTGTTCTCTTTCTGAACAACAGGGGGGCCTTGTGGACTTGGCGTCTCGAAGGCACAAACCTTGGCACTCAAGGGATATTGTCCTCTTCTGGACAATAAGGGGGTTCTCGGGGTAGAGAGCTCCGAGGGGTGCACAATGTGAGACCGGATTGGCGTGATGTCTCGCGAAGATAATCTGGATCTGATTTGATCTTTTTGGGAAATGCTCTTGTATAAGTGCCCGGAGCCATCTCCTTAGCGTAGGGGACAATTGATTAAGAGGCTCGGAGGAATGCTCCGGTCACGCCTGGGAAAATACCTTATCTGCCCGTAAGCCTAACTCAATCTGGCGAGATCGACGAATGGAGGCAAAACGGGGGAGAAATGACCTCTTTGGTTAAATATTGACTCAGGTGGCGATAACGCGCCTTGCTCGCTCTCGAAGATGCACGTGGGTAGCAATGTTTCTAACCATGTGGTAGCGGCTGAATTTAAGCGGCCTCAGACTGTTCTATCACATGCAGATTATAACAAAATTTGAAACTCTTATGTTATTCTACATTCTCTTTCGAATGATACAATAGCCAAGCTCCTTCAAAGGTTAGTCCAGGAATTATAATTTTTTAAGGTTGTAAGGTCATAAATCAGAATAAGTGATAGCACGTGAGTTTTTGGTCAGCAGACCTTGTTTTTTTACTTCACTGGTTTATGTGTAACTTGAGAATTAAGAGACTAGGCAATGGAAAAACCTTTCGGCATGTTCACTTGACCAAATTAAACTGAATGCCTAATACAATGCAGTTATAATCAATTTATCTGAATTTAGCACGATAACTGTCAAGCCATAATTTTTCGTGAAGACATAAAAAACATATTGGGGAAAATTAGGCCTTTCCCATTTTCAGCTAATAATAACATTTATTAATATTTTCTTGTCATCATAATCAAACACAGCTGTTGATTTGTCCAACAGAGTTCATAACTATCTTCCATAGACATTATGTTCATGATACATTGGCTAAAGCTTTAGGGTTACCGAGTCATTTGTACTAATAAAGCCTGACACTTTGCTTATTAAAGATCTTGCACAAGGATCCGCTAAAATCTTATATTATATAGTGAAAAAACATTTTCTGCACCACTCTCTTTACAAAAATTAATTCAACCTAATTGTTCTTTTTATTTTCATTTATATCATTCTTGTCTTCGGACGTTAATCAGACTTGATCGCATGTCATGCACAAAGAATACTGGACGAAAAGACATTTACGCGTTTTCGTGGCTGATTCCCAGGAATTCTCAGAAGACACAGATGACACTCTTTGGCACCATCGATCAATAAAACACAACTTAGAAATCTATTTTCACACACCAAGCTACAACCAATGAGACTCAACTACACACCCAAGACAAAATTCTTAGCGGCAACATATGACAAGTACCTAAGATTCCACACATACCAGACTATCATATAACCAAAGGCTTAAAACTCAAACAGCAAGATGCATAGGTTCTACCCTGCCGGCCCAAACTACAATTACATCTATCTAAAACCCTTGTCAGAACACTGTTGATATACACCCCTTCACACTTCTAGTTCCGAGTCACACAAGGCAGAGGAAGCAAAGCGCATCCAGAACTCCGCTCTGGAGCGCCTCTACTTCTCCCCCATATACCTACACAAGATTGGCAACTTTACAACAAAACAACAGGCTCGCACCGCTAAACACATGCACCTCCAAAGAACAGACCAGACAACTTGGAAAACTGACAAGAGACCCTATACAATCAAATATTTCCATAATATATAATGATGCTTAGGCACCTAGGCACTCCGTGGCAAGAAACTACCCTGAACCATTACACACAGCGTTGCAAATCTATGCATTTCCGTGAATTCTAGCCTCTCTTCCGTCTAGCCTCTTCTCATGCAAAATAACACTCACACAGAATATGCCTAGGAACACGCGGAATCAGTGTATAGCCACTGAACTCTAACTCCTCCAATCCCTTCCTAAGTTATTTCCGAACTTCTCCTCTCTGACTAAAAGATTGCATGTGCTCCACAATGATCCGTCTCTTTTGCTTTATCTACATAGATTCGAATCTATTCGATACAATAAAATTAAGTAGTTAATCTAAAAAATGGGCCAATTAAAAAGTAAATCATTATCTTATCAGTCTCATTCACTTTATAAATGGAGCTAAACTCTCATCAGATAGTGATGTGGTAGGCAGTTTTCTTCATCTCTAAACTGACAACTACCAAAGCAGTCGTGAAGCAGTTAATGAAATGTTTGATAGGATTAATGAATTTCTTGCGCGCGCTTGAATTCCCGTTTGAAAATTGATCAAATGATAAAGGCAATTAAAATACTAAAATATGAAATATATCAGTTTTTAAAGAAAGCATAACAGTTATCGTTGTTGGCTGGAATCCCAAAGTAAGATGCTTTGTATCAAAGTGAAAAATATATTTTTATGCTGCTCACAAGATGCTCTAAAGATACTTAAGATCAACGAATACCTCTAGCTTCTCCTTCCTCACAGGGAACTAAATCGTCGAGGATGCATGAGGTCATTTGACAAAGATCTCACTCCGAAAGAACGGAATTCACTGAAATGAAAATTCAATTAAAGATTTGACAACAAAAGATCGAGTTAGTCGGTTAGCTACTCTTAAGATGAATGGTGGTAATGTGTAACCTCTTGGAGTTCCCAAGCTCCTACGTCAATCAATAGAATACGTTACTAATTCCTTGCTAGGTGGTTTGGAAGAAAGGAATTTGACAGAACACATTGCGGTCAAGTGTTTTAACACTATATCTGTCAAAAATGTTTGAAATAATACCGCCTGTGTGATTTTTAGAACAAAACATGGGGAAATATTTATTCTTCTTTGCCTCTAGGCACTAGATGATGCCGGGTGTAGTTGAAGCAGCAGACATTTCGTTCATAAGTTGCACAAGAAGCAGCACAGTTGATCTCGTGTTCAAGCGATTCCAAGAGGGAAGGGGAGAGCGGTTATCACACACTGGGTTTTACTCTGTTCTTAAAAATCTTTTGAGAACCAATAACCTTTTCTCAGAACCCGTTGCAACCTGAGATACACTAAGTTTTAAAATTTGTTAGTCTGAGCTTAAATTAAACAAAATAAAATCGGTGTTCGACGCAACCATTTAATTTTTCTTGTATCTTACCTTTTTCATGTAATTTCCCCAGTATAAGCCAAAGGTGGTGTATAATGGTCCCTAACCCGACATGATAATTATTGTAGTCTAGTATAAAGCTATAAACTGTTTACTGTTTACTCTAATTTAATAAATTTCGTCTTGAGCTGTAACTTTAAATAAATCTTTGGTACATAATAAATATCATTATAAATATTTTTTCGTTAAGAAAATAACTATGTATATATAATTCTAAATACACTGTTGGCCAAAACTTTTTAGACTACTATATTTTGGCATATAAGCAAATGAATAGAATTAATTAAACGTTGCATTTTATTTTAGTAATATTCGTTTCATAATTTGAAGGTAATATATAAATAAATTTAGATCCCATTCCCATTTTATTAATAACAGCCATCATTTGATGCACTCAGTCTATACTTACAATATTGTCTCTTGCTCTTCAGGAATACATCAATTCGTTTTGGCATGATGGCGACAAAATTTGTGATGATAAATTGACTGATGTTGCTTCATTTTTGTTCAATAAGTCACGAAATTGACCACAATTAGAATGCGTGTCTTTATCAATTGCCAGTGTTATTATCGTCCACAAATTCTCTATTGAGTTCAAATCTGGCGAATTTCCGAGCTAAGATCCTAAAAGTTCGATGTTATTTTTAGCCACGAACTTTGTTTTTTATTTTTTTATGAGAAGGTGTCCATTATGCACAAAAATACTTATATCATCCTCAAATTGGTCCTGAACTTTTGGGAAAAGGTGCTGATGAGGAAAATTTGGCTACCATTGTGAGTGCATGGCAGTGTTCTTGGGCAAAATGGTGAGTGCTTCAGTTCCCTTAGATGAGAATTAGTTCCAGGCAGGGAGAGTATCTGGTTGTAGGACCGTGAGCAAGCTACATGACTGATTAGAGCACTCCTAATGAGTGATCTTCCAGAAGCGCCACCTAACGGAAGAGAAATTCATCAGAGAATATCACTATGATACATTTTTCAACAGTCCATTCTTTATATTTGCTACAAAAGTAGAGCCTTTCCGTAAGGTTCTTTATGGTGAGCTCAGGCTTCTTCGCTATCCATTTCGACTTGAGACCTTTGTGGAAAAGTCTGCCTTACTCTACCCAATGAATCGTTTACACCTGCCTCTTTCCAAGTGTGAGCACGCTTGGCACAGAAGACAACCTGTGAATTAAACAGGAAGGTGACTTTGGCGTTTATTTGAAGCTTTTGGGCGTCCAGTAGAGAATAACTAGTTTTTTAAAGTCATTTCTGATTTTAAGATGGTGTTCCTTGTTGCAAAACCCATAGCAATTATCTCCATACATTTCAGGCCACTTCGTGCAGAGCAACAAATGTTTCGCGCTTTTCTTTGGAAAGAAACATTTGTGGAGTTGAAAAAGAATCAAACATTTATTTTTACCATTGCAAATACTACAAAATAGATTATAATTATACAATATCATCCACTTAACCCATATTTGTCATCTTTTATTTACTCTTTTGATCAAATAACAAATCTCTAGAGACTGGAACTCACCTCCTACAGAAAAAAAACCAGCGTGATCTTGGATTCAGCGAAGAAATGACCTGTTTTTTTATCATTATTTTTAAAATACTGACTTTTTAATAAAGCTACAATAATTGAAATATCAAAATTATTATTATCACGTAAATTGGAAAAATGGGTCTTTTTCAGAACAGGCCCCTTATCGAATAACGCATTCGAGGCTCGTAGTTTGAGTATAGTCTGTAGGGTAGGTTAGGCTTTGCAGCAAGAAACTGTCGCAAAACTAATCGAAGAAGGTTTTTCCATTCAGTTTTGGCTTATGTTGCCATTTTAAGTTCTTTAATATAAAAAAAACAGTAGTTTCCAACCCTTTGTACCTTGCGTAAATGAAATAAACGATTTTCCCATAAGATATTTCTTATCCTTCTAACCAAGTGCCTTTTCGCAATACAATACTGAAATTTTAGTCATGCTTATAACAGCGCCAATGATAATACGATGATGCTAATGAAAGTTTCATAATATATTATTTTTTGCAAAGTTGCCATTCTAAACTATTTTAACCTTAGTCTAACCTTAACCTCGCGATATGTTCAAATGCCCATGTTGCGAGTTCTTTGAAAACTGGTCGGAATGATTGAGGCTTTTCTAAACTGACTAGTCATAAGGAGTGGAAATCTAAAATCATTCTTAATATTTATTATATGCCCTGATAATGCTATATTAAATTTATTTTAAATTTATATTCTATGTTTAAATAACTCAAGTAATTGTAAATTAATTTATACCAGTAGACCATCGATTTCGACGATGAAATCAGAACCTGTGCGTGAATGTTTCTAAATTGGTCAAGCCGTTGCACTGGGCCAGGCCCACTCTTTTAGCCTCGTGAGCCGGAGTCCACTGATAGGCAGGACCGACACTACTGAAGAGTTCCTTGGCTGCAGTGGATGGCCGTGACATCTAAGGTGTCTGGTCACGCCTTCGGCTTTTCACAAAGCCCTGTTGATCTCCCAGTTGATCTCGTCCGCCCAATTCCCCAGAGTCGTCTTTCCATGCTAGGATAAAAGCAGTGTAGCGGGGTGTGTCGCTGACACATGCAAATAGCTTTCGTTGAGCCACAGGTTACTAGAATATTCTCCAATGAGAGTGATACTTATCAAAAGCTGCCACTTCTCTCTGAAGGTCATTCGTTGGACAAAATTAATAACCTTTGTTATTTCTTATATTGCTTGTGCCTATATTTGTGAGTAGTTTTATTAATTATAAAGCATATTTTTGACTACATTTTATCAGTTTTTATTTTTAAACAAGGCAAAATAAACATTTTTTGAATAATTCTGAATTCAGGGTAGAAAGTACAATAAAATACCAAATTAAATTCATGTATCGTATATAAAGAAATTTTTGCAGCTCTGTGTTATTTATCAGATTAGCATATTATACTTGTGACTACCTAAATAACCTATTAAAGATGTTGAGTATAGATAAGTCTACAACCAGGAATTATTTGATTCATAGGAATAAAGATAAATCTGAATGCAAATCTTGTCACAAAATAATACTGTTATTTTGCGACTCCAAGTTTGCATAAGTATATTAAAAAATGTGTCTCACTGCTGTTTTTAGAAATCTTATTTCTAGCTTAAAAAATTAAATTTTATTTTTTATGAAATAATTATTCTAGTTTACTCATAGTACTATCAAATTTTCGAGAAAATTTAAATTCATACTCAATACTTTATTATCGTTTTCAATTCAATATCCAAACTGCAAATTACATCGATGGACAGATATAGGGCAATTAATATAGACTCAAAATATACACAAAACCAAAAGGTTGACCAATCAGGGAGAAGTATACAAAACATTGATGAATTGCTTTCAATAAATGCACGAACAATGAGAATAGTGGAATCGTTTAATATAAAATCACTTAAACGAAGACTAAAACCACATTAAGATAACTTTGACATTGCAAAAACACTTATAGATTTACAAAGACGAGTTAGAATGGAATATATTAAATTTCCATTATCTTCGATTGTGATCTCGACGCATATAAAAGCGAATTGACAACAATATCATCCATTTACTCTACAGTCAGGCTTTCTCTCTAAAACATTCACCTGATTAACTCACCTTTTACGCATACATCCTACCATTACCGCAAACTAAATCTAGCATGCATTCTTATTCATTCACAAAATGCCTCAAAACGTAGTATCAACCTTGTGCACACACATTTTAATACCATAGATACATGCGACCCAGTTGATATTTAGCCTATCATCCTTTTGCCACCATGCATCGCTCTTGACCTTTCTATATGCAATGCTTTAACTCGAGATCTCTCCTTTTCCTTCCATACCGAATTTGGCATCCTCCTTCTCATATGTAATTTCCTAGCACATTTTGTACTCAAACCCTCAGCATTCATTAAGATTGATCGCGACATTTCCTCACTATTCAAAACCTTGCGGTAGCAATCTACTCGATCCTTATCCCTATCACTCACGATACATCCGATATACTTAAAAAATATCATGTTCAGGGGTCACAGCACGGCTTCATAATAAAGTTCGTCCTTTTTTAGACGCCACACACCATCACTAAACTCTTTTCTGCCTTAACATTTAGATGAGCTGGGCAGGAAGCAATTTATCCAATTACGAGAAAGATACAAGAGAAACGATTCCCAATTTGGGAATCAACTTTCATGAGTCAATTCCGCACATCAGTGACTGACGCTAAATTGAGTAAATAATAAACAGACTTTATGACTTGCCATTCCACCGTTAGCGTAACTTTCCTGGATTTCATTCCTGTTATTAGGTCTGGATAGCTTTATTGTTAATGGCAATATAAAATGTGAATATTGACGGTATCAAGTTCCAGTGTAACAATATCATATCTCCTGGTTGGATTCTCCTATCATATATTCTGTACCCTTTAGAATTATTAAAGATATAAATTCTTATCAATCCTTAATTACTATAGATTGTAGGTTTTCTAAACCCTTTACTTACTCGCGATAACTTTAATTCATTATTATGACTTCAAAGGAAATAAAGATGAAATCTGCTCAGACAGAGAAAAATTCACTCAGGAATGCTCATCTGAGGTATCCTTAAACACACATTAAATACAGTAGTAGCATTTAATCTTAAACAAAACATTTAATTACCATAAATCTAGCAAAGTAAACCTTCAAGAAGGAAATATGCTAGAATTGGCACAAAAATTGTAGAATGATGATTTTTTTTAATAAGAGATAATTGAACAAAAAATTTATTCACTTGACCCTTTAAGATCTTCATCAATTTTAAGTTGTGAGTTGGTGTTTAAAGGCCCAGTGACTGTATTAGATCCATGTTGTGCCTCTTTATTAGGCAACAATTATCAAGAAAACACATCGCCAACTTATATGAGAACTATAATAAAATAGTAAGAAAAGATCAGGAGAACACAACTGCTGCCTCAGTGACTACAGTCATATGGACTTCGATAGATACGAGGGATTTCTTTGAAAAACAGCCTTCATCATTTCGCCGACATTGAAATAAATTAGTCTGTTGTATAAGAAAGCATTAGGTTAAGCGAAGAACACATTACAGATAATATTGCTAAAGAACTAAAAACAATTTGTATAGTTAAAACATTTCGAACAAGTTTCCTGTTTTACTGACAATCCAGCCATTATACTCGTTACTTGAGCAGTAAGATAAATCATAAACCTACGTCATATGTACGCCCTAAGGACATTCAATATTGAGTACGGAATTCTTAATAAACACTGCGGAAAATAAAAAATTGCAATAGTTAGAGGAATGTAATTTTAATTACGAAACAACCCATTATTAGTAGACTCCTTAGGTTCTTCATAGAGTAGCATAAAGCAAAAGAAGCTTTCTCATGGCTAAATTAAACTCCTTGTTTGAAACAATTAGACTTCGCTTTTTAACAAACCTATCTAAAGGAATTCCTAGCGAAATAATAAGATGTCTGAAAATTTCAGAACCTCCTAGCAAATATGTAATGTAGTGGTGTTAAAAATATGCTGCACTTTTCTCAAAAGTAAAATATAAATCCAAACAACAATGTTTTTTGTTTACAAGCTTTATCAGTATCCGCGTAACTCTTTTTTCTGATGCTGAAGAAGTAGTATCTCAAAGAGTTCTGTTCCTTAACACTGCTATGAAATAAAAATGTGACATAGAAGTGCAAAAGACACTTTTTATGTTATTATGTACTAGGTTATTAGAAAAATAATATGTTGCTAATTAATTTTAATAGCAACAAATATCATTGATGTTCAGTTTTTCTTTGTAAAACATGATAATATTTTTAGGATACCTAATTTAGTTTTGAATAAAAATATGATATTAGCTATTAAAATACATATTTTGTGTTATAAAAAAAATAGGTAATAAATATTTTTTTCATTACATGTTTACCACATCTTGAATTTATTATTTTAACTAATTACAACGGATTTGCAGGTCTCCAAGGAGACCAGAATAACTATCACAGAGATCAGAGTAACAGGGTGTTTTTTTCTTGCATTGTTACACCTATCTCTATAGAAGATTTGTTTAGTTGAGCAAGATATTCAAAAATCGACTTTAGCTATTCCACTGGCACTAAGAATTGGAATCTTCAAACATCCCCTTCAAAGGTTTTGATCACCATTTTTAAATCCCACCTCCTTTCGACCACTAACACATGGCCTAGAGCTTATACCAGCATATATAGAACACATTCCTTTCCTATTTCTCATCATTGTCACACCAAATTCCCTTATCTCATCTCGAGCTTATAAATACTTGACCTACCACCCTAACTTATATATGTAATACCACAGACACCGGTCATCATTCCGCCGAACGCACGCCACATTTCCAAAATAAATATTTTGCAACTATCCAACAATTGACCATCACTCCATAAATCATTAAAACAGACCAAAATACTTCTCTATCCTTACGATAAAAGGCTTTGTTTCAGATTTATAAACCCAGCATACACTTTAAATCTCTTATCCTGTGTGTTTTCCATTAGCTGGCTCAGTACATTTGCTTGAAACCCGCCCGCTCGAAAGCCAGTTTGCCTATCCCCCCTCAAATCCTCAATTATTCTTCTCATTCGCCATTTTCGACAGATTTTATTCACTTTACCCACGATATTCAACGAACCTTTTAGTGTGTGGAAGAATAAGGAGAGAAAAGGATTTTTTTTCTCTCTTCCCACCGTCTCCTCTACCTCGTTTCTCTGTCATCTTCCTCTCCCCTATAAACTCCAAAAATTAGAACAATGGAAATAGCATTAGGGGGGATTCGCTACTTCCCGCTATGAACCCTTATCGCGACCCAAGGCAATGGATGAAGTCTGTTGGCAATGAATCTCTCTCCCCGTATAGATAATTTCGGAGTATATATTCGATACTTCGGAGTTCAAAGGCATGCTGTATCTAAAGCCGCTGTCCAGTACTTTATCCGGAACGTCTTCGTTAGTCGAGAGGGAATTGACTACATTCTCGTCCAGAGAAGAATTGAGTGATTGACGAAGAGCCAAGGAAGAGCTAGTCGTCACTTAGTGCTGTTCGTTGCGATAGTTTTAGGCACGCTTCAACCCTTCTCACCACGTCTTCGGATTTTAAGGATCGGAAAAAACATCCCCGAAGCATCCTCCGTTTGCCTTTTAAGGATAAGAGGCCCCATCTTTAATTTTCCGAAGTTGGACTGAGCGTCTCGTGAGACGCACACAAATTCAAGATCGAAATTACCAGCCTGGTCCTAGTCTCCGCAAATCAAGATAAAAAGGATTTAACATTTGCTTCGTCACGCTCCTTCCTGCTTTACCGCGTCGGAGCTCAAGGATCCCCTTTGCTCTAGAACTGGCATAATTGTAAGATCATTTCTTAATTAATTATCCCTTAGTTGAAAACTTAATTAATAGTGTCAATCATCTTAGCCGTGAACAGTCAATATTCAATTGCATTGCCATTTAACTTGCCCTATATGTCTATGTAATCTTTAGTCCTATTAAAGTATATTTTTGTAGCCGTGTTTGAATATTCCTTGGCCTAGCAACTATGTATTTAAAGCACTCTTAGAGCCATCCCCAGGTGGAGCCATAATTTCGGTCAGCCAGTGTGCGTATAACAGCGTAAATCTGGTCATACTACGACGTAATATATATATATATATATATATATATATATATATATATATATATATATATACATATATATATATATATATATATATATATATATATATATATATATATATATATATATATATATATATATATATTTGTGTCGATGGGTAGCAGTCTTTTTTGAATGCAAATTTTGTTGAAGATCATGATGTATTTCGCTTTAGTTAATTTCCTTTGGCAACTTTCTATTCTTCTAACCAAAGTTAATTGCTTAGCAACTTAGTTTGGCTTTTAACAATCCCATTTATTTAAAAGAGAGATAAATGCAGGACAAGTGATCTACCATCTACAAGCAGGAATAAAAACGACAGAAGAATAAAAAGTTGCTAAAGGAAATTAACTAAGGCGAAATACACCATGGTCTTCCCCAAAAATTTGCATATATATATATATATATATATATATATATATTAATTTATTTTTTTTCCACCCTACCTGATTTTTGGCTATTTCTTTAAAGATCATTATTTCCACTCTATACAGTTGTAAGTGACAAGAAAATTCAAGCAAACATAATAGGACAATTTTTTTTAATAGGCAATCATATATATTTTTTTAGTTGAACGTATTTACGTGGGTCAAGATTGTAGAGAAATGGCTACATTAAACATCCTGGAGGAGTATAGGTACTTAAGAGCCCCCCCTCCCCCTTATGAGGAGAAGCGTGGGAAAGGTAGCAGGCGAAACTGCTTATCATGTGTGATCTCCCCGCCGCTGGGGGCCGTTGGAGCTAACATCTGTTTTAAGGCGACCACCTAAGGTTCTTAAACGACGCTCTAACGATCCAATTACCTACGAGACCCATAAACCCGTAGATATGGAAAAAAAAGCGGTGCGAGTCTGAAGGCACGCCAAGTAGCGGTGCGGTTGCGAGCCTCTAATTTGCGAGCTGACTTAGGCACCCCAGTGCCACCTCAGGAATTCTCGCTCTCCCCAGATTCTAACTCACCATTCGCCCCCCTCCCCCTCCTTAGCCTCTGTGGCCTGGTCACTTCCCCCTTTAGATGGGGCGGCAATCCGCCTATAAATAAGCCCCGCAAAGAAAGACAAGATGATTATCAGAAGTCGATACGCCAGAGTAGGATTAGTTCGTGAAGATCGATCCATCGGCCAGACAAGAAGTTTATTAGAAGTCGATTCGCCAACAAAAAGATTAGTTCGTGAAGATTGATCTTTCTGCCAGACAAGAAGATTAGAAGTCGATACGCCAGAAGAAGCGTTAGTTCGTGAAGATCGATCCTTCAGCCATACAAGACTATTTCCGTGAGAAACGATAGGATCAGACTGAGAAAATCGATCCCCCCTTTCAGGGCCGTATTAACTTAAATAGTCAAGTTTTATATCGGTGCCATACCGAAGAAGCCTTTTCAGTCTTCAAAGAAGTCCGACTAAAGAAAAGCAAAACCGCTCACACTCGAGTGATTCTCACATCTCAAGCACCGTAAGAGTGAGAGGAGAAGAACACAGCCCCAACTAGCAATCCCTTCCCGACGAAAATTCAACCAGCGGCCAATACAATTCAAAGCGACAGATAAGTCCTCCAGCGACATCCGGCAATCCCTAATACCTACCTGTAAGTTAACAATAACATTTATATCTCTTTTGCGATAGTAGAAGTTTAGTACGTCCCACGTTTTAAAGGAGAGTAGAAACCATTGTTCTTGAACCTAGGTCATATGTGTTTGTAGATGAGAGTACGTTAATTTAATGTTTGACGCTAATCAAATAGAGTCTCGATAAAAAAAATACTAATCGGCAATTAGTATGTTTACGGGAAGCCTATTTGTTTATTTTTTGTCATTGAAAGATCTTCGATGCCAAAGATAGAAATGTGTTAACTGTTGGTTTGTAATAGTTAAGTGTTTCATTTCAAAATACATGTTTATTTTGGTAGATTCTGGTGTTTCCTCTTATCCATATGTGTTTAAAAATAGCTGTTCCTTAAGAACTAAACTACTAAATTAGCACTCTTAGAACAAAGCCTACTTCATCATAGAAGTAACTCACGCCCCTTAAAGCATACCGCTACTAAAAGGGTGTCAAAGAGTATAGTGATCAAAACCAAGGGTCATTCTACGACATATATTTACGTGGGTCAAGATATTCTTCCCACTTATTAAACGGCAAGAATGGCCGCCAAATTTTGGTTTTGCTGTGGTAAAATTACCAGAAGACTCAGTCCTGAGTCAGATTCCCTCGTTAGTTTTCTTTTTCTGGTATGCATATTCAATCGGAACTTTTAGTAAGTTTTGGGGGGGGTTAATTGTTAATTACAAGTAGGTTATATTTGTTAGTAAGAGCCTCACTTGTTCTGGTAAGCTTTCTCGTCTGCCGAAAGACGAACGCAGCATATTTAGGATGTCTTGGTTCGATCATTTTTTATAAGCAGGGACAGATCCTATGACTATCAGGAAAGGATTTAATCGCTTACGTTCAAGAGGAAGAACGAAACAAACGGGCAGAAAGAAAAGAACAAGCACGGAGAGAAACAAATGAAAGAAAGAGGGAAGTAGAAGAAAGACAGAGACACGCAGAAGAGAAAGAACAAATTCGACAACACTAGATAGAATTAAGCCGTGATCATGTCGAAATGACTTCTATGTGATCATGTAGACATCAGCCATAACCACCCTTGTTAAAAGTCCCCGGTATAGAGACGGAGAAGATTTTTGTTCTTTTCGGACTCACCTTGAAAACAAATTCAAAGTCAACAATTGTGATTTAGAATCAGATGGAGTTGCCCGTCAACTCCTTCTCTTACACACTCCTCTGCGTGAAATTTTCATTTCTCTCTCCTCGGGAGCAACCCTGGATTATTTAAGCCGAAAAGCTGAGCTTCTCTCTGGTATTAATATGAATCCCAATTTATAGCGGTTTAGATTCCGCTCGGCTATGATACAGCCGGTACAAACGTTTAAGCAATTCGGGTTCACCCTTCGCCGCAGTTTACAGTTTTGGCTGGACTCCTCACAAGTCACTAACGACTATGAGTTATTAGTCTACTTTATTTTAAGGGATCAACTCATGGCTACCCTTCCCCGAGAATTGAAGGCCTTCGTAACTGATAGAAGAGCTACTTCGTTTAAAGAGTGTGTAGAGGAAGCCAACTTTCACGCTTCCAGGCACGACCTGTATTCTAAGGAGATCAAAGAAGACTCACCCCCTCCCTCAAAATAGGTTTGGGCCTAATAATTCCATGCTAAGAATGATGGTAGCTTCGTGGAGATTCAGCGTGAACAAAAAGAAGTAAAACCTCCAACATTCCCTTCTGCGCCGTTTTACTACCCACGTAAACCCATCGTATGCTTTATGTGTGGCACCCCTCTTCACCTTAGTTATAACTGCGCCCAGAACTCGCAGCTAAGGACCACCCATAATCAACAGGTCCACCAGGTAACCGCTTCTCTTGCTCCTAACTCTTCTGCCTCGTCATCGCGGTCGTCACCTGCTTCCTCTTACTCGAAACAACAGGTAAATTTCCTCTACAATAAGAGCTCCCCGTTGTGCTTAAGTTTGAGAACTGCACAATGAATGGATGCAGAGTGTTAACCTATTTAAAAGAGAAGTTGCACATGCATAGTAGTCTCGGACAAGCTGTTGCCCCCAGTTAGTCCCCAGCCTTAGAGATTTGCGATCGTTCACGACATTTTAGGTTGTGTCTCCAAGTTCCCTGTGGTAAAGTGCTACATACAATGTCAGTATTTCACAGGATTGGCTGATGTAGTCGCCGCCCCGATAAAGCACGCAGCTCTCCCCAAAACCGATCGCGCAACCAGTGATCACCAGGGCCTAATCTGCGGAAGATACGGTTACCCCACTACTTTTAACTGCATCGTCAACCGCTTACGTCGAGTTTTCCAGCAATAATCAGTTTGCTGAAGCTCAAAAGAATTGCCCTTATTTGCAACCCCTGTGGGAGAAGGACAAAAAAGGAGCCGGAAACCGTTTGAGGGAATAGAAGAATTGACTTCATAGGAAAAGATTCGTTGCTACATCAATCTTTTGTAGGACCAGATAACGCCCCGATCACTACCCTGTGTGTACCCAGGATGTATGTACGTCAAGTTTTGTTAATGGCTCAGCCCTAGTAAGACGGCCCAGTGCGTATTCAGATATTTCTTTTGGCCAGGCCCTGCCAAAGAAATACGTGACTTTTACAAGTCCTGTGACATCTCTTAAAAAGTCACCACCAAAGGTCGTATTGCCTCGCTCCCCTTCAGAAGACCCCAATCGTGTCTGAACCGTTCTTCCGAGTCGCGATCGATTTAATAGGCCCTCTCCGTCCCCCGTCTAGTGAGGAAATTCCTATATTTTGACCCTCGTAGATTGTGCCACTCGTTTCCCGGATTCGGTCCCATTTAAGAACATTGATAGTGTTTCGTGTGCAGAGGCGTTGATTTCTATTTTTTTCCGAGTGGGAATCCCGAAGGAGATCCTATCGGACAGAGGCCGTCAATTCACTTCAGAATTGATGGAGTATGTTGAAAAGATCCTGCTGGTCAAACTCCTTTTTATTAACTTCTTCTCACCCGCCTCAAATGGAATGTGCGAGAAATTAAACGGGACTCTCAAATCAGTGCTCAAGAAATTGTGCCACGCCCAACCGTGAGAATGCCACCGCTACCTCCCCGTAGATTTATTTGTATGTGCCAGAAATCCCACACCGAACACTCAGATTTGCCCCGTTCCAGCTATTGTACGGACGAAACGTCCACCGGCCAATGAGAATCCTAAAAGAATTATGGTTAAACCACAAGATGGATGAGAAGGTTAAGTCCTCTTACCATTATTTGTTGGATTTGCATACTGCCTAGAAAACTGTGCAGACCTCACTTTCAAGAATTCTGAGGTGAATTTGCAAAAATACAGAACGTAATTTTGACATCAAATGAAAGGCACGGAAATTCGAAGCAGGTGACGAAGTACTATTTCCCTGGCCTTCTGAGTCTAATAAGCTCTTATCTCAGTTATAAGGACCTTTTTCAGTAGTAGAATCCCGAGGCCCGGTCAACTACTTAATTCAAACCCCCTGAGGTAATAAAGGGTAAAACGTCAACCTGTTAAAAAGGTACCACCGACGCGCCTCGTTAATAATGTGGTCACTTTAGACGAAAAACTCGTCTTAGGGGCAACTTAAAGCTCAGACCGCTTTGCTTCGTTCAAACGGTCTGGGTGGAAGCACACGACAAATAACCTTTGTCGTCTCTCCCTTGCCCCTAATCGGACTCAGCCCCCGAGCTCGATTTTAACCCCCATCTCCGTCCGACCAATCGAAAATGCTCAATTGGCGAGCCTACTAAGTGAATTCTCGGACGTAGCCTCCGAAACCCCAGGTTGTTCAACCCAATTCACTCATGAGGTTGTTTTTAAAATGCAAGAACCAGTAAGAACTAAGTCTTACCCTATTCCTGTTCATTTACGCCCTGCGTTTAACGCCGAAGTAGAAAATTTGGTCAGGTTTGGGATTATCGAGCCTTCCTCATCTGACTTTTGTGCCCCAATTGTGATGGTCAGAAAGGCCGATCAATCATTTAGGATGTGCTTCAATTTTGTAGACGGCCTAGCTACCCGTACATGGAACCATCACGTACAGTGCTATCATTCCTTTTTAATCCGTTTGCGAGCTCACGGACTCACGATAGGCACGTCGTAGTGTTATTTCTCATATGATACGATTAAATATCTTGGTTTTAAGATCGGAAAGAATTAGATTGTCCCCCAAGAATTATAAAAGACCTCTTACTAATAGTATGTAGCTCTTAATAAAGTTCATTTGCGTTCATTTTAGTCCATCGATGATAGGTTGTAACGCCCGTGCTTTGCAAGCGGGATGTAACTGGTTCGAATCCATTCGGAGGTTAATTATTCAGAAATATATGTTGTACTCCCCCATTATTCTGTTCATATGTAATGCACGAGATAAGTCCACGAAAATATCACCTATAAACAAACGCGAATTAAAAAAGATGGAGCTTCAATGACTCATCAACTAATCTTAAAATACCACTAATATTACGAGAGGAAAAAGGAAGAATAAACGAGGGGGTAGACATTGGAAAAAAGCCATCTTTACAAATATCTTTCACCCATCAATATCTTATCTCAATTAGAAATTTTCCGCAGGAAGCTGATCTTTCTCGCTCTGTTTCTTGGAAGCGCGGTTATTTTTTGTAGAATTTGACAAAACTAATTTTTACGATTGTTTATTCGCTTAAAACAAACTCCATTAATGAATTTCAGAGGTATTTAGATATTTTAATTTGCTATGAAGGTAAGGAGAGTGAGCGTACTTTTTGGTTGCAAGCTAGAACGTTTTATACAGATTAAATCTTAATATTTAACTTAAGGTTTATTTAGTAATTTTAGTTGCCTGCGAGTCTAGTCGCGGGCGACTCTACATCTCATTATGTTGGTCGACCCCCGTTTTTCTTTTTGTAATAACATTGTAACTATTCCGCCGATTCTAACGAAATTTGAAACCCTCATGCTGTTTTTAAATGCTTTTTCGAAGATTAAATTGCCGAGGTCCTCCCAAGGTTAGCCTATGAATAATTGGCCGATTCTCTTGCGAATGATATAATTGTCAAATTACTCCAAAGGTTGGCCAGAAAATTATATGGCAACCAGGCAATGGCTTCGCCACTCCCCACTACGGGGGGAGCTTGCGCTTTGCTACATAGTTTAAAATTTAAAATTGTACAAAAATCAGCCATGGTTAAATTTTATGGACTTCACCATTGTAATTCTTGGGTTTTTAAAAAATCACAAAATTTCGATACTTATATTTATTTTTGAACTTCACCATTATGTTTTTTGATATTATAAAATAATTATTAGAAATAACTGATAAAAAACATAAGTCCTAACCAAACTAAGATGAAATTATTATTCAAATACGCCCAAAAATCCCCTTCTTAGATTATAGAGTTAATGATAAACACCTGATATTTTCTCTTATTATGGCGCATTTCCTTTTCAGTTGGCTGGATGAACGGCTGGTTACTCGCGGAGTAGCTCCTCAGATAGATTTCTTAATTCCATTTCTTTTACGTGGGAATCGAGGAATGGGATTCCTTTTTTTTGTTATTTCCGTGGTTTGGTGGGTCATAATAAGAGAAAAGATCCTTCCCTATTTTAAAATTACCTTATAAGTGATATATAATTCAATATGATGCGATTTCAATAGCCTTAAAGTAAAGCAGAGTCTTTAACCTCAAAGTAAGTGAATTGCCGGGGTGATTCTGAGAGTAGCTCCTTAATAGTATTTTTTTTAAGATATGTTTTAATTACTAAAAGATTTATATAGATACTTAATATTTTTAAAATAAACTTAGAATAAAATATAATGCGAGCATGCATCAATTGTAGGGCGCCAGGAAACATGATGTTATTGGTTTATACATGTTTTTGATATTTTTCAAATCGGTTAATTCTTAGAGTTGCGACGTCTGCTTTACAAGATTCGCACTGCACCGTCTGCACGAGCGAATGTTTCAGTTGCGTTTTCATCAAGATGTCAAGATTATGGAGGAGAGATATCAAAGCCGATGGAGCACAAATATTATGGCAGACTACTATTGGAGTGTTCAATGAGACTGTGTAGACATCAAACAGTCCAGACACTCTCGCAAGCGAAAGTTTCTTCTATGAATGTATAGGTATGTGTAGGATTGCTTGTGTTTTCTCAATTATATTAGAAAAATAACCTGTATGTATTTAATAATAGGTAATGTTATCTTACAATGCATTTATACTTTCAAATTCTGTTGACATTTTAAGTTATGGTTTGAAGCTATAACGCTTAGGAAACTATCCTTACCGAGTAAATACATGCAGTACGTCGAAAAGAAAGAATATGCTGTAGAGTAAAAAACTAATGTGTTACAAAAGAATGGATGTCATATTTGAAATAAGTTAAAAACCCCTAAAACATAAATCAGCAAAAAGGGTGTGGACCAGTGTTATCTTCAGTTGAATTTACCTTTTTATAAAAATGCTCAGTTACTTTATTAATAAGCTGTATCTATCTCTTTAAAGACTCACTCCATCAAAAGATTGAATGCCTTGCGTGAGTCAAACACCACATTTTACTTGTCATCGAATTAAAGCAATTTAAAGAGAATCCAGTGCAAATATATAACGCTATTATTTTCTAATATTGCTTATTCCTGGAAAAATCTTTTGTCGTTGATAAGTAAACTGAAAAGAGGGTCTAAAAAACAGACACCATGTTTGTCAATCCTACTCTTACTCGCCAAATCACATATATAATACATTTTATTAAGTCTACTAAACAACTGCGACTGTATCACATATTAATGCATCATAGCGCACCAATATCTCGCCAATTAACTGCCTATCACCTTAACAAACGTCTTATTACCAAGGTAATATATTTTCGCATGAATCAACAGTTGCTAACTATATTATCCACTTATAGATCTTTGCCTAACTCTCCCGTATAGACCCAATTATAAACTTTCTCTCTTTACATGAAATAAGCGATACATTACACAACCAATTACATTCTATAGAAGCTAGTTTACCTAATGTATCTTCACTAGCCGTATCTTCTTTAAACACATAGAGTTCCTCTTTTATACACTTCGCCTCAAGTGTTTTTGCAACTTCAATAATTTTAAGTATATTTCTAAAATAATATTACATTATTATTTTCATAAGATCAGTAGCAGAATTTTATTTATTCCATTTACGCTGTATTTTAAAATTAAAACGTTTTTCTATTAGGAAAGAGGTTACCTGAAAAAGTTAGGGTGATGATAGTGAAAGAACTAAAGTGGAAGAACGGTAGAAGTATAAAATCAATTTGAAGATATTATCGAACAGTCAAGAGATAGGCAGATAGTGGAAATATGGACCGGAAGAAATGTTTCTGAAAGAGCAAAAGCGGTAAATGACAGAGAACTATGAAAAGTAAGGATAAAATCGATTATCTTCTTGCTAGTAGTAGAAGAATATTTGAGGAAGCTGGCGTGAGGAAGCAGTCGAAAGCGATCAGAAGTGGCGTGCTTCGGGTGATAAACAATGAGGGAAAAAAAGTGTTTTTTGCCTTCCTATGAGTGTGAACCGTAAAAAAAACAAACGTAAGGAACTGAAAAATATCTTAAATTTGATTTTTAGGGGATATTATGGACAAAGAGATATTGTAACTTCTCAAACTATACATTTATGTCTTGGTTTGAAGCAAAGCCGGAGAGGTTGTGTGACAATGCAATTATTCAACAGAACAATCATTTTAGCCACCCTTCTCGCCGCTGTACTAAGCCATGGACTGTAGGTAAAGGATTGAGAGAGTGAAAATTCATGGATTGAACACCTTACAGTCCCAATTTAAACCTGATTGAGAATTTGTGGTCAATGATATAGGTCAAGCATTACAAAAATGCCCGTTAATTAACAGGCATAGATGAGCATAGGAGGTGTATCTTATTAGATTGGTCTGCAATTCTTTCAAATAAAATTATATAAAGTAGTCTTATTTGGATAAAAACTCCCAAAAAAATTTATTAGGGAGAATTGAGGTTACAAAGGTTTTAAATTACTTTTAATAGATGGGTTAGTAAGAATTTATTTACAGATTGCTTCTAAATATTTTATATAATTTTTTAATATAATAAATTCACCAATTTAGGTTCAATTGACCTCACATTTTAACCTCGTGTGTGGAGAAACGTTAAAATGTATGTCCATTGTTACTTTTTTATATTTTCAGGGGAAAAAATGCAATTTACTGGAAAAGAAAAGGTTATTACTGTGTGATAGTGTGCACGACCACAGTCAAACAAGACTATACAGTATGAATTTGCGAGAAAATTCTCTAAAAATGCACCAACTGAAGAGCCGATATGAACATGAAAAAAAAGTTCATAAAGTACGGTTCTCTTTGTAGGGCGAAGGGATTTGGAAGACCACCACCAGCAAAACGACAGTGTCTCCTGAGGAAACGCTTGCAAATGGAACTCTACAAGCGGTTGAGAGGGCTTTTGCGTTCACCTAACCTGACACCTTTTGATTTTTTTTTCTCTGGGGCTATGTAAGGAGACTGGTATATGGCCCCCACCCGTCATATTCCTGCAAACCTAGGGGAACTCAAGCAGTTACCAATGGACACAGTTACCAATGACATTCTTCAGCCTGTTTGCCAGGAGGTGGACTACCATCTAAGGTGTGGCATGTCTTAAGTTTTGCGTATATTAAAACTTTGTAACATATTTCATTTAATCCAGATAACTTTGATATTCTCATTCAAAGTTGGAAGACTAAATCTTATATTACTCAACATTTAGCCTGTTCAGTTTCATTTGCCTGGACTTTATAGTTTCTGAGATATTTACATCTCAAATTATCAAAAAGTTTTAGGAACATAATATTTATTTGGGGTTTTCATGAATAATGTACAGAGATTTAGAAAATGCAATATTATACTTTGATTTGGGTTAAATGTTGCTTATTTATTCTATAAAACGTTCTTATAAACACTATTGAGCCGTTAAAATTATTATTTATCTTAATTTAAACTAAAAAAACTTATTTTCACTATTTTCCACGGAAAATATATTTTTATTTTGCCTACAAGGAAAGCAGACTGGTTAACAATTACTTACCGTATGAGGAAGAATTATTATATGGTAACGTCTTTTGTGCCACCCTCTGTAATGTACTTAGCCTGTAATTGTTCTATTTAAATACTTGTAGAAGAGAAAATATTGAAAATTTTATACATGAACCCCAACTGAAATTGGGGAGAAATTGAATTTTCTTGGAGTGTGGCTGCCCTAATTTGAAGTTGAGGTCTTTTTATAACGACACTTGATAATAATTGAAAATATATTTAATCATTAATTTAATACCGTTGATTATCTGAGTCTAGTTTGTCTGAAAATTACTGGTAAGGATTAACAAGAATTTAGAAGTGAAGTATTTGCATTCGCATGTGTAACTCGCATTGCAATAAACATTAGAGTACTTATTTGTTAATAGATTGAAATAGCATTTCATAAATAATTATACGCAAAACGTTTTGTTTATATGTATATGGCTATTGCTGTCTAAGCTATCTCAAATAGAGAAATAAGAAAAAGATGCCTTTTTATATGTAAAAAATTTAACCAACTTTGGCAAAGCTGTCTAAATGTTTTTGGAAAGATGACGATAAAAAGAATATTAAAATAATAGAGCTGAAATAAGTAAAATGGAGACTACTAAAGTAGTGCATGGAAGAGTACTTTGGGCGTTAGTAACCGACAAGAGTGTGAGCATCTTCAGTTATTAAAGTTAAATTGAAAGGTCACTGAATGCAGTGATCTTCCTAATCTCCATGTTAGTAAAAATTTTTTATCATTACCAGTGTTAATCCATATTCCTTATAAGCATGCATATAACTCCGCACGATGAGTAGCAAGCAAACACACAACAATTACAAATGCTAGACATTCTGAGTCACAGTCAGGCAGATAATTCCCATTTGGGTGTCCTTTCAACCTAGAAGAGCGGTTGAGCTACCTGCTCGTTTCCTAACCTGTACAGGAAGATAAGTTATCAATGTTCTACAGGCAGCAGAAGAGACCATTTAGGCAAATTCTTATTTTTTATATTCCCACCAGGTTTTCTATTCGCCTAGCGAACTTCCTTGGTAGCAGAGAACGGCACACAATTCTCCCAAACTGGAGAAAGACATATCTATCACGTTTCCTGTCTCACTGATAAATATGACCCTTTTGAGCATCAGGTTACACACCACCTTATTTTTAATGGTCTTCCAGCCCAATTCTTGTGACGGAGACGGCCTCTAACATATTTAAAGTTGCTAAAAAGATTTCAGTAGGTTAAGTCCGATGACATCATCCAACCATCAAATAGTGATTGGTTAGGTCCCTTTCTCTTGGACCCGGAATCTTAGGGTTGGTGGAAGGCCTGTAATGATGTTAAGAGTATGTATATGCAGACTCTGACAGAGTTGAGTTTCCTGTGGCTATGTCTTAGATTTCACAGCAAATATGCACGGAAAAACAATATTATTTTAAGTAAATCTGATAAAAGCCTACCCAAAAATTCACTTTGACCAAAATTCCATCCTGAACACTGAATATTCGAGTCTTTCAGCAAGCCCCGTAGATTCACGAATGGGAGCCACACATTCCAGCGTTTCATTAACTCAGTGTTTCAGGTTCGTATTTTGGACGACTTTGTGTTATTAAGTTCAATTCTCAATAATTTCTTTCTATCTTAAGAAGACGTTTCTAAGCGCATATGAGTATAAGAGGTCAGTTTCAGATCAACCATGCTAAATGTATCTTCAGATCTTCGTAGATAACCTTTCCCGAAGCCCATTTCACCAAAGTTCTATCTTAACCTCACCCCCTACAAACACACACAAAAAGTGATGACAACATAATTGAAACAGCCGCGTACCTTTGGGCATGACCATCCATCTCATTTTTTGTATAAAATTTTAATACCCGCTGAGAAACATTATAGCAATTTATCACTTCAAGCTCTATTCCTCTTAAATATGTATTTCCTTAACTACTTGACTAAACCAAAATGACATTCGGTTGGTCAGCGTAAAATAAGAGCTGTCTCTGTTGCTTTATTCCTAATAGTCGATGCCGAAGCTTCAGTTCCTCCAGATATGTCTTGCCAAGAGCACCGAATGAATAACTTCCTTTTACTCGTATATTGAACTCCTTGGATTGCTCAAACTTCATAACTGTCGTATTTAGTTCGAGACATTTATTGGTGTATTAAAATGTCTTAACCACGAAGCCACGCCTATACATTTCTGTATATTTCAGAAAAGTGATTCTGCCACCCGGCATTGACTTTAACGAACAGAGACTAAAGAGTTGTAAAAGTCCTTCGTACCACGTCTCATCAGGGCAGAGATGAATAAAGATTTTTGCCTTAGTTCGAAATTGCGTACGCTTCAAACTCTACAAGGTACCAAGGAAAGACTATAACCGCTGTTTTGCCCTACCTATAGAGTGCGAAAAAATATGTAAGGATATATTATGCCCAGTCCTACATGATCGAGTCTATTTGCTGACCCTTTCATCAGCTGGGCCAGACGTTGGTTATTGGTTAGCAAGAAAATATTACTACCATTCGTGGCCGTCAATGTGAGTCATCTTTATGAAAGAAGATAACCTGTGCCCTTGGTAAAGGTTAGTTACTTCCTTGACATCCCGCAAGATATATCGAGAGTGATGGTTTAATCGAATAATTCTATCGTCATTAGAATGCTTCTCTGAGGAAAACGGGCTTGACTTACTGAATGGAATCCATTACCCTGGTACACTTTGGTCTCAGCAATTCATATATAGCAGACGTGACTCGTTCCTTGCTGATCACTTATCTTGCACCAGGCCGTGAATGCCGGGCAATTTCATTGATAATATCACAAACTTAATTTGCCAGTCTGAATTCGTAAATACCTTTGGGCGCACTATGGGGTGATTTGGCCGGCTCCGGCATTACATAAGAGGGAGGTCAAAACCGTGCTAAAGAGCATTTCTAACAGCTTCACGCCAACTATTTTGAAGTTATTCAATTCATTTTACGTCGTTTTGATTTATGAACGATCACCATGTTGTTTTTAATCAATTAAAAACTACATTACTCGCTTTCATAGTTGCGTTCCTGCATCGCTCGGATACTATACAAAATGTTTCCTCTTTTTCTTCCTCGCCAAGCAACCACTATTCTAGAGGATAAGAGGTTGTGATTCTGACATCTAAAAAAGGGTTCAAGCCCAGCAAAACAAAACTTAAATTGAAGTCATGAGCGGGGCGCCATTGCGCGAATACGCTGATACCCGCCCAAGGATAATAAAAACACATATTATCATGTAAATAGCAAATTCCAACACCGCTATCATTTTCCTTTTAGCCAATACAGGGGCTTATATCCACGTACTCCTGCGGTTACGAAAGATTCCACCATCGCTAGTTGCCAACCCCACCCCACCCAAGTCAAGGACTTGCTATTGAAGTTTTTCACTCTCATCAGTGATTGTCCTTCTGATCTTAGTGTGCATTTCATCGTCTGAGCGGGGAATCTGGTGCAAAAATGCGATGAATGAATGGCACGTTCTGCCTTTCTTGTCTGCTTTGAGACGAACTCTGATTCCGGCGACGCAATTGCCATAATAAGTTACTCTGAATCCGTATGCTATAGACTAATTCTTGCCATCGGTGAAAACATTTCATACTTTAACCGGATAATTCATATTAAAGAGCAATATTAGTTTAACAGTGAAATATATTTCAAATTAACATAAGTCCTTTAAACAATAGTAGGTAGCGATAGAAAAATACACTACTCTGCGACATTTTTTATGTCAAGGTTTTTGAAAATGATTTTTATGTATTTCAATGCACTGAATTGAAATTCGGCCTTCTCTTTTTTAATCAGGTCAAATTGTTTTGCCATTCCTGTTATTTAAAAAAATATATTCATTAGAATTAGAGAAATGTCATAGCCCCTGAACATATAATTAAAGATTTCGAGTCTCATGTGATGTTATTTTTATAGCATGTAACAATCATGATGCATTGCGCTTGCATCATATTTAGTAATTTTTGAACTTTCTGGAAGTAGTGTGACGTCACGAATAAGTTTATATAAACAAAGCGCATCTCTCTATGACAAACAAAGGCGTATATAACCCATAAGCATTGCCTATCATAATTAGATTCCTAATTGCCTTGAATATAGTGCAATCAATGTGCTTTTTTTTCCTTAGCTTTGCGATTTTTATACATATGTTTTTGATCAAATCCTATCCTAAACGTAATAAAAAATATATATTTTAAATAAATGCTAAGAGTGTTAAAAGTATATATTGACTGTCAAAGACCAATAAAAAATAATTGGTTTTCCTTTATTTATTTTATATAGTTTCAATGATTAGTTTAGTAAAGATCGACACTTATCTTTTCTAAAATTATTTTAATTTAAATACTCTCCTTACTGCCAATTTATTTCTGAATTATAACTATTTAAATGTTTTTAATTTATTTCACAAGATTTTAACAATAAATAGAAAACGCCAAAATGACCCCAAAAGGGATTTTTTTTTACCTGTGGGAAGATAACATTACCTGGACATCAATCCCAAATAAAGTCATTTGTGAAAGCAACTTACCACACATTATTTGGAATGAAATTAGGGAAATAAGATAAAAAATTGCTATTCATTTCTGTTGCAAGACGTGCGTTGAAAATCTAAGATGATGTAGTAAAGGAAAAATCAATTCACTATCTTTTGGTATATCAATGCAGTATCGTGAAGGCAAAGATAATGTGACGAATTGCGAATTCTGCCCCACTAACTTAATATGTGAGATTTTATTGTATAGTTAATTATAATAATATCTTAATTTGTGATTTTAATATATAGATCGTATAAGTATGTATTACCTTTAGTCATTTTATTTCAGAAGTGAACAGGAAAAACAAGAAACATGTTTATCCTGATTTATATTCTTCCAGACTACCAGTTCTTCGTAGCCGAGAGGTACCCATACCAGCTTAACCAGTTAATCTTGATATTGTTAAAAAGAGTGATAAGGAATATGGAGAAATGGACACTTTATCATCATTTATGCCTTCGATCTTAGAATTAAACCAACCTTAACCATTAAATCAAGCCCAACTGAACGACGCGACCAGAGACGTGGCTGGGTCTATCTAGTGAGTTAGCTCAGTTACTTGGTTCAAGACTTGGTGAAAATAATTTACTAGCTCGGGAATAACCTATTACTGGTAAGCAGCAGATATGAAAGAGTTCGAATGTTTTTCTCCGTTCACGAAAATAGTAGGCTGGTATATTGCAAAAATATCAATGGATTCATTGACTTTTGGCTTTCCTTGTAAACCAGATGAGTGGATACATTTTATAGACTCGAAAACCAGAGGTTTAAAGGCTGTGGTTTTACATATAGAAAACAAATTAGCATCTGTTAAAATTTTACACTCTGTTCAATTAATTGAGAATTATGAAATCACAAAGAGATTACTAGATTCTCTGAAGTTCAATCTTCAGGAATGGGAGATATGTGAAGAACTAAAGGTAAGATACGAGGGGCGGTCAATAGGTTTTGCGAATCGGAAGGGCAAAACAGAGGAAGGGGGATAGCTGTATTTGGGGGTGATAGGACAAGTTATAAGAAGTCAGGACCTGCAGCCACACGCTCCTGCCTCGTATATTTAAGAAGCAGTAGCTGATTGCAGATCGTCAGCGAAAATATTTTTAACAATGGAGAAGGTTAAGCACCGCGCAGTGATCATATTTTTGACCAAGGAAGGCAAAAATCAAAAGAGATCCATGAACGCATGGTTGCAGTGTACACCGACACCACCAGTTAATATGCAACCATTGCTCGCTGGAATAGGGAGTTCCGCCATGGTCGTGAGTCCCTTGAAAATGACCCTCGTCCAAGACGCCCGTCAAACGTGACCAACTAGGACAATGTGGCACGTGTGGAAAGGATGATCCTCCAAAATCGAGCGAAAACTTGGAATATCACATGGAAGTGTTATCAACATCATCCACTACAATTTGGCCATGACCAAGGTCTTTGCTCGTTGGGTCCCTAGAAACCTCACGCCGCATGATCGACTTCAACGTCGTCAAAGTCCACAAGGCCAGAGTTGCACAAGTTGCCCTGCGCGAGTGCGGATTCAAAGAGCTCAACCATTCCCCCTACAGTCCAGATCTGGCCCCTAGCGACTACTTTTTATTCCGCCAGCTAAAGGCTGCACTGCGTGGACGCCGGTTTGGGGACGATGAAGATGTCCAGCTCGCCGTCCAGGAGCGGATTGAACAGCAGTCGGGAGATTTCTGGTTGTGGGGAATTCGAAGCCTCAGGAACAAGTGGCGCAAGTGCATTGAAGTCGAAGGTAGTTATATTGAAAAATAATAAAACATTTTTCCTCATATCTCGTTTCCTTATATCCGAATTGCAAAACTTATTGACCATCCCTCGTATACATGGAAATGCCATTTCTTTAAAAATAAATATTTTTCATTAAAACTGTGATAGAACGGTCTGAGGCCGCCATGATTCAGCCCCTATCACATGTCGAAACACATGCTTCCCCACGTGTATTCTGCGAGAGGAAGTAGAAGGCGCGTTATCACCCACCATCGTCAAGTATAATCAAGGAGGTATAATCACCCGTTTGCCTCTATGCGTCGATCTTGCCAGATTGAATTAGGCTTATGGGCAGATAAGATATTTTCCCAAGCGCTACCGGGACATTTCTTCGAAGTCCCCCCCCCCCAATGTCCCCTACGCGAAGGGGCTGGCACCGGCTATTTATGCGATAGCATTTCGCATTTGAACCAGATGTTTGCAATATTATTTATCCTTGGGCTCTCTTCCACTTCTAGGGTATATTGAAGATAAATAAGCTCTCTCCAGGCCCCCCTTTTGAACCACTCTCGGCATCTGATTACCACGCACTCGAAAGATAGAATAATCCCATCAACGAATAGTTATATATACATCTCATTTTTAAATAAGTTGAATTAAAAAAAACAATGCCATCTTATATATAAAAATTTTACATTCCCACATAAATTTGTGCATTTATTCCGATTTCAGAATAGTTTTTAATTCAAGTTGAGTATTAAATACTAAGAATGCAAAGGGAAACACAAAATATCCCAGCTTCCTCTGTTTAGGGAATTTTACTTGCGCCCTTTCACAGAAAATTAGAATTAAGAAGATGTTTTCTAAAGGCATTAAAGAAAGCGAGCCAAGCATTTCTTTTTTGGGCGAAAAGATTCCAAAAATAGTGATGCAAAATAAACTCCAGATCCGCAAATAACGATGCTAATGAATGACTCTGGTTTCAAAGAACTCATGAATAAGGCATGTAAAATGGATGGCAATCTTTGAAAGGACTTTCTCGTAATTATCTATGAAATCATAGAAGTCCAGATTATGAAAGCATTGTAGAAGATAGAATACAAACTTTCAAATCTGTCTGTAGAACTCGAGTTCTTAAGATCGCATCTTTACTACTTATCAGAAAATTGTGGAGATTGCAGTAGGAAAAAGTGGAAGAGGTTGCATTAAAAAATTAATTGAATGGAAGAAAGAACTCAGGGAAGATGGTACATTAATATGAAAGCAGACTATTTTGGGTGTTTAAATAGGGATTCAAAAATAGAAAAATATAAAAGAAGAAAGTCTCTAAAATCATCTTTTCCTCTAAATAATGTTTCTCTTTTATTTTTTTATTTTTCGTTGTAAATCATCACAAATTATAGCAATTATATCACTAAAGATGTTCTCTACCAGTTTTATTAAAATTTAACCTATAAAACCTACCTTATAAATAATATAAGATATATTATTATTAAAAATATAATTGTTGCAAAACAAGGTATGTGGCCAAAAGTTGTATGCTCTCACTTATTTTCATTTATGACCTTCTGACCTTGAAAACTTTGAATAATTCCCTGACTAACCTTAAGAGAACCTTGGCAATTATAATATTCGAAATAGAATGTACAAAACCAAAATGGTTTTAAATTGGGTTAGAATCGGCCGAATAGTTATGATGTTATTGCCATAGTTTTTACCGGCTAACTTTGGGAGGACTTTGTAAATTATATTAATTGAAACAGAATGTAAAAGAATATAAGGGTTTCAAATTTTGTTAGAATTGGACGAATAGTTACAATGTTATGTCCCCTACCAAAAAAAACAAAACGGGAACCGACCAACCGACGACATAGTGAGATATAGAGTTGCCCACGACTAGACTCACAGGTGATTACAACCTTGATCTTATTGAAAAAACAATGCTAGATCTGGATTCAGCCATTTGAATTACATAAGAATTAATCCTTCCCATTTGATGCCCTGATTATTCTAAATTAACAAATCCATAAACTCGTCCGTAGAACAACGATTAATTCATTTTATTCCGTGTGGCTCTATCTGTTAGTGCGGACAAAACGTTGCTCGCTCATAACTCATGGGCATTCACGCGCGCGCTGTGAAACGTTTACTTATTGTAAGTATATTATATATTATATGATATTTTACTAAATGATAGGGAGAGTGCGCAATTCTCCTGAATCTGCCTTCACCCCACAAATAATAATAATATTAATCAGCGGGTAAAGATATTTTTGTGCCACAAAGTAAGAATCTCAAACAATATGTATCTGTATTTATTTGCGAAATGATCTTTTAGCTAAGGCAACGCGGGGCACTCATGCTGGTGCTTTAATTAAGCCAATAAGTTCATATCTTTTTCCACAGTCACTATCAGTAGAATATTTAAAGAAGCTTCATTGTTTTCGTAGTGCATGGGTGCCTACTTTGGGACCCACAGAGTGACTTCCTTTGTTGTTGTATGTATAAGCGATATTGAACGTGTGGGTTTAGGGGGGGGGATAATGTTTGTGGGATTTAATATAAAGAAAATAGGGGGTGAAAAGTGAAAAAATAGATTTGTAAAGAGATGGTAGGCACTGTGTGATCAGGCTGATCGCTGTCATTGTTTTTTTTTTGTTTTGCTGTTTTAAATTTGGTGAGTTGTTTTGAGAGTGTCATGCCAAACAAACGAATTACCAATCTATTTCCTTTCCATTCCACTTCTGGTAAGTAATAACTAATTTTTAAAATGGAAACGTGTAATCAGGAGATTACACGTTTTGGTGGAGATTATCTCTTATAAATTTTGCAACAAAGAAGTATTCCTTTGCAGTTTTTATTATATTTTAATATCTAATTTGTAAGTTAAATAGACCTCTTACGACCTAATTCCAGGTTTGCTTTTTGGATAATTCATGTATACCTCTAACCATCTCATTTGGCTTGATTCAGGTTTAAAGGTGTAGAAAATTAACGTCATTATTAGTATTATTTCTAATTTCATCACTAGCTTCTTTCTTTTGGTAAGGCCCCCTTATCGTTAATTAAATCCACATAAATTTCAATATACAAATCAAAGAAAACTCCAAGGGCACCAAAGGTCGGCCTTTGTTCGTGAAGATGGTGTATGAAGAATGTTAATGATACTGTTTTGCCATAAAACATACGAGGGGCGGTCAATAAGTTTTGAAATTCGGATATAAGGAAACGAGATATGAGGAAAAGTGTTTTATTATTTTTCAATATAACTACCCTCGACTTAAATACACGTGCGCCACTTGTCCCTGAGGCTTCGAATTCCCGACAACCAGAAATCTCCCAACTGTTGTTCAATTCACTCCTGGACGGCAAGCTGGACATCTTCATCGTCCCCAAGCCGGCGTCCACGCAGTGAAGCCTTTAGCTGGCGGAATAAAAAAGTAGTCGCTAGGGGCCAGATCTGGACTGTAGGGGGGATGGTTGAGCTCTTCGAATCCGTACTCGCGCAGGGCAGCTTGTGCAACTCTGGCCTCCGAACTTTGACGACGTTAAGGTCGATCATGGGGCGTGAAATTTCTAGGGACACAACGGACAGAGACCTTGGTCATGGCCAAATTGCCGGGGATGATGTTGATAACACTTTCATGTCATATTACATGTTCTTGCTCGATTTCGTCGACCTTCACCCGTCGATTTTCCAGGATCATCCTCTCCACACGGGCCACATTGTGTTCGTTGGTCACGTCTTATGGGCGTCCTGGACGGGAATCATCTTCAAGGGACTCACGACCATGGTGGAACTCCCTATTCCAGCGAGCAATGGTTGCATAGGAAGGAGGGGTGTCGGTGTACACTGAAACCATGCGTTCATAGATCTATTTTGCATTCTTGCCTTCCTTGGTCAAAAATCTGATCAGTGCGCGGTGCTCAACCTTCTCTATTGTTGAAAAAATTGTGACTGACGATCTGCGATCAGCTACTGCTTCTTAAATAGACGAGGCAGAAGCGTGCGGCTGCTGGTCCTGACTTGTACTAACACCCCCACAAACAGTCATCCCCCTTCTTCTGTTTTGCACTACCGATTCGCAAAAATTGTTGACCGCCCTCGTAGGAATGTTTCTTGATCTAAAGGAGTTCCGCGCGTTTAGACATCAAGAGAGTGTGGATTTAGAAACACCATGGCAGTTTGCGTGTTGGAAAACCGAAGTAATTTGCTTATGAAGGAAAGAAGTAGAAGAGACAGTGGTAAAGTAATTAATTTTGCGTGTGGTGATAAAGGCGGATGAAATTGAAACTGCGGTTGCGTATTACCTGGCTCATATAGCTCATTGGGAAGCGGGTATATCCTCCCCTAAATTTGTTCTAGATTGAAAAATGAGAGCAAGAATGGCAGGGAAAGAGGAGGTGTTAAAAAGAGGAGATTTGGTATAATTTGATCCAAAAATTAGCATACTCGTAGATGTTCGAGTAAAGAACACGTTCCTGGCAGGTTTTCAAAGAATCTTAATTGACTCCCAACTTATGAATCTTGATATAAAATATAAAGAATAAGTGTAGATAATTGAAAGATTAAACAAATTTATAAGCAGCGACTAACTGATTAACTATGAAATAAATAAAAGTATTATTTTTAGGGAAGGGGTAAAATAAAGAAAAAGTAACTCAATACCATTAACCACAATGAAATAGACTGGACGTTGTGAATGGCATGTACTAGCAGTCTATTAATTCTATTATATTGCATGGTTGGTTAATTTTCAAACTGATAATCAAATAAAAAGAACAAGGCTAAAATAAAAAGGAAATTGTGACTACACCATTAATTAAGTGGTCAATGTGGATTTTTAAGTAACAGCAGTTTAAATTCAACCTTGCTTAAGTAATAGTAAATACATTACATAAGGAATTTAATAATCTAAGCAAGAATACTTTAAAGGAAAGCTTTGAGAAATTTTGACGAATTGTGTAAAAAAGTTGCTTTTCTCATTTTATATCGGAGTAGTTATTCACTAGCAAATTCTGGAGAAAGATACCTATTTATAGGCTCATAAGGATTTTGGCAACTAATTTTTAGTGTAAAATCAATAAATTATTGATGAAAAAACATTGCTAACATGCATTTTGTATTATTAGTGTTTTTAAACGTATTTGTGGGAGGCTCGGCCCCATCACATTGACTCGCCAACGTGAATTTTGGACACCCATGGGTTTGGAAATCACAGGGCCGTATGAATAAAGGGCAGTCGTTGAGTATCTTTATAAATACGACACAATCACGCAATGTTTCGCCTCGAGTTAACGCACAGATGTCGAAATAGCTTTCTCCCATGCATTTCTGGTCTCAACCAAGTACAGCATCCCCTACATAGGAAGCTCAGCATCAAGCCATTTTTCCAATAAAGATCAATAGCACAAAGAGATTGGTGCACGCCACAACATGCATTAATCATTTAATTTACCAACATAATAGATCTATAGACAACTCTATCCGTTTCCATTCTTTGCTCAGAAATCCTAACTCCTAACGCTTACAACACTTAGTGTAATCCTTGTCATTCGCGTTAACCCTCAAAGCAACTCTAAGTAGGCCAAATGTTGAAACTAGCTCAAACATTTAAATATGCTCTCTAAATTGGATTTGACTGTGAAATTACCTAGAACCCAAGCATAATTCCAAGCCTCATTCTACCAAATTGCAATCTCGCTTTGAAAGTATTTCCAAGTTCCCAATAACGCTTAGTCGCAATCCTGAGTTTGTTCGATTCCACTCCACTCAGCCTAATTTTTTTCCTGAGTAAAATCAGGCACAGGATGGTATCAAATCCTGACATATGTATATACACGAATAATTGTTATCAGTAGTTGTATTTTTACCTCATATTCTTGTTAAAACAAATGTATCTGAAATTGAAAGGTAAGCCGAGATAAAATAGTCTTAACATTTCCTTGTTAGTGACTAGTTCGACAATAGGGCCGAGAGGAAAGGCGTAGCAATTTCGGTTGAATAAAAAAATCTGAACCCTTGATGTCGTAGAATGGACTCTCGACGATATACCATATATGACTATTCGTTGAGGGAACTATTCATTTATATTTAGAGTGCGTGGTGTCTGGGTTGACCGATATTATTTATCTTCAATATGCTTAAGAATTGGAACTGAGCTCAAGGATAATAATATGACTATCATTAATAAAATAGAGTTTTATTAATAAAAACTATCAAAAACACACAAAACGGAAAATATTGACATAAACAGAGAATGGAAAGGATCGTGGGAAATCTAGCTAATCCGAGGATTAAGATTTGGAAGAGACTCAAAAAGGTAAAACAAATAAAAATTAAAGGGATGGGATGATTCGCTAAACCATTTAAAGCACAGGATAGGGTTAACAAAAGGGTTAAATACTCAAAGGTAACGTTCAGCTTACGTAATTACACGTGTTATGCAGAGGAAGGCGACGCGAAGGAATTTTCGGTCCGCTGGCGAGTTCCAGCCGGAGGGGGGGGGGGGAATTAAATGATCCTGAAGTGGCGTCTTTGGAATGAGAACCGTTTCTTGGCGAACGGGCTTGAAGAACAATGGCTGTTCTACGTTGTTCTCTTCTGAACAACAGGGGGGGTGAGAAGAACAATGGCTGTTCTAATGTTGTTCTCTTTCTGAACAACAGGAGGGAAGGGTGAGAACCGTTTCTGGTCAACGGGTTCTAAGAACAATGGCTGTTCTAACGTTGTTCTCTTTCTGAACAACAGGCGAAGCCTTGTGGACTTGACGTCTTGAAGGCTCGAACCTTGGCACTCGAGGGATATTGTTCTCTTCTGGACAATGATGGTGGATCTCAAGGTAGAGGGCACTTGGTGCACAAAGTGAGACTGGATCGTAGTGATGTCTCGCGAAGAAAATCTGGATCTCGAATCTCTTCTTAGTGGTAAAGTTTCCGTATTAATAGTCGAGCCATCCCCTTGGCGTAGTGGACAATGGAGTAGAGGCTTCGAGGTAATGCACAGCTGCGCCTGTGAACAATATCTTATCTGCCCATAAGCCTAACTCAATCTGGCGTGATCGGCACATGGGGCGAACGGGGACGGAATAAACCTCCTTGCTTCAATATTGACTTAGGTATCGCGATAATCGCACCCTGCTTCAAGGCGAAGATGCACGTGGGTAGCATCGTGTTTCTAAACAACATGTGATAACGGTTGAAATTAAGCGGCCTCAAACCGTTCTATCACACTGGAATTTATCCAATATCATCTTTTTCAATCAATATTTATAGTAAAAAAGCTGTCCCTATATTAAAAATTGAAATGCAAATGATATTTTAAAGATGTTAAGGTTTATTAAAAAATAAAATTAAATGAAGGCACCATAGCTTATTTTGTAAAAGCAGATGAAGCTTATGTGAATTTCAATTCACATATTTTTTAGTTATGTAGCTACCTTGAAGTTAATATGCTCGTGCGGCTTTTCGATTCGAGTAAATAAGGATTTCTCCTCTCATTCTTTTCAATTTTCTGCCAAACTTAATGTTCTGTTTGGAAGGGAAAGACATAGCCGATTTTCATATTTTTTTCATTTACTTCATTAACTTTAATCTTGTAAAGCAAGGGTCAAATAAATATGAATAACCCCTTCAGTAAAAAGTGACGGCTATATTTTAGTAATAATTATCATTGCCTCAGTAATATTAAAAAGTATGGATTAATTTAACTTCACTTGCAGCTGGAAGTCGATTTTGCAAAAATAGCAACAAAAAGGTTAAACTAACTACCATTATATTAGATGGGCAGTTACACTTTGTCAATTTTGTGATTTTTTTTTCGGGTAAAAGTGAATTTCATTTTCAGGAGTTAAATTAAAAGTTCAATTTTTGCTTCAATTTTACTATTTCTAAATCATCATTAATAATATTAATTATTAATTAAATAGTGCCGGCTCGGCACTATTTAATTACTCTGAAACTCAGTGTGGCCTAACACTTATGGAGACAATCTATCAAAATGCAGTGGAAAGAATTTCAAAAGCATAATAATTTCTAATTAAAATACACATTTTACCGAGTGAAGATTACAAAGCTTTATCTTCTAATTATTGGTTTTATATATTTAATGCAATAAAGCGTTTTTACAGGCCTAAATTACTGAACTTAAAAATATAGAGTTTTATCAAGCAGTCTTCAACTACGAGAAGAAAAAGAGAAGCAAGTTATTCGAATTTAAACAAAATTTCTACATTAGGCAACCAACTGTTTTCTCTTAATTCGATGATGATAACACAATTTTTCTATAACCTCTAGTGTTTGCTTAACCACTATCCTTTATTCCCCAGGATTTTAACTCCTTATTACAGTATGAATTATTTTTGGCCGCAGTATTTATGATAATTATGCCTAAAAAAATATAATCTTTGCAGGGGTTTCCTTCCGCCTTTATTTCTGCTTAGGATGTACTACCATCCTTGTTTAAATCTTTTGTTTTGCCACCTGTAAGAGGGAATCAAAGTTCACTTTGTGCAGGACTCAAGTAAAAATCACCCCCCTTATTATGGTTAAAGTACCTATCATATCCATTTTCCATAAGAGAAATCTACTAGTGAAAACTTGAACCATGCATATCGCTTACGGTACCAAGATATGCGGGGAAGTGACAATTAAAAATAATACCTACATCCCATTTTTCATAAAATTTTAACATAGTATTTAAGTAACTGTAGTTATTAGGGCTGTGGTTCACACTGAAAATGGGAACAACTTCAGCGACAGTTTACCATGCTTTTTATTTAGTTTGATTTAGTTTAAATTTAGGCTATGATTCAAAGATAAGTAACAAATCGGTAGACCTTTAAAATTGCCTGTTTCTATTGGTGTGAGGGTCAATAACCTTTTAAATTTGTCCTCTAAATATTTAAATTCATTGATTGCCCTGAAGTTCCATGGCTTTCACAAAATATTCAGTAAGCAAAGATATCATACTTTCAGAAGATTAACCAATACTGGTTAAGTATATGTTCACCGAAAAGATTTTCCGTTCTAGCGGAGGAATTGCGCTCTTTGTAGTCGTTCTTATGATCTTCGGTATCCCCTAAACACAAAGATATGTATCGTAGCAATAAATTCGTATATTCATAAGTTTCATTAAGGCCAATGGCATATGCTTGAGGTAGTAAAGGTTTTCAATGCCATCCTGCAGTAATAGTGCTTTAGGATTCATTTTAATAGAGTAAATAAAGTCTCTCCTCTCATTGGACAAATAGCCACAGCAAATGAATACTTCATATGCCGATGCTATAAATGGAAAAAATTGAAAAAATTTCCAATCAGGAATTTTGGAACAAAAACTCCACAGAGCAGAACGAAAGACATAGACAGAGAGTAAGGTGGAGAAATACGGTTGGAAAGGAAGGCGGGCAGCTGATCTGTGGAGATATGGCAACAGTGGGGGACACCTGTGACGGTGCTTGCCGCACCCCATCATCCATTTCTAGCTGTAATATGGAAGCAGTCGAGAGTGATAGCACATATGTTCCCGAAAATAGATAGTTTTCGACATCTGCTAAGGTAAGCAGAAGCAGAATTAAATGACTTAGTACCTGATTTTCAATTGACAAAAGAAAAATGTTGCCGCTTATAGTTTTTATAGAACGGGCGGTAAGTTGTATTTGCCATGTGGACTTGCTTCAATGCTGATGGGTCGTTTAGGTAATCTATCATTGATTTAGTTTTATTGAAGAATACAGATATTTTTGGAATAAAAAATAATTATCATCATAGTGATTTTTAGATCCGAACAATATCTTTGGGGCTGCAAATGGCAAAACATTACTTTTACAATATAAATGCAGCTAACATTGCACAGCAAATCTGTGAAGCTCAGTCCCTTTCTGGATTTCCTATTTGAGAAATCAAATAATACTTGTAAGCAAGTTTCATCTTTGTTGCTATAGCTAATTTATTCGTTGTTGCTTTGTATTTATTGTCAACAGACGTAAAAGAAGATTTATGGGTGAAGTACGCAAGTGCATCTATTTAATACTATTCCGAATTACCTCAAGCGAGTAGAATAAGTATTCACTTACACAGCGCATTGCATGATTTCATCCGAGTTGGAAATTAGGTGTTTCTAAGAGATGGCAACCCTTTCGTAAGTAATTGACTTCATAAATTCCATGTCTCTATTAATACTCAAAATCTATTCGTTATAGAAAAACATAATTACATATTCGTAATATGCGCACCAAATTTACCTATAAACGCGTTAGCTTCCAAGTAACAAAATCTTTGTTGCCTAGTGAATTAATAATGCAAAAATAAGGTATAAGCACAAAAGCTTCAAAACTGGTTATGTGATTCTCTTTTCCCCTTTTTTCAATAAGGAAAAACATTCAATAAAAGCGAAAATATACAAAATGACTTCGGGTTTCAACGAACCTCCGGAATTTTAAATATTATCACAGGAAAAACTCTCTCTCTCAATTAATAACACTTTTGTTAACTGTTATATCAATATTATAGATTTTTCAACTAGCTTTAGAAATTATTTTACCAAATTTTGTAGTCATAATTAATTTTGGCCTAATTTGAAAAGTCTATAAGTGCGAAAATTATGGGAAATGGAGGAGTTAGTAACGTTTTTAAAAAAAGAAGGACCAGAACCCCAGTTGCCCACTAGTTTTTTGCGTTCTTCACGGTTTTCTAATCCGTGCTTCGACCACAAAATGTCTCTGATGTTGCAAACTTTGGGGGAACGCAGTAGGAGCAAACGAGGCTTCTTCGGCTGCCTTATTTATTTCATGTGCACCTACATTTAATTTTAAAAAGGTCAATGTTTACATTCAGTCGATATTTGCTTGAATAAACCCTCTATATATCATGATTAAAGCAATAGGAACGGAATTTGCAATAGAAAATAACTAATCGGAATACCAAATGGATACTAAGGACCTGAGACAAAAGAAAAAAGAAACAATTTACTCATTGCCCTCCATTTGTAATTTTACTAATGGATTACGTTTTTTTTAACTAAATATGGGCAACTAAAGGAAGTATAATGGTAAATATTAATGAGTAGCATAGTCAACAAATGTCTTAAGATACGACGTATTTTTAAGAAAAAGTTTTATCTCCTTTAGTAGGTATAACAAAGGAGTGCGAAGGCATCCTACATAAATTCAGATGAAGCCATCAGAGCGAAGAGCTCTTGAAAATTTCGGCTCGTAATAAACAAATCAGAGATATCGTGTGCAATATTAAAACATTCCTTATTCTACAGCAAATGAATGGAACAAAGTTAGTTTTATTCTAGAAGCCCATGACGGCTCATTTGGTTTTCTTATTTTCTTCTCTTACAGATGAGTTTAAAATAGCAATCTTTATCCTATTTCTTCCCACCAACAGTCCACTTGACCAACAATGAATCAAAATGTTACAACATAGCAATATGGCCATAAATTACGGTTGCATATTCCGTCTTCTTGCATGACAAAGCACCACGTTTGCAGCACAAGTGGTAATGAAATGAATTCCAACCAACGAAGTGAAATACAGTCCCAGGAAAATTTAAATTTTACAATGGTTATTTCATTCAGTTAATACTTGGTCATATTGCCCTTATACTTAATGCTTATCTGCCCTCGTTTGGGCATGTATTCAAGAAGGATGGCAAAGCAGGAGAAGTTCATAGTAATTCACAGGTCTGTCAGTGACTCCTTCAGGTAATTGATGTTGCTGGATCTTGTCTCTTGAAGCTTGTTTTATATGATATTTCAGGGATTTTCTTTTGGGCTTATTTCAGGAAAACTTCCAAGCAACTGGATAACATTAATTATATGATGATTGAGGAACGATGTCACTACCTGGGACTTGTTAGTTGGGGCACCGTCATACATAAAAAACTCACCTGATTAATGACCAAAAGGTCAGCATGTACCAATCCTGTTCTTGTTCATAACTTTCCTGAGGAACGGCTATTTGGTAGTACTGCCAAATCCTACTTTTTGCGACGATATGAAGAAGTTATGGGTGTTTTTCTTAGGTAAAGAGGCAGTTAAAGCAGGACCTGACATCGCTTTACACTTCACAATCTTATCAGTCATTTGTGTTGTCTTCTTAGGTGCGCCAAAGCCCCCCCCCCCTTCTCCTTTGGTTAGGCCGTGGGTGCTAATGGCGTCCGCTTGATTTTATAAATAGCATGTTTAAGGACTTTTAGATGTTCGGCTACAAGTATCATACTGAATATACGCTATAATAGAGTAAGAGCAATATTTTTTTTCTTCCAATGAATACTTGTTCCGATCCATTGTGTAGAGTGAGAAATTATAGGACCTCGAATTTGACAAAGGAGTCAAGAAATGGGCACACTGGAACGAGTTACATTTACACATCTTTTTCTTAGAGCTCCTGTTGACAACGGAAATCCATTGAGCTGTTGAAAAATTGTTAAGGCGGGCTAAAGCTACTAAAAAGACAGCTCTACCCACCTTTTTTAGGGAGAGAATGGCAAAATTAATCTTCACACAGATTTTCATGTGTACCACTGTATCTATCTACCTTAGAGATTTATGCTCTATGTAAGTTACAGATAGTATTTTGTAAGTATAGAGATCCAATTTAAAAGCCATTACTGTCATATATTCTGCTTTATTATCATACATTTTTATGGTACAAAAACATATCATGCCATTGGAATTTTACTTATATGAGAAATACTTCCACCACCTAACAATCTTTTATAGGTGTTTCATGTTATTTATATCATCAATTTAGTCATTGGCAAATATTTAATTCCCTAACTCAATTTTTACCACTAACTTATTTTTTAGGAAAAATAACTATAAAACTTGTGTGAGACGGCATTGTCATGCTTAAGCCTTAAAACATTCCCTGAGACCACTTTTGGTTCTGCTCCAGGGCGCATAATTTATTACAATGACCTCTATAACTGACAGTTTCCAACCGAAATCAATATGACCCACCCACTCAAATCGATTTTAAACATTTCCTAACTGCCATAGAAAGTTCTTATAAATTGGTCAGTAGTTAAGAGGCTGGGGTTAAGGAAGGGATTGGTGGAAGGTAAAATATCATAACTAACCTAGACGATGAGGGTTCTTAATTAAAAACATGGTCTGCTGACCAAAAGGTCGCGTGCCCTCACTTATTCTGATTTATGACCACACCTAACATAATATAGCCAAGCTTATCATATTATAGCCTAGCATAGTATATCCTAGACAAGTATAGCATATACTATCCTATTATACCCTACTCAATCATACCTTAGTATTGTCTAACCTAACATACTATATGCTATCCTAGCATAGCATTTTATAGCCTAAATTAGCATAGTATATCTTACCCTTGTACACTATATCTTAGCATAGCTTAGCATATTATACCATATTACAGCCTAGTCTAGTCTAACAGAGTATCGGCTAAATGGTTAGGATGTTATTGCTGTGCTAACCTTGGTAATTATATCATTCGAAAGAAAATGTAAAACAACATAAGGGTTTCAAATTTCGCTTGAATCGGCTGAATAGTTTTGATGTTATTGCCGAAACAAAATAATTTCCGGGCTAACTTTCTGAGGACGTTGAAAATTATATTATTCGAAAGATAATATAAAACAACATAAGGTTCTCAACTTTTGTTAGAATCTGCCGAATAGTTACAATGTTATTACAAAACAGTCAAAAAGCAAAAAGCAGATGTATTGTCGCACGTGACGAAAAATGAAAGGCCCGCATTTTTCCCAAACCGTCATACTACTGAAAAGATGATAGGTTTCCTAATGGGAAATATCCCGCAGAACATAATCTGTGCCTGGAAAACATAGTAGAAGGGGAAATATCGATTTACAGAAAGCGACAAAAGGGAGAAAACAGAAAAATGGGAAATCACGTGATATGGTAGAAATGAGGAATTTTAATATTATAAGGGAAAGCGTCCGAAACTCAACAATAGCACAAATTATTGAACTATCGTCCGAATGCGACTTGTCCCACTCTCAGACAACCGACCACCACCACGCTCTCGCCCATTGGCCGCACGCCACCTAGACGACCCGAGATGGGGCCAACTTTAAACCCAAACCTTTACTCTAGTTTTGGAAACATCAACATAAAGGTGCGTTTGCTTTCCATTGTGTGTGTCCCGTTTTCCTATAGTTTCTTTGTATGTATTTAGCAATTTTTGACTTGGTTTAATTTATCCTAACAGAGTAAAAAGAAAGGGATGTACAGTTTTTCATACTCACACTGGTTTCCGCCTAAGGTGAATTGTAAGAAGGTACTCTGACACACAGTCGAAAGTATTAAAACTCCTCTTTAGAGGAAAGGTTATTTCTTGGGAACTTTTGTAGCTCTGTTCATTCTTAAAATGTCCAAATATTTATCATTAGCAGATCTCAAGTAATTAGGGGAAAGTATGGGACTTGCCGGTGAAAAGTTAATAGATTTTATCAAGAAACAACAAGAAACGGACCGAGAAGAACGTGCCTAAGAACGAGAAGAAAGAAAAGCAAAGGAAGAACGCGCGGAAAGAGAAAAGGAATGCGAGGAAAGAGAAAAGGAAAGACAGCATGAATTAAGAAATTAGAAATTCAAAAAGAATCGAGAGAGGCAAGACTAGAAGGCACTCAAAGTAATGAATATCTGAGCCCAAGCGTAATGATCCCAACAATTAAGTTACCAGTTTACGAGGAAGGAAATGACTTAACATCATATGCGCTCCGTTTTGAGAAGATTGCCTAACAATCAGGATGGCCTAAGGAGATCTACGCAATCCAACTGGGTTCATTACTCAAGGGAAAAGCTAGAAATATATTTGTGGCGCTCCCCACAGAAATCATACAATATTATGATACATTGAAGGATAAATTACCATCAGCCCTTTAAGAAAACATCGGAATTCTATAGGAAAAAGTTCCGGTCAATGAAAATCGAGACAGACGAAACCTACACCCAATTCTCAAATCACCTAAGTCAAACTTTTGGATTTTGAATGGTAAGGGAAAAATAGGATTTGATTTCATCGAATTAAAGGACTTAGTGCTTAGGGACCAGTTTTTGCGTGCGTGTCGCATGAATATTTAGTTCTTTATAAAAGAACGTAACCCTAAGTCTCTCAAAGAAATGGCAGAATTGGCTGACATTTATGCTTCCGCCCATAATTCTTACAACAGGTATAGGAAAAGTGGACAAAAGAAACAAAGTGGAATGAAGATGGAAGAACCAACGCTAACGTCACCAAAGAAGGTAAAATGTTATTCGGGCGGCGTTTTAGGACACACAAAGAAGAATTGTACTCAGAATCCTTCTGCTTTTTTCAGAAACAAGAAGGAAGAAAAGGTAAATATCGTTTACAACACGGAGACAGAACAATATTTGTATCACCCGCCTAGGCATATGCTAAGTGGTTCCATCAATGGGACAAATGTTACAATTTTCAGGGACACAGGTTGTTCCTGTGTTATGGTTGCTGACCATCTGTTACCAGATGCCAATTTAGCAAAACCTTGAATGTGTGAGGTCATGGATTTCCTTGGGAAAGTTAAAAAATTTCCGATTCTTAATTGTCATCTTGACTGCAAATTTTTTAAAGGTTGGATTCGAGCAGTTCGTAACCCCCTTAAATTAAGTAATGTCCTTTTAAGTAACAATATCATATCAGCTGATGGTACTTAAATATCCACTTGTGAAGCGACTGTTAACCTAGTTTAGACTTGGACAATAAACTCACAAACGAAGAAGGATATCACTCTTTTTAAAACGTCACTTGATTTACTTAAGGTAACTCCAGCTGAATTTAAATCGCTTCAAAACCAGTGCCCTACGTTAAATAATGTCAGAGAACGTCATGGCCGTGGCTTTATAGGAAGCGCTTTTAAGGACAAAGTCAAATTCAAGTATGAAATGATACAAGGATTATTATATAGATTGTGTAATGATAGCCCTAACAGACATGAAATAGGTCAAAAGGCCTTGGTTATTCCTCTAAGATGTAAAAAACTCATCTTACAACTGGCCCACGAGTCCCCACTCGCTGGTCATTTTTCCCACAGAAAAACGGCTTCTAAAGTGTTCGAAACCTTTTTTCGGCCTAGAGCAAGCGCGACATCATTAGATTCTGCATGTCATGTGACGCCTGGCAATGAGTTTCAAGGAAGAGTAAGCCTATTCCTCTTAAACTTCCATAGATGATAACAACACCTTCTCAAAAGTGGCCATCGATATCATTGAACCTATTTCACCACTGACCTCTGATGGTCATCGTTTCATCTTAACCATCGTGGATTTGGCAACGCGGTTTCCAGAAGCAGTTCCCCTTAAGAACATCGACTCTATCTCCGCAGTAATTTTTAGTGTAGGGATATCTAAAGAGATCATAAGTGACTGAGGTCGTCAGTTTTTCTCAGAACTTATGGGAGAGATTCGCAATCTACTAACCATCAAACCTCTATTTACTTCCCCGTATCACCTATAGTAAAACGGAGTCTGCGAGAAGATGAACGGAGTAATCAAGAACATCCTTAAGGAATTGTGCCAAGACTACCCTAAGGAATGGCATCAATATATTTCTGCTACTTTGTTTGCAGTAAGAGAAATTTCTCCATTTGAACTACTCTATGGACGCAGATTAAGAGGGCCTCTTTCAATCCTTGAAAAACTTTGGACCAACCAACAAACTAATGAACCCAACCAAAGCACTTACTAATATATATTCGACCTTTGTCAGAAACTAGAAGAGACAGCAAAGATAGCAGCTCAGAATGCAGAAGAAAACAGGACTCTTTATAAGGAATACTTTGATAAAAAGTCTCAAAGTAGATCGTCTAAAACTGGAGGTAAAGTTCTAATTTTTAAGTACTCAAAAATAAGAAAGACTTGAATTACGTTTTGAAGGTTAACGGTAACCTGAATTTCTTCCACGTGAACATGCTAAAGAAATTATACTCCAGAGATGACGACTATGAACTTTAATAAGATCATGGATCGTGGAGATGCTCTTGGACTGGTCGCTAATTGCACAGTCATAGAAGAAGAGGAAGATCATAGCTCTCTTGAAGGAAATACTTACCAGACGGAACAGAGGGATAAATCCTCAGCCAAGGAGGTGAATGTCTCAGATAATTTGTCGGCAATGGAAAAGAAATAGTTCTGATTGCTTCTGGGAGAATTCACAGACATTTTTAACGATGTTTCTGGACGAACCTAATCATACACCCATAAGATCAGAATCAAAACATCCCAACCAATTCGGAAAAAAACGTATCTTATTCCACTACACCTCAGAGATTGTTTTAACGAAAAAATTGAGGAGATGTATAACTTAGACATCATTGAACCATCGTCATCGCCCTACCCTTTTCCAGAGCCGATGCCTACAACCGATGAAGATCTTCACAAATTTAAGGGATATAAGTTTTTTCTGAGCTAGATCTTCGTAAAGCTTATTTTCAGATTCCCCTGGACGAAGAATCACGGAAGTACACGGCCTTCTCTACCCTGACAAGAGAACTGATGCAGTTTAAGTGCATGCCTTTCGATTTATCCACGGCTTGTGCCTCTTACATCAGACTTATGAGGTTGGTATTGTATGGGCTCAGGAATGTGTCTTGTTACTTTGATAATATTTATATTTACACAGTAATGGGGTGACCAGCTAGTCTTTCCGAGGAATGTGCTGACCAGGTTAAGGGAACATAGATTGACCTTTGGCCCTTCTAAATGTTTCATCGGTTATCAAACTATAAGGTACTTAGAGGTTCAACTTGGACAAGATACAATTCATACCCAGGAAGAAAGAGTTGGAGCCATACTAAATATGTCACCCGCTAGAACGAAGAAACAACTGCGGTCTTTCCTAGGTACGGCCTCATTCTATCGAAATTTAATCCACAATTACGCCTCCTTAACTGCCCCTTTGACAGACCTTTTAAAGAAGAATATGCGTGAACCATTTAATTGGTCGGAAGAGTTGCTGTTTAGCTTTGAAACCCTGAAGAAACGTCTCTGTTCCTCGCCAGTTTTGAGTCTACCGGACATTAATAGGACGTTTAATGTAAGAACTGATGCGTCAAATACTGGGTTAAGCTGTGTATTACTTCAAATGTCGGAGGAAGGTATTCTGAAGCCTGTCTCATACACCAGCAGGAAGCTCCTGGAGAGAGAGAAGGCATATTCCACCGTCGAAAAGGAATGTTTGGCCTTAGTTTGGTCTATTCAGAAGCTGAACGGATACCTCCTCGGACAAGAATTAGTGGTTCAAACAGACCACCAACCCCTACTTTATCTGAATAAATTCAAAGGTTCTAGTTCAAGACTGATAAGATGGTCCCTAAGTTTACAGGTATATAAATTCAAGATTGAATACATTAAAGAAAGCAAAAATGTCGGCGCAGACATCCTCAGCAGAGCCAGTTAGAAGAAATTTGTCTATTGTTCATGAAACCAGGTTTCATTCTTAGGAAAGAGGGAAATATAAGGGAAAGCATCCGAAACTCAACAATCGCGCAAATTATTTTATTATCGTCTGAATGCGACTTGTCTTACTCTCAGACAACTAACCACCCCCTTGCGCGCGCCCATTGGCCGCACGGTGCCTAGACGACCCGAGATCGAGCAAACTTTAAACCTAAACCTTTACTCAGGTTTCGGAGACATCAACATAAAGGTGCGTTTGCTTTCCATTGTGTGACTCCCGTTTTTCTATAGTTTCTTTGTATATATTTATCAATTTTTGGCTAGTGCATATTTTCTTTCTATATTTCTGTGCCCCCTTAAAAGTGTTTTGTGTATAACTTTAACCTTTTAAGGGTATTTTTGGCGGGTAATTGTTCATTTATAATCCCTTTCTTAAAGAGCAAAGGTTTTTGTGCATTAGTTTTTGCCGTATTAATACCTTTTTAAGGTAATTTCATGTGTACGTTTAAGTCGCTTCCTGAAGGGGCTATTGTTTTCTTTAGTTAGTTTGAGATTATTATTCCTAATCTTTTTTTTGTAGGCAATTCATCTTCATGATTAATCGAACTCTAACTCAAGAAATTCGGCTCAAACAGCAGCTGAAAACTATAATCTGAGCCAAGCGTAGAACTGCGCTAAATTATCCCCTCGGTCGTTCACCGTCAGGGAAATTTGTCACTTTTCCTCTTGTGTATTTACTGTTAGCAAATTACTTTTTTTACTTTATTTAATTTTTTCCCATTTTTTTCTTCATTTGTATGTATTAACTTATTTTGCCTATTTCTATTGTGAACTACTTAATTTACTATAGTTTAATTTTTGCCTTCACGATCTAGAAGAAGGGGGTAATAGCTCACCTACCAATATTAATTTGTATTTAGGAGACCATCTGTGGCATGAATTTCCTTGAATTTGGTTTTCTAATTCTATTATTTATTCACTCATTCATTGCTCCCATACATTTATGTGCTCTTTGTTATCGACGATATTTTTTTCGAGAAATTATAATATATTAGTTTAGATAGCAGGATAGAACTTCCTCATATTTGTCAAAATGTGAGATAAAAATAGAATTTAGGGGACGTGTTAGAGGGTAAGAAAGAGATACCGAAAAAAACCCTTTTGGAATGGCGAAATTTTCTTCTTCAATCAAAGTAAGGTCAAGTTTCATCAAGGCCACAGAACACCCTCACCGTCCATCTCCTTTGTGCTCGCTCCAGTAAAGAGAGATCCATTCTTTTTCAGTGTCTTTGGCCCTTAGAATCTATGGAACGTTTTATATTGTAGAATTTCTCCCAGTCATACCAAAACAGAAAACTAATAACTCTTGTTCACTCACCCACGACATGGACAGCTTTCATACACGATATCATCTACTTGCTCGGCTGATAATTTAGTTCCTCACACTTACATAATCTTAAATGAGTCTATGGTACGAGGGAGGGTCAATAAGTTTTGCAATTCAGATATAAGGAAAAGGGTTTTATTACTTTTCAATATAACTACCCTCGACTTCAATGCACTTGCGCCACTTGTCTCTGAGGCTTCGAATTTCCGACAACCAGAAATCTCCCGACTGCTGTTTAATCCACTCCTGGACGGCGAGCTAGACATCTTCATCGTCCCCAAACTGGCGTCCACGCAGTGCAGCCTTGATCTGTCGGAAAAAAGTAATCGCTAGGGGCCAGATCTGGACTGTAGGGGGGATGATTGAGCTCCTCGAATCCGAACTCACGCGGGGCAGCTTGAGCAACTCTGGCCTTGTGGACTTTGATGACGTTGGAGTCGATCATTGGGCGTGAGGTTTCTCGGGACCCAAGGGGCTGAGACCTTGTCATGGCCAAATTGTCGTGGGTGATGTTCATAACATTTCCATGCGATATTCCAATTATCCCTCGATTTCTTCGACCTTCAACCGTCGATTTTCCAGGATCATCCTCTCCCCACTGGCCACATTATCCTTGTTGGTCACGTCTCACGAGCGTCCTGGACGGGGGTCATCTTCAAGGGAATCACGACCATGGCAGAACCTCTTATTCCAGCGAGCAATGGTTGCATATGAAAGGGTGTTCTCGGTGTACACTGCAACCATGCGTGCATGGATCACTTTTGCATTCTTGCCTTCCTCGGTAAAAAATTGATCACTGCGTGGTGCTCAACCTTCTCCATTGTTGAAAAATTGTGACTAACGATCTGCGATCAGCTACTGCTTCTTAAATAGACGAGGTAAGAGCGTGCGGCTGCAGGTCTTGACTTGTCATAACTTGTCCTAACACCCCCACAAACAGCCATCCCCCTTCTTCTGTTATGCCCTACCGATTCGCAAAACTTATTGACCTTCCCTCGAAAATATATATATATATATATATATATTATAGTAAATCCAACATCTGCGGTCTTCCATCCTATCGTTTAACATAACACTCTTAACATCTTTTAGTTCATCATTCCAATTTCATAAGAAAATTGTAAGTCAATACCGTTTTCACAACTTTCTTCACACCCTATAAACTAATTTGTTTGTTTTGGAATTAGCTTTTACACACCCTACTTCCCTCTCAAATCGTTCCTTTTTACTCCTTGAGCACTCTTTCCTTCCTTCTCTTCCATAATCTAAGTGTGAGAGTGATACGGTAAAATTGGCATTAACCTAATCTCAGGAAACTTCCTGTCACCTCTAACATTCAAACTCAGAGCTTTGTACCATTTAAAGCCCTGTGGTTGTGACCAGATGTATCCCCACCACTATCGTTTAACTATACCCTCCTACTTAAAAAGTCTCCCATTTTCAATCATCATATCACATCTTTCCCTGTAATCTCCTATCACTTAATATTTCACTCATTTCATTTTTGCAATCTTTTCTCTACATAGTCCAACAAACATCCAAATCCTTCTCACTTTCAAAATCTTCCAAATCCAATTTAGGCGTAATTAGTTTCTCCATTCATCATCATCATCATCATCATCATCATCATCATCATCACTAACTCTATAATTTAAGAAGGGGAATTTTTTTTACTATTTGAATAATAATTTCATCTTAATTTGGTTATGACATTTTTTTATCAAACTTATTTCTATTAATTCTTTTATAATATCAAAAAACAAAATGGTGAAGTTCAGAAATAAAGATAACTATCGAAATTTGTGAATTTTTAAACCTCAAAGAATTACAAATGGTGAAGTTCCAAAAATCTATTTTTATATATCTTATTCTATAACTATTTTAGCAACGTGATATTTTGAAAGGGAAGAAATTTAGTTTAGAATTCCATTTTAAAATTAATCTTAGTAGCGAAGCGCAATCTACCCCAGTAGGGGGGAGTAGCAAAGCCATTGTCTGGTTGTAACATATAACTTGATTAAAAGTGATAATGCTCAATATATTTAGGCATACAACACTTAAATTATTTTACTTTCCCAAAATGAAGGCAAATGTAATTTAAATCGGAATCAAAAAGGCAAATCACTTCCAGTGTTTTTCCCGCTTTATAGTCCTCGTTTTCCGACAAAGGGAAATTTGGATGAGGTTCTCAATTTTGTCATTATGTTTCCTGAGTCTTCTGTTTAGTCCTTCACATCTGGTTCGAGATTCGTGAAAAGAAAGAGGAGATCAGCATTTTGGCTCAAAGACTGATAGAGAATAGGTAAATACTGCGAAATAACGCCTTTCAAGCCATCTGATTGAATAATACACCTAAAACTACTCTTATTATGCATATATTAGTGAAGGTAGAATAAAGTTGTGCTTAGGAATAAAAATAAAAGCCAAACACTCTATGGCCATCTATAACACTGGTCTGCGTTGTTTTCAACGTCAAATATATAATACCTGAATTTTTGTTCAGTTTTTTTATACTGAATCTGAAAATCATGCTCATTTTTACCCAATCAGGTGAGGTTTTTGAAATATGAGCACATACAAAAAAAATCCTATATTTTCATATATTTGTTGTGAATGAAACACATAAAAGCAAATATTTGACCGATTTACTCACAGAATGTTTACAGAATATTTTTAATAGATAGAACTACCACCCCATCTCTCTTAAGGCACCAACAGTAAGTAGTCAGCCAGAAAGTTCACATCCTATTGGCCTTTATAGCTTTCCTCCATGACACGAATTTCTTGGTGAGAGCCCTCACCCTGTTCTTTACTGAAGTCTCCGCAATTTCCTGGAAAATAGTCCCAAAGGAACCAAAGAAAGTGCATTTTCACTGATATACGCGCAGCAAGTTTGCGGAAATTCTCTGTTAAGTCATCAACCATCTTCTGGTACTGAATGCTTCTGTGGTTACCAAGGAAGTTTGCAATGACTATCTTAAAGGACAGCCAGGCAGAGAGTTCAGTAGGATTTAATGAATCATCAAAACTAGAGACTTTTATGAGTTTTCTTATCTGAGGACCATCAAATATACCTGCCTTAAGCTTCTCCATGCTGATTCGTTTAAACTTGTGGTGGAAAAAGGCAAATCCTCCACCTTCCCTGTCCAGTGCTTTTACAAAGTTCTTCATTAGGGCGAGTTTGATGTGTAGGGGTGGAAGTAACACTTTGCTCGGTTCAACCAGAGGGTGTGACAGAAAACCCTCTTGTCTGACATAATGCTGGTAGTCAGCTTGAATATCTCACAAGCACAAAAAGCATGGATACTTTGTGTACCCACCTTGAAGTCCTAGGAGGAGTCCAACAACTTTAAGATGTTTCTGGTAATTGAGAGCAGACAACAAACGTTCCATGCTGTTGTGAGATTCTTTCATTTCAGCAGAGTGTCCAACAGAGATTGATGAAACCATATTTCCGTTATTCAGAAGAACTGCCTTGAGACTTCTGTTAGACGAGTTAATAAAAAGTCTCCATTCCATGGCAACATACTTCATACCCATTAATTTCATCAGTTCAGCAATATTGTTACAGTAGATCAGTGAAGACGCTTCATCGAACATAAAAAAAATTCTGAATTCGCTCTCGCGTTCTCTGTACCTATGGAACGTTGTTCCTGGGGCAAGTAGATGTTTCTCTCGAAGACGAGAACCCAGCAGCTGGGCAGACTCCTTAGATAGGTTCAGATCTCGTGTTAACTCGTTGAGTTCAGATTGGGTCAATGCACCGATCGGTCGTCCTCTTCTGGCTCGTATGCACCACACTCACCTGTATCAGTCATGTCAGTGATTCGGAATCAGAACTAAATTCCATGATGACATCCGGCACAGGAACAGTAACATCTGGTCCATGTTGGATTGGTTTGTAGACAGAAGGAACATCAGGGTATTGAACATGGTGTTTGTTCTTGCAATTGATGTCTTTTAAATTTGTCATGCAGAAGTAGCAGTCGGTAACGTGATCTTTCCCTACCCTCCACATCATTGGGACACCAAATGGCATACTCTTTCTTTTCCTATTCCTCCAATCCCGTTAGTTCTCCATAAAATTTTTGCAGCAGATATGGGGAGTAAATGCCTTATCCTGGTCCCCTAGTTTGACTCCAAAATAAGCGTAATAAGCCTCCTTCACAAAATCCGTGATTTTCGCTTGACGGTCTGAAAGAACCACATGTCCGCAGATGAAACAAGATTTGTTAGGATGGTTCTTACACTTCCGATCTATCGTATTGCACAACTAAACCTGAAAAGAGAAAGAATAACTAGTTATTTAAGGTAACCCATTACCACCTGTGTCAAAAACAAAACCCATATACGCTTAGATGATAGCGCTGTTTGGGGAAAATATGCTGTAATAAAAATCAAGTGTATCTTGGAAACCAGACCTGACCCAAAAAAATGAATGAAATGTTTGAAAAAGGATCCTAAATCAGTTGGAAAACCCTTGACCTTTGAAAAAATGTTTTGAAACGCAGTGTAATAAATGTTATTCGAAGAAAGTTCATTTCAAAGTATAAAAATTATTGATAGGAAATTAAGGGTTGTTATTTGCTTTTAGCTAAATGTGGAAAAACGTTGGAATTTTTAACAGAAGATATGTAAAGAGAGGTGAGAACCTGCTGAAGAGAGTAAGAGTAAAAAATGTTTAAAATTTATCAATAGAGTAGTCTAAAGAGGAGATTATTTGGGGTGGTCTCTAATTGTGAGGCCGTAACTCAACAGTGTGCCCCTATCTTATCAATTAGGGTAGATGTGCTCCCCGAATATGAGGGCAGGAGGGAACTTAATGCTCCAGATGTCACCGCTAGCATTGTTGTACCTGCTTACTCTGATTTCCCTTATTCGCTGCCGTCATCCTAATAATGTCTTATTCCCTCATTTTATCCTGATCTCCCATTATCACTTCCTTTTATCCTGACCTCTTTTTATCCAGTCTTTTTATCCTGACCTGCCATTTTGCCCTTACTTTACTTTAAACTCTTTCTGACCTCTCATTAACTCATCTCATTATCCTCTCCCTTAATCTTGGCCCTCTTATCACCTCCACTTAGCATGAATTCCCTTTATTACATCGCATTATCCTGACCTCCCATTATCCCCTCCTTTCATCCTGACCTCTCCTTATAACCTCCCTTTATCCTAACCTAACATTATCTCCTCCTTCTGTGGAGCGTAGCATTATAAAGTTTAGAGCCCGAGATGAGATAAGAAAAACTTATGCTGGATAGATAAGGAAGAGACATAGATCAGAGACCCGTTTCTTGCCATAGGCTTTAAGCATTCAGTGTGCAAATGAGCAACAATTTAAAACGATATGTATAATAAAAGCTTGCTGTTTGGTCTTTATCCCTTATTTATTATTATCATACTTTACTTTTCCATATGATTGTGTAACTTTTATTTAATTACTTATCTTCATTTTATTTGCGTAAAGTTTCTACCAACAAAATTAACATGTATTTTATTTAGTGGTTTAATCGATCTATCGCTATTTTGTTGTTTATACAACCCTATTCTATATTTACATACAGTAGCATCCCTAATATAAATATCAGTAAGAACAAGTATATTTAAATATTTATTATGGGTGTTTAAAAAAATTGAGAATATATATTTTACTTATATTTAGCTATATCTAATTTCAATATTTTCTAAAAGTTTCAAGTGAATGGATGAAGAATTTCGTAAGTTACGAGGAAATAAACAAACTATCCTTCAAATTGCAGCAGCTAAATGTTAAAGGTTACTTAGAAAAACAATATAAAATGGAACAAGAACAAAAAGAAAAATTTACTATTAATATTATGTGAACATTTCTTCACTAGCAAATGATCTCTCGACATCTGTTACCACAGGACTGAATTAATTTTTTGCGGAATGATTCGGTAATATTGTTCCATTTGTTTTTCAATAATTCCTAGAATTTATCTTGATTCTTTGGATATCTCCTTCGCGCCCCATCTCCAATAATCCTCTAAACGTTTTATATATGGTTAAAATAGGGACTTTGAGGTGGCCAGTCCATGAGATCAACCTTTTCATTATTCACAAACCTTTGACTCTCTTCGCAGTGTGGCAGGGAACGTGGCATGCACGAAGATAGGAGGTTGAACTGGAGAGGATCAGAGATGTAGAAGGGCATTCCCCTCTAAGAATCTGCTTGTAGATTTCAGCATTGACAGTCCATTGTAGGCGAATAAGTGGACCAGGATCAGCAGCAGGTATCCCTTTCCATACCATTACATTGCCTCCTCCATATTTCACTGTCTTCTTCACACATGCACGAGAGAATCTCTCACCACATCCTCGTCGGACGGACATCCCGGCATCGGACCCAATCACATTAAACTTAGACTCATCGCCAAAATGAACCTGCGCCCACTGTTCTTCTCTCCAAACATGTTTAGTGCGTTCGAAGATGGGATCTTTGATTTTTCTTAGAAATCAGAAGTTTCTTTTCTGGTGCGCAATAAGTTGACATCGGATGTAGAGCTAAACTCGCGGGGTATCTCAGCAGCACTCTTAAGCCTATCCTTCAGTGACATTCTAACCATAATACGATACTGTCTTGGTGACGTTTTAAGAGGTCTACCGGTTTTTCGTTTAGCATCTTTCGATGCTGATGACTTAAAACGAGCTACAATTCATTTTACAACACTACTAGACCTTCTTACTGTAGTTGATATCACAAAAATTGACTTTCCCTCTTGATGAAGGCACACAATCCTTTGTTTCTCATCAGAGGGCACTTGTCGTCTCTCACAAGCCTCCATGTTGACAGTTGAATATTCCAATAATCTATGATCATAAGAAGTAACTGTTAGATCATCAACAGTCTCCTAAAAACAAATACCTCGATTGGTATTTCACTTTTTGCTAAGTGTACATTAAATTTTGGTCACTGCAATTTGGAAGATAGTTTGTTTATTTCCTCATAATTACTAAATATTTATTCCATTTATTTGAATTTTCCACGGAAGATCGATATTAGATATACTTAAATATATGTATAATATATAGTCCCAGAGTTTTGTTAAACTTCTATAATAAATATTTAAATTCACTTGTTCTTACTGATCCCTATATTTAGATCGATATACACCGATATATACTTATACACCGAAAATAAATTAAAAATATTAAAATTAAACTTCCATAATTCTTTATGTAAGCGAGTTTCGCTCACCTAAATAACCTAATAATCAGAAACAAACCAAACTTTAAAACGACATAAATAGCGCATAATCTTTGATAATAATGTGATACACCCTACAAATTTGTACCTAATTCTTCAAAATACTCTCTAGTTTTAGTCAACCGAAGTATCTGATTACCGATAAGGCAAATCTAATAGAACATGTAAATCTACATCATGAAGTCAAAGACGTAGGCTTATATTTCATTGAAATTGTTCGCCCACCTTTTATTTATTACCAGCACTTGTAATAAATGATGATAATTTAGAAAGATTTAAAACTTATATACACTACTATTTTCCTTTATTAAATTTTCTTCAGAGTTATGATGAGTAGGTCAACGAAATTACCATGGTATATAAAGGCATGCATTTAATTAATAATATGCTAATTTCATGTGATACAATCATATATTCAAGAAAATATACTAAATAAACTAATAACAAAATAATGACACATGCAAAATAAAAGAACGATTTTCAAGAACATGAGCAGTTTATCGAGATTATCTGTCAATATTTTGCTCAATAGGTAAGAAATGAATAGCCACGATTTTCGTATTATTCATAATGAAAATATTTTACCACATGTGAAAGTGACTCCTAAGGGCCGTTAGAGAATTTTTCGCTTGAAATCTGCAGGAAGGACTGTTTCTGAGATTTCGAGAGAGGTAGGAATGTCCAACAGTGTCATTTCACGCATTCTAAAGTTATACTATGAAAAATCAACCTATAAATCTCCTGCAAATTTCGTTCAACTCCACATAATTACGTCTATGAAGATAGAGCTATTAGGCGCTTCTCTATGATGAATTTCTGCGCATGAATTTTTCGAAAATTTAAGATCAATATTGGCAAAGAATTCACCTATTTCAAAGAGGCCAATCGTCACAATGCATCTGGTTTAAAAGCTCCTTCTCCAGCAATCAAACAAATTATCAGTAAGAAGAAACAGAAGGCGAGACTCGAATATGCTGAAGCTCTTGTTATTGGAGGGATGTAGTATAAGAGAGAATTAATTTTATTAATTAAAATAAATTTAATTTAGTTGGGTCTGATGGCAGACGTTTCGGTAGACGTGCTGCAGTTAAAAGACATAAACCTAAATGTGTTAAATATTCTGTCACCATGGAGGAGGTATCTTAATGATATGGGGGATGTTTCCTCTGAAGAAGTTGGTTCGCTAGTGCAAATAATTGGAAGAGTAAATGCGCTTAACTTCGAGCATCTCCCAAACATCCAGCAGTATTTATGAAGGACAACGCACTTTGCCATACTGCAAATTGTGTAGAATACTATTTCGAACAAGAAATTATCCAAGTAATGAAGTGGCCTGTTCACAGCCCGGACCAGAACTCAATTGAAACTTTAAGAAAGAACAATGGAGATAAAGTTCAAGAGCAGCAGCCTTCATCTGTGACGGCTTTGTTGACGAAAATTGAGCAAGAATGAAATAAAGTATCAACAGAATTTGGCATGTAAAACCTGAGGTTCTGTGGTTCATTGTTGAGCCGGTGTAAAACTTAAATGTTTTAAGGTTGGACAAATATTGCTTTGTTTCTAATGTATTTGCTTGCTAAAATTCGGTGAATGATCGGTCTCTTAATCAGCTCGTGTCAATATTTTATTTTGTGAGATTATTTAGTATAATTTCTTGAATATATTATTTCATCATATGAAATCTTCTCAGAATATATTAAATGTATTATTTTATTGATTAAATTTGGTTGAAAATATTCTTATGTAAGTTAAGGAAAAAAGATAAAGTAAAAATGCTACTAATGATTGAATTTGGTTGAGAAAATATTGGTTAGGTTAGGTTGTTAGGTAAAGTTAGTTTAGATTATGCCATTGTAATTTCTCTTACATATATATATATATATATATATATATATATATATATATATATATATATATATACATGAGAACGTCACAAAGTAGCGCGTGACTGGAAAAATTGTTGCAAGAAATCCCACAAGAAAGATCAAAAGTATATACAGCCTTGGCCAAAATTATGGGGCAGGTATGAAAAAGTAAAAAATATGATTGAAATTAATTTATTTTATACTTGACTTAATACAAATAAACATTTTTGCGTATACTTTATTAATAATTAATATTTGATGTGTCGTATATTTGGTTTTATAACCGCTTTTATGTTTTTGCATACTCGAGACTCAGTTGGAACAGGCGGTTGGCACAATGTTCTGCCACTCTTCATGAATGTTGCTGTTAATTCACTTTTTTATGAATATTTATGCAGCCTCACAATTGTGCCAAAGCATGATCACAAATGTTTAATTGGGTTGAGGTCTGGAGATTGAGGAGGCCCTTCCATCAACGTAGCCCTTTTCTTTTCAAACCAACCATTCGATACTAGATAGGTAGCATAGAGCATCATTGTCTTGTTGTATGATTAAACCATCTGGTATGTTATCATTGAATGTTTTACCTAAGGAAGATTGTAATTCAATCTTTCCTCACAAGTGAACAACAATCCTAAACAGCTGCAGGGGAATCAAAGATCTAAGGAGAAATACAAAGTTGTTCTCATCAGACCAAACAACTTCAGCCCAATTATTTTCAGTCCAATCTACTTCTTGTTCAGGTGAGACAGCCACGGTTTGCTTTTAGCATTACATCCTTTGAGTCCAACATCTAATAACCTTCTTCTCACTGCGCGTCTTGATGCCTCTTTGTTAGATGCTCCCCCCCCCCCCAAACGCAGCATCTATATCCGAAGAGGTTTTTTGCTACTAGCTAGAGATTTCCTTTTTAGCAACCTCTCTTTCCTCGAGTTGTACACCTTTTGCGACCTTGACCATCAAGGTTTTTGACAGAATTGGTCTCAATGTACCTTTTAAAGGTTGTTTGGACACCGATTTTCGAGCATTTTGAGTTGGGATAATCCCTCTCTAGATAATACAATGATTTTAGCTCTTGAGCTTAAGGAATCTGTTACTTCGGAAAGATAGTTAACAGAAAAATACTACTTGTAAGAAGAAAAATAAGATAATCATTAAAAAATAGGAATAAACGTTAGTATCACACATTGAATGGGAGAAGGTTGCTCTAACCACTTATGCACAAGATGCAAAAATACATTGAAGCGGTTATAAAAGTAAAGGGAAATCATATAAAATACTAATAAAAGATGGGATATACTCGACTGTATATTATAATGTATTCAATTATTTTGTGGACGAGTTTCATTCCTATTCTCTATTATTTTATACTTGACCCATAATCTTGGCCAAGTCTGTATATACGTCTTCGATGTAAGGTTAAATGAGCAAATAAAAAAACCTTTTGCAGTTATTTTTTATCAACACTAATATCAGCATATTAAGTAATTAAACCAAATTAATTCGTGAAACTGGTGTTAAAAGTATATTTACAACTGAGAGATTTCCTCTTGTCCCTCCCTTGTTCTACCCTTCCTTGTCTGCCTAAAACATTGATCTATTGTCTGCAGATCTATTTCTTCCCTCTCGCTAGGTGGCTAATTTTATGGTCTTTTTTTAAAATTTATGCTTGAAAGCGGTTGGCTTTATGGCTTATATATTTTTACCCCTCAACTAAACTTAACATTTCTCTTTTCTTATCTCGATCTTGGACGTTTGGGGAGGGTAAAAGCAGACCAGAAGAAATCACAGAATATGCACGTCAAGATTCAATCTCCTTACCTTTAAACCGTCCTCATGAAATTTGACTTTCTTAAATTATAGGTTTTATTATCTGATTATGGAAAGGTAATTCAAATCTAATTCATTTCAAACAAATAAGTTAGCGTTTCATTTGATTATTTGCCAAACTTTCTTAAGTAGATAAATTCATACATTTCTTTTCGTTACTCAAGTTTTGCTCAGATAAAACTTCAAACTATAGTCGAACTTCAATCGCACAGACTTTATTCAAACTTTAATATACAAACGTTTACCAGAAATCATAAATTAACTCTCTTTCAACTAATGTGGAAATCTGGAAATTAAAATCGTTTTTGGACTCCTCTGGAAATTTAAAAAAATCTTTTACAAACAGAAATTAATTAATTTCTGATTGGTCCCTAATTTTTGTCCAAATCAAACACCAAATTAATACATGGTTACGCCCACATAAATTAGGACTATAGAACTAAAAAGAATTAAAAAAACATTAATGGTATTTACGATTGGGATATTAAGTTTTCCTAATCTTCTCCTAAGTCACTTTTAAACTCATATTCTTTCAAACCATTTTCAAGCCACCCCTCAAATTAAAATAACCCCCTTTCTACGCACTACCCATGCGTTCAAGCTTTCCAAATGAATACTTTAAAACAACAACAGAAATAATTTCTGATATAAAGGGTTATTCAAAGCAACAAATGGAGCAGCCGATAATACAGCTGCTGACGAGGAAATGAAACAGCCCCTGTTAAAATTCTAAAAGCACCACTCGCAGAATAAGAAGTGCTGTGGTTCATTTCATCAGGCGGCACTTTTTCCTAAAGAGCCCTCCCCTTACTAAAACCGGTGTTAGTTTTGCTAACTAAGGGCGCATATTTCACGCCTTTGCCATATTAAAATCAAAGATAATGAAATCTTGTGACTAAATGAGGGGAAGGCTTTGAGGTTGAGGACGGTGCGGAAATTTTTTTAAGGTTTTATATCTCCATCAATACTGAATTCAGATTTTATGCTCTTAACATTGACTGCGGTCCTTGGTTCTTGTGGTCAACTCAGATTAATTATCGAATTTATCTCATATATCTTACATATCTGAATCCGTTGCTTCTTCATTAGTTTCCAATTTGAGAAAGCTACCTTCACACAATTTCACCATTATAACACTTATCCGAATTCAGAACAAGCACAAGAGAGAAATGGAAGCCATTCTCTTATTTAGGTATTTAAACATACAGGGTAATTTTTCGTTACTAATATATATATATATATATATATATATAGCAAGCAGGGTTTAAAGGGGTGATGATTACGTATTGCAGATAGAATTATTTTACCCTCTGTTCGATTTGAAAGGTCGAAGTTGGAGAATAACATTTTGATTGATGTCATTGTTTTTCAGCACATAAATTTGAAGCGTGCTGCGTGTTAGGCAGGATTCATTCTGGTGACCAAGTCGTGCTTATTTCCTCACGGAAGCATTAGCAATATCAGTAGTATCCTGGAAAAAGTGGATCAGACAGAGTAGCCTTGCTCGCTTGTTTGGAGCTCCACTTCAGACACGAACTATCATTCCCCATTCGGAAATATACTGAGCATTATAAGTAATTAGTGTGTTTCTCTTGTCAGGCGGGCGCTAAAAGTCTATGCCACTGCTTTGGCAGGTGAAGTTCCTTCTGAAAACGAGAGAGAGGCGCCTTGGTGTATTTGGTCGTTTTAATTACCCTCATCACACTTCAAAGGCATCAATCTCAACACATTTTCTCAGAGTAGCCTTGTCTCGGGCGGTAACCTTATACCCAAAGCAAACGAAGTGTTGGAACTTAGTCTCAATTCTGCTTTGTACAAATTACTTTCCTATGTTAATACATTAAATTTTTAAAAATCTGATTATAACTTAGATGTGAAATTGGAAGAGGAGTTCTGCTTAGAGTCAGTGGGTATCCGAATAAATTAGATAAATTCTAAAATATTCTGATTTGTAATATTTTTAATTTACTAAAAGCAAATTCATATTCCGATCTAGTCTAAATAGTATTTATTAAATAAAACGAAATATTGCACGAATGTGGGCTCAGAATTAAGTTCTGGATTTTGTTAGGTATTTTCTATACATCAGAATAATTTTAATTTAATTCTCTTAAACTCAAAGCTTTAAAGATTGCTCTATTATCTCGAAGAACCTTACATTTTCTGAAACTTTGATTACCGTTCTATCTTTCTAACTCTTCCCAAATTCCCTCGCACCAATTTATCAGACACTTATGTTTATTGAGATCCTGGATGATGACCAAATTATTTTGTCTCTGCTTCTTAACGATAGAAGCAAACTAATAGAAATGTGTTTGTAAATAACCGGCATCAATTTATTAAATTCATTCAGAAACAACTTTCAAATATACATAAAATTAAAATTTCTTAAAATTCTGTAAACATGTTTTACAACCATGCCGATTTAATAAATCACGACATTTCCGCTAATGAATTAAATTAAAAAAATAAATCTTTGTCTGAATGGCCGCTCTTTAAAAACTTTAGACAAAATGTTCTGGCCAAAACCTGAATTAAGATCTTTCAACATGTCCAGTAGGAATTTAACTTCGTCTCATATAACTTTTTATACCGAATATATGTAAGCCTGTTTTAGACGTCCGTAGATGCTCAGATTTAAACAAACTCTTTCACATCACTAGAATAATGATAAATTTAATTTTCGAACAATCAAAAACCAACGTAGTCCTCCAATTCGCTAGCAAGATTCACTGAGTATCTATAATGTAACTGACTGCACTCTTTCCGCAATGCATAGAATTTCCTAACGAGTCATCATAAAATGAAGTAAGGCATCTGACCTTATTAAAGACCTTGACCTTTTTTGGGATCAGTTTGCTTTTATTTCAAACAGGCGGACCATATCCGAATCAGACCTTTACGATAATAAAAATTCCAAGTTTTGATTAATTAACAATCCATAAATATGTTATAAGTATGTGCAGAACCAGAAGGCTGTGATATTGACTACACTTGTCTGAGTTATTTATTGAAATTAAGAAGGACTTGCTTCATATTACTTACTTAATAAAAGACTTACTTAATAAAAGTGGTCATAATTTTGACAGAACATTACAGATTTCTGGACTATTTACCAACATCGTTCGTTAGATGAACATATATGTCGTATGAAGTTGTAGGGTTTCGATGAGGAAGGATTTCGCTTTGAAGAAAAATGCTAAAAGATTATCGGGGTTAAAAATATAAACATTATTTTGACGAAAATGCTTTCATGATTTTGACTCTATAAAGTCTTTAAAAAATGAGAATTAGTTCACAATAGAATGTCGTAACCTTAGAATTTAAGCCTTCTGAATATTTAGAGCAAAATAGATACCGAATGCTTGAAGTTTACACAGTTCTAAGGTCATGAGGTTAATCTTCTATTGAAGATTAATTTAAGGAATAAGTAAGTTTGAAGCTCTTAGCCCCTAAGAGATGACATATCACTCCTTTCAATTAACAACTCCTCCTTTCTCCTTTCATTTTCTGGTAGGTGCACTTGGTTTTAGGAAGGCATCACCTTGGCTGAGAGCTTTTGTGTGTATAGCTTATGTAAATCAAAGGTTAGACAGGCTCAAATATGCCCATTTTGATATATTTGACATTTCTACTTAAAGATACCCTGTAATTTGGCTCATTCAGTGTCATTTTCTAATGTAAATATCTCATCTCTGCTTATGGCTAGTGGTCATTTTCTCAATGTTTTAAAGAGAGAAGCATAAATTAACACGTCCTAAGTCTTTAACTTTTGTATTTACTAATTTATTCCCGGAAAATTCTCGGCCTCGTATTTCCATCTGTTTTCGAATTATATAAATTATTTTTTTTCCTCAAAAAATCTCCAACCCGACGGTAAAGTACTGTCAGATGCCATAATTCTTTCAACATCTGACCCCATTAATATTTTGGTATTTTCTATAAATTGGACTCAGTTTCTCCTAAATTGCATGTGATATTCATGGATTAGTACTTCTTTGTCAATTAACTCCATCACTTAATTTTTCAATCCTTCAAGGGGTGATAATTAGAGAATTTTTAAATTTTGGGCTTTTTAACATCAATGGAATATATATTCCGCTATAAATAACCAAATGGTCCATATTTGTCTCATTAAGCTACCAAAATCTTGGTAGCAGCATTTTTTATATTTAATTATGGGTGTAAATAAAGTTTGGGAAATCAATCAATGTCGGTTCCTTTTTAGAGGGCAAACTTCTCCCTAGATCTGAAATATTAAGGAATTTGACTAATGAAACTTTGATTCTTAATGTTTTACATTATTAGCTTTGAGGAAGCTGACATGGGGTGCATGGATTTCCTAGTTTCTACTAAAACCACAGGAGAAGAATCTTTATTGCTGTACATTTTGAATATCTTAGAGTGTTGCAAACCCTTTGGGGCAGAAGGTTCCAAGTTGCTTCTCAATTAGACTACTTGCCAATCCATGTTTCTCATAATTTAATTTTTGCTTATTCCACCATTTTGCTGATAAATTTCCCATACAAATTGGCAGCGGAAATCCCTTCGCTAGTTTTCAATTTTGTTTCACAGTGATGATGAAACCAGAATGATAAACGTATGTCTATACGCTTGGCTTTGATCTAAATTTACCTTTGACACAACCTTTGGCCTTGAAAGTATTCGTACGTTAATCAATATAGCTTAGCAATTACTTCTTCATTTTCCTTCTAGGTCAAACATTTGGAAAATCTGGTATCAAACTTGATTACACATGTAAATAAACTTGAAGAGTTAGTATTTAATATATGATAACACAACTAAAAATACAAAGGTCATTTTTTAGCATTTACACTGTGATAACTCTGTACTACAGCGGTGAACCACCTTTTATCCTCTAAAGAACCAGAAACAGTCTCTAAGGTGAATGGTGGACCATATTCCTCAATTTAACTATTATATTTTTTAAACTGCTAAAAAATTGTTATTACAGATAAAGTCGCAACTACAGCCTAAGTTTATATCAGTTAGCTTTTATGACTTCACTTACATAACTTTTCATGTCATACTTGATGATTTTTGGTAAGAATATGTTTTTCTACATGGTAACAAGGTTGAAACATCACCACACTTTTCTCAATGGACATGGGGAATTTGTGTGCTTAACTTTTATTCATTCCCTATTTTAATATCTTTATTCACACATATAATCCTGCTAATGTCCTGCTAATGCCATTTTCGTCACATTATTTGTTAAGTTGGAATAAGCCCCGGCTTAAGAAAATATTTCTTTGAGAACTTAGTGTCTCTGCATAGAATTGGAGTTTATTAGATTAATTACTTCAATGTATCTCAATAAGTTCCATTAAAGCACTTTTTGGTATGTTACTCACTCAAACAACATAGTAATAAATAGTTTTAAATTGCTTTCGTGAGAAATTAAAGTCGGAGAAATGGTAGGGCAGTTCATTTCTGTTTCTTCAGCTTGCATTGGCATATAGTTTTGTTAATAGTATGCAGTTCTATACCTATTTATTAGCTTGCAATCCATTTGTGATATAAAATTAATTATATGTCATTCAGGTGTTTACTCTGAGCCAACAAACGTCATAGAAGTAAATAAATTCCCTCTAAGAAATCACTAAATCCGTCATATTTTGAATCCAGAGAAAAGATTGCGTTCACCCTTTTCACCAAAAGTACTTGACCTCTTTTAAATTTATCACCTTATCGAATAATTTTTTCTGGTTGATTGATGTTTCTGTAGGCCATTTTCTTACGTTTTTAATTCTGAGACTTTTCATCTCTCTATGATGCAGAGTCACGCCGCCACAATTTTCTACAACCATTTTCGGTGCTCCATCTGATTTAAGACATAAGTGTTTGATTGGTATAGATTTATATCACTGTTTTAAGGATTTCTACACCTATTTAGTGCAATTGATTGGTAAAAGGAAAATGATCCCCTTATCAATGTAGAAAAGTGTTTTAGTCAGTCGGTAGCACTGAAAGCTAAGTTACCTCTTTGATATCTTTATTTTCAACTGCTATTGAGAAGAACTATAAATTATTGCAATAGGCTTTTAAATAAACTTTCAGATTCAGTACTTTTGTTCTATTTGGTGTTGTAGTGTTGTATTTTAAAATAATTTTCTCTGGACAATTTTTATGCTCTTAGCTTCGACACTTCGTAGCTGACCAGCATATCCTTATCTTATTGGATTACTGAAAATTGTTTAACTAAGTCCAATTTAATTTTATAAACACTTCTCCATACTTAGCCTAAGAATTCACTGAATTTTCGATGATTTGTCTACAAGTAGTGCTCTATGTTAAGCTCTTTATACACACCAACACTTTTTTGATAAGTTATAGATCAACCCTCTTTCTTTGTGTTGTCATTAGGATTTGAGGAAAAGAAGACATTTAGATGACACACTTCAAAGATTTCTATTCATAACTATCATTTTATCTTTACTTCCCCACATCTTAGCAAGAACATAATCTATAAACTGAATGCATTCCTTTTATTTCCAAAATGCGTCGTCATACATAAATATAATGATTATGTTTATAGCCAATTATTCAAATTATTATTTCTATCACAACACCGCTCTCTTTCTCTCACTATTTCTCTCTCTCACTTATTTCCTTCATGCAGACATTACTTTCATTTTAGGGAGAAACCGAGAAGGGTATCTAGTCTACACTCCTCCATAGTATGGGTAGATCTCCCTTCTACCGAAGACTCGCGACTGGTAACCATGAACTTTTCTTTGAGTGTATAATAACCTTTATATAAATTAGAAAAGGCAGGAGTACAAAAGTAATTAATAAATACTTAACGACTGTTTTCTAAGAGTAGGCTTGCTATACTCCTGTCAGTTTAATTTATATTTAAGCTACGGTAATCCTGAGGTCCCTGTCTTAATCTCGTAGGGAAGAATAAAATAATGGTTAAATTTATCTTTCATTTAAGCTTAATCGTAAAGTGAAATTTACCTGTAATTTCAAGCTTTAATTTAAGGTTAACTTTAAGGGTCAACTCAAGACTTTCAAATAATAATAGGCATAAATATTACAATTATAATCAAACATAATTTTTTCGGCTGTAAATAGGTAGCGCGATTTTTGGGCCACCCTCTATTAGATAAAGCCCTCTGAAAGCAACTCGGGACTCGTAAATCAGTGGTACCTACCTATCTAGGGTTCTTTCATTATACTCGTAGGATTATTTTACGAGCTAGATTCGATTTGAGCGTCATCGCAAACATCCCGCATGGGCGAAATCTTATTTGGGTAGATCTATACGACGAGTGACTAACACCATGGAGTAGTTTTGTCCACCAATAAATGGCAAAATTTTTACAAGTTTACAAGAGTTGAGCGTCTTTCCATTAAGAATGGGGTAAAATAATGCTTTATGCTCATTGCATTTCGGACCTTTCGCTTCCACCTAATCCACCCCTTTCCTTATCAAACTCTTTCACAACTACTTTCTAACTTTCACACTGCTTACTTTCAGTTTTAAGTTGTTTTATTTTTAATACAAATTAAAATTCACCTAATTTGTAAATATGTTTCTCAGTTGAGACCTACTGATTAACGTGGGTTCCCAACTAAGGATATCTACAGCGCCATAAAATGACTTAAATCAGGACGCCTACCAGTGAGTAACACACTTGATGGAGTTTAAATTCGATTTAAAAGTCATCTGGTTGATTATTCCGCCACTCGGAAGGAAAGCCAGCAACAAGGATCTGCAGCCATGGATCTACTGACATTTTTATTTCCTTTATCTACATTAATACCTTTAAGATATCATCTAACTGCGGGAGATCGTCTAGGTGCTTTGGCTTCTTAGTTAAATACAAAAGTTTTTTCCCAAAGCTTAAACTAACTTTGTTAGGTGTCTTTCTAACTCTCTCAATACATCTATCGATAACACCCTCTCTCACTTTCTCTATCTCTTGCTCTCTCTCACTCTCTAACTCTCGCTCACACTATCTCAATCTCTACCTCTCGATCCGTCGCTCACTCTTTCTCTGTCTCCTACACTTCTAATCTCTACCCTTTACCTTTCTTTCTTTCATTCTCTCCCGATCTCTAATTTTTACTCTCACTCTTTCTCTCCCTCTGACTCTCACTATTTTACACACTATTTCTCTTACTCGGCATTAGAGACAAGTTAGTCGAATAGATAGAAAACTGTCTCTCGAGACGGGGGGGGGGGGGCAACGAATAGATCGACTGCGTAGCCTCTCAAAGGGCTCCGGTCAGTAGCGGGATGCCCCAGGGCCCAATGATCGGGCCTCTATTGTTCATCATCTACATCCATAACATAGACGAAGGACTACTATGCTCGATAGCCAAGTTCGCTCAAAATAGCAAGTAGGAGGTAGTGTGAGCTCGCGGAAAGGAGTGAAACTCCGGCGAAATAGCCTTCTCAGTATAGGCGAGTGGTCCGAGAGGTAGTAGATGCCATTTAATCTTGACCAGTTGAAGGTAATACATAGCGGCCATGCTAACCCTCAGAAAAACTACTTGCTACTCAAGGAGCTACATACCACTGCTTTGAAAAAGATGTGGCGTGCTAATTAACAGTGACCTAAAGTTCTCCAAGCAGTTCCTCCAGGTGGAAAAGGGCCCAGAGAATGCTAGGGTACATAAATACACATTTTCGCTTCCGAAATAAGCAGATTGTTCTCGCCTTGTACAACTTTCTAGTCCGCTCACACCTTGAATACGTCATTTAATTCTGGTTCTCAACTCTGCGAAAGGACAGTGAATTGCAGAAAAGGGTTACAGGCCAGAGCCACAAAATTGATCCCTTTAATTAGATTTAAAAGTTACCAGTATAATTTACGAGAACTGGGAATGTTCTCTCCCCTGAAACGCGCCGATTAAGATGTCAGCTTATTGAAACTTTTAAGATAAGAAGAGTAGTGGAAAACGTAGAACACAGGAGGCTGTTCACGCTAGATGCAAATGCTACACGTAACCACAGTTACAAACTGGAATTAGCGCACTTGCATAGTAGGATTTTCCGCACCTTCTTTCCATTCAAAATCTGCGGAACGTGGAACCGTCTACCACCAGAATATTTGAACCACTCATCAGTCGAACAGTTTAAATCTTGACTTGACTAGATAACCCAAGCCTTGACCTAGATGGTACCACCTTGGTATAGATTATAGATTAGAGACAAGTAGATAGGTTTCAACTTTTCTATTAAAAAATTCCTGATTGTGTATTTTCTCAACACATTCATGTATCGTTTCCGCTTTCTGGCCAAAATGGTACCTCCACTCTATGGTCACCAATGTCTCTGAGGTACTAACTTTCCTTGTGAATTCCTGTGACTCATAATCTCGCTATCTCAATCTCACTCAAACTCCCACTCTTCTTCTCACTCTCAATCTTACTCTTGCTATCCCAACCTCACTTTATCACTCCTACACTAATATTCGCCAACTTGTACTCTCATTCTCTCCTAACAGTCAGTCAGTTTATGACTTTGAGAAGAGCAGACTTTGCAGGTCTACACGCGGGACTGACTGATGCGAGGCTAGAAGAGTGCGATGCTGTTGAAGACTCTTGGAACAGTTTCAAAACCACATTTATGAGTCTTCAATCGCGCTATATCCATCTGAAATGCCCCGTCGGTCCTCTGTTCAACTAAAGTGGTTTAATCGAGAAATCGGGCAACTGCTTAGGGAGAAGAGAAATGTGTTCCGGCAATCAAAGATCCCGGGTAACTTTGACGAATACCGGAGGCTAGCCAGGAGAGTGAAGTCCAGCATAAGGGCGGCTAAGCGCTCTGAGGAACTCGAAGTGGCGAGACTCTGTAAAGAGAATCCCAAGGAGTTTTTTGGATATGTGAACAGCCGTAAACCAATCCGTCAAACGATTGGCCCTTTGTCAAATGAGGAGGGGAAATAAAGCATTCAGATGCAGAAAATGCTAACCTCCTCATCGACTACTTCTCTTCAGTGTTTACTGAAGAGTGTGGTCCCATTCCCCAGCCGACGGATTCCTACTCGGGGGAAAAGCTGGAGGCAATGGACTTCACCGAAGGAGAAATAAAGAAAAAGATCACTGACCTAAAGGCGAATAAGTCCCCTGGACCGGACGGGTTTCTACCTAAAGTGTTGAAGGAAGTGTGCGATGAAGTATCACGACATCTGTGCGCTATCTTTAACATGTCAATCCAGACCGGATGCGTTCCTAGAGACTGGCGTGAGGCAGAGGTGACTCCTATCTTCAAGAAAGGAGACCGTAACCAACCGTCGAACTACCGACCTATCAGTCTGACTTTGATAGTCGGTAAACTCATGGAAAGCATCATGGTGGACAAAGTGACGTCGTATTTAGAGTCAAACCTGCTACTGAGGAGTTCCCAGCACGGCTTCCGAAGGCAACGGTCATGCCTGACGAACCTTGTGGAATTCTTCCACTTCGTTTTCAGTGAGCACGATCGGGACAAGGCGGTGGATGTGGTCTACCTAGACTTTCAGAAAGCCTTTGATAAGGTACCACACCGCTGCCTTCTCCGAAAAGTGCGAGCGCTTGGCATAGATGGAAAGGTAGCCGGCTGGATCGAGAACTGGCTAAGTGGCAGACGGCAACAGGTGGGCGTGAATGGACAGTCCTCTGAGTGGGTGCCCGTTACTAGCGGGGTGCCTCAAGGTTCTGTCCTGGGACCACTACTATTCATCATCTACGTCAACGACATGGACGGTGACATGGTTTCCAAGATTTCCAAATTTGCCGACGATACCAAGCTTGGTATGAACGTTGCAAAGGATGGAAATACTGCCCACCTGCAGGAAGATCTTGGGAAGATTGGGGAGTGGTCGGACACGTGGCAAATGCCTTTAACGTGGGGAAATGCAAAGTGATGCATATCGGCCACAGAAACCCCCAATCTCAGTATATCCTTAAGGGCACTGCTATGGAATCCACCGACACTGAGAAGGACTTGGGTGTAACAATCACTAGTGACCTCAAGTTCTCGAAACAGTGCAATGAGGCGGAGAAAAAGGCCCAAAGGATGCCAGGCTATATTAAGCACCAGTTTGGTTATCGCAACCAGAAGATTGTACTGTGCCTGTACAACTCACTTGTCCGACCGCACCTAAAGTATGCCGTACAATTTTGGAGTCCTTCATTGCGAAAGGACATCGCGAGATTTGAACGCGTACAAGCCCGGGCAACCAAGCTGATTCCCTCTATCCGACATAAAAGTTATGAGGATAGACTAAGGGAATTAGATCTGTTCTCGCTGGAAACCCGTAGACTGCGTGGTCAGCTCATCGAAGTTTTCAAAATACTTCGAGGGTTCAACAATGTTGACTACCGGGATATGTTCATACTCAGTGAGAACAGAGCGCGCAATCACGGCTTCAAACTTGAACTGAAGCGTTACAACCGCAATATGTGTGGAAATTTTTTCACTTACAGTATCTGCGGTAAGTGGTTAGCACTTCCATTGGAAGTTGTCAACAGTGAATCTGTTGACCAGTTCAAGTCAAGACTAGACAAGGTCTTGAAAAGTGGCCGTTTAGGGAGGCGAAACAATTGAGCAGCCATGTGCCCGCTCGATTGCTAGTCCAAAGGTACCCTCCTTGAATGGACCGTAAGGTCTCCTAGGGTACCTTCATTCCTTGTTGTTACACACTCTCTTAATATTAATATCAATTTGTTAATCTCCCCCTCACCGCCTCACTCTCATTCTCTGTATAATATAATCTCCAACTCCCACTCTCTCTCTCATTCTCAATCTAACTTTCACTATTACTCACACACACTCTCACTCTCAGTTTCACTTTTTCTCACTCTAACTTTTACTCTCCATCTCACTACCTCTCTCTATCAGTGTTTACTGAAGAGTGTAGTCCCATCTCCTAGCCCACGTATTCTTACTTGGGGAAAAAACTGGAGCAAATGGACTTCACCCAAGGAGAAATAAAAAAACACTGATCTAAAGACGAATAAGTCCCCTGGCCCGTGCGGGTTTCTACCTAAAGTGTTGAAAGAAATGTGCGATGAAGTGTCACGACAACTAAGCACAATCCTCAAGATGTCAATCCGCACCGGATACGTTCGTAGGGACTGGCGTGAAGCGAAGGTGACTCTTATCTTCAAGGAAGGATCCCCTAGCCAGCCGTCTAACTACCCACCTATTAGCTTGACCTCAATAGTCGGTAAACTCATGGAAAGCATCATGGTGGACAGAATGATGTCATATCTAGAGTTCACCTTGCAATTAAGGAGTTTCTAGCACGAGTTCCGAAGGCAACGGTCATGCCTAACGAATCTTGTGGAATTCTTCTACTTCGTTTGCAGTGAGCACGACCGGGATAAAACGGTGGATGTTATTTACTTAGACTTTAAAATAGTCTTCCATAAGGTACCACACCGCCACCTCCTCCGGAAAGTGCGTGCGTTAGACAGAAACGGAAATGTAAGAAATTGGATAGAGAACTGGCTAAGTGGCAGAGGGCAACGGATGATGTTGAATGGACAGGCTTCTGAGTGGGTGCCCGTTACTAGCGGTGTTCCTCAAGTTTCTGCCCTGCTACCACTACTGTTTATCATCTACGTCAATGAAATGGAAGGTGACATGGTTGGGAAGATTTCAAAATTTGCCGATGACACCAAGCTTGGTATGAACGTAGCAAAGGAAAGAAATACTGCCCGCCTTCAAGATGATCTTCGGACGATTGGAGAGTGGTTGGACACGTGGTAAATCCTTCTTAACGTCCAAAAATGCAAAGTGATGCATATCGTCCAGCGAATGCCCCAATCTCAGTAGATTCTTAATGGCACTGCTCTTGATTCCACTGACAATGAGAAGGACTTGGGTGTAACTATCACTAGTGATTTTAAGTTCTCTAGTGAGTGTATAGAGTCGGAGATGAAAGCCCAAAGGATGTTAGGTTATATAAAGCCAAGGTTTGGACATTGAAACAAAGAGATAGTACTGTGTTTGTTTAACCTCCTTGTCCGACCCAACCTGGAGTATGACGTATAATTTTGAAGTCCTTTGCTTCGAAAGAATATCGCAAGATTAGAACGTGTGCAAGCCAGAGCAACCGAACTGATTCCCTCTATCGGATACAATAGTCAGCTTATTGAAGTGTCTAAAATACTTCGAGGCTCCGTCATTGTAGACTACAGGGATATTTTCTAGCTTAGCCAGAATAGAACAAAAAACCACGGCTACAAACTTGAACTGAAGCGTTACCAGCGTGGTTTGTGTGGGAGATTTTTCACATATAGCATCTGCGGCACTTGCAACGCACTTTCAGTGAAAGTTGTTAAAGGTAATTCTGTTGAACAGTTTAATTTGAGATTAGACAAAGTCTTGAAAAATAGCCGCTTTGAGACTTGAGGCGTGGTGCGAGTACTCTTCTAGAGCGTCAATCTGTTCCTTTAGAGAATTGCGACTGATCAAGTGTTCACTCAAAGGTACCCTCTTTAAATGGATCGTAAGGTCTACTAGGGTCCCTTTTTTCCTTGTTACTCCTTGTTACACTGTCACTCAACTCTCACTCTCTCTCATTCTCACAGCTTCAATGTAATTTCCTGCACTTGTGATACAAAGTTCGATGCTTTTTGCGAGAGTCACATGAACACGATGCATTAGCCCCAAATTTCCGTCAATTTATGCACATTGATTTCCGATGCATTGCATCAGGTATCTCTTTTTTATTTCATTGAGTACACCTTCACCTTTCTTTCACATACACCAGAAAAATTGGTCAAAGGGGTAACGTCTGGTGGACGAGGAAAGCATTGCGTACACCTTCTCCCTCAACATACCTTAGAAAACGAAGTCAATCTTTTATCTATTTAGTATCGTTATATAAAAGTCTCTCCGTAGTGTAGTGTATTTCTTTGTTTAAAAGTAATATTTCTTTGTTCTTCCCGAAGATATATATACATTATACAAGGGGTTTGTTATAATATTTTGTCAGGTTTCTTATGAGGATTCTTTCACTATTTTTAAATTGATTAAATTTGTTTGCTTGTCTAATTAGACAGGTATTTATTTTAATTAGGAAAAAAAGTTTCAACGAATTCTTTCGTTTTATTATGCGGTCGGTATTTTTTTTTTTTTATACCTATTTTGATCTGGCCCCTGATACAATTTTGTTCGCAAAATGGATTGAAGGAGCTGAGGATTATGCAATTGATTTCAATTTTTATTCTTTCATGCTCATCTTGTGCCATTTTATTATGAAAGAATGAGTTTATAAAGAAAGATTCCCTCCTTCTTCTAATTCTAAGTAACACCAAACTTCGTTCATTTCCTTTCTTCTCCTAGCTTAGTTGTCTAATATCTCCTGGGAAATAAGTGGTGCATCAATGTCATAAACTTTGTCAAATGAGAGAGGTGGTACAGTAGACTAGGTTCGGATTACTTGTAGAGAGTACTGATTACTTGTAGGGAATACCAATTTAATGGTTTAATTGGTAGTTTGATTAATCTATCATATATTTCTATAATTATGTTATCTATGCTGTTGTATCTTTGTGTTAGTGCTATAGTATCTCACTAGTATGAGAGTTGTTTCTGCCCTCATAAAAGATTATGGATCCTTTTCTCTTTGTATGGTTTCTTCTCTGTTTCTTCTTACCTTTTGAGTCCATAGATGCCTTTTCTCTAATCTCAAGTTCATATTTTATTTAGTTGAGTTTATTGTCATTTGAAAGGGTGCAAACTTTGCACGTAACTGGACCCGTCAAAAGTCTCAAGCCACTTCCGTAACACACATGAATTCTTAACACATTCTACTCCGGAACTAACCTGCTGCCTGGGGCATTGGCAGCGTCGCTCTAATAGAAAAATATATAATTTGACGATAATTTGTTTTCAAGTTTTTAGGATGATTTCTCTTTTTATTTTTTATTTCGCGCATAGATAAAAACACTAGTTTGGGGGATTTATCTACCAGTTTCTTAAATGCTGAGATAACTGAAATCAATCGTAGGAACTAGAACTTTAGTGGTTAAGATGCGAGGTGGTTGGTGACCTCCCTCTTTTATATATTTTTTACTTCCACATATATGATTCATTAGAGAGTCTTGTAATAGAAGTGGAAAGTTTTTCATTAAGGATGAGTGTAAAATGGTTAATGGATTCAAATTGCCACGGTCGCTTGTTGAATTCTCTTTCTATTATCTGACTGAGGTAAACCAATTGGAATTTTTATAAGCAATAAATATATTAGTGGATCTATGAATTAAAGGTCGAGCTTAATTTTAATTTTTTATAAAATAACATTAGGTAAGACAAAACAATAAAAAAATAACAAGGGAAAACCAAACGTATGAATGAAATTAATGAACAAACCTTTCCTATATTTTTAGTCTCTCCTCGAAGTTTTTCCACTATTATATTATCTATTTTCATCTTTCTCTCATTTTATCCCTTATTCATTCCTTTTAAAATTCCTGCCACTATGTACATAGAATAATGCCATTAAAATTATTCTAAAGAGAATAAACTACTCTTTCGCCATGAAAAGAGAACCATAAAACATTGTTGGGGACAAAAAATCAGGATATAAAATGAAAATAACGAATTCTTTATTAATATATTTACGATCCTGTGTAAATAAAACCAAATTTTAAACAGTGCCTTTTACTAAGGAAGCTTTAATAAAGTTGTATTTTATAGAGAGGTTAAAAATTTTTTAGAGATTGTATAAAATAAAGTGTGTGCAATGATTTCAAGTGAGTCCAGCAAAGTGATAGAGAAAGGAAGATAATTCACTATGAATTCATGTTGACGGGTGACGAGCTGAAATAATTTTCGTTCTCTTATCACAGCAAAAACGCCTACCTATTTAATTGGAATTTAAAAGAACCATAAGGAAGTTCAGATAATTCTAGATGGCTACGGAAAATCAATCAATAATGCTGAAAAGATTAGAGGTACTCCATAATAAAATCGTTGAAATTAGAAAACGTAAAAATGAAGACAAAAACATTGTCAATGGCGGTTCATTTAGTAGTGAAAGGATATGGCTTCGTTAGTGGTGAATGATTATGAAATCACTTATAGAAAATTCTGCCTAAAGAAGAATGCCAAAGCGACTCCTCTCAGCGAAATACTATCCGGAATGAGAACCATTTAAATCCATACCTGTGAAAGAGACTAAAAGCTCAACAGTCCCTAAATTTTGAGTCATTCGTGACCTAAAAGCAGAATGTAACCATTGTCAGAGGAAAGAAGAATAGGGTATCAGCTATTACTCTTACTGTCCAAATTTAACAGCAGAAAATACTCATTTTTTAGTACTTTTCAATGCAACGTAAACCTATTTTCATTGGAAAATGACAACACGTACACATTATTATTACCATAAAAATAATAATAACAACTAAAATAAGTAATACTAAGAAACCTGCACACCGCTCAATCGCCCTGCTCTATTTCCCTGGAGGGAAAAAATAACTAATTTAATAAAAATTCCCCCCAATTGCCATATTACATGCAAAAATTGTTACACTTGATTTAGAGGGTAAAGCGTTAGAGGACTGTGTAAACTAACTAATGGCCACAAGTAGGATGACACACTGGCAATATATTTAATGCACTTTATAATTACATATGTTCAGAGTAGCATCATGTAAACTCGAGTAAAAGGAAATTTGTCTATAGATAAAATCAAGAGGTGAATCGTCAAATGCGCCTTAATTGATTCACTTTCCTCCTCTACTTTATTTAATGGAAAATATAAATATGGGTGTTAAAAGGTACTTTGAACATACCTTCCTCTTCGAGGATGATGCCTTTCTCCCAGCGGGCTTGAGCAGTATCAGTTGTCAATTTTTTGATATATACTAACTGCACTATTGACTCGAATTTGCCAATTTAAAAGGCTCTCCAAATATAAGCCTAATTTGTTCACGTTTGGTGCTAACTAATTGCCTTCGACATTCTTTTAATTGTATTTAGGTATACTAGAAAATTATATGGATGCCTTCTTTGTACAAAATATTTAGTGTACGAAAGGAGCTTTTAGGTTTAATTACAAATTGTACATCAAAAAACTAAGGTGAGTAGTCCTGTACTGAAAAATAAATATGATCTTTCCTCTAATTAGATTGCCTTACTTGAGGCTTTTTGCTACTGGTAAACCACATCTCAAACAAAATCTACATGAGTCCTATGACGACACTATGTTAAGGCGAGATGAGGCCGCTCTTAAATGGGCCTCTTTCACACCGCTGCCTGTCGGTCAGGTGCATAAGGCACCCAAAGACTTCGAAGTAATACCCTAACAGAAAAATGGCCCTAAAGATAGGTCTAGCAAGCCACTGTGGTAATTATTTGTGCTCAAGAAACAAATAGAGTATTCAAATGAAATAGCTCCCAGTACCGGGCAGGGGGACGAAGAATTTCGGGTTCTGAATTAGTTAATAAACTTAAAAACACTGACGGAAGTGGAGGAGTAAATAAGTTCCGAAGACTAGCAGAATGGAGGTTGTTTCGGACGTGTACGCCAACCGATAGATAGGCACTATCAATCAGGCGGATGATGATGGTAATGGTAATGAGAACAAATCCAAAGCAACCTGTTCGTATGAAGAAGCAAGGAAATATATTTGAATATAATTTAAGTGGAAAAATATTCACCAAACTCGAGCAAATTCGTCTTATGTAATTTCTCACCTAGAGTAGTTTATAGATGTCTACCTGTCCGAGAAAATCCAAAACAATTAAAGAATTAATTTGATTTGATTTGTATTAAAAGAACATATGAGGATTAAGGAGTTATAGAGACATAGGATTTTATATGAACTAATATCCTAATCATTTTATTTAGCCTTATAATTCTCTAAACTTTAAAAATATAAATCAAGGTATAGTGCCTTGAGTGTCCTAATCTCATATTTTCATACTAATTTTATTCAAATCAGCCCAGAAAATATCTATATTTCTTGTAGCTGTTTGACATAAAAGATCATAAGATTTTGCCGGCTGAAGAAATAAACCATAGTGCCATTCTGGTTAGTTGGTTCAGAACAAAAACTAAATTGATGATTTAACACTATATTGATTCAATCCGATGATTGAGACTTTTCTGGACACTAACAAGAGTATAAGAAAAATTATTATGTTGCTTGATTTGGGAGAGAACTATTTGCGCCAGTTGGAATAAATATCAGAATATTCTTTTATTATACGTTGTATATATTTTTAGAATTTTAATCAATTGATAATTATTTATCCGTTCAATTTTCTTGGTAATCGTCAGGGTTATTGGGAAGTTCATGGTCAAAGAAGCTCTTCCGAGCGGAGAAAATTTAAAATCCAATTTCTTACAGCCAAGTATTGAGGTTACAAGTCTTCAATTAGATATACTGGTACAAGTTTGCAGCAGATTTTTGCTAGGGATTACATTTGAGCACAATAATCTTTTCCCATTATTTTTCTCTCTTCGATATAGATGATGTGCTCCTACTCGACATTTTTTCGACAGCAACATCGATTGCGCGCTGAAACTTCTGAATTTCTAATTGCTATTCTAGTGCTTTCGATTTGTTAATTTATAGTTATTTTAGTATTTATATAAACATGTTCCTCACAGACATTTTACAAGTATAAATTTTCAATTTCAAACGATTATTGAAAATACATGTTCAGTAATTTCAGAAACATAGTCGGTGCATCTCAAGCGGTGTCAACGAGAGTCGACACAATACATTTTGTCTCACCTCGTTGTCTGCAATCTCCTTAGGCACTTTATTTTCCTATTTAATATTTAAAGCGAAACGTAGGTTTCTTTGTTTAACACTTAACTATTTTAAATATAATGTCACAAAAGCGCAGCTTTATCTATTCGCGCAAAAGATTCGTATTGATTCGTACCTGATAATGAAAAAGAGAACAGACCTAGGTACCGCCTTTTTATCAGGCAATAATCGTCTTAAAAATCATAATATATTGTTATACAGTAAAGGTATTTTCATTCTATTAAAACTAGCGGATTTCAGAGATATAAATTCTTCATTGCATAAAAGGAGGGAGGGGTGCCACATTGCAAGAATAGGTTCAGTGCCAAATGCTTTTCCTCTGAATATATAAAAAAAATGAGGTTTTGTCTTTTTGTCGCCACATTTTGCAGAGCTCAAACGAATTAAAAAAAAATCCGACATCTTTCTTGTAGCTGCTGACATAAAGGATTATACGATTTTGCTGCGTCAATAAATAAATCCACAGTGCCATTCTGGTAAGCCGGTTTAAAAATGAAAATAAACAAAAAGGATTTAACCCTATAATAAAGAGAGAAAGTAATGATTTTCGTTGCTCTTTCACTCTCTAAAATCTTTCGGGAATTTTTTCTGTAAAATGGGACCAAAATGTATACAAGTTCCTGACTGATAAATTATGTACATATATTACTATTTTTTTAGAGATAAACTCCTCCTTTACTTAAATTTAAAATTCCAAAGGTCTGCTCTCAAAATTAAGCGAGCTTTTTTATTTCAGAGTAGTGAAGATCTATTAGTCAATACTTTTTCCTCCATAGTTTTGTAAATAACATGATCACTTATTTTTATAATCTGCTCGGAATATATGACTCTGATAAAATGTTTTTTGGCACTTCTTAGTATGTAAATACTACATGCCTCCATTTCTATACCAATCACAGTTTGTTGCTAGCCTCGCATTATATCATATAATTTACCTCAGTTTACTCACGTTTAATAGCTTTAAGATATTATAAATTGATCCTAAATCCATATTATACTAAATTAATAACATGATAAACACTACGGATCTCCGAACTAATGAGCGAGTTTACTAATAACATCTGTCGTATTAAATTACCGTTTGTTTATTGATATTTGCCCTGGTTGTCTAAGTCAATCTTCATTGTACTTTTGGTCTTTATTCTTAATTCTGTTGCTTTAATTTTAACATTAATTTTTAATAAAGAGTGTATTTATTTATGAAATAGAGGAACACAGTATCACCGCTTAACTAATGTAGCACTTTTTCATATTTATCAGTTTTTTATCATAGAATTCAAACAACTCTTAAATAATTTATTTATTTATTTAATAATGAATATAATATTTACTAAATACTACCAATAGTCCATCTTTATACTAAGTTGTCATTACGATATGTGTAAAAATCGTTTGATTTTGATGTGGAAAATGTTATTTAAGGTTGTTTTGACCTCTTCCTTTGTTTAGATCTTCATTTTCTTCAGGCAATTAGTAAGCACCTAAAAATATAATAATTTGATGGGGATAGATTGGGTAAATATGGAGGATGACACATTACTTACCAACCAATCAAAATTGTTAAGCTTTTATATAGCATCTCCTCCGATATGAGTTCACGTTTTTTCTGGATAAAAGAACACTCAGCTTCTCTTGATTGATGCTGGCCTTTTTTCTTCAAGTATTGTATTTAAACTGTCTAAGAAGCACAATAAACCTATTTGTTTATATTCTAATTTGGGTTACTTAGAAAAAAAATAGATGATGCTATTCATATCCCATCAAAATCACTTTTGTTCTCTGAAGTCAACGGTCATGCCTGACAAACCTTGTGGAATTCTTCCACTACGTCTTCAGTGAGCACGATCGGGACAAGGCGGTGGATGTGGTTGTCTTGAACGAGGTTCATCTTTGAAGCTAACTTTTGCCGAGCAAAAGTTTTAAATCATCTTTAGCACTGGCTCACACTAATTCTCATTTCCCTGTATGATTATTATTTAACGATAACAGACATTCAATTCACAATAATAATACAAATTTAATAGTCATGAAAATTACTACTAACATATGTAGAAATGTAAGGCATACATTAGCTATGCAAGTACCTTCAAGTTAGGTAGACTATGCTGGTATGAATCAAAACTTCTTTCGATTATTTCTAGCAATAAAATAATAATAGAAAAATACCGTATTACTTATAGGATGCTCTAATAGCTTTGCCGTATCCGTAATCGGAAAGTTGTCAGCTAAAACATATTCCAATGGAGAGTTGAGAGTTGTTCGAATGGATACTAATGCAAAATGCAATTATTTGAATGAAATGGAAAAAGGAAAACAAACCAAATAGAAGATTTTTTTAATATTAAATATTTCAAAATTAATTACTGATTATTAACTGCAATTTACGAATATATTTATTAAAATAATTCAATTCTATAATTTACTAATGATTTTTCTCAATATTTATTTTATTCAAATCTCCTTTTTGTTGTTTAGTTTATAAAATTTTATATTTTCCCGATGATGAGATTATAATTTGTGTTTAAATCCGTGATACCAGACTATTTCGTTGTTGGACTTTGGTATATCATTCTTTACCGTTTCTTAACAAGGTCACATACGAACATACACAGGTGAATGACATCGTCATCTTCGCGGGCGAGAGCTCCATAAGTTCCATAAATCTTCTAAAATAGTATTGTACCGTTTCGCTCAGAGGGTAGATAGTTTGTCCCATTAGGGTTTCTAATTGGGCACTTATTTTCACAACTTGCACAAAAGCGAGAGTTGAAAGCATGCGGATTTTTATTGTTAATTTAACTCTGTATATATGTAATTTTTAAGCCAGAATGACAGGGATTTCCATAGAGGCAGTGCAAAGATAAAAGAAACTCCAGAGTGTTTGATCAAACATGCATTAATTCTTCCTTAAAGGAAAATTAACGACGGCTCAACATCGGAAGTCACCGAAGCAAGATTTAAAATAGGTTTTATTATTTTAACTGCATTATAAAGTAGAGAATTTTGTTTTCTATGGTAACATTGTAAAAATCCATCATTTAAAATTATAATTATAATTTTATGATATTATTAATATTATATTCAAATATTATATTTGAACAGTGAGTACCTGTTCGAAGAAAAAGATCTAATATATGACTGAGACGCTTTACTTTCTTATGGTTATCATTTACCTATTAGCAGCTTCGTATGTTTATGCATATATATGTAAATAATGACAATAGAATAAGTAAAAGAGATCTTACTCAATGCTAAAATGTTGAAGCAATCCTTATTTTCAGTTCAGTGTCATAAAGACAAGTTAAAACCCTTAAAATTCCCTGTTTGCATTTAGGAGAGCAAGACCAAAAAGTGGATTTTAAGTTACATGTTACATCCCATGTTCTTGTGAGGCTTGATGAGATTTTCCACTAATTATCTATAGCTTCCTTCTCTTCTGTTTCCGAGAAATCCCTTCGCCATTAATTTGAATACTTCCCAAGCAACTTTCTCCACCACAGAGCTGCCATTGATATTTATTATATTTTATGCATTAAAACATAGGCTTTATATTCTCTTAAGTTTCCTTTATATGTGATGCATAACCCACAGGAACTGATGGTTCATTATTGCTGTTGTGTAGCAAGACACTTTTAAGACTTGTTTTTGATGAATCAATGAATAGCCTCCAGTGCCTGGGTTCGTATTCGATGCCAGAAGCTAACATCAGACCATAATTTTGTTGCAGGCCACTAAATCACCTTCCATTACGAATAAGTCGTTGAACTGCTGCTAACGATCACGAAATTTTGAAAATTCACATCAGCCGCTTGCAGATTCCACTGTTGAAGACGAGAGTCTGGTAGCTCTTCCTTATTCTTTGATAGTTGCAGATCCCTGAAAAGTTTATGGAGTTCCCCTTGTGTTATGAGATTTGGCCTAGCGGAGTGTGCTTCATCAAAATTTGGGTCACAGTGTAAGCCAGCACTGTCACCCTTCTCTACTTCCTCGTCACCACTTTCTTTATCTGACATGAAGGATACCGAAGTTAGTGCATCAGGAACTAGTAGACCTTCTGCATGTGGAACTAGGCGAATAGCTAATGGAATTATAGGAAATCCAATAGACTACTTTTTCTCCTTTGACAAGCCTTTTTGTACTAGAGGCACTATGCAGAAATAAAAATTGTTGGTATGTTCTGTTGGCTCTGGCCACGTCATTGGCACAGCAAAAGGCATTACTTTCCTCTTCCGCAAGCCTGTTGAAACCTGTTATGACACGAAGGTGCATCTTGAAAAGTAGAGCTAACAAAAATTTTTACTATGATATTCATTATCAGAGACATAAAATTAGCGGAAAATTGATACTCTGGTCTCGGGAGCATTTTGGTTGTTGATCTATGTAATCGGTGTCATTGATATCAAATTTAATTTTGCATCTTATTAGACTTCCCCTTAAATGCAAAACCTTTTTCGAGACTATTGAAATTAATTATTACAGCACATTTTGAGGTAACTAAATAAAACACCTGTTGCCTATGGTTTGTATTATAAGACTAAAATAAAAAAAAATTACCACACAATCTTTCCTTTTTTCGGATTTTCAAAGATTAATTTAATACATATTAATCATGTAATTTCGATCAGTCAGTGTGAAAAACTTCAAGCAAACTTTTTATTCTTAGTCATTAATATAAAAACACAAATTAAATCCTTTATATTTCCCTAAGTTTTTATTTAGGAGGCCCAATCAAATGTACGCATCAATTTTCCTAACTGTTTTTTTAGTCCATTATAATTATTCAGGCTGATCTCGGGTCACGATTGGTTATATTTATTCTAGAAATAAATTTTTAGGATTAAAATTAATGAGCTTTTAAATATAGAGGCACAAAATAATAAAAACAAAACAATGGTCTCTACGAGAAATTACTAAGTAACTTAATATTATTGGTATGATAATCTTTAAAAAGAATGTGCAATTTTTAATAATTTTAAATATCAAATTTATTAGGTTACACAAAAGTTCTTTCGTATTTTGAAAGTATATCATTTAAGAACCAACAGTTCAATGGATATATCAACAAGTCGCTGATGTCTTTAAAACTCATACCTACGTATTTTCCCTAAAAAGATGTCTTCATATCCTGCTTTTGTTCATAATTAACAAAGTTTCTTTTCTCCAATTTAGATTGTATAAAAATATTATTCCGGTCTAATGCTCTTGCACGGCGTAAAATGTAAACAGAATGATTTCAAAGGGATATACAAGATCCAGCTGTTATTTGAACACTGCTCTGTTATTAACAGACTATATATTTGGTTCATCAAGTCATCCCATGGTGATAAACCCTTATTGCTCAAGGTGAGAGAAGGAAAGTTACACTTAAAGTTAATTTACCGTAGTACCCAAGAGGGTGGTTTAAATAAGTTGAGTTTGAAGACAAAATAAACACATATTAGAAAATAACAGATGTAGGAATTAAGAAAATAAAGCTGTAAGTGGGATAGGACTGGTCGCCACCAAAAACAATATAATTGTGACTTTGAAGATGGAAATATTTTTCTATGAAATTAAAATTGCCCTTTTCGGAAAAAAATAGTGTTTGCTCCGAGAATTTAATTTTTTCCGCCATTAAACTATTTTACATTATTCGATCGATACAAATGAAACAAACGAAAATTTCGGGATCTTAAACTTCACCAAATAGGTCGAAGTGAAGTTAGTGACGAAATCAGATTGCAAAAAATAATCAGGAGGAAAATCTTTTTTTCAAATTTGGAGTGAAATGTATCGAAAGTGGCAGAGGAAAACTCACTCTGAACACTTAAAACTTTTTTCTTTAATATAATTATATTTGTCCTAAAATTGAAAGAAAGGCCTTACATAAATTAAACAAAAAACGAGGTTTTGTTCCATACACACATCACAACATTAGGCAGAACTTAAACATCTTCCTTCAACGTAATTTTCGGACTCAAATTACAAAATAAATCTTAAATACTGAAGAGATAAGAGAATTTAAACAATACTTTGGATTACTAGCAAAATAGTTAAGTTAATTGTATTGTAAATTACACTGGTCTGCGATAAAAATGTACTTTAGGTTTTCTGTAGTGTTTTTTAATAAAATTGACGTCCTAATTCCGAATCTGGCATCCGTTTTTTTCTACCAGGTTCTGTTTTTGCGCTAAAGGGGGTGATATTAATTTTATAGTTTATACATGTCCGATTTGACATCAAAATTTCAATAGTTTTTGCACTACTGTATTCGCAGTAAACTTTGTTTACATTTTAAGTAATTATGTTAAGTTTATATTTGTGCAGGTTAGAAAATGCTTAGCATTATAATAATAATAATAATAATAATAATAATAATAATAATAATAATAATAATAATAATAATAATAATAATAATAATAATAATAGTGGTTGAGTTAAAAATAAAAAAAATGTAAGAATAGCTCCGACAGATTTTGTTATGTTTGTAGAAAAGTGAATTTTTGCGAGCAGCGATAAACAATCTCTCCTGTAATTAAATCTTTGTATCATGCATATTTTGAAGAAAGGCTAGGAGATGACGATAAAAGTTTTGTACCACATATCTGTTACATGGGATGCTACATAGGTATAAGACGCTGGAGTCAGGGCGAACAGAAGCCTCTCTCTTTTGGTGTTCCGCTAGTGTGGAGAGAGAGCAAGGACCACACTACGGACTGCTATTTTTGCATGAAAATCTTAAAGGTGAGCATTGTATCAAGTATTTAAGCTTTCTGTATTAAAAACTAACATAGTTCACTTCAGCATGAAGATATCTTTTAGTAAAAATATTTTTGTACTATCTACAACTCCAAATCAATTGCTTTATCTAATATGCATATATTTTCCACAGGTATAAATAAAAATAATAAACATAGTGTGGCATATCCCGATGTTTCTTCTGCCATTAACCCCCCCCCCCCGATAGTCCAGAAATTCCTATATCTTCGTCCCCTGAACATATAGAGTTTCATAAAGAGATTAATATGGAAGTTGATCAAGATTATGACACATCTGAGTCTTATCAGGATTTCACACATGATATGGTCGCAAGACCATTCACTCAAGTTCAGCTAAATGACCTGACCAGGGATCTGGGGCTTTCAAAGGAAAATGCACAACTTTTTGGCTCTTGACTTTGTGAAAGTAATCTTTTCGCTAAAGAAACAACATTTTTTGGTACAGAAATAGAGAGCAAGAATTTCGAAGCTATTCTTTATAGCATTCTTCCAGCTCTTTAGTATACCACGCCAATATTAAAGGACTGGAGCCATTTGGAATTCCCTACAACCCATTAGAATTAGGACTTTTCATAGATTCCTCCAGTATAAGTTTGAAAGCTGTGTTACTGAATATTGGTAACAAGATAGCTTCCGTACCTATAGGCCATTCAATCCAACTTACTAAAAGTTAACAAAATTAGCAAATATTGCTGGATGCAATAAATTACTCTACCCACAATTGGACAATATGTGGTGACTTAAAGGTAAGATCATTTTACACTTGGCATTGTTAAGCTATTTGATAGTGACATTTTCAATTTTAATTGTTAATACTTGTATACACTTTTTGGCCAACTTACATTTTACAAGAATGCAAATCTGGAAATCATGAGTCATTTTTGAGTTATATTTTTTTTTAAAGTGTGTCCCTATAGGTTAATGCATCCTTTCCGGTTAATGGGGAACTTATTCTAATTGACAAGTTATACAATATAACTCAATAAACTCAAAATAAGATGTACATATATCCAATTAGTTTCAATACAATGATTTAATGCATCGGCATACATAATTTTTCAGTACATACAAGTATTCATATTCTTATTGATTTAAAAAATATTACTTTCAATTTGTTTTTAGAAATATTACATTTTAAATTTACATACCCTGCTAAATTTCTTTTCAGGTAGTATCTCTTATACTTGGGATGCAAACAGGCTACACGAAGCATACCTGTTTCCTATGTTTATGGGACAGTCGTGCAGATAGTATGCACTATGAGAAGAAGGTTTGGCCTCCACGAGAAGCATTTAGAATTGGATCAAACAATGTGATAGCTAAACCCTTAGTGCCTCCTCGTAAAATATTGCTTCTTCTACTGCATATGAAGCTTGGCATAATGAAAACTATGTCAAAACCCTTAATAAAGTAAGCCAAGCTTTTAAATTTCTTCTTCAAAAAATTTCACAAATCAGTGACGCTAAGCTCCATGCGGGAATTTTTGATGGACCTCAGATTAGGAACTTGATGAGAGATCATCAGTTTGAGGCATTAATGACGGACATAGAAAAAGATGCCTGGAAAGCTTTCAAAGCTCTAGTTAACAATTTATTAGGCAATAAAAGAAGCCCAGAATATGTTGCCCTGGTCAATCAGCTCCTAACAAGTCTCAAACATTTGGGATATCGAATGTCTATAAAGATACACTTTTTACAGTCCCATCTGGATAATTTTCCCGAGAACTGCAAAGATTACAGTGGAGAACAGGAGGAAATATTCCACCAGGAGATAAAATCAACTACTGTTGGTGTTTGAAGCGTGATGCACCAGAGGAGAGTCTTTTCTTGGAAATTAGAATTATTTTCTTTTTTATGTTGCATTCTTTAATTTTTTGTTTTATTAAAAGGATTATAGTTTACATAAGTTTATTTCAGTTACTATGATATAACAATAATCAGGCATTATTTGATAAAGGTTTTTTTTTCAGGCAAAATAAGGTAATGTCAATAAAAATGGTTTATGCTGTACTGAGAAAATCTGACCTGAATGAACAAAAATACATTTCTTTTTGAGCTCAGAAGGTTTGATTTATTAATAAACCACAAAGAAATCCTGAGGAACATAAATGTTCTTTTCAAACGCAGGCCTGTGTTATCGTTATTATTATCATTCGGTTAAATGGACCTAACTTAACCGAAATGTTAAACTGGCTGAAGCGGAATTATGAAAAATTTAAAGTGTTAGAATGAAAAATGTCACAACATCTGGTCTAAAGCTTGTTCTAAAAGTTTATACATATGTGGAGAAGCAAATGATTCGTTAAAAATGGCTGATATTTTTGAAGGTTGTGAAACAATGGTACCTTATTTCTCACATGAATATTATGGCCACTTCGAAGCTCGAATTGATTTATCTCAAATAGACGTCCTAATCCGAGAAGAATAGATAGGTGTCTAAATAGTGCAGTAGTATGGCTGAATTATATTTGCCAAAAAGGAGGTGCCAGAGATATTGGAAGATTTAAAAAAAACAATAAAAAAACAAATATAATTGGGGTGAATCAACTTTTAAACCTTTTTTTCTCATTTATTCTCCAAATTAGTAATTTAACATATTAAACTAAACCTGTTTAAATTAACTACTACCCTTAACCTTTTACATAATCATTGTAATAAATACATATTTCTTGATTGGGTGCAACGAATCTCTCTTCTCCCCCACCGAGGCTTATGACTTCATATCCACATGGTTAGCAGCGCCAATTAATAGTTCAATGCTTCCGAAAATACTACTTTACAATGTTAACAACTTGGAAAATGACAACAGATAATTGAGACAGGTCTATAGGATAGGTAAAAATTAAATTTATTTCAAAAACGCTGGAGCCGTTAATCTGTAGAATGCACATATTGGTATATATTTCTGTCTCATCCGTTGTTAAAAACCGAGACATATTTCTAGAGCTTAGACAATTGACTGTTAATATAGCTGCTCATTCTATTAATTTCGAAGCCATTGACTAAAGCCACAAGCTGTTTTCCGTGTATGAAATTACAATCAAGGTCCAGCTAATGTTTATTTCAAGCCGGCAGAAAATTCCTAGCATATAATTATTTTTCAGAATACAAGAAATTAAAGTCGTATTTCTCTTTACTGGATATAAAATTAAATGCATATATGTACAAGAACCTACCTTTATAAGCTCCTAAAACGTCACAAGTTAAGCTGTAAGAAAGTTGATGGATTCTAGGTAAGGTTGAAAAAGAAAGTTTGTGAATGGTTCGAGTACATTGCAAATCCACACGTTTTAGCTCATTGCACTCTAAACGCATCACTACATAGATTTAAAGTTATTCGCAAAATAGGACAGGCATACATACTTTTATTTTTTTAACCCACTTCTTACTGAATTAAAACATGCAAAATCACTCAACACAGTAAAAGAGGAGAGTTTGATCATCCAATCAATGCTTTGAAATCACATATAACTCCTCCATTGGATGAAATTTATAATAGACACATTGCTTTAATAAAAATCAAAACTTTTCTTTGATTTCTATTCATGGTCTATCTTTGACTGTGGAAGGTTCAAGCAAAATTGACTCCCAAAAATCTCAAAAGTTTAGCCATCGGCGTAAGATTTTCGTCTTATCAAAACGGCGACAAGTGAGAGCGGAGAGCCGAGAACCGAGCTCGTGTTAACGCAACAGCTCACATAAAAGGTTGAAACAGAACTGAGGCGGCTATAAGAATTGCTTAACTGTTCATAACGAAAAAAAATTAACATAAAATATGAACCAAATAAAGATAATGGTGGATACCCTGGAAGAAAATACTGTCTTTATATATTAAGGAAACTGGTATACGTGTATGGAAAGAGCACGATATCTTAAATTGGGTTAGGATGTAATGCCTCTTTATATAAAATTAATATCTTTAAAAGATTCGTTTTAAGTTACTTCAAAACCATACCTTAACTAAATGAGACTAATCGGTCGGATAAGTAGAAAGGAACCTTAGTTGCTTAAACACAGAGATATATAGAGAGGGATATGTGAGATTGACAACTACCTTGTATATATGTGAAATTTCTGGATATATGGATGCTCTAAGCATGTTAGCAAAGACAGCACAATTTTGCTAGCGATCATATTTAGGTATTGATTAATTGATTTTTCTTGTTGGTATTGTGTATTATCATTGTGAGTAAGTATTATCTTTGCAGTTATCCCTCCTATCAAACTGTTTCGTAAGATTCTGTAAATCCTCATGATACAGAGTGGGGCTACACTCCAGCCACTAATTTATTCCTTCTTCTTCCTCATATTGAGATCTTGCCAAAAATTAGGGTAATAACCTTTCCAGTAACCCGATTAAGATTTAAGACGGTCGGCGCAAATCCAGGACAACATAAAGAGTCAGTGTTTGCAGCTATGGGGCATTTATAGTTACGCAGACAAAATAGTCTGTAAGTCTTCTCTCTGATTCCTCCGTAATCATATCAGTGTAGTGTCCTGAGAAGTGTAGACGAGCGGTTGAAAAGATTCGCCTGAATGAGTCGTTTACTTGAGACTTAGGATGGTGCGGTGGATTCACCGCTCGCTAACAGTGCTCCGGTGACGAAGGAAGAGGTTAGCAACTCGCATATCCTACTTTCGTTCTTTATTTTTTTCTTCGCCTCTTTTCTCAACCCCTCTATCTACATAGTAACTGACCTCACTTTGAAAATAATACTTTCTTGATTACCATCTACGCTTTCGTTACCTCAAGCTTGACGTAAGGTAATTAATTGTCTTATGGCTTGTTCACAGGCCTTTTTCTCTTTCACCCTTTCAACATGTTTAAACTTTTGAGCCCATGTTCCCATCCATCGAAGACGTTTTTCTAGTGGAGAATCCATGTTGCGTGAATTTGACCAAAACCCAACCCTTCCAACATCTTAAAAGTATTCCCTTTTTTCTATTAGTTATTAACTAAAACTACACCCTTTTACAATTCCCTCTTTCTAAACTTATACTAGCCCATAAGATCCCTTAATTCCGGCTCTGATCCTTTATTTCTAGTACTTCGTAGTAATATGAGCAGCAAGAATGTTCCTTGAGAGTGAAATGATTTTTCTGCTGTTATACGCTATACACTCTCTCTTCGTGCCCAAAATCGGACATTGAAAAGGCATTATTCCTCTCAAGATTCATAAGTTGGTATGCTGGCCTTCTGGGCAAGCGCTAGGAAGTGGAGTTTAACCAAAAACTATTCTTATTTTTAAAATATCATTAATACTTTTATTTTTTAGGAGTTATATTTAAATGTGAATACATTCGTATTCACTGCTTTATCAAGGATTTTCCTTGCCATGGACTTGGATTGACCTCAGTCAAATATTTCTTTACCACACTTCTATTATATAGTAGCCTATAAATTTATAAATATGATCCCCATTGCATAAATTTTGAATTGTTTGATTCAAAAATCGACCTCGCGGCAACACTAAAAATAAGGAGGGTAAAAGACGAATGTTTACTTCCAGACACTTCATTCCAACATTTTACAAAGCACGCTTCCTCAGGTAAAGATGTAGTTATTATTATTTTTGCCAGTGGCGCAGTGCCAGGTCTAGGGGTCACTTTTTTTCAAGAGGAGTAAAGTTCAATTTTCAAAAAAAGTAGAGTTCAAATGTACATATTTAGAACTGTGAAATGACGCACAAAGGGTTATTCATCCTTGAGATTTCAAATCTGCCATCATATTTGGCGCTAGGTGGCACCATATTGTGGCAAAAGCCTCATTTAGAGCCATGAAATGACCCATATGACCATGGCCCATAAGGTCTTGGGACATAAGCTCATTTGAAATCACTCTAGAGATTTCAAATCCGCCATCAGATTTGGCGCTGGATGGCGCCTTTAGTGGCAGAAGCCTCATTTAGCCATTCAAAGGCACTTGTAAGGGATTTGAACCATGAGAAACCATTAATGCAATAACCATTTATCATCTTATTACAAAATTCGGCAGGTCATTGGAGTGAAGTCTCCTCTTGTTTACTTATCGTAGAAGGTGGAAGACAGTCTTTCTGGCTCCTCCTTGCACCTTTTGCCCCCATCCGCGAAGAAAGAAGGCCGTCTCAGCTTAAACTCTTCACCAAATCTCTCTCGCGCGCATTCCAATGGCTTCATTAAAACGATGGTAAGGTGGTCAATCCTTGATACGGGGAAGGGTGAATAGGGCAAGAGAAAAGAAACTGGGAACTTGAATAGAGAGATTGCAGTTGACCTGGGTCATTTTTCTTCAAGTCAAAGCGAATTGGGCAGGTCTAGTCTATCTATAAATACCGGTGGGCCATAATCTAACAGCGTTTCTATTCAAATTCATTGCCACGTTCGTTTGTTTTCTTGGCAATGAGCTAAAAGTTATGTTTTCGGCCAATCTCTACATTACTAATTGTTTTTCTCAGCCTTTATTGCTATATTTTGGTATTTTGATCTTCGGTTTTCAAACCTTTTAAAGTTGAAGTTAATAGCTATTATTGGCGCGTAGCTCACCTAAGTTATATTTATATGATTATAGGATCATGACGGGGCTTGACCGTTAGATGCTTTCTATGGTCAGCCGTAGTAAAAGTGAGGAAGTTAAGGCAAAAAGGTATTTTAAGGACTATTAGATTAGAAAGAAAGTACCACCTTATTCGGATAATATCAAAAATATCCATTTAATATCTTTGTTTTGGCTATTCTTTAGATGGTCAAATTGGGTCACAACACGTTCTATACAGTCGTTCAGGTGAAGGGCCACGCTCAGTTGTGCTAAAAAAATAATTGCTCCAATAAAGCAAAAGGACCCGATAAGTTTGCTTGGAAATGCCCCCTAAAACTGTTGTTCTTGTCCTATTCAGTGTGACTTTTCCTATTAGTTTCATTTATTTGAGTGGTAGGTATCTCAACGTTACTCTTCCTCGTAAACACAGAGGAAGTTTAATTGTTAGGGATGTTGGCAACAACAAGATATTATTCTAGTAGTATACTTTTTACATCATTAGGTGCACTAATACGTTGTAACACCTGTTTCCACCTGTTTAGATACGTAAAATTGTATGGTGTTGCCTTTTCTAAGAGACGCTAAACGAACCTCTTCGCACGTTTCGACCAGTCAAACAAGCGAAATCACTATTCTCGGATTGAAAGACAAGTCTAAATCTTAACGATTGTAACTCATTCTCTACTGTTTGTACGGGCATGTGTTGCATTTGAATGTATTTTTAATTTCGCAAGTGAAACATTATAGTTGTTTGCATGCACGTTTCTCAGAATTTGAGAGCACAAACTCAACATGTTGGGCTATGAATTGATGTTTAAAACTAGTCCGTTTGGATTCTACCTTGTTGCAATTCAACATCATAGGTCACAGAGATAAGTTCTCAACGAAATATAGAATGCGCGTCTAGAATCTACTTTCCGTAGCATCTTTCTTCTCTTTGTGCAGAATAAATGCATAATTTGAACCATATCAAATTATTGTTGCTCCCTTCCAAAACCCGTACATAGATACAAAACTCGAGGCTGCCTTCGAGGGTTATAAGCAAATCTACTCTTATCCACTCTTAGGAACTCCATTTGGCATACCGACATCCGATAAACCACTGATCATTCCAGTTCATGTCAATTGGAATCGCCTAAGATAAGTGCGGGGGAAACATCTAGTCTACATCATCCTCCGCTGGTAGGTGTGATGGGCCCTATTTTTCCACATGCATGTAGACATTTTGAATTTATATTTTAAGTGCAACAGACAGAATTTACTGTTCCACTAGAATTCTTCATTTGTGGGGAGACCAAAGATTTTCACACCTCTGCCACCACCCACCTCCTTCCTGTCAAGTGCGATCCTTTTGGAAAATCGCATAGCCAGTATCGCTTAATTCGCTTGCTAAATCCCTCCTCTCAGCGTAGACAGGAGTATCCGTGATTACTACTCTATCGACCAGTTTGATGGTAATGAGTACTCGCCGTGAAACATATGTTCAGAATAGATTGAAGTGTTAAATAATACTAGTATTCGACGGCTTAGCCTAGCTGCACGTCCCTCCTTCCATTGCGTTTTCGGTCAATTCACACTCCGCAATCGCTTTGTGACTTTGGCTTTCACACAAGCCAGCATCTACAATCAGAAGATACTGAATCATATGGTGTTGAGTGCGCGGTGGCTTGCAGCTTGTAACTTCCTATTTATCCATATTCACCCTCTATTGACTACTTTTCTGAAGACGTATTGATGCCTCTCAGTTAAATATGGCCTTTTCAGAACATATAGGCCACGATCTCTATAAGATTTGTCAAACAATACTAAGAAAACGACCTCCCTCTCTGTTAGGTATTTGCGAAGAAACAGTTAATCCTCATGGTTTTTGTTATTTACCAAAGAAATGTCAGAGAGCTTTGGCAATATACCAATGATAAGAGCCATGATACCAATGATAAGTGAAACTTCAATTCTTTTAACCTATTTATATAGGGTTTATTTCGCAGATCCTGAGTGAGCTTTTTTGCCTTTTATTGTACTCTTTCCAATGTAGCAATATTAGTTTACAGAGGAGGAGACAAAAAGTCAGTTGGATATTCCTACTAAGTATGCACAACTTATTTGAAACTTGGAACACAAAAAGGACAAGTTAATACTTTAGTTTAGGGACGCGGACTAAGAGGCGGTCTTTCTGAGCTACAACTAATGTGATCAGCTTTGCACGTTTATCAAAATAATAAAGACGATAGCGCCGCTGACTTTAGGCTTTTTATGCCAAAGAGTAACATTTTTTAGTTTTTTTTAAAATTTTCCTCCATATCCCCATAAACCCCTTAACATTTAAGAAAAACTTGTAATATTCTTAATTCGAGAGGCTAACATCAGATTTGAATGCAAAAGGCGATTGCTAAATGTCGGCGGCGATATCATCGTGTTAAATGACCTAATAAATAAACACTTCACGATAAAAGCAACACCATCTCCACCTTTCATTATTATAATCAAGCTGCGCTTCTTTTCCACACATGTTGCAAATCCTCGCTTTTATAATGAGGCCATGATCTATACAAAATTCTATTAAATTGACCAAGGAATTAACAAAATGGGTATTAAAGTCAAACAAACCGTATGGACAAGAAACGCGCTTTTTTAACTGCTTGGCTCCAGAGTTCCCAATGTTTGAAAGAAAGTCGAATTAAAGGTTGCCAGTGTGTGAAAATAATGTTTTATTTAAACATTAAGAGAAACCATTATGTGGGTGGGATTTGATGGATACGAATGACATTTGATAGGCCCTTGTGGATTTTGTCATCCGTGAAATTATGTTATGTTATGTTATGTTAAACGTTAATTTTAACCCCTTTAAGGTATAGTATCTTAAAAATATTTATGCCGACCTTATATGCCGACTGGAATGCTTAAAGTGACTTTTTTATTTAAACGAAATAGGTAAACGAAACATAAAAAAATTAATACAGTACTAAATATAAAAAATAAGTGCATTGCTAAATAATATAATTGAGTAGAAGTGCAGGCACTTACTAAATAATAAAGAAAAGAGACACCCCCCAAAAATAACAAAACAAATAAAACGCCACATCCGAAGCTAACATCTGACGTCATAAGGCCTAAAGTGTAGCCCAGAAATAGCGCCCCCTAGTGTGCGGCCATAGACTCAGGTAATACGCAAATATTATCTGATTTATGCCTTATCATCAGTATTTTTAGATTTTTTTTAATTTTAATTTGGTCTTAATATAAGTAATCCTTGTTTGCTTATGAAATAGCAGAGATAAAGATCATAATTCCCAGAAAGTTCTGTTGCTCCCACCAGATAGTTAAATTTTTACAGGCAGCCTCTTGTGGTTCAATCTATTCTGGTTTTGTAAGGCTATTGAAACAATGAAAAGTGTATTGGCAGGTATTGCAACTTATATTCGTACTGTAGAGAAAATAAGAGCAAACATAATGAAAAATGTTTACATTAAAATTTTTTAAGGAACGCGTTTTTCTAATGTGAACACTTATATCTTTTCTGACTAGAGAGTATATATAGTCTCCCATCAAGGAAATATCCACTTTTCTTTGGTATTTTCTCTCCATTGTTGCGATGTGCTGACGGAATTTCTCACCAAGTTTCCACGAAAGGAAACTAAATGTGAATGAAAAAAGGCACCTTCAAGGATATACCACAGTTAGAGGCCTTGAAGCTCGCAATAAGCTTTGCTACCATGTGTGTAGTTGAGATTTTTATGATTTTTTCAAAATCCATTAACTACACTTTGCTCTTTCAAGTTTCTCATCCTTGAACTCTAAGAGCCTCACAAACTATTATATCAATTGCAATTTTATATAAAGTTGGGTAAGAGAAGCTTGACAGGATCCACAAGAGGCTGCCTGTAAAAATTTAACTATCTGGTGGGAGCAACAGAACTTTCTGGGAATTATGATCTTTATATCTGCTAATCCATAAACAAGCAAGCACAAATAATTTGTTAATCCATACCTTGAGAGCTAATCAAAAAGTGAGGCATCTTCATTCCTCCCTAAACATCTTACTTAAATTCAGCATAGTTAATTATTTAAGAAGCTCCTTAACATTATGATAGTCTTCTTTCCTCTGTACGCTCTATGCAAGAGGCAAAGAAGGATATTGGTGTCTACTGTATAGTAACACTGCTTTCTATACTTTTTCTATACTCTGTGAATAGCTAAGTACATAGTCATTCTTGCCTTGCACCTTTAAACCATCTTTCGAGACGAATAGATCAACAGGTTCCACATACCATATGAGGGAGCCATTAACTTTTCTTGGTCCTCAATGGCTTTTTCATGGTAGATTCTACGCTAACCAGAATTTGACACCTTTCACGATAATTTATCAAAATGCGATCGACTTCCCCTACTACTGTCTTGCGAAGAGGAACTACAATGTGTGCTGTGTGACAAGGTTTTCAGTACAGAATCATTCAGGCCATCAACGTTCAAATTTCATCCTGGGAAATATCATGGAATTTTATGCAAAGGTGAAGTGACTGGTACCACATGCTAAAGAAACCAAACTGCATTATTCATTCATATATCTGGCAGCTAATACAGTCCCATTCTAATTAAGTAAAAAATAGAGAATAGTAATTGAGATCATTATTTTTATGAAGGCAAGGGCACTTAAAATTTCTATATAACATTGCTTTTCGGCTGCTTTAAAAAGGAAATGTTTTGAGTTGTTTCTTTTAACTCCGCAAATAAGTCAAATATTTCATCGATTTCAAAACTGCCTACCTACGAACAAGAACTCTTGAATGTATAGTTAGCATATCTTTTCCATATTTTCTCAATTGCAGAACCAGCTCAAACTCAAGCTCCAAGGTTGTGTTAATATTATGAAATGTGAAGACAATCTCAGATAGCTTTTCGTTAAACTCGAAATCTGCCGCAGCAAAGTAAACACAGGGAAGATTTTTATCTTTTAGAATCTGTCTGAAGAGCAAGACAGCCCGGAAAGAAGTATATTCCTTGCTGTTGCTAAAATCTATTATTCTCGAACATTTGGATCCACAGAAAACGGAGTTGCTGAAGCATTATCATGTTTAGATGATAGTCAAGCGAAAATAGTGAGAAATCCATTTTTTAACAACTTCTTTGTGGGAATAACTTGCTAAAAGCAATGCAAAATAAATTCATAAAAGTTCAAAATGATTCATTTACCAAAGATGCATATGAAAATATAACTTGGCGAAGTTTTAGATAAAAATAATCGTGGCTTAAGTATAAACAGAATAACTCTGCGGGTGCTGTTATAATCTTCCTCTATTTACCTCAGAAAATTGGATTTCATAAAGCTGCCTAACATCGAATTGAAACAGAGTAAACAGCCGCAAGTAGAATATAACCTCTGCTATGGACTAAGCTTAACTCAATTAATGATATCCCAATTGATAAGAACTATGAGATTTCAGCCTCTCACTGAACTGTATATGAAGTGCACAACAGTTATGGTAGATAAGATGTTTAAAAATGTTTGCATATCAATGGAATTTAATTGATGATAATATTTTTCACACATCAATAAATTGCAACATATAAAATTATTTACTTTGCTCCTTTAGTTACTACCTCCTTTACTTATTACTAATAATAATTAAATATAACAGGATCACATATATTCATTAGGGCTATATATATATTATTATATTTTAGTAAAGGAGCCAGAGAACTAAAAATGTGTCCATAGTATTATTGTAAGTTGCTTAATACGGTAAAGCCAGGTATCCCCCCTTGAATCACACAACTAGAGAAATGCAGTAACGGGATATTGTCTAGAGCACGTAGTGCTGTGGTTCAGGATAATCCATAATCCCATCATATCGCTTTTAAAACTTAAATGCCTGTAACCTAGCTCTTTTCACGTCACAGCCCTATTAAATCATAGCAGCACATCAGGTAGAAACACCTTTAGTGACTACAGCAAAGATCAACAAGATAACACTATAAAACACTTTATATTAGGCCACATTATGAAAAGGGAGAATAATTTCGAGTTTTTTCATAAGTGACTGAAAGATCCAGGCGAGAACATTATTTTAACTGCTTCTACTGCATTTTGATTTCAGGATGAGAGTAAATTTCCATGGCACTGATAGAGTGCAAGACGATTAATCGCGCATTTCATAGAAAAATAATGTTTATTTGAGGATTAGAAGGTGTAAGAAGTGTCTAATGTGGTAAGTTAGCAGTCAGTTGCGTGCTCTGCATGCTCCTTAGCCTTTAAGCTATATGCACTGCTTGACCATCCTTGCTTTGGATCCACCGCTGGCTACCTTTATGAGAACAGGGAAGACGAGTGCGTAAGTCTTTCCATGCTAGTACAAATCCTTTCTTGCATCAAAACTCCTGCAGTACCTCCTGCAGTACCTTCTTTAGTGCCTCCTCGAGGACACACACAGATACCGGGTGCCTTGTGGTTCCTGGCTAAACGGTAGAGGATCTCGGATCAGCAGGGTGCCTCAGAGGTATAGAATTACGTCTCACCGTAGTGTGAATACGCCTTGATCCCATACCGACCTTTGCCCCACACTTCAATGGATTTCCTTGGTTAATTTGGGCTAAGGTAATAAATTCCAAAAACAAATCTGGTGTGGGGAGACACATTAGGCAAGGCCCAACAGAACGAGCGCTTGGCATACCCCTTCAGCAGCCCAGCAGGTCAGTCGTCATGGTCTTTCCCTACCACTGGGTCAGCTGATGGATTGCCAAGATAGTGGACTGAGGTCTGTGCCCCCACTTTCCAGTCTAATCATCACTGTGCAGTTCTTGTCACAAGCTGCCTTTTGCCTACAATTCTATTTCCTTTTTTCTAACTTGTAAAAAGTCATCCGGCGACGGCGAAATAACAGTAAGGGCAGGTGCAGTTTGCTACTGGCAGCCCTTGGTCCCGACCCTACACGCGAGGCGGCCCTGGAGTGATAGGCACCGGAAGGCCGGGAGAGGAACAGTGGCCTTCTCCAGGAGCTCCCAGGGTGACTGGGTGGCCCTCTTTTGGATCTGCACCTCCGCCCCTATATGGGGAGGGTCTAGAAAAGTTGACCCAAACACTGCGTGTTCCAACTTCCACGGGCAGGTAACCGAGCCTCGCCGTGGCAACACACACACCGGTCCCAATAACAAAAGGCAAATAGCAAATAAGCTTACAGTTGGCACATGGAATGTGCGAACTATCCTTGATCTGACTGACAATGTAAGACCACAACATAGAACAGCTCATATTGCCTAGGAGTTTAAAAGATACAAAATAGACATAGCGGCCCTCAGTGAGTGTGCTTACTCACAGAAGGAGGAGAGGGCTATACCTTCTTCTAGTAAGGCATAAAAGAGGATCTCCTCGTATTCATGGTGTTGCTCTTGCAGTAAAAACATATGAGCTTGTGTAATCCCTTAACGAACAACCGTCATGCAGCACTAATCAATGTATAGAGACGCCTACTCTAGACGCAGACGAGGAAATAAAAGACCAGTTTTATGGACAGCTCAACGAAATAACACGGGTCATCCCCCGCGAAGACAAAATAATCATACTTGGAGATTTCAATGACAGAATTGGACGCAGTTACCACCTATATGGTGGATCATTGGTCACCACGAGGTTGGGAAATGTAACGAGAACGGTCTATGACTCCAAACCTACTGCTCCCAGCACGAACTGACCATTACAATTACGATGTTCCAGCTCCCTGATATGTTTAAAACCATCTGGATGCATCCAAGATCCAAAACATTGCATCTACTGGACTATGTCATTGTAAGGGGTTATGATCTGGCAGATATGGTTATCACACGAACAGTGCAGGGTGCTGATGGGTAGACTGAATACCACCTGTTCCATTCAGTTTGAAAGATAAGTATCCGACCACCAAATGTCATCAAGCACCTAGGTTTTGCCTCATCATCGGATCCCTCAGTGACCAAGTAAAGTGTGCTACTCTACAAACAGAAATTTTAGCAAACTTCACACTGGCTGTTCCAAATGACACATTGGCAACGACAGAAACCTTATCTGAGAGGTGGAGTGCAGTAGATGAAGTACTACTCAACACCGCTAGGACTGTACTTGGCACCTCCAAAATGAGAAATGGAGTCTGGTTCGATGAGCAAGCTGAAGAAATACATCAACTTTCAGAGGGAAAGAAAAGAGCTCATCAGTCATCACTCACTAAACCCAATGCATCAACACGCAAATAATGCAGAACGAGTCCAGCGAGAAACTATAAAAATTTAAAATGAGTGGTGGGTCAAACTTGCCGACAAAATTCAAGTATTTTTGGATTCAGGGGAGCAACAACAGTTATATAATGGGTTTCATACCAGCGCCACTTAAAAAAGCTGGATGCCTTTCACACCAACTGCCTACAACGAATTATAGGGTTCAAGTGGTAAGAATAAGGTAATCCATGTAGAAATTCGTAGACGAGCACAAATTGTCCCTCTTGAGTCCATCCTCACGCAACGTCAACTGCGCAGGGTGGCACATACCATTAACATGGCTAAGAACGAGAACAGGCTTCCCCTGAAGTTCCTCTATGGAGAGCTTACACTGGACAGGCAACATGCTGGAGGGCCTCGTAAACGCTTTAAAGAATATATCAAAATCTCGCTAAAGAAATGCGACCCAACCAATCTAGAAACAATTGCCGCTGACTGAGCAGAGTGGCATCAGATCTGTTGCACAGGCAGTGAACTACTCACAACCCGCTACAACACCCTAGCGGAACAAAGAACCCAGCAATGACATGCACGACCATGTGCAGACGACAACTTTGCAAATATAGGATTGGACTCCTTAGCCACCAAATAGCCCATCCGATTTAGTGAACCTGTTCTACCTAAATTCTTCTACATACTTCAGCATGGTGCAAGGTCATCGTCGTATGTGACGGACTACATTAAGCAAGTAGGCAAAGTTTGGTGTTAGTTATAAATTTGATTTTGTTAAATAGTCAGGAAAATAACTGAACTCCAAAAGATCGATATGTTTACTTTAACACTAATACAGAAGACATTCGAATAGCTCGAGTTTAATTATACCAATATTTATGTAAATCTATGGCTGGCACTCTAGGTTGGGGCAATTAAGGGTAACTATTTGGAAACGAATTGTAATTTGGAATCGCTGAAGTGGTTTTCACTTCGTAATGGGACTTTTGGAAGTTGTCAGCAAATAATTCAGAATAACGAAGTCTGACTGGTTTTAAATGTTTTGTGAGGAAAAGTGAAATTTAGGAGGCAACGGCATCTCACGTCAAGTTAATGAATACTCTTTTGGGGGAAAGGTCTTATTTATTATGGCTGAACTCCTTTATTTCCGCAGCATGGTAAACCACAAAATAGTCCTTTTCTAAATTTCGTTAAACTTCCTTATAATATTCCTGTAATTACGCGTTATTTTTAAATTTTAGATTTTTGAATATGAAAAATCATAATTTAGATATATAAAAACAGCACAATACTATCTAATATTGGAAAACAGATGCTAAATCTGAAAACGGAGAAAGATAGAATAGGCAGAGCATATTTAGTGTCTGACATCTTCAAGAACGCCCAAAGTCCAAGAACATAGAATTTTCCCGATATTTCTAAAAAGCGTGTGTAGATTAGAGAACAACTTTAGTACTGTTCCAAAAAAAACGAAGACAATTTTCCACTTTGAATTTAGCTTCAGCAGCGCCAGGGCTGAATTGTTTAAGAGCGATTTAATTAAGCCAAGATGCATTCGAATTAAGATAAAGGAACAAGAATGGGCTTAGCCATTGTTCCGTCAAGGAGATGGTTTGTTGAATACTTGCTAATAAATCGTTCTATCATTTCGATCGAAAAGGTGATACTAGCTAAATCTTTAAAACTCATCATTTTAATACCTGCGTTGCCCCACCTGAGCTCCATTCTTCTGGGCCGGAGGCGTCGACGAACTAACTCCGCCGGTGAAAGTGATTCACCCAGAAATCCAACAATCAGTACATCTGCAAGATTTATCTCACTTCTGCCTATGTAAGGTATGCTAAGAATATATATTAAAATGTGTATGGTTGCTGGCTGTAACAGGAGGATATTTCTGTAGTGAACATGCCAGTGCGGTAATTGCATTTGCTTACCTTTTTTGGTGAACACACTTAAACTTTACTATGACTCATGTGTGATGTGGCAAGGATGTATCTTCTGCGTCTACATCTGGTGTAATGACATTAGGAAGTTTGTTTCGAGGCAACACTTTGACGCCTGTGCTGTGTTATATATGTGCATCAATATATTGCTTTGAGGTAATAGATGACGAAATAAAAGAGATGAGATTTCATTAAGAAATTCTATTTATTATGTATGTGAAGTTCAGTGCCTGTTTCATTGAGGGTGGTAGAAGTCTTATATATAAATGCATGGCAGGAAGTGGGTTTCAGTTGATGTGGAGAAATTGCGTTAACAGAAGTTATGATAGTATTTTAAGAGTATACCTTTGTTTCAGAGCGTTTGCTGCAGGTGCATCGTCTGGCGAGGGGGGTTGTTTATTTTGTGTTTTCTATAATGTCTTCAGCGGAGTGGATGCGAGATTAGAACAAATATAATGATTATATGCGTGAACGGTGTATTCCTTTGGTGGACCGAATGTGTTTATGGTGTGTGTTTCGAAAGTTTATCCTGTATCCAATACGAAACCAACCAATCTGAATGATATACGAGTATTTGATGTATAGGCGAGGTTGATGGTACCTGTGATGTTACCAGTTTATAATTTATCTCGATGGTTATGCGTTAGTAGGCTGGGTTTATCAAAGCTGGCTCGGTAATCGGGGTAAGTAAAGGAATTAGAAAGGACGCGGCAACGAAATTCTTGCAATATGTCAATCATATACATCCTAATATTAAATTTACTTGCGAAAAGGAGCTCAATTCCACCCTCTCATTTTTGGATATCCACACCTCCCGTTTTCCAACTGGATTTTTAACCAAAGGTTTTCGTAAGCTAACCTTTAGTGGTCAAGGCCGACACTTTTTCAGTTTTTGTGACTTTTCTTTCAAAATAAGTGCCATCAAAATATTAATATTCCAGGCTTTTAATATTTATTCATCCTACTCCGGATTTCACCAAGATATCGTATTTCTGACTAACTATTTCAAACGAAAGGGTTTACTTGTCTCTAATTAAAAAAATTACGGCCCAATTTTTTAACAATATTTACCATCCCAAATTCAAATTCCATACTGTTTGTAAAGATATCCGTTACATAATCTTTCCGGATCTGGGTTCTTTAAATAAAAAAATTTCAAAAGAAATTACATCTCTATTAAATAAATTCTTTTTCCATGCCAATTTTAAATTAATTTTCATAAATGAACACCACATAGGATTATACTTTAATTGTAAGGACAGAATCCCGCATGAAGCGAGGTGCTCCGTTATTTATGAGTTAGCTTGCCACAAATGTAAATTGAGGAGATACAGAGGCAGTACTGTGCGCTCGCTGAGGGCGAGATTCTGTTCCTATTTGGGTGTTAGCCACAGGACAGGAAAGGTTCTCTCTACCAAAGAATTCTCACCTGTTAGGCTTAACTCTATTAATTGTAAACCTGAAATCACAACGGACGATTTTAAAATCTTGAAAACCATCCCTGATACCATATCATTAATGATTCTTGAATCTATGTATATTAAATACCTTTCTCCTTCCTTAAATTCCGATTCTTCTTCTCACCCACTACTTCTACTCTCAACAAAAATATTACCAACCTCCTAACCTTCTCTTTCTTCTTATGCTCCTCGCCCTTTCTTCCCAGTTATCCTCTAACAACTGATTGTTTAAGGTTAGTTTATCTCGATGTGTTTACAGTGTTTCCTTAATCATTAAATTTTTTAACTCCCTACATAATAATCCAAAAATATCAATTACCTGTAAATTTTCGCAATCTTCCCTTAATAAATATTAAATACTTTCCATAAATTCATCATTTTGATTGTCTGTTAAAATCGAACTTAACTTGTTTGTCTACTCCACGAATTGTATTTTCCAGTACCCGAAGATGGGTGAAAAGTTCACCCAAAACGTTGTATCTATCAAGAAAATTAAATGAATTTCCCTTTATACGTCTTTTCGTTCATCCTTCAATTTAATTGAAGCTCCATAGGAGAAGCCCTAACCATATATATATATATATATATATATATATATATATATATATATATATATATGCGTGTTTCGTCTCCAAGGGGTGAGACCTTAGCTTATCCATGGGGTGGTTTCAGTGATCTAGTTTAATCGTTAGTTCCACCCCTTGGGTAGAGTGGCCGACAGCTCTGTGTATCTGTTGCGCCTACCTATTTTCTATAGATTTAGATTTATTATAGGGAACCGCTTGTTACAGGTCTCTGTGAAATTTCTCTGGTGAGAGTCTATATTTGTCAACCAACTAATAAATGTTCCAAACACGCATATGTTTGTTTGTGTGTGATCCTCGTTTTTGTCCAGGTGGTCATCTTTGATATCTTTGTATGTTCGAAGGTCTCGGTGCGACTCTAACAACCGATTGCTTCAGATTTCTTTGTACAGTTTTACCTATATATAGTTTCATTTCAGAATTCTCTTTGGTTCTTTATTTAATAGACTTGGCATATTGTTTCCTTAATTTACACACAGAGCAATTTTTAGGATTTAATAAATCCACCGAGCGTCCATTTGTGCATTTCCTCGCTAGGCCTATTAAATCCTGCAACTTGGTGCCAGGGTCCAACCTATTTTATAAAATGGTCTCTGCAGATGTAAGCGGGGTGCTTGATAGTGTTTAGTGTGGGTCTATGTGGTAGTCTTATTTGTAAGTTAAGTAGATGGTTATATACAGTTTTTCTGGTGAAACGGTGATTGATTATATTCTGTTGCAAGTTGGGTTCGAATCTCGTAATAAATGTTGTATAGGTGTTTCTAGGTGTTTGTTATGAACCTAGATTTTGAGGCAAGGTTGGTGATTTCATTTACAGAAGTGTGTTCTGTAGGGATTTAGAATAAGAATTTCATAGAGGAAATCTCAAAGAGAAACAAGAGAAGGGGCACCCCTCCTGGAGGCCATTGCTTATTTCATATGTTCTTGTTGAATTGCCCTGATTAATTGTATTTGACGACCAATGAGCAAATAGGCAACTATTCATTGTAGTTAATTTCAAGTTGTTTAGTATTCTATTCATATGTCTAGATGTTGTGTCGGCAGGTTTACATATGTATATTGTTGCTAATTCTGTCCTGACGGGTGGTTTAATGGTTGAAGTTTTACCTGGGCAATGTTGGGGATTACAATCCTTTACAGAGTTTTGTGTATTTTTGTGTGGGAGACTTTGACTGTTTCGTGAAGTTAACTCCCCTTGATTCCGAGTAAATAGCTTCTTGCTTGTGTTGTTAAACATTGATAGATTTAGTAAATCTTTTGACGTTTTTTATATGATTTGTTATCTAGGAATGATTGAAATTGTAGTTTTAGATTTTGTTAAATAATGCCTGAAAATTTTATTCTAGACCGGATTCTAATCCGCCTATCCTCCTGTTTTCAAGGCAAGATAGCTTTGAATGAGCTTTTGTACATATAAGTGACATCTTTCGTCGTGCATCTGATTCTGGCAAGACTTATTTTGGCACATCTCGTGTTCTTATGTTTTTAATGTCGTCACTTTTATTTTTGGCCCTTGGTTATTTTAGTCTATTGTTCCTGGTTTCCACAAACTCTTTGATTTTGAGCGCGAAGTTTAAGTTTTGTGTACTCTAGAATTCTCTAGAAAAGTGAATTTTGCTTGCTGCAGAGTGCTGTTGGCAAGCTTTGCTTAGGCTTTGTTAATGTTACATAATTCGGGGCTCGGTATACTGAGATGTTTTGCTTAATATTCCTGGAGTAACGGTCACAATTAACGCGTTTTTACTTAGTATAAGTTCGTGGAGCTGTTTTTGAAATGGAGTTCTCAAAGGAAATTCTTATGATGATTGTTGAAGATCTACAGATAGTGCAGCGTGAGGTTACAGGGAATTTTTTGATAGTTTTATTTGTGTACAGGAGGTGATTAACTGGTAGATGTCTGAGCCAAAGTTAGGTAACTCAGCTTTGGACAAAGACCTCAATGAGTAAAGGAAATAATCGCTGTAAGATATAGTCGTAGATAAAAAAGGAGAAAATTTTGATGCTGAGTTTTTGTTGTCATAAGGGAAGCTCCATCACGATAAGATTCTACCTGCAAATTACTCTCCAAACACTCAATACACCAATGCATGACGTGTTCGCGCGTTTTCTATACTCCTGCCTCCTTTACCTAATATAAACAACAATAAATAAATTACAATTGCACGCTATTTGGTTGAATAACTCTCCGTTTATAAGAAACCATTTTTTTCAAAGAATATTTTTATTTAACTTTAACAAGGCCACCCATTTATTGGTTATTGTCGAAAGAAGAATGAATCAAAACTTTTAAAATATCACTTACGATTCTATTGCTTTATAACTCAATGATGTATCCTTCCCTTTGTTAAAATAAGTGGAAGAGACTGTTTGAAGAATTTTTCTTCATCCATTTTATTGTCGAGATGAAAGCTGAACTAAGAGCCGTTAACCTATTTCTCTAGGCATATTAAATTAAATTTCAATTGAAGCATTATCTTTCTTCTCCTAAAGGATTGTTTATCATAGTGAATAAATTTATGTTGGTAGAGTTACGCCGTTGAAGAAACTTAAATTAAAGGAGCCAATTATTTATGCCAACAGATTAATTATTCCAAAATTCTATGATAAATTGTAAAAGAATGAATAGAATAGTTTGGAAATTTTTAACTCTATTAATTTATTCTCTTTCCTTATATATATTGTGTCCTGAAGTAACTACCCATTGTTTGTTTCTTAATGCAGCAGCCAATATTACATTTTTAATTTCTCTTACACTATGTTGCTTTCTGTGTGTTGAATTACTCTGCGTGTTGTTTTCTCTGTTAAATCTATCTGATATTTTCTGTTTTTAACTTTTCTGACAATATGTGTGTTGCTTTTAGTGTGTTAAATTTCTCAAACACACTGTGTTCCTTTCTTGTGCGTGTTCTCTGATAGTGTGTGTTGCGTTCTGTGTATTGAATTTCTCTGACACTCTATCTGTTACTTTTTTATGTGCATCAAATCCGAATATTATAAAAAAGTGAATATGTGCATGAGCCCTCTTATTTTTGTGACAAAAGTGAATATATTTTGCAAAACCTGGTAAAAAGCTAATCAGAGAAATACGGGATTGAGATGGGATCATTATATCTTCTTTACGTACAGCGACAGAGTGCAAATGTATTTACTCAAAGAAATATTTTATTAGGATCTTGTAATTAAATTTGAATACAACTTTAACCAGACTTTTATCTTATAATGTTTATTTATCGACAAATGGAGGTTAAATGTTTGTTATCAAGTTAGAAAAAAAGATCGGTGTGCAAAATTAGTAGTTTGATCTCATTGCATTATACTTAATGTCATCCAATAATAGTCAGAAATCTTCGCTGTTAAACTTTTATTCATTAAGATGTCTTTAGAAGAAATTACTTGGTTTAAAGTAAATATAAGCGACAAATTAAATTAAAATATTTCATAGAATTTATTTTTAAAGCACATTTATCTCATACGACCGGAAAGCAATGAAATATAATTTAAAATATATCTTATTTCATGTAAATATCATTTCGTCAGAATTAGGTATTTTAGAACGTTTAGCGCTCCTATTCGCCCTTTGTTGAGTCTATAATGGCGGGTAAAAGATTGCATGAGATTTAAAATAGGTGCAAAAGAACAACACGAGAGAGACCACCAGTTTTCCCCCGGGGAACTGGGGTCGGAAAGGCGTGCCGCTCTTCCAGGTATCATTTGTACCTGGAGCAGTACCAGATACGCTAGCACTATAAATTTTTCGGAGTTACAACGGTTATATCATAGATTGCTATGGTTTTATTTTGGTTGATTCAAGTTATTAAAAATATCCCCTCAGAAAAAAAAGCAAACAGGGAAAGACCTGGTGACTGGCTATTTCATTCGCTTACCCGCCACCCGGGCAGAAGCTCGTGTCAAGGAAGCTCTCTCAATAAACAAGTGACAAATCATCAGTGTAATTGTTTGCTTTTTATTTGTTAGCTGTTTCTTTTCTTTGCGAATAGCCTTAGAAAATATATTGTATGCCATTAGGTTAGCAAATATATTTATTTTCTGGGTGTGGTGTTCAGAGTAAGAGAGAACTGCAATTCCTAAATAGACCACCAGCAGTTATTTTTCCTTTTTTGTCTGTCTTCTTTGTTTAATCTTTGTACGTATTACCACATTTTTTTCATCTTTAGTTTCTTTGTACGTATGCACATTCTTTTCATCTTCCGTTTCTTTATATTTTCTATGCATACTTATACGAAACTCCAAATACTGTTTGGGTTGTTTTAAATGTGTATTAGTTTTTGAAACCCGAGAATTCTGAACATTTGCATATGTGCCACTTTCAGAATGACTAATTTGCTATCTCGTAGCTGTTTTTTAAAACAACATTTTCCGAAATTTTTATGTGTGCCTTGGTTGAGTTAATAAACAACAGATAACACTGCAATAGCACAAAATTATAGCAGTCTTGAAAGGCATGACTAAAAATGTAGTTAAAATTACTAAAGTGTTTAAGAATACCATGGATTAATATTAATTTATACAGTGGCGGCAACAAAAAAAGTGACATTTAATATTGGCAACAGAAATCGATACACAAAATCGTTTTCACGATTTTACTTGCCAACTAGCCAATGAAAAGGTGCGGGGCTTATGCCGCAAGTGGACGACTCTCCTGAGCTAAGACAAGAGAACTGCGCTTTACTGGAACTCAGTGTCTCGTTTGAGCTCGTACAGTTAGGCTTTAGTGTATGGCACTCCAGCGTGCTGATTTCCTGCATTCGTGCCTACATTTGACGTGCTATAACTTCTGTGCAAATGGATACAATGGGGCGGAAAAAGCTTTCTATGACAGAGAAAAGCCGTGCCTTGACCCTATTAGAGCAGGGAAAGTCTTTTATTGATGTAGCAGCAGATTTAGGAACCTCAAAAAATACGATTCATCGCCTAAAACGGGCAGCTGAGTTATTGCCACCAGGTACCATACCAAAGATGAAGGAGGGCATTGGTGCAGCTAGGAAGACATCTCCAAGGACTGATAATATCCTAAGGCGTGAAGTGATGTCAGACCCTTCTGTAACCTCCGCTTCAATCAAGAAAAAACACCCAGACCTCCTCCAGAACGTCGCCCTCAGGACCATCCGTCATTGCTTACAGAAGGACTTATGCCTACCGGCTCGCCGCGCTGCCAAGAAGCCACTTCTTACCAAGACTATGAAGATGAAAAGGCTCAATTTGTGCAAGACCTATAAACATTGGACAGCTGCCCATTGGAAGAAGGTTATGTTCAGTGATTAAAACACCTTTAGGCTGGTCAGAGGAGAGTCAAAGATCGTGCGTCGTCCCAGCAATGTGTCTCGGTATAAACCAAAATATACCGTGAAAACTGTGAAGCACCCTGATAGTGTGATGGTGTGTGGTGCCTTTAGTGGAAACAAGGGCAGAGGGGTCTGTACTTCCTTCCCAAGAATGTAACCATGAGGGGGACTAACTATCTGGAAGTTTTGAGGCAGCACATGCTGCCATTTTGGGAAATTCATCAGTGTGAATTTTTCATGCATGATGGTGCCCCTGCTCACAGGTCCCAGTTAGTGAAAAGGTTCTTCAATGATAATAATATTAGTGTTTTGGAGTGGCCTGGTAATTCCCCGGACCTAAATCCTATTGAGAATGCTTGGAATCTGATGAAAACCAAAGTTCAAGAGCCAGCACTCGGCAGCATCAAGGATCTGATAGAATCACTGAAGAAGATCTGGGTTACGATCGACCCCACCTACTTCGCAAACCTTACTGAATCAATGCCCAATCGACTCAGGATGATCATCAAGTGCAAGGGCAACATGACCAAGTATTAACTTTCATGAAATATTCATAATAAAATATGTAAGTTACATTTTTCTGTTTCATTTTCTCTGAATTGTCACATGTCACTTTTTTTGTTGCCGCCACTGTAATATAATCTAAAATAAGAGTTATGAATCTAATTCTTTATCCATATTCTTTTTTCCATTTAACTCGTCTTTTCCTCTAATATCAACCCTTTTCCTTCTTAATTCAAATATTCGAGTGTCTAAAATTGAGTCTTTCTGTTTCATAATTTCCAGGAAATTCTAGCTTCAGGTATCTACACCTCCCTTTGATGTTTGGCAATTAGCGCCATTTTAAAACTACTTATTTTCATCTCAGAATAAAAGAGAAGCTCTTTGCTTTTTATGATTTGAAATATCTGTACGTCAGAAGTTTCATTCGGTTTGGATATAAAATGAACGCATGAATAAACTCTAATTTCTCGCCTGAGAGGTTTAATCCTGCCGATATAAAAGAAAATTACTAATAAATTTGCCACAAATGTACACATTATATTATATTACGAACGATATTAAAGTAAAATACGTTTTAGAGGAGGATGAAGAAATTAAAGAGGAAAGGAAAGTATATAAGAAAACATAAGTGAGTAGGAAGAAAGAATTTCAAAGGCCTATTTTATATTGGGTGATAACTCTTGTTAGCCAATAAAGAAAATCCGGAGAGCCAATTAATAATTCTAAGCACCTTATCCGCTTAAAGAGTATATTGTGGTGCATCATAATATAAGTGAAAATAAATATTTTTAAAAGGCAAATGGATTCATTCAATAGAATTTTTATAATATCCATCATTATGCGAGTTTTCCTATATCTCTGTAATAATTTTATTCAATTATGAGGCAAATTTAGTAATAATAATACTAATTATTTATAATCCGCCCTTCAAAGCTGTAAGCCCTCACAGGGCGCAGGTTGTGTAGTGGGTGTAGAGAAAGTTTACAGGGAAGAGAAGGAAATTCTGAAGAGATATGACTTCAGGAGACGTTTAAAAGTAGCAAGGGAGCGAGAGGATCTGACTTTGGCAGGAAGAGCATTCATTCCAGAGTCTAGGAGCACAAACCGAGAAGAAACGTCACCCATTGAGCAGAGGACAGAACGAGGAGTGTCCAGGATGGGAGTGAGGTTAGACCGGAGTGCCCGAGGAGTTTGACGACGGGAGAGGGCAGACGAGAGATAAGGTGGAGCCTCGAGGTTTAGGGCCTTTTAGGTGATAAAAAGAATTTTATAGTGGGTACGAAAGCAAATACATAACCAGTGTAGCTCCTGTAACAGAGGCATCGAAGGAGAGAACCGGGGGCGGCAAAGGAGGATCCGGGCAGCATAGTTTTGAACTAGTTGTAGGGAGCGAAGTGACGAAGAAGAGAGATTCACTAAAAGAGAATTGCAGTAGTCTAAGTGTGAGGTGACGAAGGCATGAATAGCAGTCTCAAGGCTTTGTCGATCAAAATGGGATCGATCAGGTGAAAAGTTGCCTAGGAAACCAAGGGAAGACTTACAGATACGATGGATGTGCGGTTCAAACGAGAGTTGCTCGTCGAAAATAACACCAAGATTACTGACGGTAACAGAGAAGGCGACATTGGTTTCCCCAAGGTTAAGGGAAGGGAAGAGAGCTTAAGATTTCTCCACCATCGAAGTGGTACCAACAAGGAGAACTTCAGTTTTATCGTGGTTGAGGTTTCAGGAAGTTGCCAGACAGCCATTCGTTTATGGAGGTGTAGTATGAAAGGAGCTTAGTAATTGATTGAGCGAAGGCCACAGGGGATGAGGAAAGGTATATTTGAGTGTCATCAGCATAGAGGTGGAAGGACAGGCCCAAATTGCGAAGAAGGGAGCCATCAGTAACTACGTAGGTGCGAAAGAGGAGGGGACCAAGGACTGAGCCCTGAAGCACACCAAAATGAGTGGGCGCCGGCTCGGAAGAGAGGTTATTAAGCGCGATTGACTGAGTGCGGGGGAAGATGTATGAGCGGAACCAAGCAAGTGCAGTGCCCGAGAGATCAAGGAAAGTTTGAATACGATCAAAGAAGACAGTGTGGTCGATAGTGTTGTAAGCAGAGAAGAGGTCTAGGAGGACTAGAATGGAAGTACAACCCCTATCAGCAGCTATATGTAAACCGTCTGAAACATTAAGAAGAGCGGTTTCAGCAGACTGCTTCGCTTTGAACCCCGATTGGTACGTTTCATCGATATTGCTGTTAAAAATATGGTCATTAAGGCGAGAGAAAACCACTCTCTCAAGGATCTTAGAAAGGAATGGAAGCTGTAAGATAGGGTGATAGCTAGATGGTTCAGAGGGGTTAAGGTGTGTTTTTTTAAAGAAAAGGATGAATTGAGGCATGTTTAAAAGAAGAGGGAATCACCCCTGTGGCAAGAGAAGAGTTAATGAGATGAAGAATCAGTAGGAGGACAGCAGGGAGAACTTGGCAGAGGAGTTTGGGTGGAGAGACGTCCTTAGATGATCCAGATTTGTTAGAGCGGGAGATCAGGGTAGTTACTTCCTCAGAGGACGCCCGAGTGAGAACATTAAGCGGCAATGGATTATGGTCGGGGAGAACAGCATGGGCTTGTTCAGACGACAAGGGTAGTTTTGCGCGAAGGTTAATAATGTTATCAGAGAAAAATTTAGAAAGAGTAGGGGGATTGATGGGAGGAGAGGTGGGGGAAATGGGGCTAGGCGAGTAAAGAGGAGAAAGAAGACGAAAGATAGTCCGAGGGTCATGCCCTGCTCTCAGACAAAAGTTTGCGTGAATGAGCCTCACGCGCTGATTTTAATTTGGAAGAATACGTCGGAGTAGCAAGGCGATAGGCAAGTGAGAGGGAGGTCGTGTCCTGCCCACTGGAGCGTGCTTTACGGAGGGCACGTTCATAGAAACGTAAGGACCTATTTGAACGAAGGAGTTCCATGGTGAACCAAGGGGTACAGTGATGGCGGTTTGAAGAAGGAGTGATAAGTGGGGCATGCACGTCAAGGCAGGCAAGTAAATATTGGTGCAGTGAGTTTAAGATTTGGTCAGGTGAAGCAGTAGTATCAATAGGAGGTAGGGCAGAAACAACATCGTTAGAGAGAGAAGTAGTATCAATTAACAATAGTCGCCGGAAAGGAGTAGGATCTCGCGACGAGCGAGTAGGAAGGTGGAAGGGAATATAGAATTTAAAATTGACAAAGAAGTGGTCGGAAATCGTATTAGAAAGGTCAGTTATTATTATTAAAGTTCCAAGCCACAACCCCAACTGGAAGAGCAAATAGCTATAAGCCCAAGGGCCCCAGCGGGGAAAGAAACCTGGTATGGAAAAAACGAAACAAAGATTAAGAAAAACATAATAAATAAATAGAAAATTAAAAAAAAAAAAAAAAAAAAATTAAATGCTATAATGTTAAAAATATTATAATATTATATATGTGTGGATAATGAATAAAATATTAAAGTTATAAGTTTCTGTTAATTAAAAATGTATTAGCACCCACTTTAAATTTCTGAAGTTCCAAGGACTCAACAACAACACTAGGAAGTTCATTCCACAGTTTAGTTGTGTTAGGAATGAAACTTCTTGAAAACTGTGTTGTGTTGAATCTCATAGGCGTAAAGGCCCTACTATTGGCATTTAGTACACCTCTGGTAACTCGTTGAGGGGCATATAAATTGGGCAGATCGTGATGCAGTGGATGATCTGCATTGTTAAAAATTTTATATAAGATGCATAAGGAGCTTATTGCTCGCCTATGCCACAGATCAACTTTGAGGTCAGGAATTAAAAATTTTATTGCTCTCAAATTTTTATCTAATAAATTAAGATAAGAGTTGGCTGCCGAACTCCAAACAGGGGCGCAATATTCAAAACACGGAAGAATAAAAGCATTAAAACAATTTTTAAGAACAGTCTGCTCTCCAAATACTTTGTAAGATTTCCTCAAAATGCCAATTTTTTGAGCAATAGAGGAGGAAATAGATCGAATGTGATTCTCAAAAGTAAACCTAGAGTCAAGCATAACTCCAAGCAACTTAAAAGAATCACATATGGAGATGGGAATGTTATTTATTAAAAGATCTGGATGGGGAGGATCTAGTGTTCTGGATCTGCTAACAATCATACTCTGGGTTTTCTTTGCATTTAACTTCATGCCCCATGAAGTGCACCAAACATTTATCTTAGCCAGATCTCTATTTAAAGACTCTGCAACCGATGCTCTCAACTCAGGAGATGGGACTGGGGCTATTAGAGTAGCATCATCAGCATAGGCTATAAGTCTATTTTCCAGTCCAAACCACATATCATGGGTATATAAAATAAACAGTAGAGGACCAAGAACACTGCCTTGTGGTACACCAGATAGCACCTCTCTCTCATCACTAAAATTATTGTCAACATAAACCTTTTGATGTCGATTTGTTAAAAATTGTTCAATAATATTTAAAAATACACCACCTACTCCCAACTGCTTCAACTGTTAGATTAGATATATGGAGGTTCGAAATGACTAAGTCAAGGATATTACCATATATATGTGTTGGAGATGACACACGTTGTGTAAAAGAGAAGAGGTCGATGATGTCAATTAATGTGCGAAAGTCTCATTGCTAAGCAAGCTAGAAGCTACCTTAACCAACTTTTAACCTCTCTTTAAATACACAGAAAACTAGTGTTTAGACTTTGATTAAAATCAACAATATTTAAATTCCTCCACTAATTATTTGTTAGTTAATTATCTCTGATATATGCGATACAAAATTCATAATTTCTTAAAAAAATATGAATTGTAAAAGCAAATATTCAAAATGAAATTTAAGAAAATTACACGATTATTTATTCCCCTAATCTTCATACATTACACACATAAAGTGAATCAGCAATTTAATTATGCTAATGCATTCATGAAAAGTGAAATTTATTAAACTAAAAGCATTTTGTGATGGAAATGAAAACATTGATAAATTCCTGGGTCAACACACATTGTTTTCAAACCTTGTTAAGTTTAGCTGAATTGGCCCTCATGGAAGAGGAAACGTCCCTTTTAGGACTTTCACATATTTCATGAAGAGGTGAGTTCAGGAGCTCTACGCCTAAATTTATTCATTTGAGTTACTTTTGTAAAATAAAATCTAATTAGAATTTATTTACTCAAGCCAGATTATATTATTGACCTATTTAACGAATTAGTCTGTCTGATAAAAGAAAAATACACCCGAAATTATCAGGAAATACAATGAATTAGTAAATGAGTCTAGACTTTTTAAAAATTAGCTTGAATACAAGGAAATTAAATTTTATATCAATAAAATGAACAGTTCAAAAGCCCCGAGTCCTAATATAATTTATCCTATAGGAAGGATATCCGGTGGTATCTAATTAATAGGCAGTCAATTTATAGTGAAGATGAATTAATTTTCTGATTCCTTAAATCATTCTTCACGGGTACTCTGCTTTAGGATGGGCTTACCAAAGGCATTCGGGTAATCGAGGTATAGAAAGACTTTGAGAAAGGTGGTAGCAAATATATATCTTTATTCTAATAATGGTCTATTAAAGGGCAAGCGCACGTCACCAATAATTTGCGAGCGACAAGCAGGTTTTTCTATTCAACGCGATGTATTGAATTCCGGAGCGAACAGGACTTAGGTGAATTAAATGGGTTCCGTAACGCTAAGATGGGAAGGAATTAATCTTGATGTCTTAATACTGAATAGATTTGAAAGTCTTAATAATTATGAATGACTTGCCTTACTGAATTTCTCGACTATATACAGTTTTAGTCACTGGGGGCGTGGCCTAGACTCGTGGTTGGGTTCATTAATTTACACCCCTAGGAGGAGCTACCAAACTGCTGTGTGTTTCCGATTTACCTAGATATTCCAATAGTTTTATCTCTATTACAGGACTCGTTTGTCACAAATCTGTGTTACAATTTCATTTGATCATAGTCTGTATCTGCCCAGCGGCTTTGTAGAATCCTGTTTTCTGATAAATCTATACCAAGATGTGAATTGTTTGTTTATGCGTTTCCTCTTATTGACTCAGGTGTTTTAACCTGATATCCATTTCCATTACAAAGAGAAGAGTTCATAGGGAGTTCAAAGAGGCAAGTGGAACACTAATTATAATAAAAAAACTGCGCAAAAGCTGACCCTGGTAACGATGGTCCCATTTCCCTTACTTCGGTAATAAGTAAATTCTTGGAGTCGATAGTTAGAGGAAGGATCGTGAAGCATCTAGAGGTAAATAGCTTACTCAATGACCAGCAGCACGGCTTTCGTCGCGGAGACGCTCATAAAGAGGCAAATTCTCGATTTGGTTTATGATATGATCCTAACGTTTCACAAAGATAAACTTCTAGATGTGATCAATCTTGATTTTAAAGAGGCCTTAGAAAACATTTCACATTAAAGGGTCCCTTAATGTAAAATCCTACAGAATAGGGTTGAAGGGTACTAAAATTAAGAGACGAAAGGTAACAACTGGAAAATCTTAGTGATATTTTCTCTGTAACCTTGATTTAATTCATAATGTCAAATTTTAAATTTCACAATGAGACAAATTTAGGTATTAACCCAAATTATCATAATGAATGAAAACTTGCTATGAAGCTTAAATGGAGTATTCGAATGTTTGCAAAGGTGACAGAAGCAATTCACTGAGGGAAATTTTGAAGTATTTTTCAATCCTGTTCCATTCCCATTCACTAAGAGTGAATAGGGGTCCAGTCTATATAAATAAATATAATGCATTTAAATCAAAGTATATTATTCTTTCTTTAGATAAATCGGTTCTACGGCAACATCTCGAGTCTATATATTTGCTAAAGGACATTGAATTATTCAAATGTCTCCAACGTCGAACGATAAAATTGATTCCTGAACTTAGAAAAATATATACTCTTTATATTTTCTCCTCTTCAAAGAGGTTATATCAGTCCAAACCACAAAAATACCTCTAAACCAGGTTAATCCAAACCCCAAATAAAACAAAAACCAATAAGAAGGAATGAACAAAGAAGTTAAATAAAGATAAAATACGAAGCCCCTAAACACATCGGCAACAATTAACACCGAACAAACATCTCCAAGGCAAAGATCCTATGAAATAACCCTCCCCCTCCTCCATAATATTCTTTACACCACAATCCATGTCCTTTCGTCTTTAAGAACAGGAAGTCTTGACAGGAAGATTCGGGAGAATGCTCTATAAAAAGACGTCGCTATAGAATAGCCTGATGCTGTCGAGTTAGAAAGGATAGGTCACCGGTAAAAGTCGGGGTGCAATGATTTGCAACTTTAAATTTTAGTTTAGCCTGTCATATTTACTTTGCAATGTAGCAACAAGGGATGATTTAAGCCTTCTGAATCACTTATTGAAAGAGAGAGCAAAAACGCCGGTCCTCTCACTCAGACTGTGTATACTGACTGCCACTCTCATCAGTACGCTTGTTTCAAGCAAATTCTACATTTCCAGGAACCAAGCAAAATACCATCTAGAAATACTGCCCACTCGCAGCAACAATGACTTCCAAAATACTTCAAATAAGAGGAAGCGAAGAGTCCCAATGCATCACAGGTACTTAGCATGCTTTATAATTCACTATAAATTAAAACTATGTCTCTCAACCAGACACGTCGCGTATTTCCCATATTAGCGGTGCAATGCACACAACTTGTCACTGAAGACATAGGCAGCAACATGAAGGGCCCAGCAGCTTCAAAAATGGAAGATATAGCTTGGAAATACCCCACTCTACACACACACACGTATTCAGAAGTAGAAGCATCATTTTCTTATTTTGAAGTGGGGGAGGGGGGCTCCAGTATGACATAATATGTGCTCAAACTAATACAAATGCAATAAATATCCAATAGGCTGTAGAAAGTTTGGAAGCAGAGGCGTGGTGATACATGCTCAAATGTGGTATCTACCTGAGTGGCGTTTTAGGCAGCAACAAGCGGCGCCCCTGGCCGAAGTTATATTAAAATCTTAAAAGTCGATTTAGTAATAAATCCGAGCCTTAGAGAATAATTGGTTTCTCTCATCAACTTAGGGATGTCCAAGATTGGGCGCAGACGAAATGTGTGCCATTGACGATTAAGTGGGGATGATGATTTCTCATATACAAGCTAAGTGTGTACAGTCAACAATCAAAACGAGTGGTATCTACCCCACATGGACAAGGAAAGTTAAAAAGGAACGTTTGCAATGCACCGTGCACCATTTGGAGATCAGTGTGGTGGATCGAATCAGCTTTCTACAGTAGAAATGGACATGAAAATATAATACTCATATACTTGATCTAGCTTGGATTGTAGAGAGGAACAGTCTGTTAAAATATCCATCTAGGAACAAGTCCAGAACGTGTTGATGGATCAGACATTAGAAAAAGGCATAAACTTCATCATGGGCAAACCAAACAGAAACTCGGGCTTCTGATAGAGTCGGAGCACCAAATTCGGATTTAGAGAGGCCATAAATAATTATCTTAGGACATCTAGGTAGAGCAAGGCTAAAAAATATTTCAAAAGAACCGAAGTAATGCCTTTGTTAATAAAAACAAAGAGAGTGCTTGTGGGGCACTTGCCCTGCCAACACGGAGAGATACTCTCATCTTGACGCAGAAATGATGATCAAAGCAATCAAATGCAAGGAATATAATCCCCTTAACTCGGAAATAATGTCATGTTTCCATGAATGACGTATCACAACGCGGTATTATAGACCTCCAGAGAAAAAAACACTGGTGAAATTCAGTGCATAAAGAAAGGCTTCAAAGATAGCACTCTCTAACCGGTGTAAAACACCGGAAGTCAAGTGGAACAAGGGACCTCGGCTGTCCAAAAAAAATGATATCCTAACATATATCAATTTCTCACTAAAATTTAGTAATACTTTCAGATTTGAGTGAAAAAATACCAGACAGATTCAAATGCTTTCTCTCTGGTTTTATTAAGGCAAACACGATATCAAAGGGCCGAGATAGAAGGAAGATAGCTTTTTCTAATTTCCTTGTACTGAGACAGAAGAAATGCCATGGTTTTCTCACCCTAGTGATGTAGCATGGCCTATGAAAAATCGAGACAAGGCAACTAGCTCAACGAAAACCGGTCGTTACAGGGGGTTTGGTCTCTGTTTGAGGGTAGAATAGATTAGGAAGACTTTACTTTTATTTTCTGGAAAAGACAGAAAAAAGGAGAATTGAGTTAATGTTGACGAATGAGACTACAAACTGTCTCCTTGAATACAGAACGTCAAGAAAATCCTCTCAATCTTAAAATGATAAATATAAACATCTTAATGATCAGATGAAAAGGTAGACCATTTTTAAGAATTACAAGATGAAACAAATATGTAATGTAAGTCTCAAGAAGTAGTGATTCTCATAGGTGATTTTGATGCATAGGCTGGAGGGAATATAGTTATTAAAATCAATTTTAACAAAATACGCTCTGCTGTCGATACTGCCTAGTGGCAGACTGTAATGAAGTGGCACATGGAAGCCACACAATCTCGGAAAAATAAATCAACAAAGTACAGAAATTAATTTACGTAGAGAGTGAGATATCAGAGGGTGGAGGATGCATAAGTGAAATTAAGAGAATAATATTAGCTGCTCAAATGACCTTTGTCAAAATGTAAAGCGTTCTTACTTACAGATGATTCTCCATATTGATAAGAAGTAGATTAGTGATGTACGGAAGTGATTCCTCAACAGAGATACAAAGAGAGTAGAATTAATTGAAATGGTTTGTAGAGAAGAACCTGAATGTCATGGAAACAAATAAAAACCAATGAAGAAGTTTTTGAAATGATGGGAACGAAAGGAAGAGAATGAGAGGAATCTGAAATAGACAGCTTGAGTTCTTTGGTCACATGAAAAAGAAGAAAAAGTGAGAGGAGATGAATTTAAAGTTTTATTTAGGGACTACTGAGAGAAAGCAGGTTTTATCAGCGATAGATTTATTACAATTTACCCTAGATAGAAATAAATGGCATTCCATGGAAGCCAACTTATTTAACTGCACGGCCTTCTGTAATTGAAGGAAAAGTACCCCAAGCATAGAATGCAAAAGAAGGCCCGCCATAGACATGAGTTCCGAAATAGCGGTCGAACGAGCCTGGAGGACGGAATGATAGCTATGAATGGACGTGGCATCATTACTTTTAACAGGCCTCTACATTTATGAAGATGGCTTCTTTCAATGAATTAAGACACGCGCCATTAAGAAGAGCGGTGTGCGTACTTCTCTTTGAAACATAATCCGGCCCTTGTTCGGCTCTGAGGATACTTTTAGCGTTTAAATTTATATCCCATATCTAGGAAGCCACTCTCACACGCATTTGATCACCATGAAGCAATTGGCCTTCATACCGATCCAACGTTGAAGGAAAAGAAGTTAAGCTATGATGATGGTGACGAAAAAGAACAACTGCCGCATCTACCTACCTAACCTTCACAAATTAAAAAAAATCCTTCATATCAGTTGCTTGATTGTGTTCCACCATTCTCAACCCGACCACGACATAATGAATTTCTTGAGCGGCCGGGGCCGATCAAAAGAGATATTAATTGGCAAGTGATCACTTCCATGGAGCCCGTTGATGGCCTCAAACTGAAATTTCGCTTAAACTTCTGGAGAGCACTAGCTCATATCAAGATAGGAAAGTGAATTAGTTTTAGAACATAGATGTGGGAACTGTTCAGTCTTAAAGTACCCCCATATCCAGCTCTTACATATGGTCCCAAGGTTCCACCCACTGGGACTGGCAGCGAAGTCTCACCATTGGGGTGTCTAGCGTTCACTTCCTTGAGTAGGCCATCAGCAACCGTATTCCGATGGAACTCCATCTCTTAGAATTAAGATGGTGTAAGATACACTGAAACAACAATAGCTGAGAAACAGCTAAAGAACGGAGATTTCAAATAGGTTTTGATGTGCGTTTTCGCCATTCCAAGGCGCCATCTGTAGCGTGAGGTGAGGCCCTAGTACACCGGATTAGATGGAAAAGTTGATGCACCCGACATGGTCTCCAGAAATCAGAAGGAGAAGAAACGAGCCTCAACACTCCCTCCATAAACTTAGAGACTACAATTGTTTTATTGAAGAAAAATGCTATCTCTGTCTATTTAGAAGTTTTGGGCGATCCTCTTTGAGGGGAGAACTCCCATCAGAATGGCCAGCGAACGCTTTGAGGCAGAGCTACAACGGCTATCAGCTAAAATCTGACTTGGATATAGAGATTTATACACATCCTTAAATTTCTCAGGTTGCATAATGGGGTTGGGGCCGGCGTTCCTTTAACATTTGGAGACCGCCAACTATTTAAAGCGCCCTAGCCAGGTTATAGAATTGCCGAGGAAGCAGAAGCTTACTTGTTGCTACCAAACTTTCCGGTTATAAACTTCGACAACCAGAACGATAACTTACCAGGGCTGTCAATGAGATTTTGCCATTTTTTCCAGAACACAAATAAAAAATCACCCAGATTATAATAAACATAACATTTAGTTAAATAAATTAAATTATACCCGAATTTACTTGTTAATGGTTAATATAAAGGCAATTACTCTTCTTCTTCTGCCTCTAAATTCATTGTTATACTACTATCTTTCATACGTTTTATGTACATAGTATTTGCTCCATTTTCTAAATCCCTTATTTATTCCGTGCTCGTCTCCCAACTACTACAGTCTGATTTTTTTTTTTTTGTAATTGATCGTTTTGCCAGAATTCTATCAGCTACTCTATGTGCTTTTAGTGAATTAGTTTTACTAGTTTTAATGTTATTCACTTGCGAAAATATGCGTTCAACACATGCTGAAGAATGTGGTAAACCAGATATATATATATATATATATATATATATATATATATATATATATACAGTATATATATATATATATATATATATATATATATATATGGTTAAATAAAATGCACTTACTCTTCTTCTGCTTGTAAACTCATTATTATATTACTTTTATACGTTTCATGTAAATACAGTCCTAATCATAAGTATAGGACCAGTTGAAAAACTCTAAAAATGGACATTTCGCACCTTCCGATACTTATAAGGTTCTAAGTGAAGCATCGATATACTAAAACCTGAATTGTATCTGAGACAAACAAAGGTAGTTTAAACAAATTAAAGAGAAAAGACAGTTTACTCAAATGAGCTGCTCAACAGCTGGTCAAAAGCTTAAGACCACAGCGCATAATAGTCTAAATTTGCAGAATCCTTGGATTCTGTGTAAATTATCCCTTGGAGCTCAAGGTGTCAAAACGTAATAATGCCTAGAGTGGGTAAGCTTTCATTATTTGAACTTGGTCGGATCGTTGAACTGCATAGGCAAAGTGTGTCACAGCGTGCCATCGCTGCCGAGATTGGACGAGGTAAAACAGTGATTTGCAATTTTCTGAAAGGTCCCGAGGGTTTTGAAACAGCGAAGTGAAGTGGTAGACCTCCAAAATTAAACTAGCACTAGGTAGGAGTATCAACAGGGTTGTACATCAAGACACGGCATGGTCCTCAAGTCAGATTAAGGCACTCACCAATTCTGATTGCAGTCCAATAACCATTAGACGTCATCTCAGAGGAAAATGCATGAAAAATTAAAAAAAACGGCTTCGAGCGCCTCGTCGGCTTTAACGCCACAAAACCGCCCGTTTAAAGTTCGCCAGGAAGCATCAGACGTGGGAAATCGCAAAGGGTAAGAAAGTTTTATTCTCTGATAAGAGAAAAATTAACTTTGACGGTCCTGATAGTTTCCAACGTTACTGGAATGACAGCAGATCCCACCTGATACGTTCTCCACACGACACAGTGGTGGAGGCTCTATCATGGTGTGGGGGACTTTTTGCTCTAATGGAACAATGGGGCTTCAGGTTGTGCAGGGGCATCAAACAGCAGCTGGCTATGTAGAGATACTGCAGAGGGCATCCCTCACGGCGGAGAGCCCTCGTCTTTGTGGTGATGAGTGGTTCTCCCAGCAAGACACTGCGGCAATTCACAGTACCCACCTGACAAAGAATGACGTCCATCTTTTACACCATCTTGCGTGTTGCCCGGATCTAAAACCGATTGAAAACATTTGGGGATCGATGGCAAGGGAAGTCTACAAAAAATAGACATCAGTTCATGACAGTGGATGCCCTTCGTGAAGCTATCTTCATCACCTGGAGTAATGTTCCCCCGTCCCTCTTAGAAACCCTGGTATCAGGCATGCCACGATGAATTTTTGAGGTTATCAACAAGAATAGTTGGCCCTCTCACTACTGAGTCCTTATTCTGAAGGTTTAATTCTGTTTTAAGGGTTTTTTAATGTTTTGGGGGTATCGGTCTTAAACATTTAATCAGCTGATGAGCAACTCATTTGAGTAGTGTCTTTTTTCATTAATTTTTTAAACTACCTTTGTTTGACACAGCTACAATTTAGCTTTTAGTATATCGAAGCTTCACTTAAAACCTTATAAAAATCTGAAGTTGCAAAATGTCCATTTTTAGAGTTTTCCAACTGGTTCTATACTTATGATCAGGACTGTATCACTTGTTTCATTTTCTACATCCTTAATAAATTCTTTGCTTGGCTTCTAACTAGTAGAGTCCTAATTGTCTTGCCTGAATTCTAACAGCTACTTTTTGTGCTTCTAGTGAATTAGTTTTCTTAGTTTTGATGTTATTCACTTGCAAAAATATGCGCTCAACACGTACTGAAGAATGTGGTAAATACGATAGATTTGTCATCAAATCAGAAATTCCACAAATGAGGAATTGTCAATATTATCTTTAATGGAACGTAAATCATAACAATACAGCTTGAGATAGGTAGCTCTTTAACTGTGAGGCGATAGCTTTTTCACTCACCGTCAAGTTCATTCATTTAAGATGATGGTACTAAATTATGAAAATTGCTTAAAATACTAATAACTGATGATGGCGAGACATCATCAGTTAAACAAAACACTGAAAATTCTAACTGATTTCCAAATATGTATTGCATCATTCCCCTTCAAGCCTTATATTCCTTTTCTTTTTAAAATTATGTAAAAATACATTCTTCAAAGTGGTTGAAAGTGTATCTTGATATTTCTTAGTGAATTAACTCATTCTCATCTTAGAATTTTAGCGTTGGAAAAGAGACTTCTCTGCATAAATCTAATATCTCTTTCACTTATACGATCGCGTAGTCAACTTCCTGATGAAACTATTTAGCATCTTAAAAGGATTGAATAATATAAATTTAAAATAATTGGTCAAAACAGACGGCCGTAGTGCAGAATTACTCTAGTTAAAAAATCACACAAACATTGAATCGTCTACCTAACCGAATTGTTGAAGGTACGTCAGTAAATATTTTATAGTAGGATTCACAGCTGTAAATTTGCAATTTTAGAAAGGTTTTAGGAAAATAAGAAAGTATGAGAAGTTAGAAGCGATCATCCGCTTTAAAGTCAGTGTGTGAATATTTTCTGTCCTTCTTGTAAGAATTTTCATTTCATCGATAGCAGGCAAAGACCTGCAGGAGAAGTGAAGGCTGTCCTGTTACTCCTTTCTTATAAGTGAGCGTTTGTCCTTGGGGGAGAATAGAACGCTGCTTGTCACCTAGGTATTCTTGTATGTAGATTAATTAGTGTGTACAGTAGTTCTATTAATAGTAGAAAAAAACAATGAAAACATTAATTTAACTTATTCACAGGTAGATAAGTGGGTATCAGCCTCCTAGTACTAACGGCAGGGTGCCATCATATCTTAGCATAGGTAATTGGTAGAATAGTTAATTTGGTACCCACTTATTTGGTTTACTAGCAAAGACTTTGCTTTTGGAGTTTTCATTGTGGCAACCCTAGAGTCTTTGTTAGTCTTTTTAGTTCTGTAGTAATATTGCTGCCAAAATACTGTTATTTTCTGTCTTGAAAGGAATATAAAAACCTCACACAAATATCGGCTTAAAAATAGGGACAGAAACAATTACATTGCCCTAATTGCACATATATCCATGAGACGACTAAGAAGGAATGTGTGTCCAAATTTATTGCTGACACCATATTTCTGACACAGGGTGATTTGATGCGTCTAGTGTAGTAGTATTAGTTAGTGTTAAGTGGCTGCTTTGCTTGCCTTCTCGCTTACAACTTACTGCCGCTGGCTAGCCCTCGTTGGTAAAAAGGGAAGCCAAGTGCGTAAGTATTCCCCCCCAGTACACAGCCTCTCTATCATCAAGACTCCCGATGTGCCTCCTCGTGGCCACACACGGTAACTGGGTGTCTCGCAGACCTAGGCTAAACCAGCAGGGGATTTCGGAGCAGCAGTGGGCCCCAGAGGTACGGCGTGCAGGCCCACCGGTGTGTGGACACGTCCTGGCGCCTAACAACCACTGCACACACTAACCACTGCTTTATGGAGCACACCCTGAAAATAAAACATTGCTGGCGGCGCACCAGACCTAAAATCCGGCAGTCTTCTGCAGCTGATGGAAGATACTGGTCGTCCTGGGGCTCCCCCTTGCAACTCGAAATGTCCTACCCACAGTAAAGATAGTGTTGTCTGGATATGCGCACTCTCTGCGCCACTCAAATCATCTTCTTTGTACAGGTTTTCTCTCCCCTGTAATACCTTGGTGACTCCTTTTACAAAGTCTGACGGCGAAGAGAGACCTGATGACGGGGTAGGCAAGAGTGTGCTGGAGGCCTCTAGCTCGGCTCCCGCCCGTCAGCGTTACAGGGCTATTTTTGGTCGCTAGCAATTTGGGATTGAGTGGGAACTGCTCTTGGCAGACTCCTGTGCGACTAAGCAGCCCTGTTTAGGGACCGCACTGCTCACCTTAATTTTGGGGAGGGGCCTATTTAACATCTTAATTGGTCAAAAACGACGGCCGTAGCGCAGAATTACTCTAGTTACAAAATCACACAAACATGGAATCGTCTACCTAACCGAATTGTAGAAGGTACGTCAGTAAATATTTTATAGTAGGATTCACAGCTGTGAATTTGCAATTTTTCTAAAGTTTTTTCTAAAATTTGACACTTGGAATATCAGAACCCTTTTAAATATTGATCATGGTACCAACAGATCCAAACGCAGAACAGCACTGATCGCATCTGAACTCAGGCGATATGATATAGATATAGCTGCTCTTAGTGAGACAAGGCTTTGGGAAGAACGTTCAATCAAAGAAACTCAGGAGGGATTCATACTTTTATGGAAAGGATATCGTCAAAATGGGCAAAGTTTACACGGAGTTGGGTTGGGTATAAAAAATAAGTTATTAGAGAACCTCACAGAGTCTCCAAATGCATAAGCGAGAGGCTCATAACACTTCGTATCCCTCTGGCAAAACACCAGTATGCAACTGTTTTAAGTGCATATGCTCCAACATTACCTTCCAGCAATGAAATTAAAGACCAATTCTATCAGCTACTAGATGAAACTTTAGACCAAATACCAAGACATGACAAGATCATTTTAATGGGAGACTTTAATGCGAGAGTTCGAACAGACAAACATATATGGGAGAGAGTGATTGGAAAACATGGTATCGGAAAGGTTAATTCAAATGGAATTAGACTATTGAACCTATGCAGTGAACATGGCCTTAACATCACAAATACCATTTTTCAACAAAAGAATATGTACATACAAAACCTCTTGGATGCACCCCGTTCCAAGCATTGGTACCTAGTAGACTATATTATAGTCAAAAGCACTGACATTAAAGATGTGTTAATCACACGAGCAATGAGAGGAGCAGAAGAATGTACGTACCATCGTCTCATTATTACCAAATTAAACTTACGAATTGGTCCACCAATCCATCGCCGGAAAATGAATAAGAGGCGATTGAATTGCGGTGCTCTTAAGGACTCTTTAATTAGAAATGAACTACGAAAGATGATAGCCAAAAGCATGAAAAGAATACTACAATTGCTAATGTCAACAATGAAATTGATGCACTACTGACCACTTTCAACACAATTTTGTATGAATCTGCAGCAAATTGCATTGGATAAAAAACCAAGAAACATCAAGATTGGTTTGATGAGAGTTCTGACTCGATGCATATTCTCTTGAATGATATGCATAGAACACATAATGCATCCTTAAACAATCTATCATCACAGGGACTAAGAAATCGTTGGGAAAACATTAAAGCATAATCTCAAGCCCGTCTGCGGACTATAAAAATGACTGGCGAACAAAAGAGGCACAGAAAATTCAAAACTATGCAGCTATTAATGACCTGCACAATTTTTACAATGCAGTGAAAATTTTTAGCAACACAAAATTGTTCATTGATGCCTATCAAAACTGCTGATGGAAGTACTCTTTAAAAGGAACAATCACAAATAGTAAACAGATGGGCAGAATATTTCAAAGTTCTACTGAACCAGCCCAAGCAAACTGACAATACAGTACTAAACGAGCTCTTAATGCTGCCACAGCAATTAGGTCTTTGAAAAACAATAAAACTCCTGGGCCTGATAATATTCCAGCAGAGATCATAAAAGATGGTGGCTATCTTTGCCATAGGAATCTTCACATGATTATTTTAATAGTATGGACTGAAGAAACTGTTCCTCAACAGTGGAAAGACGCCAACATTGTAGCATTCTATAAAAACAAAGGGGAAAAATCACAATGTGGAAACAACAGAGGTATCTTCCTACTATCTATGGTGGGGAAAGTCTTGGTTAAGATACTCCTCAATCGCTTAATACATCATATATCTGAGGAAATATTGCTAGAGACTCAGTGTGGATTTAGACCAAATCGCGGTGCAGTTGACATGATATTCACATCGAGACAGCTTCAAGAAAAGTGCAAAGAATAGCATAAGGATCTTTTTATAGGATTTATAGATCTGTCCAAAGCCTTTGATACTGTCAATAGGGAACTGTTATGGGAAGTACTCCACAACACCAGCTCAGATGGTTTGGACACGTAATAAGGATGCCAGAAGACCGGCTACCGCGAAAAATACTCTACAGCCAATTAAATGAAGGTCGACGTTCAGCAAGTGGCCAAAAGAAAAAATACAAAGACAATATTACGGGAACTTTAAAGAAAATAGATAAAAGCCCAGCCAATCTGGAAGACTTTCCTGCCGATCGATATCATTGGAGGACAATAGGCCGTGAACAGGCAGAATAACTGGAAGAAGCATTAGACAATTAAGAAATGACAGACGTACAAGAAGGCATGCCCGACAAGCTAACCCTGTACCACCCGACGTGAACTTTACCTGTCCCGTTTACGACAAAGTGTACAGATTAAGAATAGGATTCTACAACCATCAACGGAGTCAACGATGATCCCTTGGAGAGCGTCGTCATCGGATACGATGGACTCTTATAAGCAAGAGAATATTACCCTAAAAACGAGATGGCTACATAAATTGCTTCTTTATTTTGGAGATATTTACCATTTAGGAAAATGAACAGGCAAATTTGTGCTCTCCCAAAACATTAGATCACTTATGAAACTACAAAAATCCATTCTCGGTATTTTTAATTATTTCTGATCGAATTTTATGACCGAATTTCGTGTTATTGGATATTAATCATTAATCGATACCAGTAGACAGACGTGGAAATGTGCGATGCTTAGCAGTAAGTAACCGTAATAGTAAGAATCTAAGTATCATTTCACGTAAAAATCATTCCTCCCCAACGTCTCCGATGTAGAGGTACAAGTTAGGCAGTATTAATGGGAGGAGGGCGTAGAATTTTGATTTTGATATATACTTTAAATTCCTAATAAATATAAATAGGCCTTAAAATAAATTACATTATATTTTTAACCTTTAAATTTAGTTGCACCTGGTACCTTATAGAAGCGGTACACACTCTCGACCAAATGCAACAGGCATTTTGCGAACTAGGTTGAGAAAGATTCTCACTCATTAGCTAATATCGCACGCTAGTCACCAACCAGCTTTCGTCAATTCATACCTGGTAGAGACCAGCAAATTGTGAGAACTGGTTCACCCACCTACATCATGGTTCTCAATTGTGTAGTGTGTTTTAATTTGTCTGTGCCCAAACAACCGCGACTCACCCTACCAGCCCAAACACCCAAGATTCGCCCTACAGCCCAAACACCCAAGATTCGCCTTCCCAGCCCAAACACCCAAGATTAGCCCTTACAGCCCAAACACCCAAGATTCGCCTTCCCAGCCCAAACACCCAAGATTAGCCGTTACAGCCCAAACAGCCGCGATTCGCCCTTCCAGCCCAAACACCTACGATTCGCCCTTCCAGCCCAAACACCCGCGCTTCTCCCTCCCGCCCCAAACACCCGCCATTCGCCTAACCGGCCCAAACACGCAAGATTCATCCTCCCGGCCCAAACACCCGCGATTCACCCTCCAGGCCCAAACACCCGTGATTCGCCCTCCCGTCCCAAACACCCAAGATTTGCTTTCCCGTATCAAACACATGCGTTTGCCCTCCACGCCCAAACACCAAAGATTCGCCCTCCCGGTCAAAACACCTAATATTCGCCCTATCGGTCCAAACACCCAAGATTCGCCCTCACGTCCCAAATACCCAATATTTACCCTCCCAGCCCAAACACCCAAGATTCGCCCTTCCAGCCCAAACAACCGCGATTCTCCCTTCCAGCCCAGACACCCACGATTCGCCCTCCCTGCCCAAACACCCAAGATTCACCCTTTCAGCCCAAACCCCCGTGCTTCTCCGTCCCGCCCAAAACACCCAAGATTCGCCTTCCCGACCCAAACACCCAAACACCCATGATTCTTCCTCTCAGCCAATTCGCCCTCCAGTCCCAAACACCGGCGATTCGCCCTTTCAGCCAAAAAACCCAAGATTCGCCCTACCGAACCAAATACCTGCAATTCACCCTCTAGGACCAAACACCTGTAATTCGCCCTACCGAACCAAATACCTGCAATTCACCCTCTAGGACCAAACACCTGTAATTCGCCCTACCGAACCAAATACCTGCAATTCACCCTCTAGGACCAAACACCTGTAATTCGCCCTCCCGGCCCAAACACCCAAGATTCACCTTCCCGGCCCAAACACCCAAGATTCGCCCTCCCGGCCCAAATACCCAAGATCCACACTACCAGCCCAAACATCTATCATTTGTACTTCGGAACCTCAATTCTGTGTACTATGATGCGATAAGACAATTCAAGGTCGTTACCTTAGCAGTTGGTTTTTCCGCTCTACACACTTTGAAGGTTAAAATATACCCTTCCTCTGATCTTTTGGATGCAACTTGCCAGAAGTCAGACACAGTATAAGGCCTTCACGAAGGCTGCTCTTGCTATTTATTCCATCATGAACGATCTTCCTTTTCTTTACTTATCCATCTTTACCTTCAACTCTCTATCTCCTCTATTTATATTTCTCCACAGACCGTAAGTAAAAGTGGCCATCCTGGAATGGGGCCAGCCCACTTGGATCTATCCGATGTGAGGTTAAGTTGGAATAGAACCCTCCTTTCCTAGCTGTTGCATGGGCCGCTCCAACACGAGATGGAATAGTATAAAATTCCCCCATTTGCCACTTCATTTTCCACTTTTATTCGAAAATCCTCTGCCCTATATAAATAGGGGAAGGGGATCATTTTAGCATCTTCAGCCGTAGATGGGTGGATGTTTAATTGCGAAATTAACCAAACAATATCTTGATCATTAATTTTGGATTTTACTATCAAGATATTTATTATTATTCTTTGGTTTTGTTATCAAATTATAAGCAATTTCGTTAATTTAGTTGTGAAAACTTTGTGGAAATACATACTCCAACAATCGACAATGTAAAAGGAGAGCAGATTCCTAGCGCTTTCGTCTTTATTTACCAATTTTACTTGAAGGAATGAAAACAGAAACAAAATATATAAGCTTAAACAATAAATAACTTTGAGCCCTCCATTCCCCAAATTTAAAGTGTGAGGGAATAAAATATTTTCAAATTTTATTTTTAGAAGATGATAAATGATGATTTGTAATGACTTCAATAAGAATGTAGGTATGAGAGAGTGTTTTTGTTTTTATACTTCGTATTTGAACCCATGAAGTGTCATATGAATTTATATATCTGATAATGGGAGAATGGTTAAATTTACTTGAGGTAACTAAAGTAGTAATTGTTAGAAATGCATTAACATCGAAATTATTAGGCCAAACAATTAAGGCATCATCAACGTACGGCAAATAAATCAATGAGTTTCATTAATTCGCCTTAATATTCTGAGAGACAGAATTTAAATTTGGCTAATATATGTATTGTATGTAAAATATAATTCTAAGACAAATTATGTTCTATGTAATTTTCCCCACGAGTGTTAACATGTTCAAAATTGAGTTTTTCTGTTCGATGTTAAAATACTAAATATTCATTTAAAAATAAATTCATATTTTTAACCATTTGCCATAATTATATTTCCTTAATGTAGTCAAAATGAATGAGCATAACAATTTTCGACAAACTTTGTAATGTTTAACAATCTCTCATTATATGTCTTTGAGCAATTATGCCAGTTGTAATTGTGTAGTAGAAGTGATTGGACGTCAGATTTGGGGGGTAAGTAGTTTTGTAATTCTGATAATTGTAATCATCATTATTATATTTGTTTAACTAGTATTTCATTCGCTTGCTAAATTAACTTGTATTACGAGGGGTGGTCAATAAGTTTTGCGAATCGGTAGGGCAAAACAGAGGAAGGGGAATGCTCACACCTCGTCTATTTAAGAAGCAGTAGCTGATCTCAGAACGTCAGTCACAAATTTTTCAACAATGGAGAAGGTTGAACACCACGCAGTGATCAAATTTTTGACCAGGGAAGGCAAGAATGCAAAAGAGATCCATGAACGCATGGTTGCAGTGTATACCAACACAGCCCCTTCCTATGAAACCATTGCTCGCTGGAATAGGAGGTTCCGCCATGGTCGTGAGACCCTTGAAGATGACCCCCGTACAGGACGCCCGTCAGACGTGACCAACGAGGACAATGTGGCTCGTATGTAGAGGATGATCCTCGAAAATAGACGGATGAAGGTCAAAGAAATCAAGCGAGAACTTGGAATATCACATGGAAGTGTTATCAACATCATCCCTGGCAATTTGGCCATGACTAAGGTCTCTGCTCGTTGGGTCCCTAGAAATCTCACGCCCAATGATCGACCTTAACGTCGAAAAAAGTCCACAAGGCCAGAGTTGTACAAGCTACCCTGCGCGAGTGCGGATTCGAGGAGCTCAACCATCCCCCTAAAGTCTAGATGTGGCCCCTTGCGAGTACTTTTTATTCCGCCAGCTCAAGACTGCACTGCGTGGACGCCGGTATGGGGACGATGAAGATGTCCAGGAGTGGATTGAACAGCAGTCGGAAGATTTCTGGTTGTCGGGAATTCGAAGCCTCAGAGACAAGTGGCGTAAGGGCATTGAAGTCGAAGTTAGTTATATTGAAAAATAATATAACACTTTTCCTCATATCTCGTTTCCTTATATCCGAATTGCAAAACTTATTGACCGCCCCTCGTATGTCATTTTCTATCATGATAACGTATGTGGGAAAATGTATAGATGTATAGCTAAAAAAGGGATAATCTAATAGACAGTGAGATGACAGATGAGCTAGCTTTACTTTTGAAGACAGTCTTATTTCCTCTGTACGGAATGTGCAAGAGGAAAAAAGGATATTTGTTTCCATTGTATGGTAACATTGACTTTAGTATTCGCGTTGAGCTGGCTATGAAAACTCACCATTCCACCGGATCATGCTTCAACCTAACAACATTATACATACTATTCACAGCGTTAAAGAAACACAGGATATTATTAATATTAAAGTAAATTTTAAATTTATCTTCTCTTTTCCGGTACATAGATGCCTTGCATCCTTCCCCTCGTACATTAACATTGAGATAGCGTGGATGTTAAAAGTTCAGTTCCAAACGTAGTAATAGGTACCGAAGTCTCAGATTAATCATCTAGTTCATCTTGCCTTTGAAAAATGGGGATCCGTATTCATTCTTGGCAAAAATGCTTCGTCCATTTCTTTGCTGCCACTACTTTCTGACTCCTCTGTTTAAATATCCATTACACCTTCCATCTAAAAATGAAATAACTACATTGCGCAACTTCAACCCAAACAATTAAAGTAATACTTTATTATACATAGAAGTAAAATTATGTAGATTTTATAATAAGTTTTTCTACTTTCATTTTGTAGTAGATGTGATACTGCTATTTATCATCATGAGGGACAGATTATACAGACAGTGGTGCGTTGGGATAATGAAGAGCCTGTCTTCTCTTATGTTTCTGTACTTTGTAACATCTATCATGCTTAAATAGCAGTCTTCTTGCTGGTTCTTCGGTTTTCTCTATACTCTAAGAATATCAAAAGGCATGGCCTATCTTTAACTTTTCAACCACTTCTTGGAGTAGATTGACAGCTTACACATATCATATGAGAGGTACATATTAGTAGCTTTCCTTGGTCATCCATTAAAATTACAAAGTAGAGTCTCTTCGCTATCCAGAATTTGACACTTTACACGATTTTATGTGATATATGCTTTGTCCCAATGTAATATCCACAAACATAAGTAAATCAATGTATTGGGAGAAATTTGCCATCTCTAGTAGCCATACCCATGTAGAATAAAATTATATTCTAGGAAACAATTTGAAACAGAAAAATAACATTAAATTGTACAATATATAAATCATTTTAAGGTGGTTTTAATAATCTGAAAAATATTTTTTCCTCTAACGGTTGATGATACGGAAATGATTATAACAATTTTTTAATTAATAAAAATACTTGATTAATTTTTAGCATTTTATCTATTAACTTGCTTATGTGTTGATAACTCGTTTTATTCATCAAAATTTGCATAAACTTTACATAGGTACTTTAAGCTTATAAGTTATTGTACTTCATTTATAGGAACTTTGGATTTACTGGACAAAGATTTGTGTAATATGATGTAATAGACATACAGGTGTTTTTAGATTTTTGGACGGTATTGAACTGTCATAGAATACCTTTTTGATCGAGTAATACTTTTGTCGAAGTATACCTTTTTGTCGTGATATACTTCTTTTTTTTGAAGTATGCTTTTGTCTAGGAGTGCTAATTTTGTTGTTTTTAAGAAAGGGCTGCTTCAACACGTAAGGATATAGAAAAACGCACAGGAATTCCCAAAATAAACTTATATTTTAAATTTAAAAATTTACTACACAAAAACAAAACATGAACCACAAAATACTACGAATTTAAAATACACAAAAATTACTTTAAGTTTTTAAGTAAGGCTTTTTAACTTGACCCTCTAATATTGGCTAACTCGCTACTCACTTCAATAAAAAAGAAATAGGGTTATTGTCTCGACTGGAGTTTAAATACCTTGTTTGCTTTGGCGGTGGGTTTGAGTTTAACATTGAACTCAATGAGCCCAGACACCACAGGAATCTGGTGGGTCTTTTGACACGTGCATCGGCAAGAATGTTGGAGGTGGACAGGATGACTTGGCAGTCACCAGGGACTTTGGTGAGCGTAGCAGGTGGGGGTCCACACGGTATTCGGGGAAGGCAGGTCTTTTTCAAAGGCTAGAACTATTACAGTGCTTTAGGAGGCACCGGGATAGGCAGGGTCTCTCTGGCGAGAGTAAGTTGAACTTGGTTCTTAAACCAAGTTAACTGGGAGTTCGGTGTGATCACCAGGTAAATGTCTCGAGGAGGAGCTTTTTTCTTCTTCGTTACGTAATTCCTCAAGGACGAAGACTACCCCTGAGCTTTAGGATGCACCCGGATAGAAGGAGTCTCTCTAACGAGAGTCAGTTTAACTTGAACAGGTTAACTTAAAGTTCGGTTTGATAACCAGGAACTAGCTCGAGGATGAGCTTCTTCTTAGCTCCAGTCTTGGTATCCCGGCCTCTATTGCTGGGGACTTCATAGCCTAGCGACTGACGTATTCTACCTTGTTTTTCCCAATTGCTTGGTATTTATACCTCGTCACTCCACTGGGGTAGAGGTAGGAGGGGGGGGGGGCTTGTGGACGGGCCACAGGAGGGTTCTTACTCCAACGGTTTTTCTCATCAAGTCTTACCTCTGTTCCAGCTAGCCTTCGAGCTTGAGAGAAACACGTCTCCAATTTCGTACTTTTTTTTAAAATTAAGTATACCTCGTAGGGGAGATCTTGCCGTTTAAACCCGTTTGGCTTTTCATAGAAACAAGTGGCGAGGGGCTGTGGTTACGAGCTTGACCCATGGTGCCTGGCCCGGATGTTTTTCCGGTCACCGTCCCGTGTCTCAACTGGGAGAGAACGAGAGACGGACAATTCCCCTTCATGAACATAAGATTTATATAATGTTTGGTTATGTATTTATGTTTAAATGTTGGCCAAATTATAGGCCTCAAAATAGCAACACTATTTACGGGGAACTTACAATGGACATCAGAAAGAAAATATCAGCTCCTCAAAAGGTTTGAATGAAATATGCCCCATCGGTAAGCATTATGAAATTTGCACAAAAAGATGGCACAAACTAGATCATATTAAGACTTCGAGAAGATGTCTTGTAAACATTTTTGTTTTTCAAGATGTCTGACGGAAATAATTTACTTTTTTCTAAATTTGAAGCAGGTGATAAAAGGAATCAACGATCTCCCTAACATCAAAACTTACATAGGTTTGAAGAACAAATGAATTCGAGCAGTGTTTAGTCTAATACACTGCTAACAATGCTTTTACAGGACATTTGACATAAAATTTTATTCTTTTATAGAGTGACCGAATGAGGAGATGCGTTAAGGAAATCAGAAGAGATAAAAGAGAGGGAGAGAGATCGAGAAAGAGATCCAGAGTGATAAGGTATTAATGTAGTTTACTATGTGAGTATTACGTTAATCATTTTGTTCCTTTTATTTTTATTTTTCTTACATAAATTTGTTATTGTAAGCAGTAGAAGTAAATGTTTTTGTTAGTGACTGACTTAAGTTTACAATAATATCAAGGGTAAAGTCGAGCATTAGGCCACACTTACAAAGTTGATCGTTGTTAATCTATTTATGTATATATCTGTACCAACTCGCCAGTCGTAGCATGTATACCACTAGGAAATCTTTTTCTTTTTGGTTGGTCATCTTTGGCTAAGTCTGAATGACTTGAACAAAGGCAGTATCAAGTCGGTGAACAGCTGTTCCCAAACATTTCTCAGACGAGTTTTTTGTACTAAATTCATAGTTAAATTAATAATATGTGCGTAAAATTCTGATAACATGTTTATTTTAATCTGCGGGCACCAGTAATTATAAAAATAAGGACAGCCATATTTCCACTCCAAGTTGTTTGTACATGGTTGATGGATAAAATTGCCCTTGGACGTAAATGAGGATATGCAATTTGGTTTGTTTTTTTGGCATTAAATTTTTTAAGATTAGCATCTAGAACGTTTTGTAACAGGTTCACAGGGGCGGGGCAATCATTTACTACACAGAAGCATAGGGAATACTTACATAATTAAAAAAAGGACTGAATGACAAATCCAATTCAATGCAATCATCCTCGGATGGAAACAAGTCTCAGAAATAACTATCATACAGAATATCATATGCAGACTCTTTAACGAGTGTTGTAAAAAAGTGAGTGATAATAAGTAATAATGTATTATTTAACAGCGACTAGAACATTAAATTAAGATATAGCATAAGGGGTGTGTCTCGGAATTACAAATTCCTAGCCTTTCTTTTCAATAACCTCTTAAAGAAGATGATTATGCCTAAATAAGTTGGTTAAAAACAGCTAAAGTCTCTCTTCCAAACCTAGGATATGGCAAATACTGACTAGATCACGAGGTACCTTCCGTTTTATCAGTATTTTTCAGCAAATATTATTTTGACCATTGTGAAATTGTCGTAGATTCTTTGTTCAGAATATTATATAATTTGTAATTATTAGCAGCTTTATTCATTCTAGCTGAAGATGTATAAATTAAACATTTCAAGTAGAATGAACTACAAAGTATTTAATAGTAATTTCAACAAATATAACGAAATATAATAAATATTGCGCTCGTTTTCTTTTACTGAAATGGAGATATTATTTCAATAGGAGGATAGTCAGATACAACGATATTAATATAGATATTATGGACAAATGTTTTTATACAAAGCTTCCCTGATTTATATAACTAGCCTAAATCTTATACTTGATTTTCAGTAGCATAGAGAACTAGCAAATTGCTATGTATAATTTTTGAAAGTTGAATATACCCCCCAAAGTAGTTTATTCATAAAGTGAATATTTAATGCGTTGCTCCTTCATCATTATGAATTCGGTAAATCGCTTTTGCATTACATGATGATTACTTTCCTAACTCCAATTACACAGTCAGTTGTTAAGAGTTTGTTACTTGAAGATGTCCAAACAGCTTCTGCTAAACTCCGTAGCTTTAAAGAGAATCCCTATTCTTGGCATCTGTTGTTATGACTTTTGAAAAGTCTCTCATCATCTTGACATAACTTTCAGTAATGTCATCCACTGGTTTCAAATTCTTAAAATAGTCCAACGTTGTTCTGTGGCCAAGGCGCAACCGATTCCAGAAGCCAATCTGATCTAATGTTCAGTTTATCCAGCAGAAAATGTGAGTCTGTAAAGCTATCTGGCTTCTATGTGGCATATAACTGGCAGCAATGTATTGTTTCAATGCTTCCATCGTTAGGTACTATTTCTGGTACCTTACAATGTTTAGTCTTTCCAGCTCTGATACAGTGTCTTCGGCGTGCTCAACCTGACTGTAATTATTAGCATTTTCATGGAGTCTAACTTCTGAACTGATAAATAGTCTGCATTGGACTCCAGTAAATATCTTAAGGAGGCGTTCCTCCAAGAACAATGAGTGTGGTTGTATCTTTGTAGCCTTTCTTCTGTTAGAATATATTTGAGTATTTCTCCACTGTTCTTCTTCTTTCCCTTCAGCCATTTGTTGTTGATAGCTAGTATCTGTGGGCAAGTAGGTCCAAACATTGTTCAGATGCTCAAACTATGGATAATCTGGCCCCTTTACATTGACAAACAGCTTCATCCAAACTGCACAAAATAGGATTTCCAAGATGTCATGTTGACAGACTAGATAAAAAGTTTTAGTTCAGTATTTTCTCGAGAAGTTTGTCAACTCTCTGTGAACTTCACTGTTACTAGATGTTGTTTTAAAAACAAGTATCATTATCTTTATGTGCGATAAGATTTTGCTTTGCGATAAGAGCTAGTCCCAATAACTTTTATTCATTATATAAAGTTTGACCAGACAATAACATAGCTAAAATCTCTCAGGTACCTCCAGGTTCACTGACCAAGACAGCTGTGAGCAACTTTCCATACTAGTGTAAGGCAGCATACAGTGGGTTATTTTCTCTAAACTTGAACAAGAAGCTGTGGCTGATATGATTCTTGAACAGCATTCTTCAGCCACGAGTTTTGAAGTTAAGATGATGAAGTTATCCGATCAACCCCTTCTTGTTTTCACGGTGGCAGAAACTATGGCACTAACTTGATTGTCTAATGAACCAAGACGATCACCTGTATTGTAGATTAAATCTCATTCCATGACCTTCCTTATAAACCTCAAAGTCACAATAATCACAGTGTCTTGATGGCGGAACATCCAGGATGAGGCTAATGGTAACCATATCCTCTGTGTTAGCCTCAATGTCAGTTGAGTTACCCAAAGTAATGTCATTCTTATGAACCAGTGTTTATTTTTTTCTGTTGCTGCTGTAAAATAAGGTAACATGTTAAGACATTAATTATTATGTACATTCTACAGGGGTTGGACAAAATAATGGAAACATTAATTAAATTACTGACTTTGAGTCCCCTCCTTCTTAGCAGTATAAATAGATTCCATACGCTGACCAAGCGATTCATACAGTTTTGTGCTGTATCATTACAAATTTAACTGGTTACGGGTGAAACCTGCTCTAGCTTATTCGTAGATGCTTATTAGAGGCAATATATCCCCTAGTTTTTGCTCCAATGTACACATAAAAACTTGATTATGGCAAGATCTGTAAATTATGGAGATCAATATGTGTTAAACGTCATTATCAGGCATTTTAAACAAGTTTCAAAATCTTTTTGATGTGAATAGGTGCATTAGTTAATGTTTCCTTTTTTTGTCCAACCTGTGTATATATCACAATGGAGTAAACTTACTAAATTTTTTTATGCCTATAGTAATTGGTTTACTTTATTTCTGTTGTATGTTGCAGTCTTTCATTACTCTCTGCTTGCTACAGGGATCTTGTCTAAATAATTATCTAGATACGATTTATGACCGTTTCTCTCAGTCTTTGGCCATTTGTAGAACATGATACCTTCATCTTTCTTTTCTCTTGAGAAGTCTTTTGTTTTATAATTTCTGGATTTCATATATCAAAAACAAATACTCCTTTTTCCCTACAGGGTTACCTGCTCTTCCTTGGCCCTGCATCATAGCACAATGTTTCTCATGCAATTTAATGAAAAGCTTCACAATGTCGTACTTGGTAATTGTCTTGAGGTTTGCAATCTGCCAGAAGGGGATGACATATTCAACTGTTTCATATGCAAGATCTTGAATCTTGGGCCTTCCTGCATTTTCCAATAAACACTGAAAATTAGTGAAATCCTATAGTGCCTGTTTGTTAGGGGGAAGATGTTAAGCACTGATAAAAGCTGAATGGTATCCAACCATGAAATTTTCTGTAAGAGATCTTATTGATCTTATTGATGACTTTGTTGGCATCTGCCTGTGGAATGTACTTGAAGGTTATGAGATATCAATTCTGTGCCCATGGGACTCCCTCAGCTAATTGCTTAATATCATTGTGAATCTGTAACTGTAGATGGTTTCCTAGATTATAATAGAGTTTCTGTTATTCTCCCCAAAATGAGAGCTAGTAATTATTAATATTAATTATATTTTACTTATTATTTTTATACTAAATAATATTTAATTGTTATTCTTATTATAACTTAATATTTTAGAATTAATTATTTTTAATTTATTATTTTATGCTCTTTCATTTAATACCAAATTTGTTGCTATATCTTGTTTAGATCAACAGATATAGTGCAAGGAGCTTCGGAACTTGTGCTTTTAGCCTATTTTGAAGCAGAACATTTAAAGTTCAATGTGGCAACACCTCTCTACATTTTAAGTTACAATAATTATGATTTATGACTTGATCAGTTCAAAATCCATGGGAGAATGTGAAGTACGCTGTGAAAATGTGAGAGTTATTAAGAATAAGGTTACACATCGCCTCTAACCACTGTATTCAAAACTTCACTGCGATCTGAAGGTGGAATCAAACCAGGTGGGGCTAACAAGGTGTAAGAAAGTGCAAGTGGTGCTTACAAAAGTATTATCGCCTAACTTGGCAGATTTGTTTCAAGAATCGGCCAAAGATATCCCATTATCTAAAATTTATTGATTGTACAGAACTTTGATTCTGCTGAAAATAACTTTTGTCGTGTGCAAGTCTAGTCGCGGTTGATTCTGCATCTCTCTCTATGTCGTTCGGTCGGTTCCCGTTTTGCTTTTTTTTTGTTTTTGTTATAACATTCTAACTATTTGTTCGATTCTAACGAAATTTGAAAAACTTATGTTGTTTTACATTCTCTTCCGAATAATATAATTGCCAAAGTCCTCGTACGTTTCGCCAAAGACTCTATATTTCTTACAAGGTTTTAAGGTCCTGACGTAACATCAGAGCCTTTAAAGAAAATGGACCCGCAAGAAAAATAACGGGGATGGAAAAGGGCAAGCTATAAAATTCTTCTAGCTACCGATTTATGCAAAAACTCTCTTTTTTTCTTCAATAGCCGGTCCGAGATACGGAATATCACTCAAATAAATCAACTGAAACATCCATGCATCTAATTCATTGGTGAAAAGTCTGGGCAAAACGGGGAAATAGCCCGAAAATGAGTCACGAAAGGGAAAAAGGGCCGCCCCTCGCCATGTAAACAAACCTGACTAAGCAAAAAATAGGGGCTAACCTCTAAAAAAAAAAAGCCACTCATAGTGGTGTAAAAATACTTTTATATGTTAGTTTTTGAATCCCTGGATTACTAGCCCAAACACACGTGGAAAACGATTAAGTACCCAACTAAATACAAATACCGCAAACGTGACTAAGCAAAAAAAGGAAAGAACCTATAGTAAATTAATCGCAGCTCATAGCGATTGCCAAATAATTTCTAACATTAGTCTACAAATTTCTGAAATTATTTTAACATCCCAAACCCAGTGATAAAACGATTAAATACCCAAATAAATAAAACAACACTAACGTGTGTGATCAAAATAGATGAACTAACCTTATAAGATAACAATAGCCGCTTATAGTCATTTCAAAATAATTTCAAACATTACCCTACAAATATTTTCTCTGGTTTTAACCGAGAGCACGGAGGGGGGAAGGACGCTTACATACTTAAAGAAAAAAAAAAACAACCTAAAATGGCCAACGATCAGTTTTATCCTTTAGCCTATTTATATAGGAATTGCTCTAAGTGCACGTGATTAAAGCTATTTTAATTGTGTTTTCGATGCTAGTTTAGCTAGTTTAGGTTTAGTTATTGTACTTTTCTCCAATTACGGTATGTTCCTCTCATGTTTCAACCTTATGGCGTCAAATTTTAGCCTATTACTATATGAATTTCGCGAATTTCACCCTATTAAATCTATTTTAATTGGGTTTTCGATGCGGGCTTCAACAGTCAGAGCTGGTCTCGGTTTATTTCTTTAATTTTTGGCCACTTCAGGCTATGTTCTTTGAGTTGCGACTACTTTGTCGTCACTTCGTGGCCTATTCCTATAGGAGTTGTTTTAATTTCTCACGATTGAAGCTATTTTAATTATGTTTTCGATGCGGGCTTCGAAAGTTTTAGCTAGTTTAGGTAGATTTTTTCTAGGTTTCTCCCAAATCAGTTAAGTTCATCTTCGTTTCGCCAAATTCGGTCTATTTCTTTGAATTTTTAAGATCATGACGTCACATCAGAGCCTATTTCTATATGAATTTCTCTAATTTCACACGGCTAAATGCATTTTAATTGGGCTTTCGATGCGGGATTCGATATTTTCTTTTAAGGTAGTTGATATTTGTGTATGCTATCTTTTGCCAATTAAAGTCTATCCCTCTCATGTTTCAATGTTATGACGTCATAAATCTTAGCCTATTCATATAGGAATTGCTAAGTTCACACGATTGAGTCTATTTTAATTGTGTTTTTGATGTGGGCTTCGATATTTTTAGCCTGGTTAGGTTGATTTCTTCTTATTGCAAGAAAAAAAAACGAGAAAAGGGCAAGCTATAAAATTCTTTAATCTACCGATTACTCCCCAAACTTGTTTTTTAGTCGCGATCGACTCCATATCTCACTATGTCGGTTGTTTCTGTCCATATTTTTTTTTTTATGTAATAACATTGTAACGATTCTGCCTACTGTATCTAAATTTAAGACACATATGTTGCTTAACATTTTCTTTCGAATGATATAATTGCCAAAGTCCTCTCACGATTACCCGGGAATTATTTTGTTGGACAATAGCTTCATTAACATTGGTCCGATTCTAACGAAATTTGAAACCCTTATATTCTTTTACATTTTCTTTCGAATGGTAGAATCGCCAACGTCCCCCCAAGGTTAGTCTAGGATTTATTGAAAGTTTTCAAGTTCGTAAGGTCATAAATCAGAATAAGTAAGTGCACGCGACTTTTTGGTCAGCAGACCTTATTTTATCTTATATTGATTTGCTGACAAAATTTAATGTTTTTTAAGTGTTATTATAAAAATGAAGATTTATCATCGATACACAGATGAGTAGAATAAAGACTACTGTTTGGATCAGAGGTCGTATGTATAGTTTTTATTCCTCTTTTAGCCAGAGTAGTTGTCACAAGGGAAACTTTTCTTCCTATTCTTTTCTCTTGGTTCGGAGCTCTTAAAGTATTCCATACTATTACTCTAAGTGCTCCTTGTTCTTACCATAGACTTGTTTTGATTTTTTGATATGTCCCTTTGAGTATACATACCCTTATTGGCTTACAACATTTTCCACTTTTTACTAGCAAATTACTTTAAATTGGTTTTCGCCTTCCAATAAAATTACGCGATATTTATACATTCCATTCATAAAAGTATTTATGCGTAAAAACTCATTTCATGTTCTTTATAGTGGCAACATGGTGATTAGCAATTACTCTTCTCATGAGAGCAAAGCTCGTAATTTCTTTAAAAGGATTTTTACTGCTGTATTAGGGGAAAAAATATAACTAGAAGTGTAAGTAAATTATGTATGGAATCATGGATACGCCATTAATGCGTGTATCGTTTTTGCCTGCTCAGAGAACTCACCCATAATTATCACTAATTTTGGGATCGTTTTGATTCAGAGATACCAATTTCGACCTATTTGTTATCAACTCAAACCATAACATTTTCTTGTATTCTAAAATCGTGTTGTATCATCTATACAAATCGGATTTTTTGCATTAATGAGCCATTTGGTTAGCGAAAAAGCTAGTGAAGCTTCATGTCGGTGAATTTCTAGTAATTTAAGGGAAATTTAAAAAAACATGATCATAAAACGTGAGGGAACCTAATTATAATGCAACTTTGAAATAAAACTAATATTGGAAAGGGAAAAAGCAATGAATGTGTACCATTACGCTCACATTTAACAACATAGTGCAATTATTCCCGACAGTTTACGATTCATGTCACAACACTCGTAGTAGGATTGAAAGAGATTTGTGGCCCAAACTTGAAAATATGTGTTTTCCTATATTATAGATACATCACTGAAGATCAGAATTACGTGCACCAAGGTCTATTTAATTCGTTAAAGTGGCAGTGCAGCGTTTTTTCTTAGCACTTAGTTTTTTGGGGTGGTTATTGCATCCCATATCTAGTCAATTACTAAATTATTTCTGTCAGTCACTGTTTAAGTCATATAATAATTTTTATAGAATTATTTATTGCAATCTAAAGTGAAAATCTAGACCGAAAATGGCCTAAATAGGATGCGAGCAGAAATTTAGAAGTTAGGAAAATAGAACTAAGACACAGGGAAATTTGATACTTTTTATAAACCCATATCAATGAACAATTTAATAAATAACTACCTAATTATCTTTTAAAATACTTATGTTTGCAAGAGCTAATCTTACGACAAATTTAATTCTATTAATAATTTTCTTTTTGAAAAGTAACTAAGAAAGAAATTACCCAATACTAGGAATGACTACTTTAGGATGCCTGGATATAATAGCTTCTTTTAAAGGGGGGTTATTCAAACACAAATAACAATTACGCCGCAATTAACATTTTGTTTGACAACTAATCTTCGAAAGAAATTGCTCTCTCTGACGAGGTCACGCAAAGGTTTGGCTCAAGTAAAAAACAACTTTGAACAACAAAAAGAAAGAAATAACACGCAAATAAAGTGTAAAATACCCTACAAATGTAGTTGAATACGAATCCCAATACAACTCTTCAGAAACCATCTTTAACTTTACATGATACCCAGAGAACAAAAACATCTAAAGAGGATCTTCAAACAAAAGATTATGAAATGACACTATTAATTAAAACGAGCAAATATTTAAAATTAATACATACCGTGAACCTCAACTAGCGAAATATAGCGTCAACTTGTAGACTGTTGATGACATCAGTTTTACCGTCAAAAGTCGCAAAGAATCAAAAATTTCGATCATGTGAGGTTATTTTAGATAAAGTCATACCTCTATTAGATTGTATAATGTACGTAGGATGTTGTCATGTGCCTAGTGTAGTAACATACTTTGGATTTAAGGGCATGCTTTGCTTGCGATATCGCTTATAGTCTACTGCTGTTGGCTAACCCTTGTGGTTAAAAGGGGAAGCCCAGTGAGTTAACCTTCCTGCGCTTGTACACAGCCTCTCCATCACCAAGACTTCTGCTGTGCCTTTTCGTGGCCACAAATGATAACTGTGCCTAGAATCCCCTAGACTTTACCAACAGGGGATATCGCAGCAGCAGTTCTTCTCAGAGGAACGGTGTGCAGGCCGATCGGTGGGTGGAGATGCTCTGACACCTATGAATCACTGCTACCAACCCCAGTGCTTGCTGGGTTAGTCTGGTAAGAAAAAAGGGTAAGGGAGTACACCATGAGAGAAAGGTGGTGTGAAGGGCACGCTTAGGCGGGCCGTAAATGCTGCACCTGTAATTAAGTGCAATAGGTTATCATACTGGGCCTCCCCCTTGCCATCATCTACCCCTGTCCAGCACGAAAAGTGTATTCCAGGACTTGCACACCCCTGGTGATCATTGCCTCTTCTTTGCAGTGGTTCTCTTTCTTTTGCTAGCTCACCATTGTTTCCTGAATTGTTCAAAGCCCAACGGCGATGGGGTGCTGGATGACTGGAGCAGGAACTGGATGGTTCTGGGTGCTGTTAGCCTTGTCCCTGCACGTCAGTGGCACAAAGCTAGTATAGTCGCTGGTGGCTAGGAAAGGAGAGGTAGCCACCTTCCAGAGATTCCTGTGGGCTTGAGAAGACCTATTTAGGATGAACGCTGCTCATCGCAGAACGGGGAAGGACCTTGAAAAGATAATAAAACCTTAAACAAAACACTAGTCTGCGCTGTTCTAAGGTCTACCACATAATAGCTGGTTTAGGCCAGTTCTTTGCGTTGAATCTGAATATCATGCCCATTCTATCTAATTATATCAAGTTTTTGAGATATAAGCACATGACAAAATTTATTTTATTCTAATCAATTTGTAGGGGAATGTACACATATTAGTAAATTTTGAACTGATTTATCCACAGAAGGTTTACATAATGTTCTAATTGATACCAAGAAGAGTAGGACATACAAAAAAAAGCTACTCATGGATAAATGGTCTCTTCAGGGACGTCTTATTGTGCCTAGCAGACATCAAATCCATTTTTAGGCACCAAAAAGTGTCATCCATAAATTTGACATCCCAACGCCCCTGGTAGCGTTCCTCCATAACACAGATATATTGTTGAAAGCGCTCACCCTGTTCTTCAGTCAGCTTTCCACAATTCTCAGGAAAATTGTCCATCTGGGCCCTAAGGAAATGCATTTACGCTGACTTGCGCGCACCAGGTTTGCGGAAATTTCCATTTACTAGTCAACTGCCTTCTAATACTGAGGACTTCTGTGGTTGTCAAGAATGTTTGCAACGACTGACTTAAGCAAGAACCAGGCAGAGACTCCAGCTGAATTTAGTGGTTCATCAAAACTGGTGGCCTTGATGAGCTTCCATCAAAATACCTGGCTTCAGTTTATCCATGCTGACACTTGGAACCTTTCGACGAAAGAAAGCAAATCCTCTACCTTACCTGCCCATTCCATTGACAAAGTTCTTGATTGAGCCGAGGTGATGTGAAGAAGTAGAAGCAATATCTTGCTCGGTTCAACCAGAGGATGAGACAAAGCGTTGTGTGAACCGGGTTCCAATCCTTGTCTCGACGGCCAGTCTTGTCTGACTTAATTCTGGTCGTAATTACGACTATCCCGCAAGCACATATAGCATGGATACTTTGTGTACCCAGCTTGAATGCCTAGGGTGAGTCCAACAACTTTAAGATCTGCACAGATCAGCCACTTGTCTTCCTGGAAGTTGAAAGAAGAAAACAGATTTTCGATGCTGTTGTAGGATTATTTAATTGTAGCTGAGTGTACAACAGGGATCGATGAAAACTTATTGCCTCATTTAAGAAGAAATGTCTTGAGACTACTGTTAGCTGATTCAATGAAAAGTCTTTATTCCATAACATCATACTTCAGGCCTATTAATTTGTGCACTATGCAGGTCAGCAATCTTGTTACAGTAGACTAGTAAAGAGGCTTCATCAAACGTGAAAAAATTTCTAAATTATTTCTCGCGATACCACTGGCAAAAGAATATTGTCCCTGGTGTCATCATACATTTCTCTTTGAAGCCGTGAACCAATAGAGGAGCAGATCCTTTGGAAAGGTTTACGTTTCGTGTTAGGTTGTTGAGTTCGGCTTGCGTAAATGGCACCAGTTAATCGCTCTTTTCTGGCTAGTATGCATTAAACTCGGCTGTATCGGTAGTGTCATTAGCCTCGGAATCAGAGCTATAACAAATTGTAAAATCAAGCTCAAGAATAAGAGAATCGGGGACGTGTGGGACTGATTTTATAGCAAAAGGAACATTTGGGTATTGAACATGCTGCTTGTTCTTGCAACTGATGTCTTTCAATTTTGCATGCGGAAGTAGCAGTCGGTGACGTGATATTTGCCTTCCTTCCACACCATTGAGACACTTCCTTTTCACTTTAATCGAATCTCTTAACTTTTCCCCACATGTTTTACAGCAAATATGTGTAGGAAATCCCTTATTCTGGTCCATTAGTTTGACTTGAAAGTAAGCATATTCGTTTTTCACAAAATCCATCATATTTTCTTGAGGGTCTGGTAGATCAACATCTCTGCATATGTAACAAAACCTATTCGGATTTTCTTTACACGTACAATCTATTGTAATACAAATATAAACCTAGAGAGATAAATAAAATAGGTCACGTCAGGTTACTAATCACTAGAGTGGGAAAAAAGAAGTAATAAACGTTTGGATGATATGAATCGAACATATCTTAGAAACCAGACCTGACCAAGGAAACCTAATTATATTCTTAAATTTAGCTTGCAAAAAATGATTCTAAATCAGTTGGAAAACCTTTGACTTTGAAATATTTTTGAAACAAAAGCCAGTGAAATAAAAAAGAAAGATAAATTAATGTTGCTGGGAGAGTTTAATGCAAGATTTTTCAAAGAGCGTAATGTATGGAACAATGTCATTGGAAGTCATAGAGTGGACAAAGTGAATGATAATGGGCTCAGCTTGCTGGCATTCTGTGATAGACCTCAGCTAACCATCACCAACACTCTATTTAAAAAGAAAAGAATACAAGACTTCCTGCATGCACCCACGCTCAAAACATCGGTATCTCATTGATTATGTTATAGTTAAGACAAAATATCTTCAAGATGTCCTTCACACGCGAGCAATTGGGGCACATTCTGCTGGACAGACACCATGCTAATAGATCTAATCTAAAACTTTTCATCAGCCCGTCTATGCATCGACAAAAATCAATTAAAAATTAACTTAACACCAACAATTTTCCAAGGGAGAACTTAAGAAATAATTTTAATAGTGGCATAGATCCAGTACTGACTAAAAAGAAACTTTTAAGTGATATAACAATTCAATTACAAATAACTTGATATTTTTAGTGCTACGGTCTTAGAACTAGCAAAAAACTCACTTGAGACCCAAACAAAAGAGAACAAAGATTGGTCTATGAGATTATTGAAGCCATCCTTCCTCTACTTGATAGTATGGATAAAGCTCACAATGCCTCTCTAAAACACTTAAATTAACAAGGCCTAAAAATGCCCTGCCAGAACACAAGGAGTGAAGTAAAAAGAACAATGAGAAATTTAAGGAATAACTAGTGGACAAAGAGATGACAAGAAATTCAGACATATGCAGATTATCACGATATGCACCAGTTCTACGATGCTGTGAAAATACTCTACGGTCCACAAAATTGTTCATATATTTCAGTAAAAACAGCTGGTGGGCCTACAATTCTTAGAGAAAAAAGTCAAATAATCCAAAGATTGGCTGAACACTTTCAACATCTATGAAATCAAGAAAACCAAACGATAGCACTACCCTTTTTGAAATAGATTGGTATCCATCAACACACGAGATGGATCTTCATGCGAACTTCAATGAATTGATCGGGGCAATTGAGTCACTCAAAGACAACAAATCTTCAAGCCCTGACAAAATGCCGGCAGAGATTTTAAAGTAGGTGGGATATTTGCCTTAAATATAACCTTTACATATTCATTCTGGAGTTCTGGGACAAGGAGTTTTCGCTACAACCGTGGAGGGATGCTAATATCATAACACTATATAAAAACAAGGGCAGAAAAAACATTTATGGCAACAGCAGAGGTATATCACTACTTTCTGTTGCCGGGAAAGTTCTGTAAAAAATTACGTTGCGAAGACTAACATCTTTGATCACAGATCTAATACCGAAATCACGAGGACCGAGGTACAGTTGAGATGAGTTTCATAGATTGGCAACTGCAAGAAAAGTCTAGAGAGAAAACCTAAGATCTGTTTATGGCTTTCATTGAGCTTACGAAGAACTTTGACACTGTAAACAAACAAAACTCTATTTGAGATTATGCGTATTTTTTGCTGGCTACCAAATTCGTAAAGATTGTAAGAGAGTTCCACAGCCTTATGTATGCCAAAGCGACAATGGGCAGTATGGATTCAAACCCTTTTGCTAACTCTAGGGTCAGAATTAGGCGTGTGATATTCCCAGTCTTGTTCAACATGTACCTAGTATGCGTCAGTACACTACTCTACTGTAGTGTACGTGAAAAAAGCGGAATAACTATCAATTTCAGGCTGGATTGCAGCCTTTTTAACATTAGAATATTTCAGGCAAGAACCCAGCTCTCATATACCACATTCTGGACCTACAGTATGCAGATGACTGTGCTCAGGTGGTTAACTTACCAGTGGCACTGCAATATTTCTTAAGAACTGCTTCTGATATATACACTAGATTAGACCTTGTTGTAAATATAAAGAAAATAGAATTACACAGTGGCCTGATGAAGCGCTTCCTAATCTCCCAGTGTTTCAAATTGATGGTGAGGATCTGGCAAACTTCCCATCTGATAGATAATGTAGCTTTAACCCTTTTATAGGAGAGCTCCTTCGAGTTACTTCTTTTCTGTACACCTTTTTAAATTGTTCTTTAAATATTCCGTCATAAATCTATACCATTAAAGCGGATTTTTCCGATAATAGATGCAACTTTTCTTAGTAATACACAAACAATAAAAAATTCCGCTCCACTTATACATATTTAATTAAGGATAAGAAAATGATATTTAAAACCCTCGTGGAATTACCTAAGTGGCTGTGAGTTATTTTCGAGTTAGCGTAAGACTATCAATGCCCGCACATAGGATTGCACAATTATTTTTTTTTATTTTCGTATGTTTTCACTAACTCGTAAGTTTATATATACTGGTCACTAAATATGGTAAATCAATCTAATAATCTTGCGCCATGTCATTTATTTGGCCAACAAGGTATGCGAATTTAGGGCATATGAGATGCCAAGAATATGAATATTATTCCAATAAAAATCATGAATATTTCTCTACTAAAGTAAAATTCAATCAAAAAATGGTAAGTAAACTTGCGACATGCTCACTTCTTTGGTGTGTACTTTGAGGTAACCTGTCTTCACCACATGATCTTATAGATTGTAGGCATTCTTTAACCTTCGGTATGGTTAGCCTATACTCTCTGTTCACCTCGCAAGCCTCTATTATTTCTTTCGAGTAATTGCATCCTGATTTTCAATACACCTTACAATTTATCATCAAGGAGCCACAAACAGTCCGGCATAACCTACGACCATTTTAAAAAAAATTGTTTTACATGCATTCGATCTATCAACACGCCTTCATTTCCTCCTTATTTTATACTCAATCCATTTACTTTTTATTCTTCTTTACTCTCCACATTCATTAAGGTTTCTCTCCAATGCACTGTTCAGTCTAACCTTACACAGCACAAGCATGTGATCAGATAGTCTCATAATCACACCTCTTAAAGCTTTCACACCAAATACGGCCCTAAGGATAGTCTTTCTTACTAGGCACAGATCAATCATAGTCTTAAGTTCTCGCCCTTTCCTATGCTTAATCCATGTTTATTTCTGAAAATTCTTGTGCTGAAAAAATGTGTTGGGTTGACATTAGTTTCTTTAATACAAAACCATATCACATTCTCTTCATTATAATTCTCATCGAGTGTAGCCAACGATCCACTGATTTAATTTCTCACGCTGTCACCTATTAATTAATCCGTTCATATCTCGCTAAATTTGAAGATAAGCTCCTCGGACGCGAGTGTGCTTTCGTCCTTTGTTCAAAAATCTTTCGTCATGCTACTTGTTCCTGAGCGCGAACGGAGCGAGCCCGGGGATATGGAGGTCGGAGCATCCCATATAGTAACTTATAGCCATGCTCTAAACCGGCTTCCAGTAACCAAACACATATACGAATAATCTATAAATATAATTTTTTAGCTGAGGAGCCTATTTTCAACTTGAGCCATTTCTTCTACAACTAATAACAAATAGCCTTTCCCAATTTAATTAGAGAACATCTTTTTCTCAGCTTGCATTCTATCTTACACAACCCCCCTAGAACAAAATAAATCTCAGGCAAACCTCAACTTTAGCCACATATTTCTCTTGCCTCCACACTCATACTCAACTATGTAATCACGCTATTCATCACTCCAAAGCACTGCACTACCTTCAGTTCACTATATCCCAAATAAACACTTAATTCCATTTTATGTTTGTTCATATTAACCAAGCATCCTCAATCTCTCTGTTTTAAAGATATTGACTACCACTCCCATCTCTCGTACACTACATACACTTCCCACATTAAAGCGGATTAGTCAAACTAAAAGAACAGGATCCACCGCATCCAAGCCTTTTACGATCAATGGCTGTCGTGAACCTGGATAAACCGTACGGAGAGTAGGCTTTTCAGGTCTGCGGTTCGCTATCCGGATATATTCGACTTTTTTGACATGCGCTTGAGGCCGGCATTGGTATTATAGCAGCTCTAGGCATGCCAAGATGATTATATGGCAGGTCCTTCTAAGTTGTGTAGACATCTATTGAGAAGCAATTTGTCTCTGCAAAGGTTTATGAAGCATTTACTACATTTCTACTATTTTTCTCAAGGACGAAGTAGAATTAACTGTAACTAAAAATCTCACAAATCTTAAGAAATCTACTTACATTCATATTAATACCTATTTCTAGGAGTTAATTATTTTTAACTATCTATACTTATCTCCGAGATTTTGGATTGTAGGTGTGTTTAAGATTTGGTATAATGTAATTTACCGACGAAAGACCAATAAAAGTGAGAAAATACAAAATATTGTAATGCTACGTGAAATTAAAATGTTGGGTATCTATTGCGATTTTTTCTATCGTGGAACAAACAAACTGATTTCTAAGGCAAACAAATTTATGAAGCTCCTATATAGCCCAGTATAATAGCTTTTTTACCCTCAATAATATTTCTGTAACGCCTCTTCTTTGTTTTTGTTTTTTGTAAAAAAAATATATTCTGAGTTTGATTTTAATCACTTCCTGTCTCTCTGTTGATCGATTACATACGGATTCTCTCTGCATTAAAAGATTTGTTTGATACCCCCAAAGGACTAGGAACAAGGCTTACTAATTGATTATTTCTCCTATCATTTCTTTTTTCTCATACTATGGCAAAGCTTGAAATTTTTCTAACTTTTTTCTATTTCGTAAGTTCCAGATTGATGTAATTTACAACAAAAGACACAATCGCCATGAAAAAATAAGCCACAGTTCCTCTGCAAAACTTTATTCAAGGAAATAGTTTCGAAAGAGACACACCCAATTTCACTCAAAGAATAATGATAACTAACTAAACTAAAATAGAAGAGAGAAAATTATTAGCAAAGAAATTAAGTTAGCCAAATTAAAGAATAGATGTGAAGATAGGAAGGAAGTTGTAGGGTTGCTTTGAGAAGAAAGGGTACCTAGAGAAATAGGAAAAGTTATAGTTTTGCCTGAAGTAAAGGTTAATGATGAAGGCCCATCTAAATATTGATTGCTCGCAAAGAATTCTTTCAGGTTATTGTTAAGCTGCAGGCACAGAAACGTGTTTAGAATTTCGCTGTATTACACCTTGTAGAAGGCCTTGTAATATGTCTAGGCGGTATCTACGCTTGATTTCTCTCTGTCTCTCTCGTGCTGTCAATATTTAAGTTCTTCCGATTTTATCCATAATTACTGAGATGACCATTTCTGCATTAATTATATTCTGAATCATATTTCATATTTGTTGCAGAGATTGTTTTTTCCACATTTCTTCACTAAAAAGTACTAATCGAGATTCAGTAGGTATTTTTTTTCTGGAACCGCCTTTTCTCAGATATGCTATGAATATACGAGGGAAGGTCAATAAGTTTTGCAAATCGGTAGGGCAAAACAGACGAAGGAGACTGGCTGTTTGTGGGGGGTCTTAGGACAAGTTATGACAAGTCAGGACCTGCAGCCGCACGCTCCTGCCTCGTCTATTTAAGAAGCAGTAGTTGATTGCAGATCGTCAGTCACTAATTTTTCAACAATGGAGAAGGTTGAGCACCGCGCACTGATCAAATTTTTGACCGAGGAAGGCAAGAATACAAAAGAGATCCATGAACACGTGGATGCAGTGTACACCGACACCGCCCCTTCCTATGCAACCATTGCTCGCTGGAATAGGGAGTTTCGCCATGGTCGTGAGTCCCTTGAATATGAACCCCATGCAGGACGCCCGTCAGACGTGACCAACGAGGACAATGTGGCCCGTGTAGAGAGAATGATCCTCGAAAATCGACGGGTGAAGGTTGATGAAATCGAGTGAGAACTTGGAATATCACATGTAAGTGTTATCAACATCATTCACGACAATTTGGCCCTGACTAAAGTCTCTGCCCGTTGGGTCCCTAGAAACCTCGTGCCGCATGATCGACTTCGACGTCGTTAAAGGCCACAAGGCCAGAGTTGCACAAGCTGCCCTGCGCAAGTGCGGATTCGAGGAGCTCAACCATCCCCCCTACAGTCCAGATGTGGCCCGTAGCGACTACTTTTTATTCGCCAGCTTAAGGCTGCAGTTTGTATACGCCAGTTTGGGGACGATGAAGATGTCCAGCTTGCCTTGCCGTCCAGGAGTGGATTAAACAGCAGTCAGGAGATTTCTAGTTGTCGGGAATTCGAAGCCTCAGGGACAAGAGGCGCAAGTGCATTGAAGTCGAGAGTAGTTATATTGAAAAATAATAAAAAACTTTTCCTCATATCTCGTTTCCTTATATCCGAATTTCAAAACTTATGGACCACCCCTTGTAATCTTTCAAAGAGTTTAAAATTCTCTTGGTTTTGTTTTCAGGGCCCTCAGAGAATTATCATTTCACGAGTTCAGATTAACAGGGTGATTTCTGACTGGAGCTAATGAAGCCTCCGCATAATTTCCTAATAGAGTCGCTTCCCTGGTTAAAATTTATGCCAATCCCATAAAATGGTGAGGCTGTGTTACCCTTATATCTTACTAAGGAGATCAGTGATTTTGTCTTCCAGTTCGATATAGTATCCTTCATTTTTTCCTTCGCTGAGGCATAGTACTCTTTGCTAGGATTCTCTGAGGATATTTTCGATTTCTTCTTTGGTTTCTTCTTTTTCGTTATTTTATCACGATCCTTTGTTTCCGCAGCCTTTATTTCATATTGTGTACATTCTTACCAATTTCCTTTAAAAATAATTTTGTAGAAATTTTCTCTATTGATTCATTCTAAATTTTGGTCTGTTGTTCCGTTATTAGTCTTATTAGCTACATTTTCTCATCCCTAAAACGTAGTAAATTTCTCAGTAAATAGCATGATTTCTTTACAGGCTTGACATTACTCTTATATCACGATGTTTTTGAGTCATTTGTTGAGTCTATCGAGGGTGTGATAGGGTTTTTTTCGTGTTTTGTGGGCACCGTTAATTCGTCGGCTGTTCTAGCTTAGATTTTAGAACATTAATTCATCATAGTTATATTTCAGTGTTGCTTAGCTGAGTCAATCTGGTACATATTCCTTTAATTATTCCAGCATTTTTTCAATTTGCTACGTATGAACTTCCTTTGTGCTTTTTTCTGGAATTGTATGGGCTACTGATTAATATGTAAGATTTTGACAGGCGGAAGAGGAGAGGGAATTTGTGACTTACAAGGTAAATGTCTGAGTTTGTGTCTGCCCTGTTGTTTGGAAGTGTAAGGAATTCTGGGTGCAAATTTGAACGATCTGAAGGGGTACATCTTTCTTTCAATTGTTCTCTGACTTCTGCATCAATAGTCTGCACTTCGTTCTTTAAAACTCCCAGGAGAATTATTGGAATTGTATTGATGAAGATGCTAACAAAATTTATGATCGGTAGTTTGCGTATCCAGGGCAAGTTGATACCTCATGGGTACTATTATTTTAGCTTGACGGTTTTAAATTCGATAATAATGTACAGTAGGCTTCGTCCAATTCTTCTTTGTGCTTAAATTTTATTTTCTTTTTTACGGCACTATCTGCACCGTCAAATCATTTTTGAACCAGTCTATATTTTATCATCTTATAGTTCCACATTTTTTTTTGTTTTTCAGCATTGATTTCATGTTCGGATATTGAGAAAATAGCTATATAAATTTCTTTGAAGATATTTCCGTACAATATTGATATTTCCTTTGAGCTGTCAATGTTTATTTGAAGTATTTTCCGGGTTTTTTTTTCTCAATTTTCACGAAGTTCAGGGATTAGTGCCTCGCTGTGTCCTAATAGTTACTTTCTATTGTGCAGGTCTTTCCTCTATTCTGGGTTTGTCCTTTGTATCTGCGATTTGGTTTTTTGGTGGTTTTGGTCATGATAAATACTCTAGAGTCTTCTTTTCACTGGATTGACCCCTTTTGTGAGCTTCTTTAAGTATGCAATATCTTTAGAGCTGTTAATTGAGATGGACTCTCTATCGTCGCTTTCGTCTTTTTTCGTCTTCTTGCTTTATTTTCTTCGGTTTCTCTTGATAAAATTTGCATAGTTTTGTATGTGCCTCTGTCTACACCTTTTTAGTGCCTATCAATTGATTATCACTTTAGAGTGCGTTGAGTTGACCTCTTTGTAAAAGTTTTATCGGCTCCTGCCTGTTCTCCATCAGCAATATATTTAGGAGTTTTTGTTAGGTTCTTTGCTTAGCATGTTTGTATACGTGGGTGTAGAGGATACCTACCACTATCTTTACGTTCAGGGTACCGTCAATCTATAGGTGGAAGTTGGTATACGTATTCTTTATTACTAAAGAGTAGTTAATCTTACCTCTTTCTTTCCTCTTTTTAAGCGATCTCGAAAAGACACGTCAATAGTCTTATTTGACTGACTAACAGAACGAAGCAAACATGATATACTCTCTACTCTTCTCTTTAACCATCTAAAGCGTATCAAATGGGAAAGCTCAAGTTTCCATTAGGTGTTTTACATTCAAGAGACATATCTGAAATTTGTGGTTAAATCTGGACACCCTAATGTTAGGCTTTTGCGTTTGGAAGGCAGAGAGGACTTCTGATACGCCACAAGCGGAATAAGCCAGTGCCTGTCATATATTTGATACAGCCATTCTACCTTCCTAACGATATAACCTTTATGCATATAGCGTAACTACCATGTGGGTAGGGCGTGTTTGAATTTTATTTTTTAAATAATTTTGGTTTAGGAAATCGATTCCATGTGAAAAGAACTCAAAACGCCAGATAAATTAATCGAAACGGGTCCCTCTGCGCCTTCCTAGGGTAGCGCAGAAACCGAAGAAAGAAAATTTCTTGTGAGTCATATACGGAGAGGTAAACATCATTCAGACTACTAACAGAAAATGAAGCAATAGAACTGAATTTAAAGTTAAAGGTACAACGCAAGAACAAAGACCCATGGCTCGGCGAGCAAAAATCTCAAGATTTAAAGGAATAAATTGAAGGAATGCAGAGTTGGGCTTTAAGTAAATGAGATTATAAAGTTAAAAGACAGACAGAATAACCATGACTATACTTAAGTATTTAAGGTAATTTTTATATAAAGAGAGAGAGAGATGGCCAGAATAGCAAGATCAAACTCGAAAAATGAAATATGAAGAATCTGTAAGCGTTATCACCTTTATCCGATTAAAAAATTATGTTCAGAATGTATCGCAAAACCGATTTCTGTGCGAGTCTAGGAACGAGTATAAGAAAACGTCTGAATTCTAAAAGCACGTAGAGTACCATAACCATGGCCTGTCAACTGAAGAGGGACATGTTCAAGAGGAAGAAATGGTAAATGAGACTAAGTAAGAAAAGATTTATGCCATCTATGAGAAGCTTGTCAAGAAGATGGCAGAGCGATATCAACCCACATAAGACGTAATAGAGTTAAAACATGAAAAGTTAAAAAGTTGTTAAATATGCTTCCCGGTATACCTCATAGATATGTTGTGAACACGGCACGAGGAGAGACCTATTCAACGGAACTAAAAGCTATTTTACCCAATGACGGCTTAGAAAAGAAGCGGTTGCCGGATAACCATCTTGCGGCCTAAGTTCTTAATATATGTACATTATAACCCCGTCCTAATAGAACCAAGTAACTCAGATGGAATTTACATAAGATATATTACTCAATGAGAAGACAAAATGTGTCCCAGGGCACACAGCCAACCGGACCATCAGCTAGGGAGCCAAGACCACAGACATTATCGAGGGAGAAGAGCAACGATACCACGAAGGTTGTCTTTTCCCAACTACAGCTGGTAAAATAATTTTAAGCGTGTAGAGTGCGGCGATTTCAAATGGGAGTTTGCTTCGCTCGAGCTCGAAAGCAATGTATAAAGCTCGTTAATGGAAAAAAAACTTGACACAGATCAATGACCCATGGTGAATTATCCCGAGAGAAAAGTTTAAGTAAAGAGATGCTAAAGAACCTTCTTCGAAGGGAGGATTTGCAAGGTTTTCCTGTTGGTATGTGCTTAGTTTCTCTACATAGCTGTCCTTAGCCAATTATTAGTTCTTCTTGGGCAGGTTTCGTAACTGGATTAGGGCGGCCAATAGGAGTAGACAAATTTTTTCATGGTCGGTAAGCGGCAGGGTTCGTCTTTTATGGAAAATAGGGGAAGATTTTGACTGGCCAAAACTATATACGGTTTTGTGGCTGTATGTTGCCCGTATTATGTAGGACATTCTGATTTCAAGCGTTCCAGGTTACACCGGTCAATTGGCGTATCCAGTTTGCTGCCTATTTGGTTGAAGTTCTTTGTGTTAACTGAAAGATGATTGTGTGCATATAGATGATCTAGAGCGATCACTTGGTCATTTCCACTGAGTACTATTAAAAGATTGCAAGATCAAATACCTCCTTCTTTTAGGTTGGTATCACGTCTTTATTGTAATGTTGCTAGTGTCTGTTTCCTCAGTTTCTTTATACAATTATGTATGATCCGTCTTGTTTGGTTAATTAAAATAGTTTTATTTTACCTACTAAAACAGCTTCATCGCATATTATATCAGCTGTTTTTGCTATTAAAGTTATAGATACACCCTGATCGTATTCATGGTGAGGTCTATGCTGGTTGGTTCGCTTTAGTGCGCTTTTTATTATAGAATTTGCTGTGTTTTGTTCCATCATAATACATTTTATATGCTATTTTAAGTCTCAAAGCTGTTGCATTCTCGCAATTTTGCTTTCTCAGGACCCTTGCAGGTCTTATTGAATTTCATCTCCAGGGTTGGTTTCTTCGATTTCATCATGGCACATCTGTGCAGCTGCTTGGCGACCTTTCGTTCTCTTTGCCTTGATGTTGTATTAGGTTGTGTTTTGCTCTAGTCCTTATTTCCCTCCTGAGGTTCCTTAATTATTCCTACTTTACAATAACGTATGATTAGGATTTCGATTATTTCCTATCATCACTAAATCACATTTTTTCCGCAGTATGTAGTTTAGTTATTTTGTCATGATACCTGGCCTTGTCACTTAAGATGTGGGCACGAACTATACATGTTCGTATATTGAGCAACTTTTGCATAAGTCGCATTAGCCAATTCCTACTCATTCGTCACACTTTCCTATTTGTTCTTTAGTATATTTATCCTTTTAATTGGGCATGATATAACCATAGTCCTATGTCTCTTTTCGAAATTGTAAACTTTTTTGTAGAACATCTAACTTTTATCCAAGTGCGATTAATTTCTTAAAGTTCAGAATAAAGCTTACTATTTTTATACCACCCTCTCGATGCATGGCCTTCTAACCTATAATCTCTGCGGAATTTTCTAAGAATGAAAGCTACTATCTCGTCTATTTTTCCTAACTAACCATTTCCTTTTATTAAAATAATTTCACCCAACTTAAGATCATTCAGTGTTCGTCGTTCTCTCTTCACATTTATTCATTTCGGAAATCTTGACCCAGCCCTCTACCCTAAGGCAGAATGTTTTCCCCGGATGAGAGCTCACTTACTCATTGTTTCAGCTCACGGCACTAAATGGTTCTTTGAGCCTCCATGACTGGAGGTATCTTGACTCTCTCTATATAAACAAGAAACCTTCTTGCTTTTTTTGTCATGAAGACTAGTCGTGTATATAGATTGCTTCAGTGTTCATACTGGAAAGTTAATGCTCCCAATATGATACGCAACCTAACGGACTTAGACATTTTATCCTATTGAACTCTATTTTTCTATCTCCCGGTGGATATCAGAATTGCCCTTGAGGAACCTAGCAACAGTTCAGATCAACTGGAAATCAAATCCCACTCTGTGGCTCTGGAAATCCATAGTTTCAAGGTAGTTGCGCTGATAAACTCTTCCGTCTTTTAGCCTAGCACTTCAAGTGCTATGTAAACTTAGGTAGGCAGGTAATAATGGAATTTTATCCTCTTCTTTCTCTCTCCTAAACATCTCTTTTTTTCAAAATTAACTTCCAGCACACTAAAATATGACTGGTCCATGAAGGAGACCCCTCCCGCCACCCTCTGGACACAGTTTGGATATGGCCAATCCTTGACGTGGAAAAGTTTTCGAAAACTCACATGAAAAGTAACGATGCTTTAGTTAGGATTCTATGTCTCGAATCTCTCTTTCGATGGCTGGCAAAATGGAAATGTTGTTAAACCTCAAAATTGAAACAAGCATTGAATAATTTGAAAACATTATACTTGTTTTCTATCGTCCATTCTCGAATGCTTACGCCCAGAGGCATAATTTTTCGACTCTTGCATTCATTCCTGGGATCTCACATTTATGTACAGGGTGTCCACAAATTCTGGGTACATTGGGGATAAATACATACCTTTAGAACAAAACAATTTTATTTAATTATATGTAATGTTAAGAAATTATATAATCAATATGATTTCCATTATTTGCAATGCATAATTCAGAGCGCTTTGCTAAATTCTGGTGAACTCGATTGAATAGGTGTACATTGCCGTCGATTTCAGTACACTGACTGGTAATGCGTTTTCTCAAGTGGTTTAGATTTGAAATCTTCATTGAGTTAACTTTCTCTTTTAACATACCCCAGAAAAAGAAATCTAAGGGAGAAAGGTCTGGTGAACGAGGGGACCACTTTACATGACCTCTTTTTCCAATCCAGTGAGGAAAAGTGCAATTCAGCCAATCTCTAACATTTGTAGCAAAATGGGCAAGGTGCTCCATCCTGCTAAAACCAGTCCGGAAGTCCCACGCCTAGGTGCTCAATTTGAGGCATTAATTTGTCTCTAAACATGTTCAGATAAGTCTCACCGGTTACATGTTCATCAAAGAAGAAAGGTCCTAGCACATGAGCTTTCCACAAACCACACCACACCATCACCTTTTGGCAGCCTTGCTGTTTAGATGGATCGATCCAATGTGGATTGTCTTGAGACCAGTATCAAAGATTCTGTCTGTTGACTTCACCATTAGCATAAAACAAAGCTTCATCACTGAACAACAAAAGGTCTTTAGTAAAATTCATATTTTCATCCAATTTATCTAAAAACCATTCGCACATCTGCATTCGTCTATCGGGGTCGTCTTCATTTAAGTGATGCAATATCTGTAATTTGTACGGATGGAACTTCTGCTCTACCAGGATTTTGTGTATAGTTGACCTTGGAACACCCAACTCCTTGGATGTCCGACGAAGTAATTTCTTTGGGCTAGCAGCAATCTTGGCCATGACAACCTCTTTCGTTTCGTCTGAAATCTTTGGTCGCCCGGAACGGGGTTTGTCCAAGACACTGCCTGTTTCTTTAAACTTCGTGACCAATTTCCCGACGGCAGTAAAATAAATAGGTTGCCGATCAGGGTGTCGAAGGTTAAATTTATCGGCGATTTTGCGATAAGACCCTATTTCTAGTTCACTTAAGAGTACCAACTCGATTATTTCTTCTTTAGACAGAGCCATCATTCGATCTGGGGAGGAAAAATAACATAAATTTATAAAATATTAAAATTCCTATGTACCAAGACTTTGTGGACACCCTGTAGTATCAAATTAAGTTGGAAGTTAAGCAGAATCACTCATCGGCCCAAGTAACTGGAGTTATTACCATTTAATTCCCTACCCACGTATTTAAGGTTATCTATCGAGATACCCAAATGACGCAGAAGGTATTCGACCGAAAATGTAAAACTTCCTTGGTAATCTACGTATTTGCTCCAACCAAATTGAATGTGCGGAATTTGTTAATGTGAAAGTCTGCTTCCTTTTTTACCAATAGAAGACCTCTCAATTAAGGACTGTCCTCAATAAATAAATCGCCTTGCTCCAAAGTTTTACCGACAATATTAAAAAAATGTCAAATTTCGGAGGCAACCATCGTACTGTAATCATGTATTACCCCTTAAAAGAGATATCATTAAGCCAAACACATTGAAACGATCGCTAAAGGTGCAAAAGAAGCCATTAAAAAATCTGACGGACAAGTAATGTATTAAAAATTAGAACTGTGCAAAGATTATATCATGCATTTATTTTATCCATATCGCCAATCTCATTAGTCGTTGCACTTTAGCAGAGGAATTGAATATCGTGTTGGTCAATAGTAGGATTTTAAGGTTGTGTTTGCCAAGCTTCTTAACTATAGAAACGTTATGCTTATCCATTTTCAAATCCAGATAACATAACGAACAATTACTGACACAACTTCTGCAAGGGTGCGGCACCAGAGACTTAAAACCTTAGCGGCTTGCCATAAAACACATACACGCAAAATCCCTAACATCAGCTCTTCTTCTCATAATGATACTAAAACCCTTAACAATCTAGAAGACGTGGAAATGGAACACTCTGTTAGGACGAAAGAGAGCTCGCATCGCTAAAAGCAATTTTCCTCTTCGTTCTTTGCCTCCTGGATTAATGACTCTAATTTAACATCTATCGACCTCAACCTAAGAATTTATGCCTCATATAAAGCACGCTTCTCCAAAGATACGAACGTGAAAGAAATATTATTCGAAAGGTGGATCAGAACTTAGTCTTTATTTCCAAACATGCTATAATGTTATAGGCAGAATGTTATAGCGAGTAGATATTGCAGCTATCGCAGCTAAAACTGGTCTCGAATACAAGATCTTGGCCCAGATGGAAGAATCTTGCGACATAATGGAAATCTGATACAAATACCTGTCGGGCCTTTGATGGTGGTGATAAGCTATTAACTACCCAAAGGTAGTTATTTTTCTTTTCATAACTTCCTCAAACTCTTTAGACAAAATGAACTGCTTTTTTGTCGTATTGGCCGGATATCTGTCAGAATTATTATGGATCTTTTTTCAATTCTTTAAAAAAAAAAAATCAGCTAAACCAATTTCATTTATTGTAAATAGATTTATTTTTATACACTGGTCCACTGCTATTAAGTAATAATTAGGGTGGCTACTCTTAGCATCCATAAGAGCTTTAACACATCTTGGCTTGCCAATGATCAAATTATTTTACATTCCCTCAATTCTCTCAAATATTAACTAAACTTCAATTTTGACGGCATAAGAATTGTTGTTTGGTGGTTGTAATGGGCTCTTAGTGTATCTTTTCTTTCAATATATACCATTAAATCTTAATAGGATTAAGGTCTGGGAAATTTTCATCCCATGAGATCATCTGAACGCAATTTTGTGCACAGCATGTCCTCACTGATTTACCAGTGGGTCGTGGGGCCGAATCTTATGGAAGTATCCAAGGTTTGTCACCATAATGCTCCCTTCCTTGAAGTGGTAACCAACCTTTTAGTACTTCTATATACCTAACCTAAATAAAAGTACTATCAACAATGTTGAACGACTTGTTCCATGAACCGAAATGGCTCCCACTAAATTATCATTATTCTTCCCATTAGAAACAATCTTGCAGGAGATGAAGGTGAAGAATGATATGTACTACTATGGCAGCATAAAAAATGTCCTCGAATTGCATATAACTTTTAAATGGTTTGGCAAACGATTCCCCAAACTGTTAGCTCGCTCACTGAGAAACTTTATGGCAATATTTTGGTTGTATAACCTGCACCAATCTTTCACTGAACATAATTATACGGCGATAATTAAGTTATTGAATCACCATATACCTCTAATCGCTTACTCATAGACCGGCCTGGTACAAATCCAACGAACCAAAATAAGACAAACCTGATAATAGCCAAAACCTTCAAGAGAGTACATAAACAACAGTGTAATCTTCATAATATTATTGGTCTCTCGCCAATTAACATTGAGATGAAATCCTGTGCCATGAAGATTCGATAGAAATTGCTTCGTATGTTTCCATCTAACTAGTTAAAAACTCATTTAAATTTTATTAGTGAAAACTCACGAGAGAAGTAAACTCACCCAAACTAGACCTGCTACAGAGTAAAAAATAGCTCCAATTTATATTACTACGCACAGATCCAAATCTCGCCAACCTATTTCTGAAAAATCTAGAGAAATATAATAATAATTGAAAATTATACTAATACTGGAAATTCAAAAATAAATATTAATTAAGGTAAAGTCAAATTGAAACAAAAAATACCCCACATGGACTTACACAAGTCTTTAAAAGTCATAATATATATTCGGTTACTTCGAAAAGACATAGTAGAGAGATTTGATTGCTCTTTTTTTACATAAAATATCAACAAATCATAACAGCGAGAAGACGCAAATAACACGTTACCCTTTTACTAATGATCTTTATCCAATTTTCTACTCTCATTTCTAAATTCCCCGACCCCATACGGATACTTTCCTGGAGCTTAGAGCAGTTGAATGACTCGCAATGACACTACATTAGCGCACTCGACCGACTGCTAGATCGACGTTGACTGATACTATCTACACTTTTACCGTCTCAACCAGTTATGACGTGGCAATTAGGGATGCATGAGTCTCTCTTGTGACCCTTATTCGCATTAGATAAAACTTAAGGCTTACCCATAGCAACCGGGAAATCGAGAGGTACGGGTTAACCCGTAAGCGAAGAGAAAGAGGAAGCAAACACCGTTACCGCTAGGTATTAGGTAGCGAAGATATGACAACTACTACGTTGCTAGTGGAATCAACCAGTGCCTTCCATAAGATGAATCTAGCCGTTATATTTTTCTAAGTTTCATCTTCTGTACATATCTGAGGCTAAGGTGTCCTTCACTCGTCTTAAGTTTTAAAATTAATTACGTATAGGAAATAGAATTACATACGGACTTAAATACCCTACAATGAGCTCATCTGAAGTGAGCTCTACATTTCGAATTTAATATGGGAAACAATTTCCGTTGCGCGTCTCTAGTGAGGCGCAGAAACAAAAGAGTGCTATTCCAATGCTTTGATTATTGTCTTAGTGCGCATGCTATAGTTTTATACAATTTATATATCGCTATGTGAAACAAAAAAGGATGGTGATGTACTAATGTCAGAAAAAGCACTAAAAGAACTTAGATCGATAAGATTGCTGTATGCAAATAGACTCGTGGGTTAATGAGCACACATCAGAGGAATTAAAAGAAATTTTGGAAATGAAGAATAACTGTGCCAGAATTAAGAAAATAATTTAGTGTATAGATAGATAGAAAAGACCCAAAATATATTAAAGTATTTGAACTAAAGAAATAGAGATGACATGAAAGGCGAAAGACAAAGGATTAGTGTCATTTCATACTATGATAGCACCCGAATAGATGAAAACCGAAGACATTTTTCAAGTTCTATGAGTGAAATAACTAGATCAGTAATGAGAGTCCTAAAAAGAAAGTCATGGTATGCTAAGAATGAAGAACAGTGACCATTCCTGGCTTAATTGAAAAAGCAATTAGAAATAATGCTTGATTTATGACCAGGGCCTTCCCGCTAATGGGCGATACCAAGAAGAAAAAAAGAATCGAGAAGCTGTCAAAGGGTGAAGAACGAAAAAGTGACACCTACCTGAAAGGATTAAAGACATCGGCGCAGAGATTTGAGCTATTACAGAACATTATAGAGTTAAAATAATAGAAATCGAAGAACATATTTGCGTGCATTCTTCATCCACATATGTTGAAACTTGACTTAATATAATTCTACTGAACAATGGGTTCTCGAATAACCTTACATTGGCTGAATTTTTAAATATGTACACAAGAGGAACCACTTAGGATGAGGAATCAACCAGTCCAACACCCAGAGACTCAAGATTGAGAAAATCCCCGTTGAATGTAACCAGGAAAGGTATGTAAGTATAAAACTATACACGAGACAGATTAAGCGCTTTTCTCCCTTATCTAATAGATGGAAATATTTGAGTAAATGAGAATGCATGGCAAATTACCTTAAAAGTCGTCTTTAAGTGAGAAAGATGTGGAAGAGCAATCGAATGACTCACCAAAATTAAATATTTGACTTTTAAAGAATTTTCGGCAAGCAAGACACATTATTCAATCGACGAATGTTTCAAGTGAGAGCTCAACGATAATTATGTACTTAATTTTTAGGTACATATATTTTCTTTCATCACTTTATTTAGTCAAGTGATCAAGTAGTAAAATTACAATAAATTAATCCAAAGAATATTTCTGAGATTCTTTCAAGGTAGCAAAAAATCAAAGGAATCTAAAATAATATTTAGCGTTATAATCATCTACCACTTTCCAAACAAGACGTTGCGGGGCAACACCACCAGTAAGACTACTCTTTCCCTTTTACATATTAATATGAAAAAAAATTGTGCTTTTTCTACCTCTGTATTCTTAAACTCCAAAAATTATGCCATTCCTTCATTCTTTTTTCCAGCGAATTGTATCTGTCTCTATTCACCGCTATTCGATGTTATGATGAAGAACGTATTATAATCATGAACCATCCTAATAGGATCTTACCTCTTTAACAGCAAGGGACATTACAGAGATCTCAAACATAAAGAAAAGTCCTTCATCCTTAAGGAAAATGCTGAAGGCACCTCTGTTCATGTTATAGCGGAGAAGTTAGTTCTCCATGTGGACAAGATTAGACAATTTATGAAGGATCTTACACTAAGGAAGAAGCAATCTGATTCCAGGACCTCCAAGACTGTGATAGCCAGGGTTTGACGAATATTGACCGTCATGTATGTGTAAAACTAGATCAAACAAGCAGAGTAATTTTTACCGCTGCTGATCGTCCCCATATACCAAATACTACCAGGAACCGTATTTTATGGACTATGGCTTCCGTTTGAGCCTCCTTCTTTCCCTTGAGTCATTAAAATTGGTACTCTTTAATATAATCTTAGTGATAACGATAAAATAATAACCTGTAAGCGTTCAAGGTTCACATGCGCCTTTAAGATTCCAATTCAAAGCAAATGGCTAACCCACAGTATAAAAATGGTAGCTTTTGTTTTTGTTTTTGACACTTATCCTAAGAATCACTACACTTTGTTCTAAAAGTGCGAGTGATCCGAAGACAACAAAAGGACCTAAGTGAATCGGTCCAGGGACTAAATGATACTGTTGTTCAAGGGGAACAATCCAAGCAATATAGTATGCATCTTCAAAATCAATGCAGCTACCTCTAATATTCTTTTGTATGTGGACAGATAGGTTGGCTTCATTCCTACCATATAGTAAATATGTAAATGATAAATTAATCCAGTTTTTCTGCTCAGGGTTACAAAAAGCCCGAAATCTTATCAGAATGTTCCAGCTCCTCGCGGATGCGAATATGTATAACAAAAGACATCTCCATATCTTCCAGTTTTGTCGTAGAGATAATAGCTTGCATACTGAAGGCAGGTAACTAGAAACTGACTTATCTAAATTATCAAATTGCATGTCACAATTACACCACAGAGGAAAATAAGAGCAGAATTGTCCTTTATTAAAATATTTCATGAATTATGGTGTAAGAAAATGAAATTTCAATGGTATATAAAGACATGATTTAGAACACAAACAAAGATTCTACACCGTCCTCTAATGGATTAGAACTGGAAGAAACGTGTGCTGCAGCAGTTTGACCGCATGGTAGAAATAAATATTCCCACATAACTACGGATCGTTATTGTCAGATGTCACTATAAACCTGCTAAAGGGGGATAAACTGATTACTGAAATACTAATTTTGTATAAATTATAGGAAATAAATCATCTGTTAATAAATAAATTCAGTTTATTCGACCTTTATAAATATAAATATAAAAATTGCAAAAAATCCATAATAGTTTTTCTAGTACTGTAAAAGGAATGTGTATTCATATACTTAAAATTTAAAAACGTTTACATATTGACTTAATATTAAAAAGTTTTAAACAGGCTCTAATTAAAATTTATACCAAATTAAAATCGCAAGATGTCCCATCTTGTGCAGGACAACTCGGGCTGAAAAGCTCTGAGGTCGTTGAATTGATGAGGGAAGGAGGTATGTCATGCAAATATTCTGAACTCTTATAACGTTAATACGACTAATACAGAAATTAAGATAATGACACAATGTTTAATTAGTGTTTATTACTCTACCTTCAGTAAAATTATAGATAGATTGAGCATGCAATGAATTAAATAGTCACACAATAAATTTAATGGAGAAATGGATGAATGATTTCAAATGCACAAGGTAAGGATGGTTTGCAAAGTGAAAACTTTTGTGGTGCCCCAAGAGCAAAGAGAAGCGTAATTGTTCTAGTTTATTAATTCAGCACTGAAAAAGAAAATATTGGCTCGATTTGGATTTGGCCAACAACACACAAATTAGGTTGTTTATTTTTTTATTTCACTTATGAACTAAACGCAAAACAGAAGTAATCATTGGATAAGGAATGTACGACTAAGGTTTTTTTGTTGATATATAACAATTTATCTGAGATTAACCCCAGCCAAATGGCAGCTGGGCACTCATATAGGTTAGCAAGATCTATACCATCATTCTAGGCGTTTGTAAACGTGGAATTATTCTTATGGGAGAATTAAGATGCTTCAGCAACCACTAGTTGAGATAATGCGTCAGGAATAACAATGAAGAAATATACGGAGAAGTTAAGAGCAATTCACAGTTGACAGCACTTGTAAGAGGAAGAACAATCAAAGGTAGCCTTAATCGGGGCTACTAAAGCGGGATGTTTTCTAAATATCGTGAAAAGGTTTTGTATCTTGTAGATCGGTAAAAGTTCATACTCAAATTTACTTTATCGGCTTTCAGCGGATGTTGCAATTAAGGCAAGCATGACCTGCTTAAAAACCTTACTTGCCTCATTTGATCATTTAGTAGAAATTTCCTCTTACGAGTGTCTAAAATCAGAAGGGCATTGAAGGGATCCAATCGACGGGCATAATAAGGAATGAAATGTCATTGAAAGTTTACTATTCCCAGAACTTCATGCAAGGTACATGGCTGCATGATCTTAGAAATCTGCCCACTCTTTGGTAGGAGAAATACCCTTTTTATCGGATGCAATTCAACCCTCTGCATCAGCTAGAATAGTCCCTATGCATTGCATTGGTTCTGATCTGGGTTCAGCTCGCGACCAAAATATCTTCTATAAATGCAAACAAGAAATCGAGGCCACTTACCAGAAAATATATGAATCATTTACCATTCTGCGCAGCGTTTGTGGGGACAATTAACATCCTGACAAATACAAATAGGCCAAAAGGGTAATGGTGACTATTAGGAAATATTGACTGGGTTAACGGGAATCTCTCAGTGTGATCTTTTTTAGAAAATCTTCTTTCTTGCAAATTTCCCGAAAGAAGATTTGACCACAAGCTAGCGGTTATTAACAGTTTGCAGATCTATGCTTCTAATTTCACAAAGTTTTTATGAGAACAAAAGGAAAGAATTCGCCCAGTTGTCTTTGCCAGCAGAATGATTCTACTCTCTATCATTTCTTAAAATGATGGAGAGACCTTGGTCATGGCCAAATTGTCGTGGATGATGTTGATAACACTTCCATGTGATATTCCAAGTTCTCGCTCGATTTCTTCGACCTTCACCCGTCGATTTTTGAGGATCATCCTCTCCACACGTGCCACATTGTCCTCGTTGGTCATGTCTGACGGGCGTCCTGGACGCGGGTCATTCTCAAGGGACCTACGACCATGGCGGAACTCCCTATTCCAGCGAGCATGGTTGCATAGGAAGGGGCGGTGTCGGTGTACACTGCAACCGTGCGTTCATGGATCTCTTTTGCATTCTTGCCTTCCTTGGTAAAAGATTTGATCACTGCGCGCTGCTTCTTCAATAGACGAGACAGGAGCGTGCGACTGCGAGTCCCGACTTGTCATAACTTGTCTTAGCACCTCCACAAACAGCCATCCCCCTTCCTCTGTTTTACTCTACCGATTCGCAAAACTTATTGACCGCTTCTCGTTTCTCTCAAGTTATCTAGTTTCTTTTTGGCCACTTCAAAAATTTGGCTGTAACAGCAAATCGTCAGCAATCTCTCGAAGCTTAATAGCTACTACTTGTATGTCTCTCCCCACTTTTTGTCATCTTAACTGTATTTGTTCTCACTTTGTCCATAATGAATTCAAGATCGACATCCACTCTATCATTATCTCGCACTTGATTACTGTAATTCTCTTTTTGCAAGATCTCATGTTTCTCCTCTTCGATCCATTTGAGTTGTGTAAAACATTGCAGCTTATCTTCTTCTGCACCAAGGAGATTTTGCTAGGGTAACATCCGTGATCCATGAACTACAGTGGCTCACAATCCCTTTCTCGTTCCTCCCGTCATGTGGGTGTGATCGTGTTTTCGCGACTTTCGATCTTTAGATGTTGGATTGTTTGTTTGCATCTCCTGTCTCGTTTCCCTCCCTTGATGCCTTTTTTGGGGTAGTAGTCAGGTGCTCTATGAAAGCCCGTGCCCTTGAATATTATTACTATTGCTACTGAGCAAAGGAAAAATAACGAATATACCAATTTTCCAAATTTGAGTTATATAAACCGGAAATTTTGGATTTTTTTTATTTGGATCCAGATTATGTTCTCTTTTGTGTATTGTGTGTGTTTGCCATGTTCACGGCACTGCAAGGCTGCCTGCATCTCTTGTTAAGTCACCTACATTTAACTTTTAATATCATTTATCTTGAATATATATCGTTGTTTATATATATATTTACATTCAGGAGAAAGCCTTAAATATTTGTATGCCTGTAAGTTATATGTGTGTCCATTTGTTAACAAAAAATACTTGCACCGTTATGCTGTGTATACAAGGTCCCAAGCATAAATTTAGGTGGTGGTGAGGGAGGTAAGGGAAGATGATGATGGTGATGATTATCATTATGATAATGCAGTAATTCCCTAAATTATTTTATGTCCTACTTAAATGCAATGCATAAATATTTATTTATTTTTCTCCCCTTTAGAAGTGTTTTGAGGACAGAAGAGCAAGACATTTCATGCATTCAAGAGAATAATATAGCAGCTGCTATCGAAGTTTAATCTCTTAGAGTTTCCGATACTCATGAAGCAGTGTATAACAATGAAATGGCTTCCGATCCTACCTCTGTTGCTTCTAAGGTTAATAAAAAGAAGGAAATCATTGTCACAACAAGAAAAGATCATTCAGGATAAAGAAAAACACTCAATATTTAATGGATGTAATCTAGATAAATGCCCTTATAAATGCCCTGCCAAGTTTTCGGATGAAATTTGAAACCACATTCACTCAGAATTTCCAAAAAACTATTAAGTTATGAGGTGAGCATGGTTGTCAAGCAAAGTAACAAGGAAAGAAATAGAAAGAAGGCATATTCAGGAAGATTTATAGAGGAAAAAGTCATCGTATGTGTATACACTGAGGGATGCCCAAGGACAAGCAAGCAATCAAAGTCTGTCAGAAATTTTTTCTCAGCACTTTAGGGTACAGTCAAGATAAGGTTATAAAATCATTATTATATTCCATTGATGCAGCTTCTTCATCCACAACTAATTTGTCATGAAATATTGCAGTGCCAGATAACAGAGGAAAACGTGCACCTACCTACTAAAGAAAATGAACATAGGTTTTTCTGAACCTTGTGTGGACAAATGTTCAACATGCTTATTCTATGAATTGAATATGAATGAAGAAAATGCTGAAAAGGCTCAATAGCACAATGAAATGCAAAATGAAGCAGGAAAAGAATACAATAAAGATAGTGAGATATACGAACAAATGGATGGACTCCTAATATTTGCCGTCAATATGCAAAAGGGTTTACTCCTGCCAAGGATGCTTGATGTTGAAGAAAGTTTTTTTATGCTTGAGAATGGTTGCGTTTAATGAAAAATATGCTTCTTTAACGAAAAATCAACATCAGTATTGTGTAGTTTGGAATGAAAGTCTTCGAGGTAGTAATGCTCCTGATTTTGCCTCATCCTATATCAAAGTAATTAAGAAAAATAGTGATACAAAGAAGTATATATTTTGGACAGATAATTGCGCTGCTCAGAATAAAAAGTGGACATTATATTCGGCATTCGCTTTACTTGTCAATGAAGATCTTGGACCCTCGGTAAGCACGATGAAATAAATATCTTGTCATCGGTCACACAATCTATGTCGCAGATGGCGTTCATGGAAAAATTGAACAAGTAATCCGGAAAAAGAAGAATCTGTATGATATGAGAGACCTCTGCGATTCACTGGAACTTTCAACGAAGAGAACAACGGTCTTAGAAATGTAAATTTATGTTTTTTGTGGCCTATGAAAACTTGTCAAGGTTAAGAAAAATCCGAAGAGGGTCTTCTGATAATAATATTCCTCTTTTACAAGATTTATTTGAAGTCCGATTTTAGAAAGGTCTGCACGGACTGATCTATAAAAAAAAACATTTCAGGACTCTGGAACTAAAGTTAAATTTATGAAAGGAATTTTTTCACCCAGTTATTTGGCGAAATATTCATCAAAGCCCAGAGGAATTCAAAAAGAAAAATTGGCTAAAATTCACTCAGGTCTTGTTATGAGAATGCTTATTTCCTACCGAGCATTTTGGGAATAACCTCCCTACTAGTGATAATATCTCGGATCTCTTAAATTCTAGTAAAGATTAAACATCAAAGTCTTATGATTTTTTCCGTTAAGTTTAAAATGGATTTACTTTTTGTGTATTTAGTCATTTTTCCTTAAAAAGGAGATAAAACTACCGTTTTGGTGAAGTTTTATACATTTACTCAGATCTTTTTAAATATGACTTTATGTTAACTATTTTCTTTATTAAATTAAGGAAATTTCAAACTGATATTAACATGCAAATAGAAAGATAAATTCATTGCATTTTTTGAAGATTCTGTTTGGTTTGTATTTTTATGGTCAAAATATCAATAAAAACTACATAGATTTATAGGATTGTTTATACCTTCCCAATGACTTGTTAAAAATTCTAATAATAAACAAAAACATTGATGAATGTATAATGGAATGTGGTTGCCATAATTATAATAAAGTCTGATTGCTTAATGTTGCCAATAATACAAAGTAAAAACACCGAATATAGGTATAATCGGTGTCGTATTGTTTAATATTAATGGTCATTCCAGAAGAAAAACACTGAATATACTTATATTCAGTTTCTTTCCTCTGCATTTGTGGTCAATAGCAATCCACAAACCAAAGGAAAAATAGTTTTTATACAACTGAGCCAAAAATATAAAATTAATAAACAGAAGAAAGTACAAATATGAACGATTATGCCCATAATGGAGTAAATACATTAAACGTTTAACAGAATCTTGAAAATATACCATTATGGGGGGCATTGCAATAAAGGAAAACTTTGAACTCTTCCCCTGTAAAGTTATTATTTTGTATATTCGGGGCTCTTTCTCTGCACGGGAGATTGGCATAATATAGAGTGTGATTATTTTTATTGAACGAAAATTGCGATAAAGTAATGAAGACGTCTTCTCTGTTTTCTCCGTCTTATACAAGAGGACTTACATTTCTTTCTAGAAGGTGTGTATTTAAAGAGAGTTTCGTGCACACCCACCAAGTATTCGTATTCTTTGGCTACAAAACATGTGAATCTTCTACTAATTACGTTCCCCTTTCACCATTGTGATCCTGTATTTAAAGCTTTGCATTTTGGGAAAAATAAATAAAAATTGTAACCATAAATTTATTTTGCTGTGCAATTTGAGGCATCAACACCATCGGACAAGTGAGTCTAATTAGCTTGGATTGGCATGGATCTATTTGACTGTTGATGGCCGGCTTATCGTCGTTTATTAATATAGCTTCTTAGATGTTCAGCCTAGCTTTATTAACCTCTTTTCTTTTAATAATGGTGTTGTCAACTAACATATCTCTCGTTAGGTTAATGTTATGTGCACTTTCCATATGATTTTTAGTCCCTCCGCCTTGCAGATGCATGATTAAACGTCTCAAAAGTGTAGTAGTAGTCATGCCAATATATTTTGAGTTGTTATAAAGCTTACAGTCTTTATCAGGACAGATGAACTCGTAAACTATGTTTTTTGACTTGAGATTCGAGGAAAAGTTCCCACGTAGAGCAGCATTTATATGTTCGGCCGTTGTATAAGCCGATTACGCTTATTTTATACCTTTCTCGGCACCACTCTCTGCATTGCGGCATCTTCCCATCTCTGTACGTTTCCTATGTACTTTAGTGATGTAGCTACCATTGATGTTTTGAACATCAACGTTCAAGAAAGGAAGTTTATTGCCCATGCTAAGTTCATAAGTGAATTTTAACACGAAGTTCTCCTTAAATTGCTGCTTAATGTTTAACAGATTTTCTTCGTTTTGGATGTTGATGTAGATGTCGTCTCCATATCGGCAATATGTGTGTGGCTTATTTTCCATGATGTCCAATAACCTCTCTTCAAGATAACCCATATAATAGTAAGCGAACGTCTGCCCTAAGGTTGATCCCATAGCCACTCCATCCACTTGCGTGTTTAGTTTACCGCCCGGTGTCCTGAACGTAGCCTCTGATGTACATGAACGTAGCATGCTCCTTAAGATGTTCGGGCCAAGATTTAGGAAGGAAATTGTAGGATAGTGGTACACGTTTTTTATAATGATGTCGATGGTCTGATCGATAGGCACGTTCGTAAATAGGCTTTCCACGTCAAGGGATGATATTAGTCCTGCCGTCTTGTAGAGTGGAGTATATCGATGAATTCTTCTGTGGACTCTATGCTATATTTCGAAGGGATGTACGGTTTTATTACTTCATTTAGTGTTTTAGCTAAACGGTACGTAGGTTTCATGACTTGAGAGATGATAGACCTCAATAGGTTGTTCAGGTTATGAATTTTTACATTTACATACAGATATCCTGGTGTGTAATCACCGATTATCTTTTGGAAGGACTTCTCCGAGATGCCCCTTCCGACTATGAAAAAAAATTACTCTCTTTTCCTGGATCGACATACATTTACAGACGCTTTGTCCCGAATTTCGCCGCTTCAGTGTCCCACCTTAGCTCTCTTTTAAAGAAACGTTTCCCGGACCCCCTCGTATGGAACCCCGAGGCGACCTCCTAGTTCCGTCAGCTTTAGAAAAACTAACGTCAGCTCGCATACTGCGACTCCCGAACACGAGCATAGCGTTTGGAATAGGAACGGATGCTCGTAGTGAAGGAATGGGTTACGTTTTGCTGCAGTATGAAGAAGATGGCAATAGTTATCCCATTGTATATGCCAGCCGAAAGCTCTTATCACGTGAAAGGAACCTCGCGGTAATAGAACTTGAGGCTTTAGCAATCGTGTGCAGCGTGCAGAAATCCAAAACATATTTGTTAGGTAAAGGGTTTGTGATTGAAACCAATCATCGCCCATTGGCTTATTTATAAAATTGTAAAAGCCAAAACGGAAGGCCTTTGCGTTTAAATATACTTATAATGGAATACCAGTTCTAAAGAGTGTACATAAAAGGGACAGAAAATGTGTTTCAGACACTATAAGTAGGAATCCGGTCGAGGATCATCACCCTGCAACGTAAATTGTGTTAAGCCTTGTACTTCCCTGCACATACTCGAGTTTGTATACTCGCCCCTTTTCAATAATCCAAAACTCCGTCCTAACTGTGTAAGTTTATGCTCCTTGGTTTGCCAGTAAAAATTTTTTGTTTTTTATATATTCGTCCTTTGTGTTTGGGTTTTTTTTTCGCGTTTTCTTTTACTTTTTGTATTGAATATCGTTTCACTCCCCCTTTCATGAATGAATCTTTATTTAAATTGATTTTTTTGTGACCTTCATTTAACTATATTCTGTATTTATTTACTTTGGGTTTTTTTTTCGTTGATTAACGACGATATTTTTTTAAATATACCCTGCGTCAAGGAATTAAACGAAATTCATTCTTTCATTAGGGCGACCGCTATGTTGACTCAAATTTGAATGCCGGCCCTTATTGTACACCTGTAGGCCCAGGTCAAAATATTTCCCATACAGAACTCCTCCCATGTGTGGGGATGTCATTTTCCCTCCTCTAGGTATCAGTAAAATGTCCTCTTCGGAAAGGGAGGCGTTTGAAGATTGCCTTTGAAGGGCCAATGTGAGAGGAAGCCCCCGTCGGAATATCCCTTTCAGCCACTTCACTCTAAACCACGTGCTCCTTAGCTTAGAAAGTTTAGAATCTTCGAGAAGGAAGCAGTCCTGCGCTGAGTCACCCGACCCAGCTGTCTTTGCTTCCGGACGCTCCTCGCTTCCTTCTCCCCCGCAATAACGAAAACCTCTCAACCCATGCTTCCCAGGCATGTCTATTCCCCAACGAGCGCAGCCGTACTAACCCTACCCCCATATCATGAGGCAAACTTTGCTCTCCAATCCGACTTGTTATCTCGAAGTAAGTTTATATAGACTAATGTCAAGAATCTTCTAGGGACGGCCAAGCCCTGGGGCTATCTATCGGACCTGCCACCTGCCTATTTAACCCTGAGTCCGCCATTTTTCAGAGACTGAGAGTCTGTTAGTTCATCAGTCCAGACCGTTTTGTTTGTTCCCCTGCGAAGTCTCGCAACCCCCGTTCGAGTCGTACTTCGTTGTAAGATCTCACCAGAAGATCTCCCTTCGTGAAGCTTTGGCTCATGTTCAGAGGAAATCTATCGAGGCACCTTCTTCCTGGAGAACTGTGCGACCGTCATCATCACGGACCGCCTTTAAGATTCCCGCTCCTTCGTGTCTGAGACTCCATGCCCAACTGAACAACAGTCACGTGTTTGAGATTCCATCTCTCTGAAGCAGAGAAAATCTCGTTCTTGAACAAGAAGTACCTTAAACCCCCATCTACGAGCTCTCCTCGGTAGGTCTTCCCTAAGTATCTTCTCAAAGACCAGTGCCGTTGGTCTCCCCCTCATCCCCTCAGATCACCACGATTCCAGGTAAAGCGATGTGGTGTTGTAATCCCCTGATTACACCCCATCAAACGTCACTCGCATCCACTTTTGAATTGACTTCCCGCTCAATCGTAATTAATCTCTTTTTAGAGTTAACGTTAATTTTGCTCCTCCCGCTTAACTCTGTCATCTTATAAATTGTCACAATTAACTATCTTTATCGAGTAATTTGTTCCATATTTTTTGTATATATATATATATATATATATATATATATATATATATATATATATATGGTGCGGTTAAGGTAATGGCATAATTAGACAACTGCTCTGCTTCAGGTCCAGCAGGTGATCCTATCCTCCTTGAACTGGAAGACAACACTTAGGGATGACCCATCCATCAGCCCCAAAAAGCTGATTTCAAAGACACGCCTTTATGTCGTCTCGTTTACCGTCACAGAAAACTATTATTATTAATATATTAACAGCGCTGACTGAGCCAAAACGCTCGAAAGATCGAAAAATATCCAAGACAAATTGGTGCGGTTAAGGTAATGGCATAATTAGACAACTGCTCTGCTTCAGGTCCAGCAGGTGATCCTATCCTCCTTGAACTGGATGGGTCATCCCTAAGTGTTGTCTTCCAGTTCAAGGAGGATAGGATCACCTGCTGGACCTGAAGCAGAGCAGTTGTCTAATTATGCCATTACCTTAACCGCACCAATTTGTCTTGGATATTTTTCCATCTTTCGAGCGTTTTGGCTCAGTCAACGCTGTTAATATATTAATAATAACGGTTTTCTGTGACGGTAAACGAGACGACATAAAGGCGTGTCTTTGAAATCAGCTTTTTTGGGCTGATGGATGGGTCATCTCTAAGTGTTGTCTTCCAGTTCAAGGAGGATAGGATCCCCTGCTGGACCTGAAGCAGAGCAGTTGTCTAATTATGCCATTACCTTAACCGCACCAATTTGTCTTGGATATTTTTCCATATATATATATATATATATATATATATATATGTATACAAAAATTGGTCCATTATATATATTAAAATTATATTTTAGGGTCTTGTTCTTCATATATCATTTGAACTTCAACTTGTCAACCATTAGATAAATCCTGGTCAACTGTAAATCGCACTATGTATAAAAATCAAGGAGGTGGTCCCCCACTCCTTTAATTGTCCCAAAGCATATCGCAGGAGGCCTAGGGTCGGCTATCTGCCCGTGCTTGAGTATGAGCCCTGGCACCGGGCAAGTCTTCACAGGCATATCTCGACACTGAGAATTGGAATGAATGGAAAGAGGTAATCAGAACAAAATAACATGAGAAAATAGAAATGATGAGAAACAATAAAAAAACTAATGCAAATGAATATTATTTAACTGAACTCTGGAGAAAAAATTTAGTTCATGTTTAAGCGCCATTCATATTAACTAAATAGGAAGTTGTAAAAGAGACTATAAATCCTTTGTTTGCAAAATTTGGTCGTCGGATAAGAAACAGGAAATTCACGAGATAAATATAAGCTAAGAGAAAGAGGTGAAGAGTCTTGTAAGATTTAAATAAATATATAACTAATGAGACTAAAAAGGAAACATTTAAAAAACTTAATAATTAAAAATGATTAGCATGAAAATAAATTTCTGTTAGTAAATAACCATAATTTTGTAAGGCACTCTCAGGAAAAGGAAATATGGGGGAGAGCGCGAATTCCGATCCCAGTGGCCGTTATTTAGACTTAGTCACCTTTAAAATACTTGCTGGAAGGCGTTATTATATTTTCACAGATCCACATATGTGCAAAATGAATGTAATATGATAGAAGGTAAGGAGAAGTATAGTAGTAAATGTATATATACAGCAAAAATTACACTTTGAGTTATGGGGGTTAAAAATGTGAAATGGAATGGATGTTTTCGGTGAGATATAGTAAATGGGGTAGGATCAGTTAGGACAGATAGTTGTAGTGGTAGTAATGGCGTTCCTGTGCTTTAGAGTGGAAAGTGAAATAAAGAAACATTTTTGTATGTATTTGTCAGCTGGAAAATTATGTGGAGGAATTCGAAATTGACAAGGCTGATGCAAATGTGTGTTGTTGTAGTTTAGCAAGGATAGATGTAAAGCTGGAAAGTGGTGTAGGAATGGCTGAGGACGATTTATAGTTGGAATTGTGAAAGTGTATTTGTTGATGGTTGTGGGAGATATAAATTTCGAATAGTTGGCAGGATAAATGGAGCACTAGGTGGAGGAGGATAGAAAATAATGGAAAAAGGTCCTATATGTGTCTGCTGAAAGAACAGTGGCTTATTTATGGTACGGAGAGTGAAGAGGTTATTTAAAGGATGATTTATCTTCTTCCGCTGTGAAAGGTATGGATTCGAGAGATGTTTGATGTAAAATCTTTGAGACTTATGAATGCAGGAATATTTAATTACATAATCAATATGTGTGCTTTTCCTAATTTGTGCCAGGATGAAAAAGCACAAAAATAGTAGAAAGAAAGATACAATAGAAATGTGAAGGCTAATAAATGAAAGAGAAATAGAAGAATATGTAAGAATGATTTAGAATCGGAGAGAGTGAGTAAATATATATATTGAAATGGAGCAAATTTGAAAAAAATTTAGAGAAGTGATATTGAAAACTGAAAGGGTTGTATGTTGTTGTGATTGAACTGGAAACCAAATGTTTAAAGCTAATGGGTAGAATGAAAGTGTTAAAAGCGAGGTTGAGAGGTAAGTGTTGGCCTACTTGCTGAATCGTATTACTGGATATGAACAAACAAGGGAGATATGAATGGTTGCAAACAAAAGACGTAAATAGCGAATAAAGTATCCCAAATCAACCTTACCACGGCTTCTGTAACACTCTCTTGGGGGAGGAGGTTAGACTGGAGAGACACTATTGCATGGAATGGGAATTCTATAACAACACTCGCGTTTGCTAGTGTCCCTACAAAAGTTAGGAAGTGAAAGTTCATTTGCGGCTTAACCTCACGTAGTTTGGATCAAAGTGAGAGTGGTCCCTCACTAGCATTACATCCAGGTCGTAATATATCAACCTGTAAATGACAGACCTCACGAAACTCTATTTTTCTTACCCTATGGGGTGTCAATAGTTTAAATAACACAATCTTACATGAGGGACTGTTCCGGACAGATAATTAAAAAATCTATTTCCCAAGTCGGGCTAAATATTTTATTCACAAAACAGACTATTTTCCTTCTTTATTTCTTATTATATATTTTTAAATAAATTGGGAATTAAAATACTAATCATCGAAGCCATTATGACTCGCATCAAAATAATTTATCGATAAAATATATCATATTTCTAAGTGTAAAATCAACGATCTTCAACAAGAGGGGAGGAAAATTACGTTATTTAATGTAAAGGAAATTGGTATAGTCGAATGAGAAAGAACATCGCCAACCTATCTTAAAATTCTAGAGTAATACTTTATTTAATTTTATAAAGAAAAGTGTATATCTAAATTATGCAGATTATATTCTTAATTACGACTTCATAAGTGATACTTTACAATTTGGAATCTAGAAAACTATTAAATCAGCATCCTAAATTCACCATAATTTGAGTGTAGTATTAATAGGCTCTTAAGCCAATTATATGATTCTGTAGTACATAATTACCTATTTTGGGATAACTAAAACAATAATATCAATTTCTCATTTTTATCAAATCATATTTCAAATATATTATCGTCAAATTTAAAATTCTAAATTGTTTTTATTATATAAAATATCCTCTGATAAATTTATGTAGACTTTTTAAAATAAATTAGTAAAAACTAGGATGTCTAATTATCTTCGTTCTACTGACTTTCGCCATGTTTAGCTTAATGGACTTACATAAGGCTGCTAGCCTTGAATAGCAGTAGGTATAGGACAAACGGTAACTCCACTCTGGTTAGCCTAACGGACTAAATATGGCCACTCTCTCACAGTGATAAACATACGTCAGCATTGATGTTTAAGGTGGCATTTTCACGTTTATATCCTCACTGGATTAATTACTATTTCAATTGGTCATCCCGGTAATTAAAAGTTCTTATATTGAAGACCATCTGGTGTTTGGGTGCAAACGGGCCCTTCACGTCTCCTCGCGCCACCATTTCCTCAACTCATACAGGCTTTTGTGCTGTTTGGACTAAAATGACCGAGGAATCTGGGGCCATCTTCCACTTAAGGGTAAAGTTTCCTGTTTTCTGATTAAATGATCCTGCCATTTGGTTTCATCACGTATAATTTCAGTTTAATTTGGCAAGGATTACTGCAAGAAAGACAAAGTACGACTAGCTTTTTTCCTTTCTTCCTGCAAGTATCTTCTTCGAGTTCCGCAACGTCATTATTTCTAATACTGCGAGTGAGGGACCTTACAATGACCTAAACACGGCCATTCTCTACCCACCGTAATATCCAAACGTAAGAAGCTACAACATGATAAATAGTATCTCCTAATCACAAGAAAGTGTCACACCTCAAAAAGAAAAATGTGATGTGATATCAAATTATCCAGTGACAAATGATCAACGTGAATTACGTTTATTAAATTATTATCATGAATTTAATATAAATTGTGTTAGTATTCTTGCTCTGCTACAAACATTGATTTGACGTTAGCGTATATTTAAAAGGCTGCAATGAACTAAAGATAGCTTGCAGGAATACGAAAAGGCCAAAAGTCCTATACAAAATGTGGTTACATTGTGAATCTCGGATGCTGTTGCTCTTTTCACCTTATACTAGGATGTATCCGATATATCCATCGTATTTTACTCCAAGTAGTTCTAAAATACCCAAACTCGTTCCAGCGTTTTCTGGCTTGAAATTTTGCCATATAACTAAACATAAGACATTTTCGACAGTTTCTTAAAACCCGGGAATTTTAAGTTTACACCGACCACAAACGATTGGTCACTGTTTAAAAAAAAACCGTTGTGACAACTTTCCAAGCGCTATTAGGCAACTTGAATATATATCTCAATTTACTACAGATCCCTCTCATTGAATATGCTATAAAACATCAGCGGTTGCACATTCAAGAAGTGAGGTGAGTCCAGTGACACTCAGCTTCTCACTAAGGAATGCCAATTCACTAGATGAAGAGCTACAATATCTACACAAAAAAATTTCTACTCACTCACGATCTCTCAAAAAGTTAAGCCTACATGGATTATTTTCACCACTGTATCATAACTGATCAAGGCCAAACCTCCGTCCATTTGTTCCCATACGTCACAGGCAAGCAGAGTTCAAAGAAACATACAATCCTTCGCATCTTGAAATCCTTGCAACTCAACATTGGTTATATTCTTGTTTCCTTTGGCATTAAGTGCATTGGGACATCAAAGAGTGGTCTAAATTATGTCTTCTTTTTATCGTGCTAAAATTCACAGGCACAAGAAGTCTCTCTTCCACACATTCCCACTCCAGTCCCAGCGTTTTTGAAATCGTAAATATGTACATCATTGCCCTCTTATAGTATCGCAAGGCCAAAGTTACCTCCTTACATGTAATGATTGCTTCTATAGATTGCATGAACCCATGCCGCTCCTTGATATTTGAGTGAAAACGGTTTCAAAAGCTTTCCTTCATGGCTGGATAGCGCGATTTGGTCCAAAGACTAAAGTAATTACCGATCAAGGACAAAAGTTTTAATCTTGTCTCTGAATAAAATTACCATTTTTTACGTACAGTGAATTTGCATACATGCTTATATCATCCCCAATCTAATGTGCTGGTAGAGCATTTCCACCGTCAGTTAAAGTTATCACTGATGTGCCAAGAAACCTCAGATTAGGTAGACAAGCTTCAGCTTGTGTTGCTTTAAAGACAACAGCTGTTGAAATAGTCTATGTATAATACAGTGGCGGCAACAAAAAAAGTGACATTGAATATTGGCAATAGAAATCGATACATAAAATCGCTTTCACGATTTTACTTGCCAACAAGCCAATGAAAAGGGGCGGGGCTTATGCCACGAGTGGATGACTCTCCTGAGCTAAGACAACAGAACTGCGCTTTATTGGAACTCACTGTCTCGTTTGAGCTCGTACAGTGAGGTTTTGGTGTACAACGCTCCAGCGTGCTGATTTCCTGCATTCGTGCCTACATTTGACGTGCTATAACTTCTGTGCAAGTGGATACAATGGGGCGGAAAAAGCTTTCTATGACAGAGAAAAGCCGTGCCTTGACCCTATTAGAGCAGGGAAAGTCTTTTATTGATGTAGCAGCAGATTTAGGAACCTCAAGAAATACGATTTATCGCCTAAAACGGGCAGCTGAGTTATTGCCACCAGGTACCATACCAAAGAGGAAGGAGGGCACTGGTGCAGCTAGGAAGACATCTCCAAGGACTGATAATATCCTAAGGCGTGAAGTGATGTCAGACCCTTCTGTAACCTCCGCTTCAATCAAGAAAAAACACCCAGACCTTCTCCAGAACGTCGCCCTCAGGACCATCCGTCATCGCTTACAGAAGGACTTAGGCCTACCGGCTCGCCGCGCTGCCAAGAAGCCACTTCTTACCAAGGCTATGAAGATGAAAAGGCTCAATTTTTGCAAGACCTATAAACATTGGACAGCTGCCCATTGGAAGAAGGTGATGTTCAGTGATGAGAGCACCTTTAGGCTGGTCAGAGGAGAGTCAAAGATCGTGCGTCGTCCCAGCAATGTGTCTCGGTATGACCCAAAATATACCGTGAAAACTGTGAAGCACCCTGATAGTGTGATGGTGTGGGGTGCCTTTAGTGGAAACAAGGGCAGAGGAGGTCTGTACTTCCTTCCCAAGAATGTAACCATGAGGGGGACTAACTATCTCGAAGTTTTGAAGCAGCACATGCTGCCATTTTGGGAAATTCATCGGTGTGAATTTTTCATGCATGATGGTGCCCCTGCTCACAGGTCCCAGTTAGTAAAAAGGTTCTTCAATGATAATAATATTAGTGTTTTGGAGTGGCCTGGTAATTCCCCGGACCTAAATCCTATTGAGAATGCTTGGAATCTGATGAAATTCAAAGTTCAAGAGACAGCATCCGGCAGCATCAAGGACCTGATAGAATCACTGAAGAAGATCTGGGTTACGATCGACCCCACCTACTTCGCAAACCTCGCTGAATCAATGCCCAATCGACTCAGAATGGTCATCAAGTGCAAGGGCAACATGACCAAGTATTAACTTTCATGAAATATTCATAATAAAATATGTAACTTACATTTTTCTGTTTCATTTTCCCCGAATTGTCACATGTCACTTTTTTTGTTGCCGCCACTGTACTACGGCTACAGTACCAAATGGATACAAGACTGCCGAGAATCGCACATGCGATCCAACGGATATTGGCCAGACACTCTCTTCTTTCCTGCATTCTATCCTCCCTGTTTGTCCTCAGTTGACTAACCAACATGATGTTTTTAGGCTAGCTCTTAGATCTTGTATCTATGTTTTAATTCGAGTCCTAGATCCAAGGAAACCAATTCAGTGCTCATACGTACACACAAATTTGTGTTTATTCAACGAAGTTCAAACATTGATAAAGTTTCTATAGATCTTCTGACACCTGAATTGGCGATAACATTACTAAATTAAGCCAATAATGCAATCTACGAAAGTTTACCACAAAGCCGCATCGTTCAGAACTATATAATTTTCCTCTCTGGTGGAGGATTGTGTAGTAATTACGTATTTTTGGATAAATTAAAATATATCAATTTCTCATTTTTCATCCAAGTCACATTTAAAATAGTTTGTTTATCCAACACAAATAAATATCAACCTCATTTATTATATCTTTATGCATATTATTACAGTTCATCTTCCGACATAATTAATTTTCTCATATTAACATATGGTGTAAATTGTTTTTATTATATAAAATATCCAGAAGATAATTATGCAGACGTATCAAATAAATATTTAAAAGACAGCATGTCTAATTGTCCTCGTTTTACTGAATAGCCAAGAGTAGGCAACAAATCCACATGAAATACTATTTAAGATGATTCAACATAAAAACAAAGCCAAAAGTTTTGGAAGGAATAAATTTTGACAGAACTAAAAGCTTATATAAAACTTTGTCTTAACTAAATGCTTTGACATCTAGTATTTCTTACAGTTAAAATAAAATTATGCAATTAGCCTATAATTTAAGGTTATTTTTTACGCATAATAATAAAAAATTAACTTCAGCTATTTAAATTTTTTAACACATTAACCAGTTAAATAGCCACACTCAGTGTGGGTCGTAGCCTATATGGTACCCTGGGTGAATCTTCTTTCAGCGCCACTCCTCCTTCGTAATGAGACCCACATTCCAACATATAGAACTACATATTTCTAAATAAACTTTCCAACAATATGAAAAACGAACTTGTTTATTGAGTGTATGGTCTTACAGTCAAAATTGCGCGAATGTGCCATTGTGCATATATTTGCAATAAAGACCTAAATAAAAGAAAAATTATATAACAAAATAAACAGCAATAGTAAAAAGTAGGGTCTATATGTGAACAAATAAAACGACATCTGTGATATAACGGTCTGAGGCTGCTTAAATTCAGCCACTATCACGTGTTTAGAAACACATTGCTACCCACGTGCATCTGCGAGAGGAAGCAGAGCACGTTATCGACAGTTTAGCCAATATTTAATCAAGGAGGTTCATTCCCCCGTTTCGCTTCCATACGTCGATAACGCCAGATTGAGTTAGGCTTATGGGCAGATAAGGTATTTTCCCAGGCGTGACCGGGGCATTCCCCCGAAGCCTCCCACTCAATTGTCCCCTAAGCCAAGGGGATGGCTTCGACTATTTATATCATAGCTTTCCCGATTGAAGCAGATCAGATCCAGATTATCTTCGCAAGGCATCACGCCGATTCGGTCTCCATTGAGCACCATAGGAACTCTCTACCTCGAGAAATCTCGTATTGTCTAGAAGAGGACAATATCCCTTGAGTGCCAAGGTTTGTGCCTTCCAGACGCCAAGTCAACAAGGCCCCCCCTGTTGTTCAGAAAAAGAACAACGTTAGAACAGCCATTGTACTTTGAGCCCGTTGACAAGAAATGGTTCTCATCCCCTCCCTCCTGTTGTTCAGAAAGAGAACAACGTTAAAACAGCCATTGTTCTTCAAGCGTGTTCGTCAAGAACGGTTCTCATTCCCAAGACATCAAGTCAGGATAATTTAATTGCCCCTCTTTTTAACGTTCTTCAAGAGAACGCTTGGTCTTAAAAATAACCTCCAATGTTCATCTAGAACATCCCCGATTTGCTGTCAGAAAGATCACTCGTACCTCCGAGCCCCACTTCGCTCTCACTCTTCAAAGACAGTCCTTTCCCTTCGTAAAGGACAACCCCCAGAAGAACCCTTCTGCAGGAAATCGCCAGTGGACCGAAGATTCCTTCGCATCGTCTTCCTCTGCACAACAACTTTGTAATTACGTAAGCCGAGCATTACCTTTAATTATCTAACCTTTTGTCAACGCTACCCTGTGCTTTAAATGGTTTATCGAATATCCCCCCCCCTTTAATTTTTATTTGTTTACCTTTTTAAATCTCTCCAAATCTTAATCCTCGGATTAGTCAGATATTCCCACCACCCTTTCCATTCTTCGTTTATGTAAATATTTTCTTTTTGTGTGTTGTTGATAGTTTAATTAATAAAACTCTATTTTATTAATGATAGCCATATTATTATCCTTGAGGTCCGTTCCACTTCTTAAGCATATTGATGATAAATAACCTCGGTCAATAAGATTACCACGCACTCGAAATATTAGAATAATTCCCTCAACGAATAGTTATATATGGTATATCGTCGAGAGCCTATTCTACAACAACATCAAATAAAGAAGAAAATAACTAAAATAAAAAATCCTTCATATAATCCTTATATAATAAGATCACTATTGCCTTTCCTTAAAATAATTTAAAACCTAAACTCAGCGAGCAAGGCAATATGTTCACTCACTTCCTTATTAAAGCTACTTGTTATCCTCTGGCACTGAATCTTATGCATGTGTTTGTTTTATTTCCATCAACTTAAGTGGGTGGAAAACTTAAAATCTGATAAGAATTTTGTATGTTTTAATTATTAGATAGATAAAATATAGGATTTAGCATCATTTGTTATCCAAAATTGTCTCTCGATGTTTTTCAAAATGTTGAGCCTTTATTCCAGTCTTTATTTATAGGTATTGCAATATATTGCCATTCATTTTTTTGTCTTGTTTCACACATTTTAGTTTCTTTTTTCAATATTCAATAAATTCTGTTCTTCCTTGCATCCTATAATTTAACTCATTTATCAGCTGATAATTCAAAGGTGTCTAGGTAATCTTATTTTATTCTATTGCTATGTATTTAGATGATATTTTTAAAAGCTGTATAATCCAAAATTGTTTATATGCAACTTGATCACTAAAGTTAACCGTTTATGCAATTACTATAGAAGTTATTTTTTGCATCTTGAGCATCTGAATATTTCTCTTCTCATAAGACTACGTTTTGTTTTAGATATATTTTCATCTGGTTCTTCAGTAGCTAATGATTTTTCATTTGCATTTCTTTGCAATATTTTGGAAAAGAAGTTCATATCGAAAAATTCAGCTTTCACTGCAACTCTCTATTTTTATTTATATAAAATTAATTAAATCGTTGGATTCAAATTATGCCAACTAGCTTGACACTATGACTGTTTGAACTGACTTGTAACCCACAAAAGTCATCCACTTCCCCATAAGTTTATAATTTTCTAGTCATAGAGGCTTGTGATAATTTATTAGAAATGTATTTGATACTTACTCGTTGGATTATGAAACACAATCAAGAATTATCGAGAAAAACGTTCATGGTGGATTTAGAAGATGCATGATTAGTGACTTACATATGTTCATTACTCAAATCGCGTTGATGAGTGTATTTTCCCCTTAAAGAAATTTAAAGACGTACACTTACTGATAATATATCAGTAATATAATGAAAAGAACTCTCTCACCATTAAAATGATGTCGGTTTTAGCTTTAGTTCTTTTTTCTGATTTTGGAAGCTCATCTTATACATATATCAAATACGCCATATGAAACTTATCCATTGCAAGCTTTAAATTTTAAATCGTATAAATATATATATATATATATATATATATATATATATATATATATATATATGCGTGATTTGATAAAGTTGACAGTGATTGCTGCTTGATTAAGTTTACTCTGCAGCTTTTTAACCTTTTTAATGCTCATCTTTCAGGAAGCGAAAGGTGGGAATAAATAATTCAATTTTTATAAGTGCCTTGAGTTGAAAGGGATTGTAGAAAATCATCGTAATTTAGTATTAATTATTTGTCCGAGGTACCTTTCGACTTATAGTCATCTTCTGGGGGTATACTGATAAATATTCAATGATTTATTGAGATAATATACATATGAGATTTTACATAAATGCAAAAGAAGTACATAATAGTGGGAAAATAACTTGAAATTAAGCGGAGAAGGGAAAATTATAAAGTGAAGTATGCACTAAAAGTTTCGGGAGAATGCGAAAATCAGATATTTACGTAATTTACATTATACTTGAACATAATAACAATACATTTTATGATTATTCATCTCTAATAATTAAATATAAATATAATACAGAGATAATTATTGTTCTACTATTGTATATTTAAGTGAAGGCAAAAAGTGCAATAATAAATTAGTAAAAGTGACTAAACTCAAAAGAAAGTAAATAAATACATAAATAATCACATAATTATAAATAGAAATATGTGATTCAAGTGACTATATACAAAATAAAGTAACAAAGATAAATAAGTATTGGAAATTAATAAATACATAAATACTTGAAAAGTTATAAATAGTAACATTAGTGATTAAGGTGTCAAAATGCAAAATAAAGTAACAAAGGTGATTAGATATAAGGTAAATAATAGAAATATAGGTGATTAAAGTAACAAAATTGACAGCGTTAAATATTTAATTGATTATTCGATTATAAACATTGAAATAATAAATGGCCTAAGTACAAACAACTCAGTGTCAAATAACTATAAAATTAATTTATATATAATTGAAATGATAAAATAATAAATGTAATATATTTATAATTCATTAATTAATTAATAATTGCTGAATATAAAGAAAATTCAATCTAATAAATACAAAAATGAGTAAACTTTATACAAGTTTAGAGGAGAGACATTAAATATAATTTTTATCTAAAACAAAAAAATAAATTTGAAATTTAAATAAAAATTGAAGTTTAAAATAAAATCTTAAAAAGCTGCATTGTAAACTTAATCAAGCACTAATCGCTGTCGACTTTAACAAATCATGAATAAAACATGGCCTCACCACGTTATATATAAATATATATATATTCATATAGAAGAAGACCATGTTAACAAGGAAGAAGTAGACCAACAGACTGAGGGAAGAACTTTCAACCATAAACTATGATTTAGATTGTAAAATAATAGTAGATAATTTATTTATCGAGTTTTAGTTTTGGGTCTCAAAAAACCTAAAATTTTTAATATTAATCAGAGGAAAACAAGCTTTTTAAGAAGTTTGGATTGCTTAATGCCCAAGAGGTATGAAAACCCAATTATAGAGAAGGACTTTATAATTTTTTAAAACGTATTTTAAAAGTAGACTTAGAAATAAATGAAGAAATATTGCCCACTTTTATTAAGTAAAGTTAATACTCGAAATTCTCAAACGTTAATCCGATGATTACTTTCTTTTATAAAAATAAAATTTCTGCTAAATAAAGTCGTATGATATTCGCTACAATGTAAAAAGGCCCTACTTGAGAAAATGATGCAACATTAAAAATATGAATCTCATTATATTTTCTATATCTAAATGCATTTAGTCGAAATGCCCTGTACCATTGAAGGTCAACATATACGAGCAAGTGAGAGGATGTTGTAAAACAAAGATTTGTTTGATAAATTGGTTATCGATTTGGATACTTTTCTCTTAGATTTCACCAAATCTTTTCTCCTGCACGCAAAGTGCTCTGTGCTTTATTATTATTTATTTAAAATAAACCGGAAGAGAGAAAGAATCTCAGTTGTTGAAAGTTCAAAGGTTTTGATAAATGGCGGTCCCATGTTTACCTACTTGAAGAATAAGAGTCTCAAACTTTTCCATTTGAAGAGTAGTGAGAAAAAATAAAGATATAAATTAAAAAAGGTAGGATAATAAATTGGGTTTTCATTACAAACACAATGTTTGTAACGAAAATCCAATAAATTTTTATGTCTCCTTCACGAAACACAAACTCCTGTAAATAAGTATAACGAGCCTTTTCTGCATCCATTCATCTTTTTTTAATTTAGCTTTCGTTAAATTGAAAAGGTCAAATTAGAATTAAAAAAGAAAGAGTTTTTGCTAATTAACATAATATTGGAAAAGTAATTATTTTGACAAATCCCAATATATTTATAAAATTTTAAGCAAATTTCATCTAGTTCATCAACAATTAACAAGAACCACATTTCATTTCTCTTTCATCCAAACAATCATTTAAAGGAAATCTTCAATAAGTAATGGTTTGATTTCATTTTTCAAATTAGCTACGATACATGAGTGTTTGTTATTTTTCAACACTTTTTTTATTTGTTTTTCTGTTCAATGTAAGTAGTAAACCCATAGTGTCATATGCAGATCCCTTTTTAACCACTAAATATATAAAAACGAATTTTCAACCGAAGTTAGGCGAGTTAAACTAATGGTTAATTGTAAGTGCGCTCAATTTTAAATTAAACAACCTATCTTCGCAACAAGGGATTTTGCAATCAACTGTGTTTAATACTAAAATAACCTTACCATAGTTTTTGAAGAGAGAGAATTGAGTTATTCTCAAATTGACCTATTTGAAGAATAGGGATCCCGATTTTGCCTATTCTAATAATAGAAGCCCAGGGGTCAAATGCAACCGCTATTCTTCAAGGTTACTAAAGTTCTGAGACGAGTTTACTTAAAATTTCACCGTTGTTCAAAATTCTATTCCAATTTATGATGACTTTACTGATATCATCTCAAAATATACAATTCAAAGTCGTTTATCATTTACTTAACGAATTATTGCCTCACAAAATATTTTAAATTACAACTTCCTTGCTTTTATTGATGAAATCTGTCCTCGATTTATCATATTTTTACATATTTAGTTAATTTCCTTTTTAAACTCAGCAGAACAAGATAATTATATTTGTTTTGATTTCTTAAGGCTCTCAAATAAAATATTATTCCCTTTTATTACTGATGGATCTTACAGCTGACACTGAAAACTGCCATGAGTAGTAACATGCAAATATCAATGCTGTGATTAAAGAAGATACTGCGATATTAATAACCAACGACAGATACCAAATCTTTAGTTTTTGGTATATTAATGTTAACCTTACTTGATAACAGAGTTCACCTATCTAGAATGTTTTCCATTACATGCTCGCTATCCACATTAAATCATTATAATTCGAACAAACCTTTGCAATTCATTTCACCGTTACTATATTGAACAAAATACAGCCTCATGACATTAAGAGGGTGTACAAATTGATGTCAAGCTCTTCAGAATAAACAAAACGTTCGACTATGTTCTAACTCTTATGACCGCCTATGCGCATAAGAAAAGTTGAGAGTCTGAGGGGATTTTATGTAGGGATGAATTTGGATCAAGATATCACGCTAAATTTGGGCTTTGTCTCGAAATATATGAGTAAATAACAACTAAATATTTTCAACTAAACTTTTTTTAATTTTGACAACCAGTCAAAATGATGATTTATAACACTTAATATAATTTTCAGTAAGTAATTACGACAGTAAGATTTTAGGCGTTAATTAACTTTCCAGCTCCAATGAACTTTTGAAGAGTTGATCTTTAAACAAAATCACCTTTTAGAAAGAGAAACACCCTGAATAAATTCATAACCATAACTATTTAACAATTTACTATTAGTCGAGTTTTTAAGAGCTACAGTATGTGGCGACTGACACCAAAGACACGATTTGTAGTAATCAATTTAAAGTATTATTAAGCTATGTATAAAAACACACCTCAAAACAAATTAAACTAACAAGAGATAATAGATTGAAGAAAAACAAAAAAATGCTCCAGCATCCGTAAGAGCCCACCCCCTGCACCTGAGCATGTACCCAACACAAATAAGACAGGTCAAATAGAATGGAGATCAGCCTCATCCAAGAAGTTAAATAGTCCTAATCCGGTGTGCACGAACTCGTCCTGAACGAAGGGACAGGCAGTAACGATCTCGCTCGTCCTGGTACCGAGCAGTTAAGGGGACATGGCAGTCGTCGCAATTAAGTGCAGGGAAGTGCTCCATCAAATGGCGGTGTGTCCCGCAGTTTTGCCCTATTGGAATCGACAGGGAGGGCACTGATGCCGCCAAGGCTTTGGGAAGGTGAGGGTGGGAGGTCCATGGGAACTTTAGGTTACCGTCGGCCGTCTTTCTTTTCTTTTTATCCTCTCCTTTTGATCGATTATTTACCTATGGGTGGTTATTCTTTGGTAGAAGAGACCCCATACCATTCAGGAAAACATTATATCAATCCAACATTATAAAAATATATCAATTGTTTTTTTCTCCAAACAAATAAATTTGACACAACTGTTTATTTTGTTTTACATACTATCTACGTATCTCCCAATTTCCTAATTTGAAAATTCATCATTAGCTTAAACAAAGCTAGTGCAACCATTATCTTTCCTTCACATTTAATCTCAATCTACTCGAATTTAGCTGACCTTTGATATAATATTACTTCAGCCACCTTCCATTTGTAAAACCTAGCAAGTGTAATTGACCTTATTCGACGTGTCTCATCATTTCTCTTTTTCTTCCCAGTCAGAAATAAAAATGTCACGTATTCTATTTTCGCTAAACAACTTTAACTTTCTACAGGTCAATTTACTATCGCACTCATTTTTGTTCTTTAACAATAAAAATATACGTGAAGTTTCTCCTTCCGTCGGGATGGAGTTAAATGTTGTGTGTGTGTTTGTCTGAGTTAAAGAAATATACAATGTCTTAAAAGAATATGACGCTTGAGTTTAGTTAAACGACTTTTGTCACCACCTCAAATTAAGTCTTCCACTACAGGGGGCAGACGTCCTCCCGCAGCTGCTCTATCAAACACGCAATCATCTTAAAGAAATTACCGACAAAACAAACATGCACAACATGAAATTATACACAAACATTCTTGGCACTATCTTTCTGCTACTTATTTTTTCCTTACACATAAAACCTCTGGAGAAATAAATTAAAGAAGTTTTTATATATACTACGAGTATATCCTTTTTTTTAAACCCCGATCTCGAGCAAGGAAGTAACGAAGGGGGCCTACCACATATCGGACAACCCTTAATATTCTGGCGCTGCAGACTCGATCTGTTGCGCTTTACAGGATATTTATCAATTGAGGTTGTAGGACCTAACCTTACGAGGCATACAATTATCATTGGTAGGCAACGAGAATTACTGCTCTTTCCTTGTTTTAGAGTCATTAGCTGAGGTGTTATCCCAAGAAAGGTATATATTTTGTACGTTTGCTATCCTGTGATTCGGCAGTTAGCGTATTCTGCAGACATTTTTTACTTGGAATTGTACCTGTTTAAACGAGGTTGACTGAAAGTTTTTCTGAGAAGGAAAATTAGAGAAGGGGGATAAGTTTAAATCCCCCTTTCTTTACTGTCACGTGATTGTTAAATCTAGCTTGTTTTATCAGCTATAGCCTAGTCTAATTCTTTTGAAGACCGAGCGACAACAGGCAGAGCTTTATTTGAATATTTTCTCGCAAGGTCTAAAGTAACTTATTTAAAAATCGCTTCTCAAACAAAAAGGTAAAGCGATTTTTCCTCAATTCCGTTAACATTGTAAAATGGGTTCTAATTCCCTTAAAATGTGCAAACTTAAGGACATAGATGAATCAATGAGGTTGACGGAAAAAGACCGCTAATTTTGTCACACCGAACCTTAATTCTGAAAGAGAGGAAAAACAGAAAAAAACGACAAATAGAGCGGGAAAGAGAATAAAAAATATAAGAAATAAATGAAAATGAAAAGAGAAGAATCTATGAACATAAATTGGCCGACCTCAAAGATAACACTGTAGGTCAGAACATCGGTACATTACTCAATAAGTTTAAACTCATATTTTAAAGAGAACGATAGCATTTGTTTTATATTAATCGCTTTGAAAAAATTGTACAGCTCCAAGGTTCGGATTTGGGGAACGAAAGCGCAGCTTGATTTTTTTTCTTACAGGGTAAGAGTTTTATATATACACACAACCTTACCATCCTAGGTCATTTAATACTTTTATCATCTAGAGGTAATGCTGATAATTACTGCTTATAACATGTATCCCAAATTTTATTCTAGGGAGTTTGGCGAGGCCCGTTTAGACCTAAATAGTATTTCCAGTAGTTTGGTTATTTACTCCGAAGAAGAATGAATGCTTGGTTAGACGAATGCAAAGTACTACATACTTATGAAGGTGTCTGTGATTTTTTATTTGCTTGACTAATTTCTAGCTGTCGAATAGTTGTGGCTCCATTTTTTTGTCAGAGAATTATATATTTAATGACTTTAGCGCGCCAGTCTGACACTACTACTTAAGAAGGGAAACAATTTTTCTCTATTGGCTGAGTGGACTCGTTAAAAACTGTATTATGAGAGTAGCACAGCGTTTACTCAGTTTTAAGGGAAGAACCGGTCAATACGTAAGGATCCAGTGATTTGAGAGTCCCTCAAGGGTAAGCGGATCTTCTTTTGTCTTGCTCCCGAAATTCCTCTTTGGCACTTAGGAATTGTGAAACAGCCAGACCTCTTGCTAATTCTGTGAAGGATAACTCGGTATGGCACCTATAAGAAAACAGGACGAACTTCGAAGTCTTACAAGTTAAGTTCGGAAATGGGCGAGGGACTGATCACAATAATCTAGTCCTCTATCGTCTTCGCCAGAATAATAACAATCTCCTTCCTTTCTTTATAGCCCGGAGACCGCCCCACCTAAGGGAGACGGGGTAATGCCACTAAGGGGGGTGATTGGGGGGACCTCTGAGCCTAGGTCTGCTTCGTAATGAGAGGCACCGACAACCGTCACATTATTCCTCTTCGGTGTATTTTTTTTCTGACACCGCGTTTTGCGCTCTGACCGTGGGCCTCCTGACCTCGTAGGTAATCAGATCTTTTAAGAGCTTCTTATTGTCCTTTTGCGGCTACCTTTGACATGCAGCCCGACTCGACTACCCACTCGGCAGGAAGATCAGAGCCTTTCTGCAGTTGGACTGTTAGTCAGGTGACTAACGTTCTCACGCCCCTCATCTTCTGGTACGTTTCTCTCGCTCTACCCGTAGAGGGATTTTATTATATATTTCTAGGTGGCGTTATGTTATAATTCCTCTACACTAACTTTGTGTCCAACAGGACTTAAGGCTTTCTTTAAGGAGAGATCGTCGGGATATGATCTTAAACCTGCATTGGAAGCTGCCGATCTCTACACCAGTTCTTACTGCATATATCCAAGGAGTAAGGCAGGATCATCAGAAGCCATGCGCAAAGAGCGAAACAAATGTTCAAGGAAAATATAAGCACCCAACAACTGTCATCAGGTAAGGCGTTTTCTGATCAGGGTCATTCTTTCCGGACCCATTTCTCGAAACAGATCCGTGGCCCTTCGAAATGGATATAGACGCAAAAGAGGCCTTTAAATCATACAGTCGTCAGCTGTTATTTAATTTGTGCCTATGTAAGCGATTGGGTTGAGGCCATAAATGCCCTAGTTAAATTTTGTTAAGCACGTGTAAGAAAATCCGTTTCTGTTCTTCACACGCAAGCCATTTTCCTGGCAGGACAGACTAGAAGCCAAATTAAGAAACCTGTTTCTGTCTTCTATCATACCCCTAATTTTAAAATGAACGTGACTCTTAAGTTTTTTCAAAGCTCAAGGAAGATGCAAGAAACTCTAGTTCCTTGGTGAAGAAGCTGTTATGGGAAATAAGAAAATTCCTCGGATCGGTCGGTCGTATACGTTAGAAAGAGAGATACACTACGAAATCGCATATGCATAAATAGCCCAGTCTCTAAAGGGGGCGGTACGCAGCTTGTTCTATCAAGTTATCGCGATAGCATTTTGCACTTACCACAATATATACTCTTCGCTGGTTATTTTTTCCCATAAAAAGAATTCGTATAGGGTATTCCTTCATTTCATTTGTCCTGGTATTTATCACGATATAATGAAAAATTGCAGGGCTGGCAACTTTTTTCAAAAGATTACGGCCAAAGGCAAAACTAAGCACATCCCGTTGCAACGATACAAATTAATTTCAAAACCTTTCCCAAAACTGTCTATGGACCTTTTGGGCCTTTTAATTCTCCCTCCGAAGAAGGGCACAGATTTATTCTCGTCATCGTGACTTGGCAACTCGCTTTCCTGAGTCAGTCCCTTTGAAATCCCTCGATTCAATCCCCATAGCTGACGCTCTCGTTACTTACCATCTTAGCACTTGTCGAAATATCGAAATAAGTACAGTTTAAATATGATAAACAGTTTACGTCTGAAATTATGGGTAAGGTGTACGATATAATTTTTATTCAGACGGCTTTCTCCCCCCTATGGCACCTTATGACCAGCGGATTGTGGAACGTTTAAACAGTGTTAAAAGAAATAATTAAAAAACTGTTAAGATCATCCGCCACAATAGCACAGGTATATCTCCGCTGCTTCTTTATTCGCGTTCCATGAAATCCCAAATAGCAATTTAGGCTATTCTTTTTTTTAATTAGTTTATGGTAGGTAATTTCGAGGAGCACTTGGAATTTTTTTTTTTTAATTTTATAGAGCCCACTTGGAAACTGCCCACTTGGGCATAAGTCGCTGAAAAACAACACCGCCTAGAACTAGGCTACTTTGAAATAAAAATATTAAAACATAACAATGATATAAATTGGTAAAACTTAACAATCAGGAAGCAATCTCCAGCAGCAGGGGGAGGTCCCCCTCACCCCGGTGCAGGAGAGTGCAACCTACAAAACAACAATAAGAAACAAAAAACAAAAAGAACCCTAAATAAAGGTTAAGAATCCAGGCCTGACCCTAAAAGTCAACAAGTCCACAAGTCAATGTGCACGAACTCGTCCCGAGCACAAGGGACAGGCGGTAGCGACCCTGTCCATCTCGGTAACGGTACAGGTATCGTGCGCAAAGATCACCCAGACAAGGACATTCGACAAGAATGTGGCGAACAGTCTGGAGCACGACGCAGTCATCGCAATAGGGCGCTGGCGATCGCTCCATCAAATAGCGATACATCCCACGAGTATGTCCGATTCGGAGACGACAGAAAGTGACCTGAAGCCGTCGCGGCATTGGGGGATAGGTCCATGGTAACAGTCGCGGCGCAATGGCACGCAACTTTAAGTTCCCTTCAACGGTGTTCCATCTTCTTTGCCAAGCAGTCCGAAGAGCTGCCCGTATTCCTGCCATGTAGTCGGTGTGAGGAAGAGCGAAACGCTGGTCCGGTCGCAGAGTCCTCATGGACTCTTTGGCGCCCCCATCGGTTCCCTCATTCCAGCAGAAGATAATCTCGACATCTGCCTGGCTCGCCAAAACCATGGCATCACGTAAAGCGCGAACCAGTGGATGCGGAGATTCCAATGCTGCTAGAGCACTCAGGGCGCTTTGTGAGTCGCCATAGATCACAATCTGGTCTCCGAACCAGGCACGTCGCGTAATCTCCCGTACCGAGTGGTGTATTGCCACCAGCTCGGCCGTGAAGACAGAGGCAGCGCCTGGTAGAGCCCCGCTGACTTCAAACATAGAGGATACGGCGTGAAAGTCGACCCCCTCTTGGGGCTTGGAGCCATCCGTATACACTGGCACGGTTCCAGCGTGAAACTATGTGTGCTCCAAAAAGGTCAAACGCAATACTCCCGGCGCCGTACAAGCTTTGTGAGCAGAGGCGTGGCGACAAATAGCCAAATGTGGTACCCTCCAGGTTGGCGTCCTGGGCAGAACCAGGGGCACCACTGGCCCGAGAGCTATATCTAGCTCTCGAAGGAGTTTCCTGGCCCTAAACCCAAAGGGCTTAGGGTATGAATGGCGTCTCTCGGCGGCATAGTCACCATCAAAATCAGCTGCGGGTGCAGTGAGAGCTGTTGGCGACTGAGGGAGGCGCCGGGCTCTCACGTACAGGCGAGTGATGCACTGCACGTGGCGCAGAGCGAGTGGCTCTCCCCAGCATCAACCAGCAGGCTCTCAATGGGGGAAGTGCGGAAGGCACCGGTCGCAAGGCGAAAGCCAGTGTGGTGGATCGAATCCACCTTCCGCAATAAACGCTCGGTTGCGGATGCATAAAACTCGCATCCGTACTCGATCTTTGAACGAACAAAGGATCGATAAAAAAGTAGGGCAGTAGCCCTATCAGCGCCCCAAGCGCTGAACGTCACGGAACGGAAAATGTCCATGGTGCGGGTACAAGAGACCCTAAGGCTGCGAATATGAGCCTCCCAGGTGAGGCGTTGGTGGAATACAGGACCAAGGAAACGGTGCGATTCCTCCACATCCTGGCGCACCCCATTAAAAAACAAATCTAGGTTAGGGTGAAGCCGTGGGTAGCTAGCAGAAGTGCACCACCTTAGTCTTGGCCAAAGAAAACCGAAAACTGTGCGCTTCGGCATAGCGAGAGACGCGGTTTAATGCCTGTTGGAGTCGACGCTCCAGAGTTGGCATCTGGGCCGTGCCAAAAGAGATTAAAAGGTCGTCTACGTAGAGCGTAGTTAGAACAGCTTCCGGCAGCACCGAGGTGATGCCGTTGATGCTCAGGGCAAAGAGTGTGACACTGAGGACACTTTCCTGCGGGACACCCTCTTCCCGCTCCTTTGGGCCGGAGAGGGCTCCCCCCACCCGTACGGGGTATCGACGATCTCGCAAAAATTCAGATATAAAGATTGGGAGGCGTCCCCTCGCCCTCATCGTGTGGAGAGTCTCCATAATACCGTATCGCCATGCAGTATCATAGGCCTTCTCTAAATCGAAAAACACAGTGTCGTAGTGCGGTCTACGAAGGAAAGCCTCGCAGACGGCATTTTGCAGTCGGAGCAGAGCATCCGACGTCGAGTGGAACTTGCGGAAGCCGCACTGTGCAAAAGATATATGGCCTCCGCTGTCCAGGAAAAAGGCTAATCTAACATTTACCAATTTCTCAATCAACTTGCACACGCAAGAGGTTAGAGTGATTGGGCGGAAACCGGTCGGAGTAGAGTGATCTCTCCCTACTTTGCGAAAGGCGAGCACAGTAGCGATTCGCCAGGATTCTGGGAGAACACCTTCCACCCAGATCCTGTCGAACAAATCTAACAGGAAGGCCATGCTTCGCTAACCCAGGTGTCGAATCATGGCGTACGGGACATCGTCCGGACCATGGGCGGTGTCCGCGCTTCGAAGTGAGAGCGGAGCACAACTCACTCACAGTAACCTTGTCATTAAATGGTTCTCCGCTTCTGGAGGTAAAGCCCAGCCGGCGGCCTTCCGCGACATGACGACGTGCATTGAATGCTGGCGGAGCAGCATCGCTGCTAGAGAATGCGGAAAAAATGGTCACTAAGGATTCTGCCACGGACGCGGGGTCCGAGATTGCGGTCCCATTCTCCTGGAGAACGGGAAGGGGGTCATGCGAGAACTTGCTCCGAATCGTTTTGACTCGCTTCCACACCTCAGCTAAAGGGGTCTTCTCGTTAAGTGAAGACACGTATGCCCGCCAAAAAGAGAGGCGGACGTGCTTCGAAATATACCGGAACCTAGCCCTAGCCCGACGAAATTCAACGACAGTGTTTTCGTTCGGGTGTCGCTTATAGCGCATGTAGGAATTATGCTTATGTTTGAGGGCCGTCTCACACTCGGTCGACCACCATGGGAGTGGTCCGCGTGCAAAATGGCCAGACGTCCCAGGAATAGAAGTCAGGCCCACGGCGATGAGGTTGCCGGAGAAGAACTTAACGGCCTCATCTACCGAACTAAACTCCTCGACTGAGATAGAGATTTCAGTCAATTCCTGAATTGCAGGCCACCGCGCCCGCGCCAAGCAACACCTAGGTTGTCTCTCAGGGGGCAGTTGCCCTGAAAATGATATTTGAATGGGAAAGTGATCACTACCAAGGAGGTCATCGACTACCCCCCAATCAAAATCAGGCTGTGCATCCAAAGAGCACAAAGATAGGTCAAGGCAAGAAAATGAAGTGGTTCTCGGACAGTGATGCGTAAACTCATCCACGTTTAGGACACCCATCTCAATCTCTTCGATCAGATCAGTAAGGACTTTTCCCCCGGGATTTATGGAGTAATCTTCCCAGAGAGGATCCCTGCCGTTCAGATCCTTAAGCAAGAGATAGGGCCTCGGCAACCGTGCTCCGTCGCGGCGGAAGTCCCCCGCGTCGAAGTCAGCTGACGGTGGAATGTACGCAGAAATAATAGTACACCTCCTATCCAGGTGCAGCTGCACAGCCACTGCCTGAAAGGAGGTATCTAAAGAGAAAGGAAGAACGAAGACATCATACCGTGTGTAAAGCTCGCATCCCCCAGCCCAGCCATCCCCTGGTGGTGGGGTTGCATGACCCTTATACCCCTGGAGGGCAGGCAGGGGGCACGCGCCTAGCATGGTCTCTTGCAAAAAGATAGCTAACGGGGAACGGGACGAGAGGAGCCTCCGCAGCTCCTCCCAGTTGGCCCTGAGTCCAGGGCAATTCCATTGAAGGAATATGCTCTCCAGGGCTAGCTCGGAGGAGACGTGGGGGCCCTCCTCGAACTGCAGACCCTCACGGGAATGGCCGTACGCTTCCCGGGGGCAGAACCCCGGGCGCTGTTGGCCGGACAAAGCGCTGAAGGCGCTGTCGCCTTCGAGGACTTATTGGGGGAGGTTGGGCTCGCCATTCGTATCTTTTCCCCCGGAGCACTTGGCAGATATCTTAAGGGAACATTCTATAAAACTTAGTTTTATTTAAAGACCACTGACCAATCCGTAAGCCAAGTAATGAAGTGTCTTTACTATTACCTTCGGATACGAATAAACTTTTCCTGCGTTGGTTAGGACTTTATAGGGTGTGGAAAAGGCGGACTAATGTTGAATTATTTACTAGATTTTAAGGGCATGCCAAAAGTTTATTACATAAATATATTAAAGAAAGATTTCAGATGCTCTTTCCCGAAGGATCCTTCTCGCATTAATGAACAAACTCCCGGAGAAGCACAAATATAAACCATTGTGCTACACCAGATGCCAAAGCTTGCCATCGTTTAAATTCAAGAACCTGCGAAGAAAGTATTGGGTTGAGGATTAAGTTCTTGCGGTTTTATTAAATTTATTCACTACCATTAATAATTTTACACAAACTTCTTTTCTAATTGATAACAATATGCAATTTCATCAATAATCTATTCTCCCTTTTCATTTACCATTTCTTCTCAACGTTCAACTAGTTTTTCGATACCTCTGCAATAAAAATCTCTGGATTTTGACTTGAAGAATTCGTCTAACTAGGTTTTTAATTCCACATCAGTATTGAACACAACACCGCGCAAATTGTTGGAGAGCGATCGGAACAGATGGAAATCCGATGGAACCAAGTCTGGCGAATATGGAGGATACGGCATGATTTCCAAATTAAACGTTTGGATGGCGTCTTTTGTCATATTGGCAATGTGAGGACGAGCATTGTCGTGTTGCAGAAGGACTCCATAACGTCGATGAGATCGCTTTTCACGAATAGCTTCAGCCAGTCGATACATTTGTTGAACGTAGACTTCTGCATTGACAATCTCGTTGTTCTCAAGGAGCACATAAAGAATGATGCCATCACAATCCCACCACACAGACAGCATCGTCTTTCGTGGATGAAGTCCTTGCTTTAATCGTGGAAGGGGTTTTTTATTGGGGCTAAGCCATTGTTTTCGATGGTTCATGTTGACATAAACACACCACTTTTCGTCGCCAGTGATGATGCGGTAAAGAAATCTGCCCTCCTTATATCCACGAGTAGCCTTGTGACGAGCAGGCAAACCTGCGGCAATTGTGGGGCGTTGGAGTTTGTTGCTTTCGCTCAAAGCGTGCAAAACCATGCACCGAGTTTTTGAACCTTCCCCATCGAATCAGGCTGATTCACTACAGTTTTCTGATCACACGCCAATTGTACAGCCAATTCTTTAGTCGATTGACGAGGATTTTTATGAAGAAGGTCGTTCAATCGATCTTCATCCAACTAAATGGGGCGACCCGAACGTTCTTCGTCATTAAGATTGGAATGACCGTTTTTGAAACGTGAAAACCACCATTGAGCTGTCCTTTCTGATAAAGCATTTTATCCGTACACAGCACAAATATCGTGACGAGCTTTGGCTGTGTTTGCATTGTTCCCGTCTCTACTGGAAATGAATAACAACAAGTGTCGAAAATGCGCCTTTCTTTCAACTTAACATTTCATTTTGACGGTACAGAACAAAAATTAAATTAACACAACTTTTAAATAAACCGCAATGACTTATTATTCAACTTCAAGACGTAGCCCTAAGCAAAAGACAAATATTCTACGCTGCTAATAGACGTAAATTAATCTTTGCAAATTTTGCTCTCATTATTTATTATTGTTTCTTATTATGTGCACAAATCACGTCAACAAAACCTAAATCAACACAACATTAAAAAAAACCGCAAGAACTTTTTCCTATATTTATCTCGTTTAATAAGATTATTTCCGGATCATTTTTAAGGTAAGTACTGCTTAGTGACAATCTCTTCTCTTTCCACCCGGCTACGGAGTGACTGATGATTTTAATTTTTCTAAGCTGAGCAATTATTTCGATGCTTTTTCCGATAGGCTTGACCTCTTTTAGATTTGTGTGTATCTCTGCCAATTGGTAATTACTTGTATGTCATCCTGTTTTTCTTTTTACTCAATTCTTCTTTATTAATAGTGTATAGCAAGTTATGGGGTATTTCGTGATTTTAGCTTATGACTAATTTATAAATCTCTCGATCTGAGTATCATCTTTCAAAATTGTACTTGTAGTGCCCATTTTTAATTCCTTAAATGAGTTCTTTGTTGTTCAACAGAAAAGGTCTTTCTTCCGAGGTGACGAATTTTAGGTTGAACTGTCTTTCTTCTACACGTTTGTTCTCTGACTTGGAAATAGATTCAGCACTCTCTTCATCTTGATTACCTGACTTTTCTGTTTGGTCATTTAAATCGCTGGCCTATCAACAAGCTTCTTTAGCTTTATTCCACGTTCTTTTAAAACTAATACTATTGACACCCTGCTACATAGAGCATTTAAAATATGCTCTAATTACAAACTATTACATGAAGAGTTTTCTTTTCTTAAGAATTTTTTTCAAGACAACGGATTCCCAAAGTTTTTTTGTGGAAAACCGCATAAGGAAATGTCTTGATCATTTCCACAATCCGAGTGAAAATAAAGCCACCGTTAATAAACTTTTACACTCCTTGTCGGTACGCTTCCTTGGCCCATATCTCTTAAAAATGACTGTTGAAATATGCTCGATTATCCAGAAAAATCTGCTCATTTTGGGCCTCAAAATAATCACCCCAAACCAATATACAATATGCTCGCTCTATCGTTATAAAAATCGTCCTTCCCGATGCGTGTCGTTCATCTCTCATATATAAATACTTGTGTCCATCGTGCGATGCGACGTATATTGGCTCTACCAGCCGTATTATCCATTCAAAAGATAAACAGCACGCCGGGAGCTTCTGCCGTACGGGTTTGCCCCTAGCCAAACCTGACTATTCTATCATCCGACTCCACACCAATTCTTGCAATTTACAGATAAAACTCGAAGAATTTTCTATAGTCTCTACAGCTAACACCCTCTCTGATTTAAGAATCCTTGAATCCATATATATTTTAGATAGTGAACCCACACTTAACGACCAAACTTCGTCTTTCCCATTAAATATTACACGTTAGATGGTTATCTTACTTTATCACTTTCTTAGTTTAAATTATTGTTTTCCTTGCTTTGCCACCTCCATGTTAATTTGTGTAACGTTGCTATTACCAATGCAATTTCATCAATTATCGTTGTGGTATCATAACTTATACAAAAGAGTGAATTGTAAGACCAATCCCCTTATGTTACTTATCCAATGACAATTAGAATTACTTTGTATTTATACTAAATATAATTCCAGTGTCCAGAAGATGAAGCTGGCCCTCGAAACGTTGGTTGAAATTAAATGAAGAAAGAAAAATGCATTTCTTTTCTGCTGCCCTGGTTCTCTTATATATATATATATATATATATATATATATATATATATATATATATATATATATATATATATATATTATATATATATTTATATATATATTTATATATATATATATATATATATATATATATATATATATATATATATATATATATATATATATATATATATATTTAACTTCTATTTGTAAACCACCAGTTTGATTATCGGCCATGCTTAATATTGAAGAGATCTCAAATGATTTTTAAGGCAAAATAATTGAGCACAGCAGGTACGGCTAATCTCAGGTGAAGTTATGCATCTCAACAGGCTCGTTGACGGAAGCTGAGATCGGTATAAAGGATTCTTATGATAAAAAAACAGAACTGTAAGACGCTCTGCATACAGTTAAGACATGGCTTTCGATAAGAACAAATGGTAATGGGCTTAATAGACGATCTCTTAAATCTCGATTACAAAGCAAGATTATACTATTCTGTTCGTTACGTTTTAACTAAATAAATTTTTCAGTGATCCTAAAAGTTAATAGATTAATAAGCTAAACAAATTGTGGGGACCTCCGGAATAAAGAGAGGAATTGTAAAATAAAAGAAGCTCACAAATTGTGTGAAACAAATAGTTATTAATGCCTGAATTCAGCGTCATAGCTTAGAATATCCTCTTAAATCTTCCATCCATATCCCATGCCAAAGATGGCCGTTAAGAAGAAGTACCCAGATTGTTAATAGATATTTTCTATATTATTGTTTCTCCTCTGTTTGGATAAAGATTTTAAGATATTATTTGCAGCTCTAAAAACTTAATGGATATTTGAATTTTGTCGTTTAGTTTTTTGAGGCTGCTTGCCTTTTGTTTGCGTACTTTTTCCTTCTGACTACATCGATTAATATAAGGTAATTAAAGAAATTTCATATCAATTTTTTTCCAAGAAATATTGTCCATCTATTATAAATGTAATCAAGTGGCCAACTTTTGGCCATTTCCATACCTAAGCAAAGTCCAAAACTTAGAGATTAATACATCTCCCTATTTGCAATTTTACCTGTCATTAGTCCTGGCAATATGAAAATATGATATCAATGGCACTTTTCTCAATTATGACATTTATGCGCAGTGTTTATTTTTCAATATTGACGAGCAGTACCAGACTTCTTTTGGAAATAATAAAAAAAATATTTTCCTTGGAATATCATAATATCAGGGATTTTTGGATTTTTTTTATAGATATTCTCTTTTATTTTTTTAATTATATATAATTTGAAAAATTTAAAATTTTTATTCTCTGTAAGAGAATTTTCTTCTCTGGTCTAATTTTATAAGTAGGAATTAAATCTCTCAACGGACAGTAGGAATGTGAATCTAAGATTCACGATTAAGAAGTAATTTATTTCTACGATTAAAAAACAACGAGAAATCTCCTTATATGAATCAATCCCTGCAATTATTAAATACACAATTTACGTCCAACTGTTATTCCTCTCTTTGTTCTTTTATTCATTGTTACCTCAACTATATTTTAAATGGAGAAATAAAAAAATTATTTCATGTCAACCGAACCAGGAGAAGAATGGGTTGGACAGAATAACCGGATCCGTTGAATGTTTTGAGGAAGTTCGGAAAATAAATGGTATCAAATTTATTTTGCGTCGAAAAGGGACTCGTAAATTTGGCGAAGGTGGCACAAGAAACGATGGTGGACTTTTGAAGTCCTTGAGCAAGACATTTTATTGCCTCTACCAGTAAGATCATCACCACAGGGCCCTTTCTTGATGAGGGCTCACTGAAATATATTAATCCCTTTGGAAATCTAGGACTTCTTACGGTGCAGCCAATATATTTTCTTAAAGGCGGATATGGAATGGGAATTCTACACCCAGTTGTTCACGAATGAGTTCGAAGCGGAACAAATTCCAAAACTTCGGTTAGTTAATAAGATCAGTGACCGCCCACGTTTATCTTCTTTCATGTAGGACCGACATATGGACCGAACTCCTATTTCAACTAAGGGTTATTATATTTAGGAAAGTGTTCCTATTGTAAAACAATCCTAGCTCCTAGTCTATATACTCAAAATCCACCTGTTATTAATAATCCTAAGGGTATATACAGGATAAAATGGCCACCATAAAAGAGTTACAGTAAATTTTGTGGCCAAAATAATGTCCTTTAAATGTCCCTGGGACACAAAATTTCACTGATTAGTGGGTTGAATTACCACAAATCTAGAGGGGGAAGAGGATTTTATTAGCTTAATCAAAAATCGCAGGAAGAAAAATAATTTCAAAAAAAGGAATAAAGCCATTAGTCTAATTTTTATTTGGGGAGGCGAAGGGATTAACACCATTTTCCCTTCTTTGTCAGGTTTTGTTGCCCTGATAAAGAAGCGAAGAGATTACAATTAAAGAAATAAAAAGAAACGAAGAAGAGACGTAATGATCAAGGATCAAGATGAGTTTCTTTATTCATGTTTAATTCCGGGACTGTGGGGTGGAGCAAATTTCAAACTTCAATGCTCATAAAAGAGTCTTTGCGAGAGCTTGCTGAGATTTATGGTGGTTGGAGGTTATAGAGAAATATATATTTAATTCCACCAAAACAATTTAAGAAGATCTCCTCATGGCGACAACCTACTAAGGCATTGAGGGGTAATTTATGGATGTAAAACCTGTAATTCTTCAATATTAAATTAATCTACTTTTTATTATCTATATTCGAACATCTTTAGAACATTACCATACGTATGGGAAGGGAGAATAAGAGAGGAGATTAAATTAGTTGCAAAACGGCTAATATTTATAGGAGGGAAACAGGCATTTTAATTGGTATGTGTAAATAATCTTCTTTAAGATATGAATCTGTGAAACGGTTCAGTAAATACTAAACAAACACTACTACCCTTGTTGTGCTTTTTTATTAAACAATCGATAATAATTTAGACAAGAAATTTTGGACTTCTTTTAAAATCATTAAATATAATCGGATAGCAATTAGGCAATCTCAAAAATGTGCCAATTTAAATGCTAACCTTAAAATAAAGCCAAACTTCTGGAACATTTGAGCTGTTCGCGTGGATTATATTAACTGAGTACCTCCTTCCACAGCAAAATTGAAACTTTTACATCCATTTTAGAAATTTTGACCTCAACATTCATTTTCTCTTTGAATGGACTCATATCTCAGTACATAATTTGAACTATTTTCTTGTGTAGCATACCGTTTAACCTAGTCATCTACGTTATGTTGATTTTAATATTTTCTTTTTTCAAAAAATAAAGCTGAAGCTCAATGATATCTGACCAATATTACCTCTTTTCACGGAAATATTTCATCAACAACGGACTCGAATCAAAGAAAAATCCATCTCTTTCTCGACACAAAAGGCAATTGGACGGGTTAAGTTTTACCAGTATCAAGTAGAGAAAACTGGTATTTTGGTTGTGCTCTTCGGACTCATATAGATTCCAAACTTTTAATAAGAAAATTATTTCATTCAAAACACTTGCATACAATGCATATAATTTATGCTGCAAACAGCACACTAACTATCCAAAATCTTTAAAAAAATAAGTTTATCGGACAAAAAATTCGCCATGTGGTATTTTTAAATAAGTATAAACTAAAAGATTTAGTAGTTAACATTGAACGAGGAGAATCAGGATGTTGCTTACTACCTAGGAAGTGTGACATGATTCAGAGATTTAGCAGAGGTGATAAGGTGCAGTGCCTGTCTCCTACGCTGTGTGTAAAATGGGGCGCAGAACACATGTTGCAGAGGCCCTCAATGAAAACTGCGTGCAAGAATGCGGTTCAAGTTGGAAGAGGTTCTTTAATGTGCCTGAATGTTTCACTTATACCAAAATGTGTCTATTGATTAAGGTAAAACGTAAATTTCTCCAGTATGCCTGAATCTAGCAGTTATACGACCAGGTTTTTCCGTTTGCCATTCATCTTAACACGTAACGTAACATTCCAAACTATCTTCCAGGATAAATTTGCTACGTTCACTCCACTTGAACTATGATAGACTGGCATAAGGAACATCCCGAAATAATCACACATCTCGAATGGTTCGCAAAATCACTAGAACTAAACTGAATCAAAAATCTATGGGACTCCCTCGACCAAATTGTCAAACGTTAGGGACGGAATCAACGCAGTCTGGCAAAATTGCACAGTTCTTTGATGAAAGAGTGGTTGAGGTCTTCTACATCCAGCACTTTATCCAGTCCATACTACATTGAACGAGTTTTTATCTAGGATGGTGGAGGTATTATACGCTACTAGGTACTCTTCCCTCTAGGTGACTATAAATTTTGGCTGATGACCATATTTTAGAAAATTTATTTATAACATTCTAAAAGAAATTAGTGATACATGTTCAACTACCTTCCAAAAATTATTAAAAATAGGGCGAACATGGCTTAGGATTATCTGGTAATAATTTTAACAAATATAAAGCTAAAATGTGGCTCTTAGAATCTCTATTAAAGTCAAGATTCAGAAAAAATTGGCGAACAAAAGGACATTTTAAGAAATTTTATCTTAATTATTAGGTAATGTGCGCCGATTTCAACATCTGGAAAATATTTAAGTTTAAAGTGGAAGATAATTTCTATGGTATAGAATCATGACATACTAGGTTGGAGAAAAGGACAATGAAGCATTAATTTTAATTGGAATGTGTGGGTATTTGATAGATTACACACACTAAGAGAATCACTGCATATCTTAAATGACGAACTTGCTCTAACGATACTATGATAGTCACATCTCGCTACAAACTTTGACATGTAAACTTAAATGTATTGAAGTGTATCACTCAAACGAAGAAAATACAATCACAATGTATGTAATAATTCTTAGTTTTTGTACCTAATGTTATAGAGAAACCTCGTTTTCTTTACCTTTTCAACTACACCTATTTTAACTTATTATTATACTATATAGTAATTATATGTAAAGATTTGTTAAATACGAAACATTTTTCGTTTAAAAATAATAACCTGTATCTCTTATGGAACCCACACCGTATTTGAGCGTAGTCTAATATGATATCGCGGCACTTACTAGAAAGATGCTGAATAGAGAAGCCCGATGAGTGCTAAGGCTGACAGATAAGTTCCATCAACCTCAATTGACCAGAATACACAAAATACACAAACCACTGTAAACTAGAGGCCCAGTTACAAGTTCTGTAAAGCATACCATTGCTTCTTGTGAATGATGTAAAAATCACCCTACACTTGGAATCAAACCAGTGGTTAACGTCCACGCCTTGCACGTGTGAGGTCGGTACTTCGAATCGCGGTGGTTCGTAAGTGGTCTTCACTATGTTTGAATAGGTACCCGGCTATTTAATATGAGTCGCATTATATACATCTAACCGAGAAAAAAGGGAATCAGATCACAATAACTACATAAAACTCCAACAGAAATAGAAACATAAAACTAGAATAAATATGTAAAACAGTTGAGAGCATTAAATATCTACATGAAAAGTATTTGCCACAATATATATGAACCTTTTCAGTGGGGAAATTCTTCTGGAGTATAGAAAAAACAGAAAATGGCAATTTTGGACCACATCATTTTCTGCTGCAGCGATAGGCATTGACGATCAGCCTTTTGCCTGGTTTAAGGAAATCTGCTTGAATGTAAGTTTGTGTGGATGAATCTTTTTGAATTAACATCAGTGTGGCTATTTAATTTGAATTTAGTAACCGATAAGATATTTACTGCGATTTTACACGATGTCAGACACGAGTTCTTCATATTTATAACATCAACTGTTGAGAGCTAATTTGAGTTAAAGTAAACATTCAAGATTTGTTTCCTTATTTAGTTTTACAGCGTAAACCCCATAAAATTACTTATAGAGCTTGGTAGAGCATTTTAAGTTCCTCCAAACGACATTAAAACAAGTTCTAAATTTCTTCGGTATGTTAACTTTATGATGGATAAGAAGTTTCGGAGAGCAGATGAGACGCAATTCTTCCATATATGTCTTTACTGCTTAAATGAATTTACTTAGAGCAGTGGTTCCCAACCGTTTTCATGTAAAAACCTCAAAATGTAATTTCGCAATTATCAATTACCCCATTGAACATATACCTGATAATATATAACACGGGTTGTATAGTCCGCTATTAGCTATATATATTTAAGAATCCAGCAGAAATGCCAACTTTTTCATTATATTTAGATCAAAAAATCAGCCATGATATATTCAATAAGGCAATTACAGTACATAATTAATTACTGATCACTTTAATCTTGCTCTGATTTTTTAGTGTGATGGTTAAGCTTGTATTTTCTGTGAATTTTTTTTTACCCTGGGCTTGGTCATAGAAAAGGCTACACGGATGTCAGGTGACACTTTGAGACTGTTACGTTTCTTTGTCTTCCTTCCAAGGACAGTAGAGAAAGCTTACTTGCAGAGAAAAGTGGTAGAAAATCCCATGAGAATTTATACTGCTCGAGAGGCTAGTGTTGATATATCCTGAAAATGAGAAACTCAGAAGGTGTCTAGACCAGCCTTGGCCTCAAACATTAGTTTCCATCCATTATTTGTCTTTAGTGTGATAAATATTTCTTTAGCTAAACAGTCATCATAAACAATGATATCTTCACTTACATCTAAAGGATTTCTTACCAATTCACTGTTGGTGAAATTCAAACCTGAATAGAACTTCTGCAAACTTTCTAAGAGGCTGGTCAGGTGATCTCTAAGGTCTGTCTTCATGTGGTTGAGGATATCTTCACAATTTAGCTTATTAAGGAAGGCGTCAAATGTGGAAAATTGTGGAAGAATCTCCTTTCCAACACGTTTGATCCATAGTTACAATTTTGCACAAAAGGAAGTGTTGTTTTCCCGAAGTTCCAGTGACGTAGTCTGTTTTCCTTGATTTTTTAAGTTGCTTGTATTCACCTCTCCAATGATATTAGCTAGGTAGCACAAATCTGTGACCTACAAATCTGCGAGTGATGATCCTTTCTATTGCAGAAATATGTAAAGTAAATCACGGAGCCCAGCAACACGAACAAGAACTTTCTCACGTGACAGCCAGCGAACTTTAGTATGGTACAGTATAATTGCACAATGAGCTCCCATTTCTTCGCGCAGCTCTTTGAATTAGCGACTGTTCAAACTTTTTTTTTACGAAGTTTACAATCTTGATCACGTCATCCAAAATAACCTTTATAGACTTCGACAGGCCGCATGAAGCCAAGGCATAACGATGAATCGCACAGTGCACAACCTCGATATTTTGCATTTTTCCTTTAACAAGCCATGGTATCCTTTGCTTTGGTCCATCATACTTAAAGATCCATCAATTAATACCTGAGAAACATTGCTCCAAACTACACTCATTCACTCTTTTGAAAATATCTGCAGTTTTTTTAGTTGTCGCAATTGTTCACATAGTAACATTTCATCCTTGATACTACCCTCATAATCATACCTAATGAAACCAATCAAACTGTTACGAGATTCAACATTCATGTTTTAATTAAATTACATTAAAATTTTGGATAGGAACTGGAAAATGCCTTTGACATAAGTTGTTCAAGAATGTCTGCAGCGAGATCGTCTATCCTTCTGCGAATTGTGTTGTTGGAGAATGAAATAGCATTGAGCTTTTAGGCTTGGTCCAAGCCAGGTAATCTTTCCATCATTATGATTGAGTGTGGTAAAATCTACTCTTCAGCAAGTGTATGTGGCTTTTCTGTTTTTGCTACTCGATATGCCACTTCATACGAAGCTTTAACACCAGCCGCCAGTTGTTGTGATGCAAGTCCAGTTCTTCCAAACTTCACAGCCTGCAGATTGTTTAACTTGTGTTGATAAAATCTGATACTCTGGGAGACCCTTCTGGGATGACACTTCATCTTATGTTCATTCAGCTTTCCTGGTTTCAGAATTTTATTGGTGAGAACTTTGCAGCACACCCCCCTATTGTGGGCGATCTCCAAAAGAATCATTCATATTCACAAATCCATACTGTAAAAATACCTGATTATATGTTCGTTTCCATATAACTTTACTTGGCATCCTGTGAAAAAAGACATCTATGATTAACAAGAAACAAAAGCATGAGCAAAAAAAATAATATAAATAATAATAGTAAATAGAAATAATGATGATAAAAAAACACAGCAAATATAATATGAATTAAAATATGCCCAATAATCATAATAGTAGTAATAATAATAATTTCTTTAATTTTTATAATAGTTTTCCCTATTATTCTCTGTACTCCAGTTTTTTTATACCAGTACTTAGCAACCCCTTAGCAACGTACCTTGCAACACGCCCCGCAGCGCTTCGCTGTCCACTACCGCACCCCTCCCTAATTTGGTCAGGCTAGATTCAAGATACAAGATAGTATAAAGCTAGAATGTGGAGAGAATGATAGGATAGTTAGAAAATATTGTGTAAAGAGAATGTTTTGGTGGGATGAGAATGAGAGTAGGATGGACGATTAGATGAGGATGATAATGGTTTGTACCAGGTTGCCTGGCTAACGTTTTCTTTTCTCACACAGAACATCTATTACCCCCAAAATATGGGTCCATTACCCAACTATGGTAATTTATACCATGATTAAAAAACATGGCCTTAGAGCTATAAAGACATAAAACCAGCAATAAAGAGAGTAGGTATAATATATCAAATCAGCACCCTTGTTTGAGAAGGGTAGGCTAACTTTACCCAGAAAATCTTATGATACAATTGTTCTGGACTAGCACCAGCAAGCCACGAATGATTACAAATCACGGGAAATATATTTGCATCACGACCCACGTTGTAGATGGAATTAAGCTATGATGGATGCCTTTAAACCTTGTAGAATCAGGTAAAAGATTGAAGTGAAAGTTAATACGGCTGTCCTAAATGAATGCATTTGGGGACCCCAACCGAGAAATCCCTGCGTAGTTGGCTGAACGGAAACAGACATATTGGTTCTTTCTATTTAGTTTGTCTATCAATGATATAATAATAAATAGTTAAAACTATGTAATTTAAAGTAAACACCTTAAATATTTATTAGTAAGATGGAAAACTAAGCATTGCTCGTAAGGTAACTATATTTAATTGTTCGTGCGCATTTGCTACCAGGATATGTAAGTACTGTCAAGATATTTGATATATATATACGCAATGAGGGCCAAATAAAATATTTACATGCAAGAAAGCGAGAGTTCCTTTATGTTTTGAGTGCTGCATTTTATGTTAGTAATGGACATTTTTTCTTATAACGAGTCAAGAACTTGCAGTCTTTATCAACATAAGGAAGCGTCGATCAGAGAGATATAATTAAAGTTAATGAAATTGAACGAAGAAAGCTGTATCTTTTGCGCAGCAGATATATTTTTATACTGTTCCAGCATTTTAGTTGCGTATAAAGTATATAAGTCTATGAATAACATGATAGAGTGTTAACTGGTGCGTTGTAGAAAATTTTAGGAGCTTTGTTCGTCAGGGCAATGTTTGTCTGACTGCTGATGGGATTTTGCCAGGAAAGATTCAGAACTAATTTCGACCAGGCCATCATGACAAAATCGTTTATCTGCGATTAGCGTGGTTCTCGAGTACGCCGACTGTGGAAACTTGCCGCATTTAGCCAGTTCTCCTCATTTAAGAACTGTAAAAAAGACCAAATTTTATCAAAAATTGAAGAAGAAAGTGGACCTTAAATGCCTTGTTGTTAGATATCATGGTTACGCAAAATCTAAAAATATTAGCAAACTTAAATTGCGGCGCAGATCTCTACAAGAGGTAAACATCTTTTGGTGTGTGTAGCAGGTAACCACTTCAAGAAATCGATTAATGGGCCACATTTATTTCCTTTCGCACTTGCATCTGTAACGATTCTATGAAACGTGTAGTAATTGGTATCTTACCTCAACCGCGTTAGTAATTGCTATTAAGGCCGCAATAAATGCGTTGTTCGGAATAAGAACAATTTAATTAGAAATTGAAACGTTTATGTGAGCCTTTAAGTAGATATTTTAGGGTCTCCAAGAGCGTAGAAGCATCTTCGGACATGCTTAAGGTAGACAAAAAAGAGCTTAAAATTTTCTGGATTTATACCTCGTCGGAGTCAAAAAATTTGATTTTGCCTATAATTTTTCGTAAAACGGTGTAATGCAAATGGAATTTAAAAGATGCCTCAAAATTTGAGATTTTTCTTTCCAAATTGGCATTTCTGGGGAAGGTATAATTCTAAGCTATACACAAATAAGCAATCCAAGAATTGCTTCAGGTGTAAAATGTTTCCTTTGGCATAGGAATAAATGAGAATATAATGTATTAAAAGGATGATAAAAGGAATATCATTTAATTATTGTTTCAAGAAATACACGAAGGTTTGAGAAGACGATTAAAAGCCGATTGGCATAAAAATGAATTTATAGGATCCGAACCAAGTACAAACTGTCAAATTCTACATGCTCCATTCTTTTACATGTAATTAATGAACGCCTTTAGGAATTTAATCTTGGAAAATACGTTTTTAGCTGCAATAAATTGTTTTAAGTTAGTGTCGAAAGGAAAGGGGGCATCTATCAAGCTTAGTCACTCTGTTTAAAGCAGGGATTCACTTACCAGCCTTTAGATTGCATCTTTCTTTGAAATTAGGTGCTCAGCTGACGCCGATAAGGCTTAATATTGTCTAATAATACATTATTTCTTCATTTTAGCAAATCCATCATTAGCAGCCTTCATTTATGCAGGCAGCAGGCAAAGAGGTCTGGATTGAATTAGGCAGAACAGTACTTTTAATGTTCTGCTTGCTTTTATGTTTAACTAGTGGTCTGCACACATGGATAAGATGTTATGTCTGGGGAGGATGTGAGTGCGATGAGCAGCTTAAATATCTGCGGCACTCGATGAGTCAGATTCCTAAAATTCACAATTTAAGACTGATTCACTCGTCATGGAAATAAAAAGAGTTCCATGACTATTTCCGACCACTGGATGTTTGAGAGTACATCCTTCAATTCAAGGATGAGTGATTAAAGTTTGAAAATGTGTTGAAAGTCGTTTTTAATCAAAAATAAGATGGGTGGATGTAGCCTGAATTCGTAAAGGGAGACATTTTTGTAACAACAATGCTCTCAAAAGATTAACCTATAGGGTCTTGAGGTGGTTTACCCATTGTTAGCTACAATATACACTCTCGTACTAAACTCACGGAGAAAAAGACAAGGGTTTTAAGTTTGCACTTCACCTACGGTTGATGCGGAGGAGGATCAATTTTAACTTGCAGATCGAGATAAATATGCAAGAAAGAACATATTTTCTTCTTGAAAAGGCGATTTCTCCTAGAATTCTGGCAGAAGATCTTCTCAAGGTGAGCTCATGCCGCGACCAAAAGGTGCCGAGGATCAGAAATCAAGGTGTCAAAGTGCATGTTACTCAGTGCATGTCAAGTTCACAGACAATCTAGTTCTTCATTGACGCCGTCGAATTTGCAGCTAATGTGCAGCCACTCATCAATAGAAGAGTTACGTGAGCTATGCTAAAGGTGAGCGTGGGAGCTAACATTGTGGTAAGTGCTGGATTTTGCTGCAGACAGGTTTGATTTTGAGGACATTTTCCTGTAAATTCTGGCCAGTTTAAATGGAGAGGTTAAGGTATGTACAACTTTGGCTTATCAAGTTCATACATCTACTTAGTTTTTTTTCTATGTTCATAGCGAGTGAATATATCAGACTCGGAGTTTTAATCAGCATAGAGACAATAACGAAAATAAGTTACGTCTCATTGAGGTTTTAGTGGATATACTGCTTAAAAACATTTCAGTCCTTGTTTCGCAGTGTTTATTAATGTTCTCTAAAATTTCTTGAGGACTTGCTAAGTTATTACTTGAAAATTTCTTGGTCATTTGTGACGATTTGAAACGTCCTCGCAAGAAAAATTAAATTTTGGATCACCATATTTACTCTGCACGCCTCCAGGATGACGAATGATACGAAGTTTACTCGGTTATTTAATTAAACCTTGACAATTTGCAGTTTATTACAAAGGATTATAATAGTTTTCTTCCTCCTGATATATGCTCATAGGTAATGTTATCCCTCACTATATCAAATCTCTTAATTTGTCAATACCATACTCGCTCCCATGAAACAACGTTCGCAGAGCCATACTCTCACGCAGATTTCTTGCATAATTTACAACCAAACCCTTCGAATTCATTAAAGCAATAACCTATATAGAGAATTTCCTTTGTTTAAAACCTTGTGATCCTAATCAGCATCTTGGTTACATTCCAGGAAATTAAAATTCTGAACTTGTTCCAGGTTGACATCAAAGGCTGAGATATAACACCCAACCCTATTCTAATCCCCAAATTGGAAAAGAGTAGTACTTTTTCCCTAGGCTCTGATGAAAGATTAACCCAAGGCAAAATTATGTGTTATCTTTGGTGCAAAAGTTTTTCATTAAAATAAATATACATCTTCAGGTAAAAGTTTTCGGACACTGGAATTTTTAGGAAATTCTATAAATACATGGTCATACACTTTTCATTTGCATATTAATATGAAATTAAGAAGGAATAAAGAGCAATAGGTTATAGATACTCTAAACAATAAGCAAGAATGAGCAAAATAGAAAATTGCTTTACAATGTAACATCAACACCATATAACAGATAACCATATGAAGTTAGGTAAAAAATACAGCAACACGAATCTGATACAGGAAGCTCCAGGTGCCGAAGGTCCGTTAGCAGTGAGGAGAGCATTTATTATTCTAGGAATGGTCTTTATGAAGGTTTGACACTTGGTGGATGTGCTATTGGTCCACTTCTCGGTGAGAACTGCCTTAATTTCGCTCATTGGAGGCTAGCTGACGACGTTTTGTTGCTAGGGTCGAGTCATATCCGGAAACAGAGGTGATCAGTTCATTACTGGGATATAATTATCCGGGCAACATCGTATGGTGGAAGCAGATTTGTGGTATGGTGCATTGTCCTGCTGGAAAATTATATTTTAGGGATTTCTGGGAAGGTTTCTTTTAAAGAGGGCATTCAAACTCTCAGGACAGATTGGTTCTTATCTAAATTCAGTGTGCCATAAAACATGTGAGATGATCCACCCTTGAACTTGATATGAAGCCTCATACCATTACAGAACAGCAACCATGCTTTACTGTTGGCGTTAGGTTCTCTCTATTCCACTTTTTCCCTGACCTCCTGCGAACTCTAATTTAGCTTGGGTCCGAAAGAGAATGGAACATGGAATCTTCTGACCATAAGACGCGCCCGAATTGAAGCATGATTGACTTTCGGTGAGCACAATTAACGTTTGTTAGATTCATGTTTAAAATATAGTTCTATGTGCCGATTTATATTACGAAAGACTTTTGAATGATAAATTTTGTTCAGAGACTAAAACAAGTACATTTGATTAAAAAATAGATCATAACTGAGGTATGTCTATCAAACGAAAAAAGAGGTAAACGTACAAGTAAATACAAAATAGTGAATAAAAGTCATCTTGCTCTTTATTGCTTCATATATTCTCTCATTTGAAAAATGAAAAACTCTATAGAGTTATATCAAGTTGAGCAATTGGCGTGGTTAGTTGAATTTTATATACCTACTAATAATGCCCTATTATAGTAAAAATACTTATGTCACTAATATACCTTTCATTGGTGATTATAAAAACAATATTTCTTTCAAATGATAAAATGTATGACGATCTAAATAGTCGTTTTTGTGACAATCTGTACATTAATTTTGGCATTCTTATAATTCAAAGCAATGAATTTATGGAGATGTAATCCTCAAATGTTTCCTTGTTTTCGGATGTTTTCGTGGTGTCTTTATTGCGGAATAATCTCTTAGAAATATTTTGCGCTCAAACGATGTATGATAATATTCATAGAAGATTAGATGAGAACATATAATTACTAGATGTGACGGATAACATATAGAGCCAAATTATCAGCTTATAACTTTATATTATAACTTTAAACTAACTTTATGTTAGCATGAGTTAAATTATGGGCAGGTATGTAGTCGATTGATAATCAGTTAATTTGCCTACACAAAATATTGCGTTTAATTTTCTGAAGTTCTGACCTGAGTTTGGAAATTTTTAGGAATCTTTTTTAATTTAGATGGATGAATATGAGAAATCTTAAAATTTATGTTCACAGAGACAATCAGTTCTAAACATTAGGAATATGATCCTTACTTAGAGTCATATAAGAGTACCTCTTACATGACACACAATTTTTCCTCCCTTAGTCTCACTGAATTCCTGTATAGCAAGTCTTCCACACAGTATTTCTTCTACTGCTGTATTCTAAGCATTTAAATTTAAAATTTATAAATAATATTCATTTATGTTTTCTCTCGGCAGCTGGATTAGATTCTTTATTTTTTATTAATCTTCATTTATGTGCATGTGAGTAGAATCAATCTTCAATCCTTGACAGTTACCATGCATTGATGACTCTATTAACTTCACAACACAAGCTCCTTGAATGTGCCTCTCCCAACTTTTCATTATGTGACCTAAGCTGATAACAGTTAATTAAACGTTGGACTACGTCCGTTTAATTCAAACCATCGACTTATGAATAAAACAGTTGTTTTATCCAATTGACCCTTGTTTTGCTACGATAAGAAAATCAATACACCCTGAAGCCATGAAGGGGAGATTCAAGGTCAGGAATTTGAGCATCAGATTAACCCTTTTCATCTCCCCTTTATCATTTGTGTTTAGCGTGGCTAAGTATGTGAGTTGTTTTAGTTTTTACTATTTTTCACTTTTTTCTTTGTCTCCATCAAAAACTGACCTCTCATCTTCTATTCAGGAAGTTAACTTCTAACTTACACCATTATTATTCCACTTCAATTACATATATAAAAATCATCGAAAACCTTTGTAATGAAATAAGACTATCTTACTTTAATAATATTGCAGTGTTATTTCCCCCTTCGTATAAGTTCTTACAAACAATTATCTTATTTTTTCGGTTAATTTTTAATTATATTTATTTCATCGGACGGCTGTAAGAAGAGTGTAAAATAGAGAAACTATCAGAAATAAATGGAAAATGTCTTTGTAAGTCAAACCTGGTTAATAAATTTTTTATTCATGTAAGACTATGTACGTTTCATAATTTTTCTAAATAAATCTACGTAAACTAGAACCAGAAGTTTATTAATAGGCAAATTGCAAACTCAATATGGTTTGTAAAAGAAAATATTAGCGAAACGAATACAATGGATCGTTTGAGTTATTTATCAAGATTACCAAAAAATACCTTTCACATTCAACCAAACCATAAACCTAGAGATTAAATTGAACAAATAACGATTATGTTTAGTATGCAACAAAGCTCGTTTTGAATTAGCAAAGTATTGACGCAATCACTTGATATCATTTAGTATTATTTTGGGTCACAGATGTATTTACAAGCTAAACTCTATCAAAATCTGCCCATCTAATACACTTGCGTCCAGTTATTCTCAGACTAAATTTGTAAACATTTCAATAGTGTGAGTAAATTCACCAATTTGCGCACTTGAATAATGGGGCTTTGATAATTCCAACTAAACTTTGTTTTTTCACCTTTCAGAGGATGTGAATTAACTTGGTTGCCCCCCTCTTGGTATCCTTTTTTTTGCTAGAATATAATCAACTTTAGTAAAAATAATGAAACTAGCATCTTAATATTTATTTCTCGCAAAGTCTCCTCTGAAATTAATGTAACCTACCAAAGTGAGGAGACTTCCTAATCATAATGGTCGCTACTTTGGGTAGGTGAATGATGTATGTTTAAGGTGGATTATATAGAATAAATGGAATATATATCTTTATTCGAGTAATTAAATTTTGGACATAGTTTCTGCGTAAACTTTGAATTTCCAGGAACTTCTCTTTCATCTCATGGAGACAAATGATTGTGAATGAATTTGATTAATCAATCTTTAAATTAACCATTCACTTAGAGAATGAGATTATAAGTAAATATTGAAAAAAACAAAGGCGCTGTTAAAACAGTTGCAATTTTATGTAACAATCCTGAGAAATAAATGTACTTTGAATATTTGTAATCTAAAGATGATAGAAGAGTAGACAAAGGAGAAATTACCGTTATTTATTTTAGTCATACTATTAAACAAATCATATAATAACAAAATAAGTTATAAAAAGTTTACATAACTTATATAAACTAATTTTAAGAAATAAATTAAAGAGAAATTAGATGAAATATATTTTTAAATAGGAGCTATTCAAGAGCTTTCTACCAAACGACCTCTATTTCTGAATTACTTTGTACAGTCTCATATCTACTGGTGAATTGAAAATTATTATTCCCTTAACATTAACATTCTGTGCAGAAAAGTGGATGACTTTCTAATGTGAATACTGTCCCTCTTCTGCAAGTTTTCTAGTGGATTTAGGTCTCAACTCCGGATGCCAGGCAATGATTGATTCTCCTACAAATTACATTGAATGCAATCCTCTTTTAGAGATCTTTTAAGCATAACTAGGACCATTAATCTGAATGAAGACAAGTAACTTTCTTATCATCGTTGCTAACCTCTTAAAATATGGTATAAAGCCGTTCTCCAGGAACTCTCAATAGGGCTTGAAATCAAATTTGAAACCATTAGAGTAGAAAGTTTTCTAAGCGAATCTGAGCTTTGTTTTTATGCAGAAGGTCCCACCGCAGCTTAAAAATGTCTTCAATGCTCTCATAACATAGATTTTAGAAACATCTTTATTAGTAAGAGCTCATAGTTAATTCCCATTCTCTACAATTTTCTTTACAGTACAGTTCAAATCTGTTAAAATTTTAACAGAAGACACTATCCAATTTCTTCATGATATATGTAAGCTCTCTTTGGAAAAGTTCCTTTTTCTGTCGTGATCAGAAAACGCTTCTTGCAAATGGTGTTTGAACGGATATTGTAATCGAATTTTAGAAATTTCTGTATAAACTATGTAATACCTGTAATGAATAATGGAGCATCCACTAAATTGTGTTTTTTTACATTCCTGAAAGTATCAGATACAAAATATTTCATAAACTTTTTCTGGAAAATACGAGAGGCTAAAGAGGTATTGCATTTAATCATTAAAATTGAGCACTCTCTGATGTTAGAATGCAAATCAAGTGTTAATATTCATGTTTAGATGCCTCTATATCTTATCCTATCTCAGCTGCTTTAAAACCATAAGTTTCTCTTAATTCCACTAAGAATAATGTTTTTATAATAATATTGGAAAACATTTTCCAATTTAGGTTTTACACCACAAAATAACTTTGTTTTGTTGTTTGATGTGTTATCTTGTAAAAGTTTTCCTCTATTTATGCGAATTTTTAACATAATGAAACTTTTGAAAATATATCTTATTAAAATTTAGAGCCCATATTTCTTTTTTAAAAAACGCCCATGGCTGTTTTTGAAATCTTAGAAATTTTTATTGATGTTGTTTTTTTAAATACATTTTCCATTTTAATCTTCATACCGACAAAATAGGTACTACCTCATATAAAACAATGAATCACAAAAGGCAAATAAATTTATTTTCCCTTATTTGACCAAACCCCGTTATCAGAGCAGTGTGGCACGTGGGCCACAGACTGCATGTCAATTGCGATCCGCACGCTCCTCGTATGAGGAAAAGTACTTACTCTCTGTTCGGTTTGTTTTTGTATGTTTATATTTTAAGTGGAAAAGGTTTGAAGTGTGCAGCTTTCCATGCCAGCGCACATACCTTGGATTAATTAATTTTTAGGAAAAATATGTGGGAAATATTGATGAGAGTAGTTGTTTTTTTCAATTAGTAAAACAAATCGGCGCGAATCAGTTTCTTTAAATTAACTTTCGAGAAGATAGAGTAATAAAAATGTGAGTAAGGGTGATAGTGAGGGCAATATGGATTACAACTGCGTAACTCTCCGGAAAATCCTTCTTACCAAGAAAAGGGATCCTCTTGAAGAGGAAATGGGGGAAACGAGAAGATTAAAGAGTGAATGAGAAGAGAAGGAGACTGACACTCCATCCTACCTCAACACAACTCTTTGCTTAAAGATGTGTGTCCGGATTATAAAGATGGAAGAGAATACATTCCTCTAATTTACTAAAGGAATTGAAAGTTTCTAGAGTGAAGAGAAAGAGAAGCGAGTTAGTCCAGCCACATACTTAGAAAACTATTGGGAATTGGTAGCCAAATGAACGAAACGCAACTCTCTTGGATCAATGTTCCTAAAACGACGAAATAATTCCCTCCTCCAGTGTAGTTTAATATATAACTTCAGTTTTCTCTTCCGCATTTTATGTAATGCTCTAATGAAGTGCCAGAAAACGACATGTAAATATATAGCTTCAGGTTGTGAGAGGAGTAGCTTTTGCGGAATTCTCCTCTACTTCTCTTCTTTCACCTCTTCTTTCTATATCCTTAAGAAAAATATAAATATAGAATAAGTGAGTTCAACGACGACCCGCATATGTTGATAGGCAAAAAGCTAAGAAACCTTTCGTAAGAATAGAGAGGAAAACCATTGGCTTTGAGGGAAACTTTTAAGATAATTCGAGCACAAAAGAGAAAAAATGAAGCAATCAAAGCTAGTGTATATGTAAGTGTGTATGAGATATTACGTTATACTGCATGTGCTGTTTGTGATAGTATCATAGTAACACGATGACAATCTACCTTTATATTTAGCAAATACATACTGTAAGTCTGCACTCTTGTTTTAGACAAGACTTACAATAAATTACACTCATCATGGTTACACATGTAACATATAAATAAGTGTGTAGGAGTAGCTCTGTAACGAAGTATATAAATATAATAGTCGTAGAATGCAAGCTCAAAGTATGTTTTTCTCGTATGTGATGACTTGCTAGTCTGTGTTTCTGATCTCTGGTTTTCTTCTTTTCTCCTGCTTCACATCATCACCTACTAAGTAAGCAGTGTATTGTTCATAATAAAGAAATGTTTAAATAATTGTTTTCTTTTATCGTTATTTGCTTAGACCCGATCAAAGATTAGCTTTTGGACGACTGGAAATCATATAATTTCATGGCATTTGATTATCTCATATCGGCGGCTCATAAGCAAAAAGGTATGAATTGCGGCTTTTTAGCTTCGTAATTAATATTCAATAATATGGGATGAATCTTATTTTATGGATTGCGCAGGTTGCACAACTCCTTGTATCAGTGGTTACGCTCTAGAAACCAAAGTTAACTTGCCAAAGAATTGACTCTTAGATATAAAATAAGTTGATACTAAAAGATGATCCTTTTTCCTTTGATTCATCCCGGTGTAGAAGATCTCTCTGCCGCTCAGCAAAGAAGCCCCTACCGACCTTACCTTCGATAATTCTGCACTCTCTTAAGCTTACTCACCAATCCTAATATTTTAAGTCCTCCCCTCGTCTATGCTATTCAAGACATATATTTCCAAAGATGTGCCCGTGTAGGTCGTCGTGCCCAAGAGCATCTTTCACACAGCTAAAAAAACGAGATTACCCACTTACCTAAAATCTGGATTGTAATTCAATGCACCCAATAAGTTTACAGAATTACAAAAAAACCCTCATATTATAGGACCCCTCTGCATTTAATTTCATAAATCACTCCATTCTTTCACGAAATGATATTATTACGCGTCTTTGCCCTCGACACTACTTTTCGACTGCTATACATTTATGTGTGATGACACGACTGGTCATGTCCCTATCGGATATTTATAAGTTATATTCAAGTACTTGCCAGTAGACATGCCCTCGTCCGTGTTTCAATGAATATTTGATTTTACAAGTATTTTGTGCAATTGCTAATCGCACCTGCATTAATTCGCTTATTTCTCTTCCATGGCGTTTTTTAGATGTCAGCTGCAATATGAGACATAACCTGCACCAATTGATGTATTCAAGTTATTCCTTTCAGAGACTGTTTAAGTAAATCGTCTTCCTCCGCCTTACCCCGTGAGACATTTACGTAATTAAACTCACAGATTCCATTTTAGTGTAGTCGTGCGTGGCCCTTTTAATGGACCATATCTCTTTCTTTTGATTAAATTCCATGGTCTCGTTAGCTTGTTGGTGGTTTTCATGTTTAAAACCCATTTCCAATGCGGTTTCTGCATTTTCGAGTAAGAAAGGTTTTATCTGTTATGTCTATTTAAATTCATTAATTGATTTGAAACAGGGAGTTCGAAAAGTGTGTGAAAAAGTAATAGCAAATACCTTTTTCCCTAAAATATATGAGTAATAATAAGAATTCATAAGCTTCTTGAAATATGTTCTTACAAAAAGTACAAAGCATTAATAGTATAAATTGAAATGCCATGGATTTGGTGCTCAAAATTCAAATACTTGTTATAAAAGAAAGTCTCATATCTGGTTGAAGGGAGCTTATGAGATCTTAAACAAACTAGATTGCTCGGTTTAAATGTGCTAACAATGATAAGTGTACCAAATTTAGAACATAAGAACATAAGAAAAGAAGGAGACTGCAAAAGAACATTCATAATGGACTTTTTCTGCCTTTAAAGTTAAAAAAATTGGAATGCAGCCATATTAAGAGAAATCTTCCGAGCACTATCCTTTTACAACTAAGAGCAATTATTCAGAAAATGTTGACCGATATTGTTAAAGCTTCTTTATTCCGTAGACAATAAATAGATACTGAATACTTAATAAAAATATAAGTGAACATTTAAGTAATAGTTAGAATGTTTAGGTTGATAATTATTTTTCACATTACACATATTGCAATATTAGACTTCTATATTGTAATTTTAAATTCAATATTTAAACATACTACTAATGAACGTCTTTTTTCTGAGTTTCTGTTACATGAAATTTTTTAACTAATTGTAATTAGTTTTCTAGAACTGATTTACAATCTAAAATATGTTCTGTTTCTAGTGCTTTCCTGCTATTTGACAATTATCTTTTTATTTTAAATTAACCCTAGTCATATTTTAGATATAATAATAGCTTATTCAAGTAACATAAATACATGAATGATCTTGATGTATTGAATTGATTTTTTTTAATGGCTTAATATAAAAAGTTTGGTGCACAGTGGCTCTACGGCTTATTTTGAAGTTTCGCTTGGTGACCAAGCCATAAAGCGGGCTCCACAGTAGAGCGTAGTGTCGCAACCAATTTTGAGTCATTTTTCAGGTTTGGTAGATCTGCCCATCCCAAATTATAAATGAATACGAAAATAATCTGGAAAAATCGTAAAAGCACCTTTTTGTGGGCCAAATAATATAATTAAAAGAAAGAGTATGGCAAGAACTATAAAAAAATGTATAAGATTAAAATTTGCCAGGTAACTAGATTTTCATATACTTTCTTTTACTTTTCTTTACTATTTTCTTCCTACTCACAATCATTTTTATACCTTCTTTAAAGTTTTTATTTTAACCAACAAACATCCTACTTACATTCTTCCCTTAGATTTTTACTAAATTTCTGGTTTAACATGCAGTTATATGTATTAAACCTCTCAAAACGTTTATTCATGTTAATTCTATTATTTTTTATGTTGTATACTTCTCTTATTAATTAACAGTGGGTTATTACATTTAATTAAGAGAGACAATAGAAAAGTCAAATGTATATGACATTCATTTATACGAACAAAACAATAATAAAGTGGGAAGTAAATAATTGGAGCATACATAGAAAGAACATAATATTTCGTGTTACAATCATTGTTTTTTGATTTTTTTTCAGGATTTTCTTAATAATTCTTAAGAGTTTCCCAATTCTTGGCAAAATTGTTTCAGAATAACTGTCCTTTCTTTCTTACATATTTTTTTAATTGGGAGAGGTTTGCAGATTTCTTTTTGTAGACTTGTTCCTTCAAATTCTGCAGTTGTAAAGGATTACGCTTGTTCTACAAAAACCTCTCACGTGTTGCCCTCGCTTTGTGATTCGGATAATTTTCTTGCTGGAATACCCAATTATCTTGCATTACACCTGTATAGTCAATGTTGTTATAGTCCTAAATTTGTCAATACCTGTCCCATATTTATAGTGTTATAAATGACACTAGTTTCATTTGAAGAAAAGCATCCACATACCATAAGGCTGATGCATCCATGTTTGACTGTGAGGATGATGTTCTTTCGATCATAGGCGGTTCCATCACAACGTCAAACCTGGCGAGTTGTATTCCTGCCAAATAGTTCAACTTTAGTCGCACTACACTAGAACACATTCTGATCTGGCTTTTTCTGTATTTTTCAGAACATGTCCTTCTAGGTCCAAGTAATTCTTCGTAGAAAATGAGCCTTGTGCCGTGACCAAGATCCGAGAGATTGTTTATTGAGCTCATTGCAAATTTGCTCTCTTCCTAACTAATGGCCCAGCTGTATGCAGAGAGTCTGCCATTTCTCCTAGTTAATATATGGTTCTTAAAATCCGATTACATAATCCGTCGCCAAACTTGTTGAGAATTTTTATTCGGAGCTACACTGCAAGGGAGGTATGTAGGGGTCCTAGATTTCTCACATTTTGTAGCATTTAAACCTACTGTGCTAATAACAACGTGTAACGCTAAAGAAATACTTTTTTATTTTTAAGCTTTCCTGTAGTGATACACTGTCTTGTAAATAAAATCAGTTGAAAACTATTTAACTATTAATCATGATTGCATAATGTTGCATTATGATAGTCTGATGTTATATTTGCATAGGTGAAACATAAATATTGTTTGATCCTATCCGATTGTTTTAGAGCCTTTTAAAATATTGACCCCAAGTGACCTTAAATATGCAAAAATATATATTTTCTCGAAGTGCCTCAATACTTATTTCCAGCCATATTTTGTTTCTCGCTCTAAAATATAATATACCTTTTATTATGGCATATTGTCTATTTTTCTTTGACACATCAAAATACGTCGTTTGTGGGATTAGCATATATTTTTAAATGATGGCGTATATATTAAATAACCTATTTAAGTAAGGCCACATAATTGTTTCACCTCGCTTGTTACTTGGTCTTGTTCCTCTACACCGCTACGCACAGGATTATCCACATAGCTAGCCATTTAGGCGAAATAAATACCCCTTAAGAATAGTTTTCTTTCACTCTGTCAGATCTCACTCCAGTCATTACATCAGTAAAGGAGGCAAGAACATATCAATACGCTCCGAATATGATCGAATAAGATCGAAAGCTTAGTAATTTAGTTTGTTTTTTACCAAACACATTCATTTAAAAAAAGAGATGAATACTGGACAAGGGATCGACCACCTACAAGATGGAATAAAAAATATATAGAAGAAGGGAAAGTTACCAAAGGAAATTAATTAAAGCAAAATACACAATGCTCTTCAACAAAATTTATATATATATATATATATATATATATATATATATATATATAAACATAAATATTGAGATATGCACATTCCAGATGAAAAACATCCATATATGCATATTTTTATCCTTGTTATTATTGCTTTATCTTTTCATGATTATTTCCGACATTCTGCTTTCCAGCTTGGGCAAGCCGAGCCACAAATAATGGCTCTGGCTTAGTTATAATTACTCTAAGCTGTTCTTAAATGTTGTCCTCGTTGTTACTTATCTTTATATTCGAATTATGTTCATTCCATCTCCAATTTCTTTGCTCTGTCATGCAGAATGATCTTGATCGGTTTCATTCTCGAGATAGCATTGGAGGCATCCTGCCTTCTTCTTCCGAAAGGTCAGCTACCGTTGATCTCGTAGGTCGCTTTGTTTTGAGGCTGCTGTACTTGCAGCATCCTACTATTTGGTGCCAAATATAGAGGGACTGCCTGGTACAGGTGGGCCCACCTTAATGATTTGTTTATTTTTGATTGATATCACATTTAATCTTTAAGGTGAGTTCAACTTTCGTTTTGATTTTCGTATCCAATCCTCTTTGTGTCACTTATATCTACATTCATTAATTTTAGCTATAATATTCTGCCCTTATTTGTATATACGTATTCCCGTCTACCACATGAGGCTGTTTTCTTTGTCACACTATCGGGATTAGGTCAAATTTATTTAATTATTTTGCACTTTCTCTCAAATTTATTTACGTCATCAATTTCAATTGATGCTTCCTTGGCCGCAATGGGCGTTGGTTTGAGTAGACCAGCACGTTGAGGCAGTTCATGTGTATATATTGCCAATAGAACCAGAGATAAGCAGATTAATAGAGGTATTACCTCTTTTGTAAGAAATTGTGGCCCTTCATATCCTTCTACAACGATAATCAGCTGCTTAGAATTTGTTATCTTCTTCTACTTCATACTTTACATTTTTTCCACTTTTACCGCTAAGTGCTCTTTAGTTCCTCTGTTCTCACTCGAAGCAAAATTTTGTGTATTGAATTTGCTATTGTTTTCTAAGGAGTCTATTATTATACATTACATGATATTCTCTAAGGCTTCGCTAAGAAAGCTCAGCAAAGAAATAAATACATAGCCTCTTATCTCTGTTGATGGCTTTCCTGGCTTCGAAACGAATAGTAATTTTCCCGTTTAGATTTGGTCTAAAAGATTTTCATTATTCCAGGAAGAGATAAGCCGTTTATTATTATTTATGTTATATCTTTTGTCAGATAAAATAAAACAATTTTGGTGAGAGTTGATGAGTCAAGAGCTTTAGGGTGTAAGGAATGAATCGCAAATAATTGAAATTTTCTGGTTATGGCAGCATCTACTATGTATTATTGGCGATCTCTCTTCTCTACTCTTACAACTGCGTATGCAGTTTTTAACTCAGTTTGCTCTTGCATAACTGTTAATTCATTTTTTATTTCCATTACTAACTTTAGGTTGAATTTTCTATCATTGTCCTTCGAAAGCTCCACTCTAATATTTCATGAATTATTCCTTTGTAAAGGCTATTGCGGAACTCGGTTCACACGGTCCGAAGATAGTACACACATAAAATTTATAGAAGACCAGGGGTCTAGAGGCCTACCAGAATTCAGCAGAATTAATCAGGATGGTGCTAAATTATGAGGTATCCGCAGGGGGGTTAAATAAATACACGCACAAAAAGTATTTACAGTATTATTTACAAAAAAATTAAAATGAAATAAATTAACTGTTAACAAATTATACGGGTTCATAAAAAAATAAGAAAAGTCACAAATGCTTGACATCATCAAACAACCACAAGTCGTTTTAACCCAAAAGATATTCGCGCAAACAAAAATGGGTTCTATGAATGAATTGTTCAAAGCCGACATGACACGCGCTGTTAAAGATCAAAATAGGCTTCGCTACTCTAGTGACAGGCGTTGCCGGAATAACTTCCCTGTCTTACGTCCCTTACACGTAGGCACAAAGTTACATGAATAACGCTTATAACACTTAATTAATTTAAATGGGACATAAGAAGAAAGAGATACTCCAAAATACCAGATACCAGAGCAGTAAAGCAATAACCCACGGCGGAAACCCAGGCGAAAGAGGTTCGACGACGATGAGGGAATTCGACCCAAGTCAACAGGGGGTGAATGCGATGGCAGTCTTCGGCGAGGAGAAACCTACAGATGACGATATTGTGGCCAAAGGCGTCGGGAAAACGTGTAAAGATGATTCAAAGGCTTAACACTCCTAGAGAAGGAGTTCGAGATGACAGAATTCCCCAAAGAGGAGATGGCGAGGTGACTAGGGAAGAGCTTTCAGGTACCCAGTGTGAACGGCTTCCCAAGGAGAACACTTGCAAACGTAACTGAAAGAGCACAATTCGATGCAGCCGACAGAGGGGCATTGCTAATGCTGGCAGGAATCAAAGGCAGAAAATCATCGCTGCAAGAAGCTATTCAGTACGAGTCTCCAAAAATTGATGACGTCAAGGTAAGTGACGGACAACGATTCAGCGGAGCAATCAGGCAGAATTCTCGGAGCGAAATAACTTAAAAAGGCTCACGGCACCATTTATATCCTCCAGTCCTAAGAAGAAAAATGAAAGTAGGGCACAAGGGGCAGATCATGACTCGTTTTCCCTATAAAGAATAGAGTGGTTGGTTACAGAAGTTTAGGCCAAAAATGCTAGCCTCCAAGCGAGTTGACCTGCGATAAACACCATAAACTATAATGAGAAAGGGAAAGCATGACCAACCTAATGGCTTACCCTTTACACCACTTCCGGTACCAGAATCTACTGAGGAGTAGATAAAAAAAACAAAAAAGAAAAGGTTAAGTATATACAAGGGGAAATATACAAAATAATTACATAGGGGACCTACTTAAAAGGTCAGGCCCTAGGTTGTCATTTCCAGTGATGTGGAGAACCCTAAACTTATAGGCCTGTAGGGCTAGAGCCCAATGAAAGAGTCTGTTTTCCTTGCATCGAATGTTGACAGATAGAGGAGAGAATTGTGGCCGACCTCCAAACCAAACTCGTTACCCCGAAAATAGAAGTCAAACTTGGTAATGCGGATACTATGGCCAGACACTCTCTCTCGATGGTCAAATACCTTTTTCCCTGGTTCATAAGCTTCCTGCTAGCATAGGCAACAGGATAAGGACATTCGTCTTGGTACTTTTAGAAGTACCGCTTCCATTCCATGAAGAGAGGCATCGGTCCTCAGGATGAAGGTCACCTGAAGATTCGGCACCATTAAAACCGGTTCTGAAGAGATGAAAGCCTTCAGATGGCCGAAGCGTTCAGGAGATCCTCGCTGCAAGGTAGAGCTGCTGGGCTAGACTCTTTAGAAGGTCTGACAGTGGGCCATTGTAGTCTTGCTCATCAAACCCAGGAATGACCTTAATAACTTCTTATTGGGGGGAGGAGGTATGTTATTTATAGCGTCGACCCAATCATGCTGGGGTCTAATGGATTATCTATCAACCACGAAACCCAGGTACTGAATGGAGTTTGCCCCTAACCGACATTTGGAGGGTTTGACGGGTAGATCGTGTTTCTTAAGACTTAGGAACACGCAAGTGAGGGCTTTAACGTGTTTGCCTAGCACGTAGAATATTCGAAGTTATTGTCGAAATAAAAACATACGTTCGAGAAACGAGCCAGCACAAGCCTCATCAGTCGGATGTAGGTCGCACAAGCTGTGACCAATCCGATGGAAATTCCACACAACTCCATGAGGCCTAGATGGGTGGTAAAAGAAGTTAAAAGTCGGGAGTTTTCAGAGAGAGCAACTTGATATTAAGCCTTACAAAAAACAAGTTCGCTAAAGTATTTCGCACTGGAAAAGTTATGGAAATCTTCTTCCATGCTTCAGATAAGTTAGGCGTGGAACACTATAACCGAATTAATCTGACGAAAGTCGATGCCCATCCTAAAGGAACCATCAGATTTTCTCACGATCACAACAGGAGAACATTGAGAGGAGGAGGGGCGCTGGATGATCCCTTGCTGGAAAAGGGTCTCTACCTCCTTCTCAAAGGCATACCTAAGGTGAACGGGGAATGGATACCTTTTTTGCTTGTATATAATCAGTGGTCGTCAAATAAATGTCATGGGAGGGGTGGTAGAGGTACAATCGGGTTCATTAGAGAGAACAACCCGGTACTCACCCATGGGTCCCTGGAATTGGGATAGCTGATCCTATTGCAGTGTCCCAAACTCGGGGTGTTCAGATGAAGGAGAATCAATACTACCATCGGGTGTCAAAGGAGGAAGAAAGCTGTCTGAGTTTCCTTCCTCGACGATGCTTAGTCCTTCCTTCCCAGGAGACATAAGTTTTTCCAGGGTAGAAGTTTCATCTAGAACTTCTACTCGCTGCACCTAGGACCTGCGATGATATTTTTTTAAAAGTTTAGCAGGATAGTGATGGGCTCCACGAGGTACCTTGATGAGATAATCTACCTTACCTCACCTCTCAAGTACCTTATACGCGCCATTCCAGGCTACAAGAAGCTTACTGGTGCCACTGGGCAGGAGCAATAGAACTTCATCTCCCGGTTTGAATTGCCGATCCTGTGACTTAAGGTCGAAATAAGTCTTGTAACGGGAGCTGCTAACTTCGGTATGTTGGTCGCAGCAATTTTAGAACATTCGGACAACTTTTCCTGCAACTGGATTACATACTGATAGCTGTTCCGGTCGTCGTCCGGGAGGGTTTGATCTTCCCACAGATCTCGGAGAACTGTTAGTGGGTCACGAACTGAGCGGCCATATAACAACTCAAAGGCCGGAAACCCAGTTCGTTCACTCGGAAGTTCCCTGAAGGCAAATAGGGTTGGAATGAGGTACCTGTACTATTCTCGAGGCTTCTCTGAACACAACCTACGGAGAATGGCCCTTAAATTGGCATGAAGTCTCTCGATCATTCTGTTTCCACTAGGGTAGAAAGGTGTGGTAAAGATAGGTTTGACATCCAGCAGCTTTTGAAGTTCTTTTATGAGGGTAAAGTAAATTGAGTCCCACGTTCGGATAGAATTTCCCGAGGGATTCCCACTCGAGAAAAGATGGTAAATAAGGCTTCGACGACGGACACAATCAATATCCTTCAAGGGCACAGCCTCTGGAAACCCTGTGGCAGAATCAATTAAGGTAAGTATAAACACTGACCTTCATAAGATGGGGTAGAAAGAGGTCCCACCAAATCAATAGCGATTTAGGCGAAAGGCTCAGTTACGATGGGCATTCTATGAAGAGGCAGCGGTCGCGCACGACCTTTGGTCGAGAATCGTTGGCAATTATCACACGACCGGCAGAACGCACGAATGTCAGACCCCATTACAGGCCATTAGAATTGATCTTTGACCTTCAATTTGGTCTTCTTGTGGTCAAAATGGCCAGCCCACGGGCTCTCATGAGCAACTGAAAGGATGACCGGGCGACACTCACGGAGGGTAACCAAAGTCAACTTGCCCACCTTATGGGGATAGTCAGATATTAAGCATTTCCGATAAAGGAGGCCGTCTACCTTGAGATTGGTAACTAGCCCCGTTACTAACTTGCTCGATCTCCCCTAAGGCTTTAGCTTGAACAGCAGAGAGGGTTCCACAGGAAGTCTGCAGGCGACAGGAGTCGTCAGGCGGCACAGAAAAAGGTTGGAGAGCAGGCAAAGCTAAAGGGGCAATTCGTTTCATCTTCCCTGCCCTGGTCTGGACAGAACGAACATGGTTGAGTTTAGGTGCTGAAGGAGTTCCGGTGATAGTGGAAGAAGTTCTAGGTTTCTAGGTAGAGTAAGGGTTGCAGATGACTGAGCTGGAGCTAAAGAAGGTAAAGCTTTAGAAGCATCAAGGTCCCTAACTCCCGGAATGTTTCCAACCAGTACACTAGCGAATTTATTTGGTGCTCTAATGACGTCCGTACATCCTTCGAAGTAAGGGCAACGAAGGTAGCAGGATACAAGGGAGAATGAGTCCACTTGTCACACGTAGTCAGCCACGAAGACTTTCTTGCGGGCGGTGACGTCAGTATTTGGCAAGACATCCTCAGATACGACTACGCAAGAGCAACCAGTGTCCCTGAGAATAGGCGAAACCCAGCCCCTGTTAATAGTATCTGTAGAAGAATCGTCACCCTACCCTTTGCGCTCAGTGGAGACCCGAGATGGTAACCGCAAGAACATCTGGGCCAGGCAACGCGGGTCAGGCTCGTATCCACAGACACTCGCCACTCGTCTGTATGAAAAGCCGAAAGGTTGTAAACTGAAAGATCTCTCCTACGAGAGTATATTCAATTTCACCTCAAATAAGAAATGGGAGACGCGTTTCTCTCAGCTCGAAGGCTAACGGGAGCCGAGGTAAGACTTGGTGAGAAAAACTGTTGGAATAAAAACCCTCTTGGGCACGTCCACAAGCTTACCTCCCCCTCCTACCCCTTCCCCAGTGGGGTGACGAAGTATAAATAAAAACACTTAGCAAAATCGAGGTAGAATACGTCAGTCTCCAGGCTACAAAGTCCCCGGATTAAGACCGTGCTACCGAGAGTGGACCGGTAGATTACTAGAGTCGCCAGAATACGAAGTCCCCTGCAGGAGAGGCAGGGCTACCTAAGGGGCTAAGAAGCAGCTCATCCTCGAGCTAGTCCCTGGTTATCAAACTGAACGTTAAGTTAACTTGGTCAAGTTCAACTTACTCTCGTCAAAAGGACTTTTCATATCCTGGTGCATCCTAAAGCCCAGAGATATTCCTTGTCCTTGAGGAATTAAGAAAAAAAGAGGGAAAAGGCTCCCCCCCCAAGCCTGTAACCCGGTGGCCACACCAAACTCATAAGTTAACATGGTTGAGGGACCAAGTTCAACTTATTCTCGTCATAGAAACCCTCCTTCGTTATCCTCGCCCTTGAGGAAGACTGGAACTAAGAAGAAGATCATCTTCGAGTTAGTTCCTGGTTACCAAACCGACCTTTAAGTTAACTTGTTCAAGTTTAACTTATTCTCGTCGGAGAACCCCTCCCTCCTCGATCCTCGCCCTTGAAGAAGACCCCCCTCCCCCAAGTACAGTCCTCGCCCATGAGGAATTACGTAACGAAGGAGCAAAGCTCCCACTCGAGCCCGTTACCCGGTGGTCATACCGAACTCTAAGTTAACTTGGTTTAAGAACCAAGTTCAACTTACTCTCGCCAGAGAAACCCCGCCTACCTTGGTGCCGCCTAAAGCACCCTGATTTTTCTCGTCCTTCAAGACCTCCTCCATTGAATACCGTGTGGACCCCCATCGGCTACACTCGCTAAAGTACCTCGTGATCTGAACCACCTCCATCTGGCCGGTTTGCACGCGTCTTGGAGACAATAACATTCCTGAAGTATTTAAACTCCAGTAGAGTCAATTAGCCTAAATCTTGTATATTGAAGTGCGTATCGAATTTAGCCAATTTTAGAGGGTCAAGTTAATTAAGGTAATTATTCTGTATTTTAATATTCGGAGTATTTCTGTGGTTCATGTTTAGTTTTGGAGTAGTAAATTGTTAAATTTATAATATAAGTTTATTTTGAGAATTCCTGTGTGTTTCTCTATATCCTTACGTGTTTGAAAAAGCTCTTCTTTAAAAACAACAAAATTAGCATTCTTAGAACAAAGCCTTCTACATCAAAGAAGTATATCACGACCACAAAGAATACCACGACAAAAATGGTGTCAGGTGTAAAGTGATAAAAAGGGGCATTCTGTTACAGTACTAGAAGCCTGAAAATGAGGGACACTTCGGTCAGAAAGACAGAATCCCACCTTATAGGGTTTCGATGAAGACGTGCCATCCTTGAAGGAACGGGAGTTCATTGGGCATTGCGATCAAATGTGGCCAACTCACCGCAGCCATGACACATCAGGGTAGAGGAGGAATTCTGTGAGGTGCTCTTAGCGGTGGACAAAGTTGTCTTCCCTTTCCAAGACGGGTTGGACGGACGCACGAAATCCTTAGGATGAGAGCTAGAAATTCTAGAAAGACTTGGGTGAGCAGAAGTCCAATTATCCGCCAGCTGGATTGCTTCCGATAAAGTAGAGGGTTATCGTTCCTTGATGAATGCGCGCAGATAAGAATGAAGGGAAAAGATAAATTGGTCCAAGATCATAGATTCCTTGAGCCCATCAAAAGTGTTACCGACGCCGTAGCCTTCGAGCCATGCCTGAAATAATCGGGCTAGGTTTAATGAAAATTGCTGCAAGGTTTTCTCCGGGAACACCTTAGCGCTACGAAACTCGGTACGGCAGCCGTCCGGAGTTTTATTGAAGTAGGTAAGAAGGGGTCTCTTCTAAAGGTTATAGTGCCTGGTGACATTCATTGGCAAAGAGATATATAATTCAGCAGCCTTACCGGTGTGTAAACTTCCTAACTTAACGGCGTAGCTATCTGAGTTCACTTCGAGCAATTCAGCAACCCTCTCGAAGCGGTTGAGGTAGAAAGTGTATATCCTCTCCATCCAGTAATAAAAGAAGCTTAGTTCGACTCACCGGATTAGTAAACTGAACAGGAGCAGGCTGCTGGGAGGCGGAAATTCGAGCTAATTCAATCTCCTTCTCTGCTTCAATATTAGCCTTCTCTGCTTCGATCTTAGCCTTATTTGCTTCTACTTGGATTTGTGCTACCTGAAGCTGGCGTTCATCCTACTGTTGATCCCTCTCCTGCCCCTCACGTTCGAACGCCAGAAGCTTTCGTTATTCCTGCTCTTTCTTAGCCTGGCGCTCCCTTGCGCGCTCCTCACGTTGGAATTTCTGTTGCTGCAATACATATTGAGAAATCTCATTGCCGGTAAGGCCCAATTCGATAGCTTGATCCTTATTTTTCTTGATGTAATACATAATAACAGAATACGCGAGTAAAAAACAACAAATATTAAAGTTAAATCGATAATGAGCTATAAAAATAGGTTACAAACCCCACAATAAATGAGCAAAGAAGAAAACACGAGCGTTATGAATAGCAAACGTAGAAATGAAATGACACGCAAAAGTTAACTAAACACAACAGAATGCTAAATAAAAGGTAGCAAAAATAATAAAATAATAGGTTAAACACTCGACATGACAGAATTCCCCAAAGAGGAGATGGCGAGGTGACTAGGGGAGAACTTTCACGTGCCCAGTGTAAACGGCTTCCCAAGGAGAACACTTGTAAACGTAACTGGAAGAGCACAATTTGATGCAGCCAACAGATGGGCAGTGACAATGCTGACAGGAATCAATGGCAGAAAATCCTCGCTGCATGAAGGGATCCAGTATGAGTCTCCAAAAATTAATGACATCAAGGTAAGTGACGGACAACGATTCAGCGGAGCAACCAGGCAGAATTCTCGCAACAGAATAACTAAAAATGGCTCACAGCCCCATTTATATCTTGCAGTCCGAAGAGGGAAAAGGGAAGCGGGCCACAAAGGGGAGGGGGGAGGAATATGTCGCTTTCCCTATGCAGAAGAGACTATTAGGTTACAGAAGTTTAGGCCAAAAATGGTAGTCTTGAAGCGGGTCGACCTACGATAAAAACCATAAACTATGATGAGAAAGGTAAAGCATGGGAATCTGAGGGCATACCCTTCACACCCTCCTATAGAAAATTGTTTGCAATTCGCATGTTCCTAGTTGCGGGAATACCTTTTAGCTTTTATGGATTTCTATAAAATATTAGGATCCCTTCTGACTCTAGTTTTCAATTATCTTATCACACATTTTTCTGTTCTTTGGATTATCCGATTTGTAGCTTTTCTGGAAATTGTTTCTTCTACCTTAAGTTTCTTATTTGGCCTCTCATTCTAAATATATTATTTATATCTCCGATCTTGGATTATTTTCTACATATAATAGCAACATTATTCCTATGTTTTTTAATACAGCTTCAAATATTTTGTTCATTTTCATATCTATATTTTCCATTGTTTCTAGTACTATTTTTGGGGTGTTATATTCCTGGATTTTCACTTTGAATTTGTTATATTTTAAATTTTATTACTGCTTTCTTTACTTCCTTTTTATTTAGATCGGGGCTACTGAGATCTTCGATTAGATAGCGATATGGTCTAATGGTAGAGAACGCGGCAGTTCAATATATAAATTCAAGTTGAATTTGGCAAATATCATTAAAATCTTTGCCCTCGTGTCAACCGTGGCTGTGACATAACTGAAGGAGTTTGATTGTTTTTGTTGCAATCTTGCTCTAAATTAGTTAACACAGGGTTTTTTTTTGTCCTATTTATTGTATTATAGGGATCCTGTACTTAGATCCTAAGGTGGTATTTTATGATACTGAGTCCATGTTTGCAATCTCTAACTTCATGCGGTTCTTCTATTCTTATCTCTTTTCACAATTCTTGCTTTTTTCATTCAAACCGATTATATGAATTTATATGGCTATTAATTGTGGTAGAATGGTATCCATTTTGGTCTAACTAGGAATTAATCTCTTGCAACTCTCGAATAATATGAATTACCTTAAATTTTCCTTCTTGGAATATGATGCCTACAAAGATTATTTTAATTTTCTTATTCATGCATATTTTTCTTGCTGGTGTAATTTGAGTTTGTTTTGCTGTCCGTTTCAGAGTATTGTATCTTTTCGTATGTCTCTTACTGTTTTGTGGTCTCCTTTTGCATACCCATTTCTATTATATTGAACACTTCTTTCTTGTTGGTTATGCGTGTTATCTCCCATTTTCGGTTGTTTTCTTTAACATTATATTGATAAAATTTTAGTAATGAGTCTGGTAGTTTTAACCTCGAATCTTCCTGTTGTAGCGACATTTGCCATGGGTAAGTAGAGAATGAACGCCATTACCTCCTTACTTTCTTTTTCCAGCAACAATTAAGGTACTTATTGTATCATCTACTATATCAAAGGTATTGTAGCTGTTGCTAATGTAATGAGCTTTTTCTAATTTTTTTTTCTATTAAATTTTCTTTCCCTTTTTCATTTTAAGAAATTCTTTGGGGGCAATTTGAACCCTAGTACTTCGTTTCACCCCAACAAGCCTAGATACTCTTTTACTGTACATTTACAGTCAGTCCAATGATGTTTATCCTGGCCTCATACTGAGCACCTCTTCTCCTGTTCTAGGCAATACCTTGAATGTCTTCCAACGTATAACATTTACTGCATAGCACCTATTCTTCTATTTCAAAATATTGTGACGTTATTCATGAGTTTGAAAAAAAAGTTCATTTTTCTTAACCTTTCTCTCCATATCCATTAAATTATAAGTAATTCTAATAAGATTTGTCAGAGTTTCAAATTTTGTAACTTTGCTTACGTTTCCCTAGGTTGGTTTGCGATTTCTTCTATGATGTCCTCCCAATTGTTTTTCCCTATCATGGATTGTAATTGCCTGCATATTATAGACGTTTGGGCATTATTTAAGCAGAACCTATTATTTAAATTGCGTTATTCGTATAACCTTTCTATCATTTTCACTGATTTACTTCTCTTTGTCCGAAACATTGTTACACTGAAGTTTACACCCAGAAGGAATACAAGTTACTCCTATTAATGTTACGTTGAGAGTACCATTGACTACCTTTTTCAATTGTTTCCTTCTCAGCTTCCTTCCCCTTAAAATATTCGAAGGTGCAAGCACCTCCACTTTGGACTCTCCATTCCTCCGTGCGGGTGCTCGCCTATTTCATATTTTCAATTTTCCTATATGATTAAAATTCTTCAAAAAATAAATTTACTGCTAACACATATACCATTTCTCTATTTTCTATTTAATAAACCTCGACACCATCTCCTGTTGGAATCAATAATTAATAAACTTCCTCCTCACTCTCAAATTAAACGCTGGAGGGCCTACCCTGCCACTTTCGCGAAGGACAGAAGTCTCCAGCTGTATCTACTATGTTGGTCAAAAGCCTATGCATTTGTAGCTTTCCTGTTCTTCCAGAAATTCGGGGCCATCCTTGGTGGGAAAAAGACTCCATCTATTTCACTACAATTCCATGTTTTATATTAAATATACTTTTATTTTCTGCACGAGCAGATTTATCTATCTCTATCTCACTAAAGGTTTTAACCATTTCCTTCAAGGTTCCACAAAAATATCCCCAAACCCTTCATTATTTTATTATTTACTATTCCTTAAAGTGGATAGTAACCGCAGATGGGAACCAGGCTGGCTCAACCTCCCTCACATTCTATAAGGTAATAATGCCAATCATAACATTCTCTATTAAAACTCCTCACTCATCAAATAAGTTCTCCACACAAGTAATCAAGCCGCCCCCCTCCCTTCTGGCGGGAATCTTCAATTTAATTTGAAGGCATTGATAAGCTCCTTAATCTCGTAGTAAGCTCCATTCTGCGATTTAGGGATGTAAATCTGCCTATAATTGCCTTTGATACAATTCTTCATTCAATGCATCTTTATTGCACTATGTAATGGTGCGGTCCAGTTACAGTAAATAATTGCCCCTACTTGTTCAGGTATGGTCTAATCTATATAAACCCGCTGTATTGCCCATTCTCCGTACTAATATGTACGATAACTTTCCTGTCTTTCCTTCCTACACAACTAATTTCGTACATAACATTTGATGTCCATAATAATGCTATTACCCATGTTTTCCAGATGAAAACTGTGACTTTACATTTGTGTAGGAAGACATTCAGCAATATAGAGTACCATCGAGAACTAGAGAAAAATACCAAATGTAAAGTGTCTTAAAAATAACTGTATAATTTATACGAAAATTACAAAGAATATTCTTTGACATAAGTTCTTGAAAGAATTACAGCTTCATTTCATAAAGCCACGTATAAAGAGTTTAATGGAAAATAAATGTGTATTTGAAAAAAGTTTGCTTCCAAAGCTAGAGCACAATAAGTATAATGAGAGCAATAACTAGGGAATAGCATATTTATGTTATAAACAATTTGACAAAATATTAGTAATAATTATGCAGGCCATTTTTATAAACAAACGATGATCAGAAAAAAGGCGCAGGATTTTACCAATTATGCATATTTCAGGCATAAATTTAGTCCATTCTTTTCTTAATCTTTGCAAGAGATATTTTACACTAGTCCGTTTCATAGCTAAATCTTTAACATAGAGCATCTTCCATATGTTTTCTATCGATTTTAAATCAGAGATTTGCCAAGCCATCTTCATCCCGTCGATATTTTTATAATGCAATAACTGCTTTGTCACGGAGCATTAATGGGAGGGATCAGATGTTTCCAAGGCAAATTCCAGTATATCCCAGAATTTACTTTAACACATACAGAACCCAGCCCTTGAAACATGTACAAAACGATTGAGCTTGTAAGATTCAAGCCTTGGCTTGTACGGCAACGCCTTATATGCTTCTTTCCATCCGATCCGAGAAAATCTAATTTTCGTTCCTCGATGATAAACACTTTCCAACTTTACGTCACTTGACAGGACACGCTCAATAGCAAAGACCAACTAAGTTGTTTAACCTTTTACTTAGAATTTGTTACTTAACACGTAAGGGTGCTATGGGTCCCACATCTCTCAAGTGACCTGAAACAGTCTGGAGAGGCACAATCAGGTTGAGGTTTTCGCAACTTAAAGAGAGATATCGACTATTATTTCTACTCGGTCGCTCACGACAACCGTTGAATGGTATGATCTTCTCTAGGACTGGTTTTATACACCTTTTGGCCGATTACACTGCCTGAAATCTCAGTGTGTCACGCCCTCACACTTATACTAGAAAACTTACTTTCTGAAGCATTTGTCGACCTTTACGTTTATTGCCATTTTAATAAATGAGTAATATTATCTGTAGAAGTCTACAATTATCATATAAATGTGGCAGAGTTGTCATGCATACGTTACACATTTTATGCGCAAACTGAAAGTTATGTTATCGTTATCTAGTTTTGGACGCATCTTTTCTTCATATACTCTTTAATTTTCTCATAACCTCGTATCGGCTGTCCTATTAAAAGAAACTGGGACAATATCAGAGGCAACTTTTAAAGAAAAATCTATGTAATTTTTATGGAAGTTAATCGACTATATTTAAAGAACTGTAGATTTGATTTCGTGCTCTAGTATTAGACTGTAAGATTTCATCTGTCCGTGATTTTCTTTATTAGTGGTTAAAACGCCGCTCCTCCATTCATTTAAATAAAGGTGGTCACCGAACGAGAGCGCTCAGGGGTTAATAGTGTCGAATAATCACAACATAAATAATTTTAAAAATGCGGAACGGGATATTATTTCGAGAGAGGCTTATCATTATAGAAATCAAATAATAAAACCTAAATAAAAACTGCAAAGAAAAGGATCATGACGCCAAATTTTAACTTGGTAAAAAATAACCCCCGGAAAACGTGGAATCCGAGTAATGCGACCAAAAGTGGAAAAAAAGGAGCTACATAAAGCTTCATACTCGTAGCATCACCGTCCAGAATCCGATGGCTAACGAACTAAATTCACATTTTACCTCGGTTTACATGATAACCTCTCACTCTATCCTGCATACTCATAGTTATTTTTAAATATTTCGCCACTTGTACATTTTTGGCTATTCTGTTATGGTCATATGACCCCTAGTATGGTTGAAATTACCTTGAAACTTTGTCAAATAAGGGTTTAAAATTATCAATTTATTTTATTTATTTGCTTTGGTCAGTGTTCTTCCGCACCTTATACAACAACAGTTGTTCCCGTACTCCTACAAAATTGCTCCAATTTTTCATAGAGGGACCCCTGCGCCTCGATCAATTATCCCCCTCATTTCCGTTCTGCGAACACTGTGTTCATCATCAGCTGGCATCCTTCTTAGAGCGAACTTATGACTCTTTTAACGACCATAAGAGTGTTGCAGCTATCTTTTACTACTTACACCTCTAATTATGTTGACGCAATAAATCATGTGATCTTACGCTCGTAGCGAATGTAGGTAATAATGCCGAAGAGCTCCCCAGTGCAATTGATCATGTCATACTAAAAATATAACAGATATGGCGTATCCCAAGGCAGTAGCCATGTTCATTTCTTATTCCTTGTTTAAGTGAATGATACTTGTCCTTACAGTTAGAAAGTTAGCTTAATTTATTAAATAAAGGAGTAAAAAAATAGAAACCAACCTAAAAACGAAGAAAAGCTATATAATGTCTAAAATAATGTTACATAAAAACACAGGAAGGATTGGGTAGTCGGTGAAAAAAAGAAGAGTGGTGAGATCAGGAGATTCTCACAATACGAGGACACAAATGACAAGGTCGCTCGGATTAGGAGGGCAAAAGAGGTAAATGTATTGAAGATTAAGATAGAAAATATTGTGTGTAGATGTTATGCGTAATGTTGATCATATCTATGAAGAGACAGGGTGATTATGCTAATTTGAACGTTGGTATCATTCCTTTGTTTTACTTGTGTTTTGTGCTTTTTCTCGCACATTTACTTATTATTTTACGTATTCTTACTTTTTTCCTATCGGATTTTCTCATCATTCTTTTCTCCTTTTAATGCTCTTATCGCTTGCCTTTTACATTGGTTGAATTCGAATCTTTTAGGATTGTTTATTTCAGTTGTATCCTTTGTTTTTAGCGAAATATTGGATTAATATTCCGTTTTAATTTTCATCTTTCCCTCAAAGTGTTGCCTATATCTGATTTGACGGGATTCTCGATTAAGTAGACCTACTCAATTTTTTAATTTGTTTTTGTGGCAGTGTTCCATAAATCTTGTTCCATTTGTTCGTCGCACGTTCATATAGTACTTGTTTAACTGGTTTTATTGATGTTCTTCGGTGCAGTTCTAATTATTTAAGTAGATCGTTTCTTCTCTTGCTTATGATGAATCTGGTCGCCCAGTTCTTTATTTTCTGGACTTTTATACCTGTGTATTGCTCAGCGTTGGCGTGCGATTATTGTATACTACATCTTGGGGCCAATGAGAGCCATGCAAAGCTTCTCTTGTTTTCAATAAACAAGTGCTTAAATCGGTATCGCGCTGTCAGAAAGGTTTTTCTTCTGAACCCTTTTATATTAAGTGAGAAATATATCCTTTTGTCGTCAGTTTGAGTCCTAAGTCTCGCTGTTCTGTGATATAAAGATGTGCCTCTCCATCTAATCATACAGCAGCCCTTTTCCTCTGGTTTACAGGAATCAACTTTAACTTGTTCCTGTTCGTTTTTATTTTGTCCAATCCTTTGTTTTTTTAATTTTTCTTACACTCAATTGTGCTATAGCTCTTGCCTTACTTTATATCACTTGTAATGATCAGTGTGATGTGATCTGGTAGTTGTATGTACATACATACCTTTCTCCTGTGTCAGTTAATTTATGTCACTGGTGTATAGTGTGCACAAAGCTGGACTCAGAAACCAGCCTTGAGTGCCACTCGCTTGGAGCTCGAATGCCTCCAGCGTTTGTCTCTTTTGATGTAGAGTGGAATTTATTTAATTCCAGGGGAAGAAATAGAATTTTACATAGTTTCTTTTCCATATTTAGGCCACTTATCTTTGCTTTAGGCCGAGTATCCACAGCATGTCAGAATCCTTGGCAATATCGCTGAGTATAACGGCCACTCTCTTCCATCGCGCTGTTGCTGTGACGATAGAGGTTGATAAATTTTATATAGGTTGATATTTTGCAGGTGTTCCATTGACCTTTGGTTTATGAGCTTGTCGAGGAGTTTTCATAAATCTCCAATAACGAAATGGCATGCTAGCTTTCTATTTGCTTCCACGATAAATATCCAATAATAAGGCAGTCATTGAAGATCTTCATTATTGTTTAGTGCACGTTAATTGTTGCATTTTTCAAATAGGCCTTATTTATAACGCTTAAACTTGGTAGTTTCTGTTTCATTGATTTAACTGCGGCAAAGAACCCCTCCTTAGTAGGCATTCTTTTCCTTTATGGGTTGCGTCCCACCTCGTGGAATCATTAACAGACTGCGATTTTATATTTTTCTTCTTACACTTTTCCTCTTATTTAATCTTCGTGTTCCTTTTCCATATCGTATTCCTGAATTTCCTTTTTTGAGATGGAAAAGAAATTCTTAGTACCTTTAGACGTGTTAATGAAGTTCGTAGTTTCAGTGCACTTCCCTCTGTTCTTTTATTCAGGATACTTCTAGTCTTCTAGAATTTCCTAGGATCTATTCGTTTGTTTACTAATTCTATTTTTAATTCCACTCATTACACCGTCGTATCTGCTCTGGCTATGTGTTGATGCTATTAGGTTATAGTTAGGTATCTTTCTTTTTTCTCGTTCTAGATTGAATCTTTGTTCCGTGAGTAAGACGAGGTCCGGGACTTCTTTCCTCATTATGTACGTTATTCTATTTTCTTTCCAAATGTTTACATTAAGCATGAATATTTTTAGGCCGCTCTAGTACGTATACATTTGGGGGGTCTTTTCTTTTTCTTCTTTGTCTTTACTTCTGTTATTTTTCCCTTTCCACTTTCTCTGTTTTGGCCAGTAATCGATTGCGACCGTATCTTTTTGCTTGAGCTGATCGTTTGATAGATTGTGGCAGGAGTCAGGGATGATTAGGATCATTTCTTCTTTCAACTTGGTATGAATTTCCGATTCGTTAATATCCTCGTCTTATTTCTACTTAAATTTCCTTTTAACCAAGCCGTCGAATATTTCATTCTATTTGGTTCCTTTAGGAATGAGCATGTATATGAACCTAATATTTTGATATTCAGTTTTTTTGTATTAGGTTTAGTTTTGTGATTTTTTTTCAGGTTTGCTGATATTTCTCTCGTTGCTTTCAGTATTTCGTGGCCTCCATCACTGAATACTTCTTCGGTGTCTTGGTTGGTTTAATTCTGGGATTTTCTTTGTTCCTGGCGGGGTGTTATGTTTAGTGCCATGATGAGGTCGTATATTTCATTTAAAGGGGATTTCTCTGGGAGCCACATTCACTTTAGGCTGTTTTTTCACCCATCATATAGATGTATTTTGCGTACAATCTGGGCTTTCCTATATTTAAAAAGTGATCATGCATTATGCAGACGATGAGTTCTGGTCGCATACTCTCTTCAATGTTTATAATTGTTCTTAACATAGGTGACTTCGGTGGTCATTCTGCTTCTGTCAAAGTTTAGGTGCTCTTAGATTGTCTTTGGGATGGTCTGCATTTATTTGTCTGATGATTTGTTTCTTTATTTGAAATGCTATAGCTAAAGTTCTATGTGCATTTCCGCAGGTGAAAAGATTTTCGTACTTCTATACACATGTGCTCTTGACTTGTACATTCGGAACATGTTTTTTTCATTCTAGGTGCATTCAATGGTTGTTTCTTATCCAAGTTGTAGCGTCTGAAGGCAAGCTCTATTTTCTCTTGTGATATCTTGGTTTTGAAAGCGCGAATGCCGTTTCCGGTTGCGTTTTAGCCAATTTGGTCGTTAGGGAAATAATTTTGAATACATGACTATTATTGCCTGTTTTGGTTTTTTAACTTGACTATGTCCTAGATGTTTGCCCATTTTTGCTGCCAAGTGTATAGTTAGTTCCTTTTTTATTTCTCGTGCCAAGTAAGGACGTACCCAGGGGTTTAGGTGCTTGCAAATGGCTACCCTTTTCCTCCTGATGTCCAAAAGGCTTTTGGGTTCGATGCCTACATATCTTGGCGAGTTTTTTTGCTTTCTTCTTTACTTAACAGCATTTCTCTGTGGCAAAGTGATACATATCCTCTGATATGATCATTCAGTCTGAGCTAGATCAAGCCTATGCCAGTGTAGAAGTTTTGGATTGTTCTTTCACGGCATGGTTTTTAATGTATGCAAGGACACAAAGGCGGAATCTCTTCACACCTTTGCGGTCGTCCATGGTGGCTCGTGTGGGGTTTACTTCCTGATCTTGTTACTTTGTCCTTTTTATATCTGTATTTTCTTCTCCTCTAGCCACAACCCTGTGCACAGCCAGTGTAAATGCTTGGGTTAGGATGAGAAATGGAAGAATGTGTAAACCCAGGAGAGACGCTCACGATTAGAACTTGCAAAGCTGTATACAGAGGAGGAGGAGCCTCAGTATCGGTGTAACGAATTGCATGGGTCCCCAAGCCTTCGACAATATTTTTCATGGAGGGGAAGAGAGAATTACAAAAGAACAAGGACCGTCGAACCCACTTGCGCATTCCCTTGGTCTAGGCTGAGATTTCCCTGTCCAGGCGAATGTTAATTCAGAGGTATTTCAGATTCTGTATAGGCGAGAGAATTGAATTTTTGTGCTCAACATAGTGATAGCTGCTGTTTAGGAAGCATTCTAACATCTCAAGGAGCTCGTTTAATTCCCCGATGAGCAGCTCCTAGTGGTAGCTGAAGGTACTGACGCCCCAATGAAAGGCAAAGGCCTTGGAGATACTTTCGAGGCAGGATGCATCATGCCGCGTGCCCCGATGAAGCGCATCGGGAGTATGTTAAATTACCAGAGATCCGAGTTCATCTAGATACCGAGTTGGTGGCAAGCCTCTCGATATATGGCACAGTATGGAGGACATGTCGTATAATGCCCTCATTGAACCGTCTTGTTTCTCTGTCACTAAGAGGCCCTGTACTCCTATGACCCGTTCAGGACATTTAAAGATGTCAGTCTCCACCAAAGGGTGGATGCCTTGTACAATTTTCTTCATTATTCTTACTTACTCCTGGTAGCTCCTTAGTAGAAAGACCTTGACGCCCTCAGCCTGAGGGCTTTTAACGATTCTGTCAGTTGCAGAAGCTTTGGAAACGTCTCCAAGATTTTGGATCTTGACGTAGGAAATCCACTGTCTAAAGAGAATTGACTACTGGTGATATTTGATTGTCAGTATTGTTGTTAGCACACTAATTTCCATCTCCGTTGCTGGCATTCTTTCCGTTGTAGTTACTATGGGTTTTTTTTCTTGTTTTTACAAGCATCATTCAATATTTAAATGACAAATCCTTATAGATTTCCAATTATAATTTAAGCAATAACAAAGGAAAAGAGAATTGAGTGCTATCTATAGAATATTCATGGCTTTAAGATAGTAAGGTTTACTTAAACATTAGAAAGTCATCCTTTTGGATATTACCTAAATATACGAATTATTCGAGTGGCTCTAAGTAGATCGAATATGAAACATTTTTTCAGGCAAAGCTTGTGATTACATATGCAAAATATCATATAAATTTATCTTTCCCTAAACTCCTCGTTTCTTTTTAGGTGAGATAAATTGACACACTGGTCTCATACATAACTCTATTTTAATATTAAAATCAACCTACTGCTTGCTATGATGAGGTGGTGTTCAGTTACTTATCAAAGTACTATCGTCTGAAATAAGCGACATCCAATCTACTCCATCAAGCAGATAGTTTTCCTTCGCTCGCGCTTTCAGACTCTTTGTTTCTTCTCCCTACTCTCAACTATCTCTCCAATTGTAATCTATATATTTTTATTTTACATTAATCAATTCTCTTATGGTCTTCAGTTAAAATATTTAGATTCATATTTAAATTTACTGAATTGTTCAAATAATTGTTTTAAAAAGTGACGCAAAATTGGCCACCCTCTGATATAGCCTTTATTAGTATCATTATTTCTATATTCGGATTTCTTAATTTGATCAACAAATTGATTTAAAAACTGCCACAATAGAATGAATTTACTTCAACTTTTCTTTTATTTTAACTCAAAATATATTGTTTATCTGTTAATAAATTGACTTTGGTTTTTGGAAGAGAAGCAAAATCTGTTTCCTGTGCAATTGCAGAATTTTGCAATGTGATCAATGTCACTCGCAAAGATGTATGCAACTTTACATTGCACTGTCGTTAAGCAAAATTAATCACCTCTATGTAAAGAATGAAATGATTATTATTACTATTATTAATAAATTCGATTCTGCCATGATGGCAAAATTGCACAATTCGTGTTCAACATCGAACTGTTTCCCCCAAAATTTGGGTCGGTGCACATCAACTCAAATATAAACGACCAGATAAACGACAGATAAATTTTTCATTGCTAGAGATCTTTTATTACTCAGATCCAACCCCCACCCCCACCTTCATTATAATTCGCAAAACATTATTCTATAAACAATTATGATTATATACTGGGGGCAGTGCCCCCTAGACCCCCAATTGATTCAAACTCAGGATCATCGTAGGGTAGCTCCCCCGTAGTGTTTAAACCTCCTACGAGCAGTCCTCTGGAATTTACTCCAAAAACGTGATTCATATTGGGAACACGGACGAAATAGTTCACGTCCCATCGTTCGCGCCGACGATCGTAATGTTTACCCTATTGACTACCCAAATCTCAGCTAACCTTCACAATTGAATCGATCGGAAAAAGATGAAGAAGATGAAGGCAATTTTATATTCTCTCGACCCCGTTGTTGCGTGTAAGGAAATAAAAATGAAAAAATCGAGAAATTTGTGTGAAAAGAAACCTGTAATATATTTTTGATACTTCAGTTTATCGAGACGAAACATGTACCAGTAACTCCTCTGGGTAAATATGCATAACATAATGCATATTCCTATTTGCACGAGCCCACTTCATGTGTTTATAACAGCCATACCCACACACACAATTAAAGTGTATGGGGATGGAAAAATGTTCTTGGTAAAAATATTTCATACTGAAAGGCGGAGAATTGGTAGTATTCATGCTGCGAGGAGTATGTACTGAAATATTGACGGGGATAATATTCCACTCCAGAGAAAGAGTAGTTCGTTCTTTCTTTCTATATGGTTTCTAAGCACAATGATCTGAAGGTTGAAAAGAGGCCAAACAATGTGTAAATTTATGATGCCTCCATGAGCAAGTATTCTTCTAATATTTTTATTTTCACCATTTCTTTATTAACCACTTTAATAATTAAATATGGTTGAGGCCCTTTTATATTTTCCCTTACTCAAATTCTTAAAATTAAAATAGAAATAAAAATAATTGCCATGGAAATGATTCCTAATGCAGGTCATATCTCTTTTGCTAATCTCCAGCAGCTCTCTCTCACGGGCGCCTCCTGCAAAATAGTTTCAACTTCCTCCGCTTTTATTAGAAAATGTCGAAGGATCAATAAGTGAGAAACGATCAGAAGTTTTAAACTAGCAGTTTATATTTGTTTTACGTTCAGCAATGGAAGAATATATATTTTCCATCATAAAAATTCCAAAACGGTTCTATTAAAAAATAATGAATATATCTTTCCCAAATTAAATATGGGTACTAGGGAAAACTGCAATGTAGTTAGTGATGGTACGCGGTTAGTATAGGAATGAGTAGCTACCTATAAAATGAATTCGACTCACTTGGGGGACACTTTTAATTGATGCTCTTAGAAAGACAGCGTCTCCAGGTGTGCTTGATTCAGTGTCAAGATGGCTTCTCATTGAAGCCACCTTCATTCATTATTGATTTATTTAAAGACAAATCATCGAATCCCCTACTTCTCTTGTTTATCCCTTTACTTTTCTTAATAAGAATATTAAATGTTATGACAAAAATGCAACGATTGTTAATGCCAAGAGATAATGACATTTTACAGACTGGCACTATGGTCGTTCCCTTTGGGCCTGGTTCTCTTTGTTTTACTTAAGTGGATTACGGCTTAATTTGTATCTGTGGTTTCACTAAATTTAAGTGTTTTTAATATTTTCCTATACAGTCGAAACCTACATATCTTTCTTCATCTTAAAATTAATCAGAATGTGATTTGTTATCTAAAATATTCCTTTACGAGAAAAGGTTTTCATAAACCCCTCGTACAACAGAGAATCTCAAAATTTCTTTTGCCGTTGCCCTAAACTTGGTGATGAAGGGAAACAATATTTTGGAGTTCCAATATGAGCTTCTTAAATTATGATACTAGTCAGAAAAGGAAACAAATGGCTTATATCTATAATGGTTATTCCACTAATTTAAAGAACTGGCACTATTTATATCATCAGTCTGTAAGAGGATAGAACATACTGTTGACCATCGTAAATGGAGAGGGCCATACTTAATGCTCTCCCGGTAATGGAGGTAGAAAATGAGCCTAACCTTTGTTCTTTATTAAACTACACAGGAAATAATATTAATTAATCATCAGAGAATTACAGAATATCGTTTTCTTTATATCTTCCAACGTCCATTCTAAGTATGAGCAACAACCAGATATACGACAAGAAACCATATCTCGTCACCCAGCCTAAGCAAAATGATTCGGTCCATGATCTATACATTACTAAATAACAGAGCGAACTCCTTGGCCTCTTGTCTGCGAGAATGGAATCTGATGGATAAAGATGAATGGATTCAAATATACAGGAAATACTTGCCTGATCTGCGGAAATACTAAATTCTATCCATTGGTAAACAATCTTTGCCTTTGCAATGGTATCAGTGTGCTCTTTGATGTTCTCTAATTCAGTTACAACCCAAGCCACTGAAGAGGGTTTATTAAAGCATTACGTTACCGCATTAAAGCTAACTAGCCACTTGGACAGGGGGGATTGGGAAGCCAGCCCAACTCAGAGCCGCTCCCTAACCCTGATAAATAGGGAGAGTTAGTTTCCGGAAGGGTATCCGTCCGTAAAACCTCTGCCTAAACCTTAATGGATGATTCTTTTACCGAATTGAAAACGACTCATCAAAACAGCGACTCCGGGTAGGGAAAAGCCGAGAAGAAGAAGAAGCATCAGACTGTTACACAGAGGTAAGGTAATGAATTAGGCAATTTAGAAAAAGATGTCTCTATATTTTTCAGTAGTTAAATGCTGTTTATGTTCAAAATTTCACAGGTTAAAATAATATTTTCCTTTAATCTTTTACACGGCTTTAGAGGAAATTGGCAGGGTAATTTCGCAACAGAAGTTGAGTTCTTCTTGAGGAATCCTTTGGGTAAAATTACCATGCCTAGGGAATAAAATATAAGAAGACTCATGGAAAATCCGAGCGATTTAGGACTTCAGATTTGTAAGCGATTGGAAAAAAGAACGAGGTGGATTATCATACGCTAGAGTATCTACTGTCTAAAATATAGAACAAAATACCAAATTTATATTTTTGAAAATAATCGTTTAATTTTCGTTAAAATCAACAAAATATTACTCTAAAAAAGCCTCTAAAATTGTCCGTTTCATTATAGAGAACAGTGGATAGAAAAGTTATAAGGAAAGTAATGTGCGTTCGAAGAAAGGATGCGTCCAAAACAAGAGAATGATAACATATAACATAATTCTCTTTACAGGTAAAAGATAGAAACACTATCTCAAGGATATTGCACTCTTCTAATGACGGAGTTACTTATTTATCAAGTTAGCGATACCAGTTAAATTGGACAAACCCCTCAGAAAGTAGTCTATCCAGAGGAATATGGAAGGAATGACTATCTCGGACATTTCGAGCCCTTATAATCAGTCATAAATGCAATTACGCACATAGTTAATCTCCTTGAGGATACTTGGTTCTCCGAGTCAAAGAAAGAAATGGTTGCCATCGTAAAGCCACTCCATAACATTAGAGGATGCAACATCGATAAGGTAAGAGCCGATTTGAGACAGAAGCCTCTATTTAACTCACGTTGCGGAGAAAAAACAACTTGAATATATATCGCTTGACTGCCTCAACTCGCTTAAGATTTGTGGAACTATAAGCACAGTCCCATGCTAAGAAGTGTATATAAAATTAATAAGGCTACTAAGTTGGCCTTCGCTAGTGAGCATGTCGCGTAGATTACTGAAATCTGGGAAAGTGTTTGCTGGAAAGAAAGTGAATTTAATTTGTGTGGATCGGAAGGGAAACATAATATATACTAGCGTTGAAAAAGAACAGAATTCATGTATTTTTCCGACATCATGTTCTAAAATATCTGTACGATAATCTAGAGTTATAGCCAACGTATGAGAAGGGTTATATAAATTTGGGTGAATGAAACGAAAGTTATTAGCAGATAAGCAAAAGTGTAGCCAAATTTAAGTGTCCCAAATCTTCTGAATTTCAGCGGAGCCATTAATTATTTTCGATAAGGCTTTGGTATCTCTTACCTTAGGAACGAATTTAATGTTGACAGTTTTTCTCAGTAATCTTGGTTCTTTTAACGGATTCCTTACTTAGACATCTTTACGAGTGTTTTTTTAAACACTTACAGTGGGATTAAGTTTCTAACTCTGTGCAGGACGTTCATAACGGTAAAGTGCTCGCAGTTCAGTAAGGTCTTCACGAATCAACTGTGGCAGCGTGCGTTACGCTCCATAAAAATTGCAGTTTGCTGGTGAGAGGTTTGCAGAAGTGGAAAGCAAAGTCCGGCAGCGATATTTTTGTACATTTATGCAATAATTGTTTCCAAAAATAAACGTGAGGCCCAGTGTTTTATCAGAGGTTGACAGAATATTATTGACTAGACTTTTGGAGAGATTAACACTCTCTGTAATGAGTCCATCTGAAAGAAAATTAAGATGGCGCAACTTCAATATCAGCTCCCCGACAGAGAAATATGCAACCGATTTCTTAGGCAGGAAACTTGGAGACAAAGGGTAAGAGTATGATCCAACTTACGTGAGGTTGAACTGTAGTTAGTTGTTATGTAAACAATGCATGTTATTCCTCCAAGGAACATAAGCATCTTGATAATATTTAACAATTAAATTTTTCTAGTAAATTGCTTTTCTGCTGATACCCTCCAGTTTATTCATTTAAATTTACATAACCTTTACCGATATATGGTATATACTAATCGGTTATCGTACACTAATTTTAATGATTATATAATAATTTAATAAATAAAGTACTTTTATTCCTTAATTTCCTTTTTAAACTTAATATTAGCATCTAATCCATATAATAATATAACTATAAGCACCTCAGTATAGTAGCGATGTTGTAACTGAACATAGAGCGAAACACTTATATGTTAAGCCAGATTAAACTTCATATGATTGTTTGATCTTTCATATAATTACATAAGTTAAAAATAGAAGCATTTTAATTCTGAGCCAAATGCTTACCATAATAATAACATAAAGTTGTGGGGTTCAAAATCATATACTTATCCCGGAACGTTTAGTCACCGAACATACAATCAGGTTGAAAAGATTCGCCTGACCCCTCGATCTATTGCTCCTGTGCATGTGATTTTTAATTAGATATCCTCCATAACTTCTCCTATATTTACCATTTTGTTATACCAATTTATTTTTAAAGATTTCTACCCAAAATGTGCTCTTAGTTTATCGCTTAATATGTTCTTTTTATAGGAAAACATCATAGATCGATTTCTCCATTCTCCTTTCTTTTCAGCAACTGCCACTCATTAGACCTATAACTCGTTATTCCATCCAATGTTTGATCAAAGAACATCGTAGAAACATGAAATGTAATATATGGCCCTTTCACCGACGAAAGCAGCTCAATTCAAAATACATCATAAAGGATGGTATTAATAGTCCCTCAGTGCATATTTACAACATGTATTTAAATATGTCCACCCACTAATCAGTTATGGGGGAGGTTTTCTTCTCTTTTTCGCTGTTGACCAAATTGCCTCTCAACCGTGGTTGTATAAGTTTTAATTGAAGAATTCTTGCCCCATCACAGGAAGTCAATGTGGAAAAGTTTTGAAAAATGTCTCTGAACAGGTTTAAAAGGCAACCATTGCTACCTATTTTAGGCATATTTGAGTATTCAAAGAGATTATGTTGAATATTTCAATCTATCTCTCACGGTTTATTTCTCGCAATTTTCATCTTTATATTGAGATGGAAGAGTCATTTTCTAAAAAATATAATTAGAGATTTTCTAAAATTCCTCGTTTCCCTGTGTTTGTTCCTTAAAATTTGAAGAGTGATACTGAAATATAATATTCACCTTTCTATTCCTCTGCCTTTTATTTGGCTCTCACAGAACACGCTGGCGCTTCTCTTCAATTTAGTGATTGGAATGTTTGTGTAATTTATTTTAAGCACTTTTTAAGTGTATTCTATCACTCATAAACCACATTCATCTGATTTCTATCATGCATCAGAAGATTCAGTTAATTTAAATTTTCATTAATCTGTTCCACATTGTTATTGTTCACCATATTGTCTTTATTTCGATTTATCCTTTAATTAACTTGAACTTTAGATTTAATGGAAAGCGGATTTGATTCTCAATGCAATGAAATCTTCGAAATTTTAATCCTGAACTTTTGTTGAATATAATTTAAAACTGTAAATTACTTTGAAAAAAAAAGTTAGAGAGAAAGTTTTCACGAACTTATCTAGTCACGCAAAGTTCAATTTAGGAAAGAATCTAATTCCTTTACTGAAATTCGCCGGGAAGAAGTAAATAAAATTTTTAAAAATTGTAAAAGCTAGAGTTTAGTTTAAATTGTTATATAGTATTGCTAAATTTTGGTCTAAACTTTAAAATAAAAACCTTTGCGGTTGGAATAAGAAATGAATGAAAGATAAAATACATCCCTTTTCGTATCATTACTTCATGTAGAATTGGTAATAGACTGAAGAATAGACAGAAAAATGCACGAAAGAATACACATGATAATACACAAATGAATATATATTATTTCTTCGAATTAATTTGTTTTGCGGCGCTTAAGATTGTCAATACTATTGCACGTCGAAATTCACCTTTGATTTTCTTCTTCCTCTCCGTGGGGCCGTGGAATAAGAATGCAAATTAAAAGGTAAATAACTTTGACACCAAATTATGAAGGAGGGCAATAATGCCAGATGATTTATTATTGAGAATATTAATGAATTTATCAATTTATTAATTCATGCCGGTCTCATATATCGAGTTCTGTCAAGTAATCAAGGTGACGATTAGTATATTTCCACTAATGACTAAATAGAACATATAAAAGGCAATACTCACACCTATTCACAATATTTCTTACCAAAACAAAAATAAAGTCAAAGAAATAAAATATTATAAAAGTCAACACATTTTCCTAGAATAAAACTAACGAAAGGAAAAAATATTTTAAGTGAATTATATATCAATAGCAACAATTAATTTAGTTAGAAATTTATTACAAAGCACAAATTAAATTTGCCAATATATAAAATAAAGCGGACAAGAAGAGACGATTGTGGAAATTGTGAATATAATTGAAAGTTCCGAGGGAATGAAGAGGAAAAAGCTAAAAAAACAGGATAATTTATAAGGTGATAAATAAACGTCGCACTTTTGTTCTGGAAAGTAGTATATCGTTATCAAATGCTTAGCACTATATTTAGAAATGTGGACGACTCAAGTATGTATGTCTGTGTAAAAGAGAAGCATAATGATTTTAGAGCCACCCTCCTGCCAGATCTTATTAAAAATTCAACTAATTCTCAAAAAGCTGCAGAATTCCTTTGTCATAGGATCAGGTAGTCCTTTCTGACCTTAACTACCATCCCTAGACTTGGGGAAAAGGAGGCGACAAACAAATATGGGAGTGTCTCTGCCTTTTTGGAGTACCTGGGGATTAAAGACGAGTGCAAATTCTAATATTGGCCGACATCTTCTCTCCCCTTAAGATGGAAATTCCGGGAGAAGTGCCATCTTAAGTAATAAATAAATAAAAGAGTACAATACTTCGTGTCACAAAATGAAAGGTAGAAAAAAAATATGCCGTCCTAAATCCACATAGAATACAGAATCTCACAAAAAAATATTAAATTCGCATCACAAACAAAATAGCAATGGGAAACACGCCAAAACAACACTAATAAAATACAATTAAATATTTACCAATCGTGTATCTCGGATTTGCAAGTAATTTACTAAGAGAATTATTATTTCCTTGATATCCTAAAAACACCAATTTTAGAAGGCTTTCAAAAGAAACCTATTTAACAACCCCACACCTGACCCCAGATTAATAATGAAACTATATATATATATATATATATATATAGATATATATATATATATATATAAATAGAGAGAGAGAGAGAGAAAGATATATATATATATATATATATATATATATATATATATATATATATATATATATATACTAATATGTCGTAGGGTAAGGTAGTCCTTCCTGTCCTTACAACCCTCATTGACGTGAAGGGAAGGGGGCGACAGACAAATATGGACTGTCTCCATTTTGAAGTACGTGGGGATTAAAAACAAGTAAAAAATCTACTATTGGCTGACTTGGATACTATTTCAACAGGCTTTTGCTGGTTATAGGATATAAACAAGGGAAACAAAAATAAAATTTAATACAATACCAACAACAAATGAGATTAACAAGAATGATACACTTTAACTATTACTTTAATCGTCCGACAAATGAAAATTGAAATGAATTTACAAATAATGATATTATCTGAGCCGTACGAGGCACAATAATTACCCGAGAGGGATCGGCAGGAGACTGCGAGTGAGCCTTGCGGTCGGAGAGCGTCACGCATCTACAATGATTAAAAAGAACATGTAATGGTTTGCAATTTTCTGGATGGACCTCGAGTATTCACTCGGGGGAGTAATTCTTCTTGGGGAACGGAGCTAAGCGCGCGTTATTCCTGACTGAGTCATTCTTCCTTGACCTCCGACGTTCCGAATAATGATTTCTGTCTACGAGCTCTAAGGGTGCTGGGTGTCACTTAAGAATTGCGCTTCGTCTTTAGATAATTCAAATGACCTCTCGAGATGCTTCGTGAGTAATCTGAGAGTACTGTGTGAACACTATGTGAATCTTGCTTACGTAAAAGTGGCGTAGATACAGCTTGCGTCCCAAATGCCCTGAGAATGCTTCTTTGATCATTCCAGGGCGGGGAATATATACGACTCCGCCAGCAGCTCTTTTGTTTGCTAACGGAAGCGATCCCGGCCCTGTCTCAAAGACACGGCGGTGATGGTTTTAGCGTCGTATATCGCTAAATGGTGACCCGGCTCCAGTCTAACTTCGATATCATATCACCCGGGGAGTTTACCTAAAGGTTCTGATGGAATGTTCTTCGTCCGTGAGATACTCCTTTTCTCTTTATCTGCGCGATTCACTTTCTCTCTTTCTCTCTCACACTCTTTTTCTCTCCCTCTCTCTCTCTCTGATATTCTTGTATTAACATCGCCACCTAAAAGATGTTGCCACGTAACAACAGAGGGCGATAAAAGTTCATTAGACGTGACTTGATGGACAAAGACTCAAATCCAAGATTAATTGTGGCCCTTCACTGCAAGCCTAGCAGTAAATCAACAAAAAACTAAGTACTGAATTTCAGTTGTTGTCCTGAAACATTCACTTCTCCGAAAATGTTATGTTGTCTATAAATAAGAACTGGACAGATTAATTGGTAAAGAAGATACATCAATTTGAATTTAACCTTCATTTGAGTATTATCACTTTTATTAAACTGAAATCGTGTACAAACATGAAATTCATTGTGATGGAGGTTGAGTGGAATAATCCACGTTTTAGAGAAAGTTTATTGGGAAAAGCCACCGAAGCATCGTTCATTCCACTTTTCTTCAAACACCACTGCACCAAGAATTCGATGGCCCTGCCTTCAGTTTAACAAAGGTTATGTTGCTTTATTGGTGTTGTTTTTAACCTGTGCTTCCTCCCTGGAAACTCCATCAAATCATTTATTGATTTTACACTTCCTAGCCTATTCTTAGAAGCACATCTCTCCGGTAAAAGTATTGATATTACTTTAATATGAAATTAAAAGTTGAATGTTAAGGCAAAATTTTATAATGACTGAATTTCGATTATTAAAAAATCATTAACATTCCTGTGGTCTGTTTTTAAAACTTAACAGCAATGTAATTTTAGTAATAAATTGAAACTTAATTTATTTAAGGTAGATATTTTCATTTTTATCAATATAGTAATATTTAAGGGTGTAATGCAATTTTAGGTGACGTGACATTTTTATGGCTAAGCTGAAGAACATTTATGAGGTATCAGAAAAAATAGTGATAACAAAAGACGGAGTGAAAATACAATTAATGTTTATACGGTTACGTATCACTTTGTAGTTTGCAGGGATCTTCCCGTTCAACGTTAAAAAATGTCCCGGAAATAAGGTTACTTACGACACAATTTATCAAAATTCAATTTCCTTCTTATTATTCCTAAAATTGGGATAAAACTTTAATTCCATACATTTACTGAACCTTAAGTATTATCATCACTGCACATAGAAACTTAAAATTTACAGAGGTCATAAAATGGCAATTTAATTAAATAAAATACTGAGGCGGTTGGGAATCAAGCTTAGGCTATGCAGTATGGATACAAGTATACAAAGTGAGTAAGTTTATATGTGACCTTTGAATTTTGTCAAACATATTATAAAATGCAGTCATTTTATAAATTAGTTAACTTAATAATTACCTTTAGAAGTAATATCAAAAATTTCTTTGTACCATTTCCCTCGCAACTGATTTGTGGATTAAGAAAACCTCAAAACAACTTACATAAGCTTCCCTTTAATACAGGTAAGAAAAAAAAGTAATTTGTGAAGAAATTAATACTAAGGAAAGTTTTTCAAGATTAGAAAATATCTGTAGTTTGAACAATGACAAAACAAAAGGAAACGAGTTGTAGCCAAAGAGATATAATTACATGGCTATTTTCTAGGAATTTAGGTTACTCTTAACATTGTGTAGGATTTTGTTGTAGATGTTTTGTCATGCCAAGTGTCATATATATATATATATATATATATATATATATATATATATATATATATATATATATATATATATATATAAAATATAATATATATATAGGGACAAAAAAATATTAATAAACCACAATATTTGAATCCGGTTTAACTGGACTAGTGAAGAGTTTCGGCTTTCACCAGTATCAACTGTACAATGAAATTCAAGGCATGTGACTCCCGTATATAAAGGCGAAAAAAAATAAACAAAATGAAAACAGAGGAAACAAAATGAAATACATAAATATATGCATAGTTCCGTTGGCAACTTTTAATCCCGGCGAACAACCGATTCTGGCTTTTTATAAATGAATTTGGCAAAATTATTCAAGATATATTCGTTAAATTTATATTGTCCTTCGGATATATTAAAATTATCGACCTTGCTAATAATTATTAATTCTGCAATCGTACTCGCAATATAAATGTTCGATTTCTAAAAAAATTTGGTTTGGTTGAAACCGATTCTATGGTCATAATTTTGCATCTGAGCGAAGAGACTTGAGGAAAATGAGCCTCTTCTTATATCTGCGTGGTGTTTTTTCATCCTCCTATTTTGCCCAGGCAACGACGGGTATATCTGTAGTATATATATATATATATATATATATATATATATATATATATATATATATATATATATATATATATATATATATATATATATATATATATATATATATATATATATATATATATATATATATATATATATATATATATATAACCCTATATTTTTAGAACGTGATTTTTTATTAAATTTTTTTATTTAAATTAGTTTGTCTATGACTTCCCATCCTTCTTTCCCCTCCTCCCTCCTGTTTCCTCTTCCCTTCTCTCTTCACCTCTCCCCAATATCTTCCATCTTTCTCATTCTCACCCCTCTCTACCCCTATCATCTTCCTCCTTCTCTCCCCATCCATCTCTCGCACCCTCCCCCACTTTTACTCGTCCAACCTCACCTCTCCTCCTATCCCTCCCCCTCTCTCTCACACTCTTGTTTCTCCCCCTACACTCTTTACTCTTTGCCCCCTCTTCTTTCGCCCTCCCCTTCCCATCCTACTCTTCCCCTCCCCAGGCGCCCCTCCACGTCCCCCCTTTCCCATTCTACGCTCTCGCTCACTCCCAACTTCCGCCTATATATCCCTCTCTCTCCTATCCAACTATCTTCTTTGCCCCTCACCCTCTTCTCTTTTATGGGTAGTGGGTTGAAAAGGGAAGGAAGGGGGAAAAGGAAGATAGGGAGTTGTTATTGGCAGACATAGGGGAGGGGAGAGAGAGAGGGCTATGTCTATATTTTTAGAACGTGATTTTTTCAAATAATTTTTAATTTTATTTTAGCTTAGTTTGTGAATGAGATCCCCCACACCCCTCGTGAGAAGGGTGAGAGATATGGAGAAAGGAGTAGAAGGGTTGGTAAAGGTGGTAGGGAATAAAGGAAAAAGGACGGAGGGTGGAAGGAATGTGGAGAGGTGACAGTTTAGGGTAGGGGGAGGAGTTGGTGAGAGAATCGGGGTAGAGGAGGAGGTAAATGAGAGGCTAGGAAAACATGGAGCTGAGGTGAATAGAGATACTCACAGTCGTTTAGAAAGATCAAAGAGGCCGAAGGGCTGGGAGTGAGCGAAGCGAAGCACAAGCTCCCCTCTTGGGGGGGGGGGTAGTGGCGAAGCCATGGTTTGTATATATCTCTCCTCTCTTTCTCTAGACATTATCTCTTCTCTCCCATGTACTCTATTAACCAGAGGCATTAATTTATTAGATTAACTTTTACTATTTAGTGTTCCCTGGCAAATATCTATATTTCTGCAGTACATGGTAGTCCCAAAGTTATGCACCCATTCTTAATATTGCTTTAATTTTCTATTCTATTCTATTCTACCCCCCCTCCCTCTTGGGTGGGGGGTAGTGGCGAAGCCATGGTTTGTATATATCTCTCCTCTCTTTCTCTAGACATTATCTCTTCTCTCTCATGTACTCTATTAACCAGAGGCATTAATGTATTAGATTAACTTTTACTATTTAGTGTTCCCTCGCAAATATCTATATTTCTGCAGTACACGGTAGTCCCAAAGTTATGCACCCATTCTTAATATTGTTTCAATTTTCTATTCTAAATATTCTTTTGATTTTATATTTAAGATGAGCAAATTTTACACTGAAACCATGATGCATATCCTCTAAGCTCTTATCAGAATGCACACCACCATGTGTCCATACACTTCCACTCAGCCTCTCTTTCAAACTGTAGGAGTTCGTGTTAGTCATCTGAAATAGAAAATTAAAACAATATTAACAGGGAATGACAAAACTTTCTGTCCTATCAAATATAATATAAAAAGAATATTCTAAATCAAAAATTAGAATAGTATTTAGAGGGGATGACAAGACTATCCGACCAGCCTGTACATCAACTCTCAATTCATCTGTGATTTAATTAAATATAATTATTTTTCTGATTTTTTATAACCTCTTATTTTATACGGTTTTCTATTAATTTTGATATTATTCCTGTTCTGTGGAAGATTGATTTATTTTGATTGCTTACTTATTCATTTAGCGCATAATCTTATATCAATTTTATTTTTGTTTTCTCTTTACTCTTAAGATTTTCCGCTATTTTCTAGATTATAGCTTGAAACTTAAATAATGATGGAATATGTAAATATTCCCCTACACTTAAGAAAAAAATTACCCTACCTTCTAAAGATAATTTCTATACAAACAATCTGGATTACATCGAAATGTTTATCCAAATTTTATAATTATGGGCTGAATAAATCTGCGCCTCCAATTCACTAACTCTTTGTCTGCGGCCTGAAATACGTTTTGTTCTTCCATGCGAAAATTCGATTATATTTATAGGCAAGAGAGAGAGACGCCCCGATATGGAATTAACAAAGTCAAAAAAGCATATCTCACTTCATTAAACAACTAGTAAATGTTTGTTTAAAGATCATTTCACAAAGTTTGCTAAACTTAGCTATGTAATCTTTCTACTCGAAACGTTACTTAATATTATTTTAAATATGTATGATTATTTATTCATAAAATAGAAGTAAAAACGAATATGGAGACTTTCACTTGGCAGTTAGGAATTCTATCACAAAAATTTCTTATTTCTTCCTATCCATGATGGAGGTTTCGTTAGTTTCTCTCTCCTAGTACCTTCTGGCACTTGTATTTAACGTTGTTTTCTTGCTTTGCTTGGGTTAATGTCTACACCCTTGTTATCGAACCCTGATGTAAATTACCCCAGTGGGGTAATGGAACCATATATTAGGGGTAATATAAATTCTGTGTAAAAAGAGGTAGCTTGAAACAAATCGGGGAGGGGCACGGTAGTGGACAGCAAAGCGCTGCGGAGCATGACGCAGGATACGTTGCTGAGGCGTTGCTAGCCATTTACACCAAAGAAATCTGAAGTACAAAGAATAATAGGGCAAACTTTTATAAAAATTAAAGAAATTATTATTATAACTATTATTATTGAGGAGTATTTTAATTGATATTATATTTGCTCTGTTTTTTATTTTCACTATTTTTATTTACTATTATTATTTATATTATTATTTTATGCTCATGCTTTTGTTTCTAATCATACGTGTTTTTTAACAGAATGGTAAGTAAAGTTACACGGAAACGAACCTACAATGGGGCATTTTTACAGTATAGTTTTGTGAATATGCCTGATTCTTTTGGAGATCGCCCACAATAGGGGCTTGTGCTACAAAGTTCTCATCAATAAAAGTCTGAAACCAGGAAAGCTGAAAGAAAATCTAATGAAGTGTCATCCGGGAAGTGTCCTCCAGAGTATCACATTGTGTCAACAAAAGGCATACAATCTGTATACTGTGAAGTTTAGAAAAACCTGAACTTGCATCACAACAACTGGTGGCTGTTGTTTAAGTTTCGTATGAAGTGGCATATCGAATAGCAAAAACACAAAAAACACATACAATTGCTGAAGAGTTGATTTTTCCAATGCTCAATCATATTCAATGATTAAGCATGCTAGTTCAATCTCCAACAAGACAATTCGCAGAAAGATAGACGATTTCGTTGCAAACATTCTTAAACAACTTATTTCAGAGGTATTATCCAGTTCCTACCCCAAACTTTTAATGCAATTTGATGAAAGCACAGATGTTGCATCTTGTGCCACTTGCGTAGTGTATCAATGTTACTATGTGAAGAATGGGTTCAAAAGAAAGGCAAGTCTAGATTGGAGGATGGTTTTCCAGGTATCATTTGATTAATTTCCAAGCGAGATGGGTAAGGAAAAAGGATTCCATGGCTTAAAGGGGAAAAAGAACCAAAATATCGAGGTTGTGCCCTGTCATTCATCGTTATGCCTTGCCTTCACGCGACCTGCCCGAGTCTATCGAGATAGTTTTTGATGACGTGATCAAGATTGTAAACTTCATAAACCAAAATGTTCGAACATTCGCATTTTAAAAGAGCTATGTGAAGAAATGGAAGCTCATTATGAAAATATACTGTACCATACTGAAGTTTGCGGGTTGTCACGTGCAAAAGTCCTTGTTCGTGTTGATGAGATCCGTGAATTAATTCATATATTTCTGCAAGAGAAAGGATCATCCCTTGTATATCCGTTGGACGATGAAGTATGGGTCGCATGTTTGTGCTACCTAGCTGATACCATTGGAGAGGTGAATACAGGCAATTTAAAGTTTCAAGGAAGACAGACCACGTCACTGGAACTTCTGGAAAACAGCGCTTTCTTTTCTGCGAAATTGAAAGTATGGATTAGACGTGTTGGAAAGGGAATTTTTGCTCAATTTCCTACATTAGATGACTTCCTTGATAAGCTGAATTCCGAAGATATCCTCAATCAATCACATAAGGACAGACATTAGAAAGCTTGCAGAAGTACTTTCAAGATTTGAACAGTACCAATAGTGAATGGGTAAGTAATCCTTTTGATGTGAGTGACGATATCATTCCTGATAAAAACTGTCTAGCAAAATAAGAATTTATCATACTTAGGACATATAATGCATGAAAACTAATGTTTGAGGCCAAGGCTGGTCTAGACAGCTTCTGAATTTCGTTTGCAGGATATACCAACACTAGCCTCTCGAGCAGTACAAATTCTCAAGGGATTTTCTACCATTTATCTCTGCGAGCAAGCTTTCTCTACTGTTCTTGGAATGAAGACCAAGAAATGTAAAAGACTCAACGTATCCCTTGACGCCCGTGTAGCCTTTTCTGTGACCAAGCTCAGGATAGAAAAAATTGCACAGGCTATGTAAGCTCAACCCTCACACTGAAAAACTAGAGCAAGAAAAATTGATCCATGATAAATATGTATTATTATTAAGGTATTGTATATTTTAAATTTATCGTCGCTGAGTTTGATATAAATTAAAATGGAAAAGTTTGCATTTCAGCTGGATCATTAAATATATACATATAGCGGGCTATATGACCAGTGCTGTTCATTATGTGTCTGCGAAAAAAAAGAAAGCATCCGATATTAGCGGGTATATGTTTAATAGGGTAATTGATAATTGCAAAATTGCATTTTGTGGTTAATCACTTCGAAATGGTTGGAAACCACTGGTCTACACCTTTATTCTATCTTCCTTTTTCGGGTGATTGAAGTAGATTGAGCTGGTGTTTGTTCTCTTGGAAAAATTCTCTTTTCCGATTTAGATCTTCTAGGTTTCAGAGTTTTTCTTCTTTTTAATTTCGTTTCCTGAGCAGATTATCTGAGCTATTTGCTGAAGCAGTTTCCTCTGTATCTAATTCTTCTTCTCCTTTATTTATTTTATTTCGTTTGTTCCATCAATACTTTTGTTGTGTTATTTTTATATTAAAGTTCGCCGAAGAGCCAACTTCTTTAGGCACTTCATTGAACAGAGTTAATTTTCCTTACAAACTTGAAGAGTGACGTAGCATAGCTTACTGGGTTGCTATGTTCATGATGTGTCCAGGAAGTATACATGTCAGGATTTTGATATTCAGTTTCCCGTCAATGTTAATTTTTGTTTCCTTTATCGGTTGTGTGGATGTTTTTTTTGCTTCCATGTATGACATGTTACGTTGTGAATTAAATTGTTCCTGGGTTTTACGTTCCTTTTTTTCTACGATCTCTTACCTTTTAGGGCAAACATGGCAATGGTAAGGTGGCGTCATCCGCATTTAATGCATTTCCTCTTTTCATTCTGATAATTTTGGTATGTGTGACCTTTCAAGCCGCATTTCCAGTACAACACAACGTTCTTTGAGGGTTTTCCATGGCAATGTAAGCAAATATGGATGTTTATTAAGGTGTCTCTTTCTAAGCTGGCCTGAGTGATCCTCATTCATAATGCAATGAATCCCTTTTTTATGGTCTTGTAGGGTACTTCAGTGTTTACACATACCATTTTAAATGTTTTTGTGTTCTCTAACTGCAATCACTTCATGTACTTGCAGCCATGGTTGTCTCTTTCTGATTGTTCTTTTATCGATTGTTTTGTATAGGTTCCAACCCAGGACTTTATTTTTCGACAGAGAGACCACACTGCAATTGGCGGTGGTCTATTGTGGGTAAGGTTTTTTCGAGGTCCAGATATAGACATATTCTTGGGGTTTATCAATTTTTACGTGATATGCGATTTCGCCTTCACCACGATTGGGTGCTAAATGAAAGTAAGGTGTTAGATGAGTTGTCTTTGCTTATTCTTGCCTATCTTGCTCTTTTATATGGCTGGCTGATTACAGAGGGGGGGTGACTTTTCATTTTATTTGCGCATGTGTGCTTGTAGTTGGATTACCAGGAACATTTTGTTTGCTGGTGGATTAAGGAAGTTCTTGATCCCCAAAGTTTCTCAAAGGACAGTGAATGCAAGGTTGGATGTTTTGACTTAAGAAATCTTAAAGGTAAAAAATTTCAGCATGTCCAAATTTTGAGCTATTTGTCTCTCTTGTATTTTTCATAGACTGGTGGGGCTTCGTAAGATTTTATGGAAGTATGAGAGGTGAAGAACACAAGTCTAAAAGTTCAGTAATTTCATGCAACCAGATACCAGAACACAAACAACTTTACATTATCAAAAAGGTAAAATGCTTAACAGCATATTTATTTTTCCACTCTAAAGATATTTAATATACCTTAACTTTTTCAAATAATTTTCTACTCTACAAATTTACGACCCATAATTGTCGGTTATCAACCAATAAACTTCAGATCACAATACATTCACGGAACATCTAAGCCAACGCATCATGACTAAAATATTTGTTTAAACTAGATAAGTAAAGATGTTTCGTCATTAATTTCGTTTAATGGCTTAAAGAGCCTTTTATTATGCATATATATGTCTTTATTCGGCTAATTTTCTTCAAACGAGATTTATGCATCAGATTTTGCCCATGAATTTCGATTTTCCTAGTATTTTTCCTGGAACTAATTTCCATAACAAAATTTTTACGAAATACTTTCTCAACCATCAGCACAAACATCCTTGCACGGATTTATAAGGATGATTTCACTCCCACACATAAATTTGACATTGTGTCTACACAATGTTTATGAGAAGGAATATTCCAGAGTTCACGATCAAACACGTCAGTGATGTTTGTCAAAAAAGCGACTGGGAAGAAAAAAAGAACTAGAAGCAGTTGAGTTTTTAATAACATATATAAAATACTTTAAAAAGTTTCAAACAGAAGAGAAACAAAATAAAACAGCACTTGGGTCATAGTTGCACAAATGGCTGTGCAACATATAGCCACCTACAACAGCCTGATAAGAATTTATGGCTAAGAATAAAATATTTAAAATATTAAAAAAAAAATAGTTTTTGCCAAATCTACTTGAGTTTAAGAGCAGTACAGATAGAGTAAATTAGGAAAACCTGTCATATCTACTCTCTTATGAAAGATATTTCTAGCCTCCTCGCTGTGCTGACCACATCGTATCTTTTTATTCAAATTCAAAAGAATTGTAGTCAATGATAACAGCATTAACATAAGCCACCATCAAAAACCGGCTACTAATAAATTTGGTGAAAAAAAATGATGGTAAATAGTTCTACCGATGCTAGACTAATTAGAATAAACCTTCAAATTTTAGAGAAAGTAAAGGAAGAATTTGATTTTGATATCTTATTGCTTTTGATAGTAGCACGCGAAGGAAATGATTAAAAAATAAATTTGGCTGGATGCTGGTCAATAAACGAGCTTAGCTACCTTTTCTGGAGTAACAGACATCTATCATTAAATGCAGAGTACTAGGTAATACCATAAGTAATGTGGCATTTGTTTTCTTCTTTATCATTATTTTTTGATTAGAAATAATCGAAAGTAGGTGCGTGTTTATATTAGTCTAGTGTTTAACTTGAAGGCTAGTTAATTGTCTGACGTAGCCTAATCAAAGGCTTCCATTTCACCATTCTTTAGTCTCATTTTATGAGCTATTATTTTGTTTTATTCTAATTATTATTGTTAATTTAATGTGCCTCATCGTTAAATGCTAAAGATTATGGTGAATGCTAGGAAAGTAGAGTATCTAAGTTATCAGCAGATATTTTGTGTCGAGTTTAAGGTGAAGAAACAATTAGTATGAGCCATTGACAAAGATTGTTGAAGAATTTTCGATCTAGAAAATTAGTCTCAAAGATTAACGGGTTCAAGAAATACTATTCTAACGTTGAAAAAGTGGGTAAAGAACTATATTTAACCCACCTACTGTGCATTGTCATTTATAGATCTGCAATTTTTCACGATTGCGTGATGGATTCCTATACATTTGTTCATTTGTCCCATCTAGAATAAAATGTGAACGATTTTTGAGTAGCATTGAAACAGAGGACGAAAAGTAGATTATCTGAGTTTGTTATGAGATAAATTGTAAAATTCACCGTGAAATTAATTCAAATCAGAACGGTTTACTCTATTCAGTGGACGATTTACATCCAACACTTGAGCTAAAAATGGACACCATAATTCAAGAGAAAAAGGATGATGTTTTATTAAGACAATGCGCGAGATAACACACCATAGCTTAACAATTTTGATTTGTAACTAAGAAGTCATCCTTCATACTGACCTAACATAGTCATATCAGCTGTTTATCGAATTACCTGAAGATAATGAAGATATAGAGAACAGAAAGGAGCCAAAACAACTTTAAAAAACTTTGGTCGTTCTAAAAAGAAACGACTCTAACTTTTTTAATCAAAATATACTTTCAATCAATTCTAAAGGCCTATTTAAATTGTCTCTTGCTCTTTATCTTGGGCAAAAACCAATACTTTCCGAGTTATTAGTAATTCAAAGTACTATTTTCACAGGCTATAACGCCACAAGATTTGATACAAGATTTATCCATTCTCCACGATGATGATTATCAGCATATTTAGGTCTAACGCTAATTTAAATACGCTGTATTCTAGGGATAGCAATTTATTTAAAGAGGTATAGTTTTGCCTTCTTTGTTTTTGTAATAACATTGTAACTATTTGGCCGATTCTAAGGAAATTTGATACCCTTATGTTGTTTTACATTCACTTTCGAATTGCCAAATTCCTCCCAAGGATAGCGAGAGAATTACTTTGTTTTAACAATAATATGACAACTATTAGGCCCATTCTAAGGAAATTTAAAAATATTTTGTTGTTTTACATTTTTTTTTGAATGATATAATTTACAAGGTCCTCCAAAGTTAACCCGGGAATTCTTTAATTTTGGCAATAACATCATAACTATTCGGCCGATTCTAACGAAATTTGAACCATTATGCTCTTTTTTTCCATTTTCCTTCGAATGATATAATTGTCAAAATCCTCCCAAGGTTAGCCTAGGATTTTTTGGGGGCAATTACATCATAACTATTTGTCAGGTTCTAAAGAAATTTGAAACCCTTATATTGTTTTACATTTTTATCGAATAATATAATTGCCAAATACCTCCCATGCTTAGCCCGTGAATTATATTCTTTTGGCAATAACATACATTATAACTATTCGGCCGATTCTAATCAAATTTGAAACTCTTATGTTACTTTTGATTCTCTTTCAAATGATAGAATGGTCAAGGTCATCCCAATGTTAGTCCATGAATTATTGAAAGCTTTGAAGGTAGTAAGGTCGGAATAAGTGAGACCACGAGACTTTTTGGTCAGCAGACCTTGTTATTTGCTTCAAAACAATCTCACAATGACAAGAAGGCTCTCAATCAAGTATTTTTATATGTATAGCATAAGTATAGATTTCGCAGCATAAAAAGTAAAAGTGCTATATAGCTTAGTTTACATATATCTATGATATATATTATATAGCATTTCGCCTGTTTTTTCAAAATATAAATATTGATAACAAAACGTTCTTGATTGCATTGGATTCGTTAATCTGCAGAAATACCAAAATTTTTAAAATCAAAGTCAAACTATTTATACAAAATATGATGTAAAAAGTTAGTAGAAGGATAGAAACTAACTAGTGTTAGAAGTTCGTGTAAACAAAATTTTTAATTTAATAAATAAATACCTATATACATAAAATTAGTTTTTGATTTTTATCTATTACTCAATAAGCATGAAAAAATCCGCATTACTTATGGGAAGATGTAATATTTAACCAGAGCAACTTACCCCTTTCAAATAGAAAAGGGAACCTTGTAACTAACAAAAAAATCACTCAGAAAATGAGAACCACAGAAGGTTACCGATCATTCATAATAACAATGCAGATAACTCATTGAGAGTAAACATGAGGGAAGGTCGACGAAGCTCTCCCAATTTAGATACTTTTATACTCGTAAATACATAGACCAAGATAATGTCCCCTTTAATGGTAGAAAAGGAAACTAGGCCAATAGCAAGAGTAAATTGACACATTTGATCGTGGAACCATGACATCGAGAAACTCCATGGAGATATAAACAATATATATTTTGCACTTCTGTGGAAAACACCTTTGATTTAACAATTATGTACATCTGTTAACCCGAGACGTATATACACTGTGAACAAATATAGTTCAATTTATTATTTTCTTACTATTGTGGGGTGAAAATTAGATATGCTACCTACTCATTTATAGCTGGTGTTGCAAAAATGACACTTTAGGGTATAAAATACAGGCGCTTTGAGGTCGAAAAGCTATAATGTTATTTTTACCTCGCGCTATCCATTGAACCATTGATCATTTTTATCACTTTAAGGAGTGTTTCAGATATATGTGATAATTTAAAGAAACAAGATCAAAGAGATTATTATTGGAGAGAGGAGCACAAATAATGGTAATCCTCTCGATGGTTACAGGAATCTTCTGAAAAATGGTTTCAAAAGCTTTATCTTAAAGGAAGTACAAATGGTTCTGACTGAATCTGTTTGTCTTGCATTATCGTCCTGTATCGGAGTGCTAAAACATCGAAAAATATGGACAAAATTTAGCTAAAAATTATATCAAAAAATTCTTTTATATTTGAAAAAAAAATGCGAAAAAGTAAAATATGAAATAATAGGATAACCTATGAAGTAAAAACGAATTTATAAAGTGTAAATACTTCAAATCATTGTGACCTATGCGAAACAGTAGTTTTTGTAACAATTAAATAAACATTTGATACAAGCCTAGTCTTCAACTTAACAGATTTAATACATTTAGCAATTATTACATAAATATGGCTAAATTGTTCACCAAAATAAAAGTAAAGGTGAGAATCTCTCAAAGAACCATTCCCACGACCGATTAGGTTGGGTGGGTGTAACCATTTTATTGTAGTTGCTTCGAAAACATCGAATGGCGGACATATTGAATTGCACAATAGAAATTGGCTTTTACTCGCTTAAATCGATGCGATTACGCCTTTTACACATTAGATTGCTCTATTCGAGGCAATGACCTTCGTATAACGCTCTCTTTGGATCAGAAAGTAGGAAAGGCAGAACAGGTTGAGAGTGAAAAGGAGAATGGTAGTGACCCTTTGAGTTGAGGTAGTCGTTAAAAGAAACGTGAAGGCGGAAAAGAACTAGCGACTCTGACCCAGTCTCGGAGCAGAAGCGGGCAATGCGAAAGCCCTCATAGGGGTGGAGGAGAGAGAATGAATTGTAGAGGTGGAGGGAGGGAGAGAAAGAGAAGTGAGTAGAAGTGCTTCGCCAATCTGCCTTTAACAAGCGGATACCGACCGGATAATGGTATGGATATAAAGGTCAATATGGCAATAGTTGGTGAGCCCATTGACACCAGGAGCCGGTCCTCTTTAGGGGAGAGGTGCCAGGAAGTATTGTTTTGACACCAAACAGCGTTCAAGTGGAACCTTCGTCGCCCCGGGAAACAGAGTTCTGTCCCGTGTCAGAGTTATGTGGATATAGATACCCATCGGCATATTCTATTGGAAACCAGAGCGTGTTTGTTGTGTTGTAAAGAAGGGAGATGAAAAACAGCAATGTTATCATTGGCTATACTCGTATGAGTGATGAGAAGTATAAGATCTCCTACCCCAGTACAGGACTGAGCACAGCGCGTCCACCAATTAGTAGTCAGATCTTTGTGTACATTGATGTTTGTATCCGCTCATACCGGGAGCAAACTCGGTACCACGACTTGATCGGCCGATACCGCATCCACTTGGCTATCAAAAGCTCTACAGAAGTTAGTGATAGGAAAGATCAGAGTAAAGACGTTGTTGATGGCTGAACGTTCGGGCAAGTTCTGCAAGAATCAGGTTCTTGAGATTCGCATGGAAGTATAGTCTGAAGTCAAGTTAGGTGAGTGCATAGATGCGACCAATCTGAAATCGAATTGGGCCAAGATTACCCATTTTATTTTTATTCCTTTACGGCTCATTTTTCAGTTTGTGTGTCGAGCGCGAAAGAATAGTGATGTCACAAAAGGAGAATGTGCTTAGGTGGATGGAAGACCAACGAACAAAGTTGAGGATGATGAAGAGAAGTGAAGACGAGAAAGATGAAGTGTAAGTTGAGAGAAGGAGAGAAAAAGGAACACCATGCAAAGGAAGAAAGATGAAGGATATAAGAAAAAGAGGGCTGAAAAAAGACGAAGTAAAGCGTGCCCTTTCCATTGCAAGTGGGGGTATTAATAGTCCTCTCCTTATGTCCTCTATGGGTCACAAAATGTGCCCATACCCATATCTAAAGGAATAGAGAAAGTAGTATGAAATCCCCTTTTCTCTATAGGAATCCTGTCGTTCATTATAATAATTCCATGAAATTTTTAAATGCTTTGGACTCCCGTCGTAGAACACTCTCTCCTATTTTGCCTTTCCTCCATCCTTATCCTACAAATCGCTGCAATAACTCTCCTCTTCACACTCATCGGATTATGTGTATTCCATACAATTTCACTTCCAAACAGCTCACGCTATTGTTTTCATGAACCCATCGTCATTATCTTTCCTGCCGAAGCTGCCCTCGTTGTTCATTGGTTTTTACTTCGGAAACAAAGTCATGGCGAATCTCAATTCCCGCATTTAAATCCTTGAGGACCAATCTGGTATTTAAAACCGGTCAACAACGATAGATTTCCCAAGTGCCTTCAAGTACCTCTTTCCTCAATTACTCCTCGTTCTGCAATTCCTTTTTAGCAATTCCTCTTTCCTCATTACCTCTTTCCTTAATTCTTAATTCCTCAATTCCTCCTTCTTCAATTCCTATTTTCTCAATTCCTCTTCCTCAATTCCTCTTTCTCTCATTCCTTTGCGGTAAATTCCTCTTTCCACAATTCTTCTTTCTCAATTTCTATTTCCTCAATACCTCTTTCTTCATTTCCTCTTTCCTCAATCCCTCCTTCCTAAATCGCTCTTTCTTTAATGCCTTTGCCGTCAATTCCTCTTTCCCCAATTCTTCTTTCTCAATTTCTCTTTTTACAATTCCTCTTTCTTCCATTTCTCTTTCCCCAATTCCTCTTTTCTCCCTTCACCGCTTACATCCTCTGTCATTGTCTGGCAATGTGGAAAATTTAACCTCTCTTTAATGTCAGCGATCATCTCCGGGAGTGAGAGGGGTGCTCCCTTTTATTGCTTTTCTTCCTCTCCCTTCATTTATCATCCTGCTTTTTCACCGTTTGGAGGAGCAAAGGCATCCACGTATATCTATCATTGCCACCCCCCTCCCTCCACCCGAAACAGGAACAAGATTGCTTCTTTTTCTTCCTGCTTTTGTTTTTGTGTTGTTCTTTTGCTTATTTTGAGTGTAACTTATTAATAAGCTAAATTTATTATTAAGGCAACTTATGCCCTTCGTAGCAGTCGGTAGATGGCACTTGAAATAATCCTCCCTCCCGCAAAATCCCCTTCTGTTAGCCATCACGCGCTGTGCCACTCATCACGCGGTGATAGAATCGCCGAAGTTATCTCGGCACCAGCTCCGTGGCGCTGCTGCCCCAAACACTATTTAGGTAGAACATTGCACAAAGATATATCCATAAACCTACTCCATAACCCTCTATTTTAAGAACGAGATTTTCTTAAGGTTTGAATAAGATTTTTTTTTTCTTTTAGTTCAGCTGTCACCTAAGTATATTTAAATTCTTTAGCAAAGTTATTTCTAATAATTCTTTTACCAGGCAATGGCTTCGCCACTCACCCATTTTGTTTTTTTATATTATAAAAGAATTATTAGAAATAACTTTAATAAAAAAACATAAGTCATAACCAAATTAAGATGAAATTATTATTCAAATACTCAAAAAATCCTCTTCTTAAATTAAAGAGTTAGTGATGATGATGATGATAATAAAAAAAAAATAAAATGGTGAAGTTCAGAAATATAAATATCGAATTCTTCTGAATTCTTAAAAACTAAAAAAAATACAAATGGTGAAGTTTAGAAAATTTATTAAAATTTTGCCAGGGAAATTATTAAAGCAAATTTAGATTAAGAAACAAAAAGAATCAGGATTGAGCGTAGGACAGAGACCAAATGTCTGCCAGCGCAGCGCAAGCTCCTTCTGTAATATGGAGTGGCGAAGCTGCTCCTCTTGTAATATAAATTTAATTAAATAGTGTCTTTTAGAGGATAGATATTGACTCAGTGAAATTAAAAATAGGATTTTAACTAGTTTTGCCTGTATTTAAAATGAGCCTATTAGGGGAATAAACAAATAGGCGTCAGAAATAATCTAGTGGTGAAAAAGTGATTGGAATTCAATATTTTTTCCCTTTCAAGGTTAGCTACAATTAAGTGAAACAAATATTTATAGGCTTAAAAAGGTTTATTTAAATTATTTCTAATTATAATTTTTGTCTATAGTATACCTATAATATTAATTAAAAAATTTTATTACATTTGAAAGATACAATAAATATATTATTCAAATATATATGACATTATACATACAAACAAACAAATATAAAAGTGAAAGTGAGAATTTGGATACTAGATAGAGAGCCTAATATTTCGTTGCTTTCCTATTGCTTGCAACCTTTGCTTTCAGGTTTTTCTTACAAGACTTGAGCCATTCATGGAGAAATTTGATTGAAATATCTGTATACTCCTCTTGTCTATACCTTTCAATTGGGCGAGGTTTGTAGGTTTATTTTGTAGATTTCTGCTTTTAAAATTCGCCACAAATTTTAGATGGGATTCAATTCAGGTATTGAATAGACCATCAATAGATCATTAATAATTTTCTACAGGAATTGGTCACGTTTTGCAATCGCCTAGTATATCCATCCGATCTTCCTGCATCACCCGGTCAATGTTTCCTAGGTAGTTGGTTCCATTGATTTTTCCACCAAGTACATGAAGAACAACAGCCCCTTTAAAGGAAAACAGCCACATGGGTATGGTATACTTACGATTATAGGCGGTTCTATCACGCTGAAAATAATAGAGAACTGCACTCCTGGTAAAGAGATCAATTTTTCGTCTCATTTATCAGCAACTTTACGTGGGAATGTAACCGTGGATGGTGGATGAAGTGCACTACACGAAATTTAGCCAAATTCAGGTTGTGCCTCCGGTGAGCACGAGGTAAATCGCGACAAAAAACGAAGCAGTTTTCTACAGCTATGTGTGAATTTATCCACATTTAGGACATGGATGTCAAATTCTTCGATCAGGTTTGCAAGGCCTTTGCTCTTTGGGTTTATTATGTAGTTAGCCCGAGAGGTGGTGCCTACCCTTTACTTTCCCGAGCAGGAGAAAGGACTTCGACAACCCAATTAACAAGATGAGATATTTAACTGCATCAAAATCATCTGAGCCTGGAATATATGGTGAAATAAAAGTAATTAATAATAAGTTTAGATGTATTGCTATATTGTGAATGAAAGTAATTAAAGCAAAGAAAAAGGCAGAGTTGTTATGTCGGTTGAAAATCGTGTATACAACTACCCAACTTCTATACTATGGTGTTGGGTTTTAAATACCTGAAGGGTGGGCAGGTGACACGCGCCCAACATATTATTTTAAAATAAATAGGTAAGGAAGAGGGTGAAGACACGAGCCTCCGCACCTCCTCTCATCCGGCTCGGATTTCACTCTATTTATTTCAAGGAATTAGAGTCGTAAGTCAAAGGAGATGCCTCGTTTTAGTTTAGATGGAGCAAGAGCTCATGTAGCGCCAGCGCTCAAAAACCCGCCTAAGGGTACCATATGGGCCTAGCCTACCTATAACATCTGTAGGACTGGAGAGGCCAGGAACTCAGAATTCTCTCTTAACTTGAGCAGCTTAGGAGTCCAAGTTCGCATAACCAGCAAATGTACCAATTTTGGCCCTCTCTCTAAGTATTTGGTAGAGTTCAGTATCACCTACCCCTACGAGATAACAGTGACTAAAGAGCACTCACAATGGACACCTGTACGGTGCGCGCTTGATTTAAAGGAAGGGTCCTGTGCGAGAAAGATTGAGCTTCAATTTTCTATGTTGAACAAAGTTTTAATTTGGATTGATGGAAGATGTGTCATTTGGACAAGATGCTGGATCGATTCAACAAAATAACAGAAAGCGTTTCGAGCTAGAAGGGTCAAAATTGTGGGGCAATCTAGGGGATGAGTTGATTGACGTTATTGAGGCACTGTATACCTTAGTCTTCGGTTTCATAGATTGTGGCTTTCTTCCTCCACCTAAAGGCTGCCCGAGATTTGATGGGATATCCGTGGCTTAGCCCTCAGCAGACTTGCAGGAATTCCATCCGTCACCGAAACCACCCCCAAAACGAGAGGAACCACTACTCTACTTCTTGTTATTTTTCTTTTTAGGAAACAATAGCGAGGAATGCCGCGCTTCACTCCTAGCCTTGAATTATCAGAGTCCGAACGAATCGGCCTTAGACAAATAGTTCTCAGATATGGAAAAACAACTGAGTGTCGGGTGCTCAATTAAGAGGGAGGGCCTTGTTCTTCACTTGTGTCATCAGGACTCGTCTCTCTTTAGGAAACCTTCACCTAAAAAGAATTCTGGCTCAGGGGTGTTTGTTACAAAGTCACCGCTCTCTCCAAGGGAAGACTGCGATATGGGCTTAGTCAATGGTGTTCCACATTCCTTTAGAAGGAGCATCATTTTTGCCCTTACCTCCTCTATTGCAACGGGAACACGTGCCAACATGCGTGCGTTCAAATATGTGTAGGGGGAAGGGTAAATACTTCCATCATATTTCTATTCAAAGGGTTTTGGTTTACCCTTCTGAGACGCTCCCTCCTGGAATGGCTTACTTTGGGCCACCTGTTACCTACACTCTTGGTGAGTTTGCTGAAGAAAAAGGGAGGCTGTTCCTGTACCAAAAGTGAAGTCGTCCGAAATAGACTCCAAGGAATGAAGTTGGGAGAAAACCGCATCACCCTTAGGGGGAAACTCGTTCACCACTAGAGTTTAATGGCCATTTGAGAAATTAGAAGGAGGGCACCTCTTTAGAAATGGAGCTCCTTTAGGGCTGATACAAAAATCATAACAGAGAAACAACTCTACCAATCGAGATTAGTGAGAATGGAGCCTCATCACTAGTTTGAAACGTGTTGTCTAATACATCGCCCACCTTAACAGCAAAAGTGGGTCATGTTTCACAAACAGAGAGGTAGTCAGAGCATTTTAGAAAATATGTCAGTACTTTAGCACCGACAAATACCGAACAAAATTTTCCACCTGGAGGATCGCTATCGAACGGGAAGAGCTTCCAACTAAGCAGGCAGATAGGTAGGGTGACATGGTAGGTCAATTACTATGTCGTACCTAATCGAATACAAGAAGGCCAAACTCGAAAACGCGTTTGGTAAACAAAGAGAGAGGGAGCCCTTTAATGTTTAGTTGGCCTGAAAGCCATCAAATAATTAGTGAACCACGCCCGCTATAACCACCACATTCATATGTACTTGATGACAGCAGCAGGGACGTAGTCAGAAAATTAAGTAAAGAGAAGGGTTTTTTTTGGCCATAACAACCTTCCCCTTTTTTTCATCTAAACTCTTAGCAACCTTAAAGAGTTGGGCTCTTGCAACAAGCGGGTTTTTAAAAGAACTTCATTTAGCAAGGAGGTTGCAAATCGTCGTTTTAGACAGGAAATAAGAAAAATAGTAATTTCCTTACACTTATAGAAATAAAGAGAATATATCTTTAGTTGGTGCATAGAGGAAAAAGGGAAACACACCAGCTTCCCCAGCCATTGGCAAAGAGATTAATTCAACCAAGTGAGTCAGACCTTTCCTATATGCATTCGGGAAGAGAAGTCATAATGAGCTGTAAAATAACTATCCTTTCAAGGTGAAAACCAAAGATGATAGACGCTATGATGACTGGAGGAATAAAAGAAAATCCTCTCATGGTGACAACCAAAGATGACACTCGTCTTGTGGAGCGGGTGAATAATGACCTGTCATGGCAATAACCAATGATAACACATTCTCCTTGAGTAGAGTCTGAATAAATATTTTTTAAACCTGGAAAACCAAAGATGAAATTGTCGTCTTGAGGAGCGGAGTTGTTTCGTAAGCCCATTTTATAGCAACATCATCATGTTATGGTTTCTTGAAATCAGTTGTAGTAATGTGTTGTTGCTGTTATCACTTAGAGTAAGTATGGCAGACAGGGTCTTGCTGTGGTTTCATAAAATAAGGACATAGTTGCAGCAGGGACGTGCTGTGACATTTTTGGTCAGAACAGACTAACGAGCTGGCCATACTATGGTTTCGTGGGATCAGTATTACTGACGTAATCTTGCCGTGGTTTCCTATAATGATGTCATTTGTTCAGGTGGTTGTAGCGGCGTGATCATGCTGTAGTTTCTTGGTTCAGTAATTGCTACGTGATTTTCCTTTAAATTCATTGGGTAAGTAGTAGGAAAGTGGTCTTAACCATACCGACTAGTGAAGAGGAACAGACTAGTAGGGCTTTTAAAAACCTTTCGTTCTTGACTCAGCGGCAACATCCATTGTCAATAAAAACAAGTTTCTTCGCGTGGTATGTGCAACCGAATGGAGATTAATGGTAAAAACTGGTACAATTTAGACTAAATAAAGTAGGAGCTTATTTCTTTTTCTTGTATTATTGAGCTCATGCTTCTTATCATAATTTGGCAGGAGCAAAATTCGGGTATGTTCTCGGTCGAGCTCACAAAGGCAGAGAAGTGTACGAAATAAGAGTACCGATGCAAAGTCATTGGTGAAGCGCTCACATTTTACACCACAATCCGACGGACAAATTCTTCTTCCAGGGATAAACTCAAATTGAATCAACCCTTTAATTAAATCTCTTGCATAAAATGTCTATTTTCCTCTACTTTATTCACACCATCAGCCTCGTTTCTGGGATTTTTATTTTTGAAAGTTTTTGATTTTCGCATCACTAGTGGCAAAAGAGATAAAATCTACTCAGGAAGTAATTTTAAGGATGTTTTCACTGTCTTTCATTAGGAATTATTTCAAAGTATGCGTTAAAAGTGAGAAAAGTGTGACAGAGCAAGGGAAAAAACCGAAACAGGAAATATAGACGTGAAAAATTTTATGCTAAAAGTTTAATAGTCAAGAAAACTAAGCTGAAATATCCCTGGTTAATATGCCACTAATGAAGCTTCAAGGGATATGGTCATTCTCACCAAAAACACTGTCCATCATCTTCATACAAACAAATATCCTCGTCATTTTTATTCCTCATTTTCAAACGCACTTGTCCAGTATATGCAAAGGTACACCATGGAGTGTAACATTTTGTCCAGTAATGGTTCATTCAGGTGAAAAAGGTGTAGAAACACCTTTGTACAAATCTCCTCCAAGCAAGTCTTTCCCGCACTATATAACCAACGTATCCCTGAACCAGTTTAATTATTAATATTAAATCACGCAAATGACATCATCTTCATACTTGTCCTTAAACACGTCGCACAGCAACACATACACTCTCATTCCTTCTCCCTACATGGTGGTGTCACCTCAAAACATTATCAGTCAGAACATTATGCACATTTTCCCCTAAATTTTCTAACCATCAACTCCAATCCCATTTTACTCACCCTCTTTCTCAATCCCAACTTCTGTGCCTACTTTCTTATCGATCAAATTCATTCTTTCCCAATGTATTTTTTTAGGATTTTTCCATTCTCTCTTAGCGCATGATGTGTAGCGCACGATCGTCGAAAAAAGAAAACTCAAAGAAAACATTAAAATAGACTAATTTAAACTACTCATTACAAACGATCACAATATTGAAAGTAAAAGACAAGGGCAGAAAGACATGTTAAACTTTCGCGGGAAAAGACCACCTCTCGCATGGAACCATTTGTGCAAGTAACAATTTAAACATGGTACATAATATGGTGGAGGTCACCCTCCTCAGGGAACTCTAGGAAACATCAACCTACCATGGATGTAATTTTCTCATTTACTGGAGAAAGAAGATAGCAATTTATGCCCACCTAGCACCAAGGAAGGCACTGTGCATAAAGCTTCCTCAGTCTAGCTTACGAAACCAAAATTATTGAGGCACCGAACAATCTTCGGAACAAGGCAAAGCTGAGTGCTCCATTAGATGTCGCTCCTCTCAGCGAATGTGCATCTGGCAGAGGCAAACAAATTGAATTAATATAGAGTTCAAAAAAGATACGAACGAGCAAAGGCCTAAAATACTTGGAGGCACTTCAAGAAGAAGGAAATGGTGGAATACAGAAGTTAATGAAGGGTAAGAGAAAGAGAGAATATAAGAAAAGCTGAAGTTTAACAACTCGTAATTTACTCGTATTTGACAATATTATCTTTCGCAAAATTTTCATTCAATATGTTCAGTATGTGGTCCAGATTGTCATTAAGGACATCCTTGGCATTCCTTATTTGCTCTCTAATTGGGCTTACGTTTATTTCCATATATATAATATTTCTTGCGCTCATATTTTGAATAAAACGCAAGTTCCTTTCCATAGTTCCTTTTGGCTGAGCTCATTTTATGTTTACAAGTCTCTATCTTAACAATTGTTTGGCAAATTTTATTCAATCGGTTACGTTCCTTAATACCTACTTTTCCTAATCCAAACACCTAATTTTCATCTCTTAGAAACTCTAATATCATAGCACACTAATTGTTTAATTGCAGTAAGAGATGAACGATGAAAATCCTTATACATTGCCTAGGCTTATTTATCATTAAATTTTTAAACCAATTTTAAAATATTAAGCGGGAGTGAAGAGAATCATAATTACATGAATTAAAGTTTAAGTTTCCAATGGAATAAGAAATTTCAGGAAAATTTATTAAAAAAGATAAATTGAATTAAATTATGTTACGATTGCTGTTTCCAAGTTCTTCAACTTGTTTCGTTGGTTCGTCTAAAATTCGTTTAGAAATTCTAGAACTTTATTACCTGTTTTCTCGTCGTTTGGAAAATGTGGGTCACCCTATAAAACCGCTACTTTTTGTCTACCTGTTATTTATCTTGCAGCCTTTAAACCACCCCCAAAATATTACATTTTATCATGAACAGGATGGTTAATATCTCACATGTAATATCTGTATTAATACATTTCATTATCGCGACTAGTTTTATTTTTGTATAAACATAAAGCTGCCCCCTTTGCATCTAAACATATTATTATTAAACTTTGAATAATCTGTTAAGTTAAATTTTAAAATCCTGTCCATTTTTTAATCTTTCAATCAATCTCTCCGTAACTGGGATAATATAAAATTCTTCCCAAACATTTAAAACGAACCCTTCGATCTTGTTCCTCAAACCACGCGTTTGTGAACAAAACCTTTTGTCAGATTTCCAGAATTTTGATTAGGTACATGATTAATACGTTGCTACAAACTCCCTTCTCCTATGTACTGTCCAAGAACTGTTGAAGACATATGAAAAAAAAATTATCAGAGCTTTATTAGGGAGTCATGCTGTGTTGCTGCGTCTGGCAGGTTCAGGTATAGCTCTCCAGCTAGTCCCACAAACGAATGAAATGTACGACTTATTCCTGAGTGGTAAAGTAAAGAGGGTTGGTACTCTAAGAAGCCTTGGCCCTAAACCTTTCACTGTGCCGATTCTTGGGAAAATACCTAAAAATTCCTTTATAGTTTCTCTAAAAGCAAGTAGTCCTAACATTTTACGCTACTTTTGCAAGTCTTTTCGGATCTTGTAAGTAAAACAGTTCGCTGCAACATGTATACCATAGATGTCAATAAAGCAAATAGTATTTTAATGAAATGCAGAAAGGAAAAAAAATATTGGTTGTTATAAATGTGTTCTTATAATTTCCCTTTACTAGTCTTTGCAGGAATGTTCTGGCGAAAAAGCTCCGTAGACTTTAAATATTTCTTAAAAAAAAAGACAAGTATTTTTTTCTTTACAGTTATTTCCCACTGGGGATATATATATATATATATATATATATATATATATATATATATATATATATATATAGAGAGAGAGAGAGAGAGAGATATGGCGCAACTGAGTTGAAGGCTTTACGAAATTTATGGATGAGCAGTTAGGCTCATCATTGAAGTTTATTTTCTTGACTCTGACGTTCCAGGCTCGAACCCATTCCCATGAACCTTAAATAAACGAAATCTTGCATAAGAATTTAACTCTATTCTCTACAAAGTATTTATTTGGGTATTTATTGGATGACACACTGAATCTTAGGGGCATTAAAACAGGCAGATTTTAAATGATTGGAGATAAGTACATGTTAAGGATTAAAATATAGATTGCTTAAGGAAATAGGAAAAAGATAAATGTAAAAAATATGTAAAATGGAGCGTATCAACTGTAAAGGAATCGGAAAAATATGATAATCCTTAATATATTCGGAGACTAACAGGCTGCATTTTTGTCAATTGTATTGAATAAGGTAATTTGAATGCTTGTGAGCGTTATTATGTGTTTGGTATGGGAGAAGCTTGAGAGTTCAAAGTCGTTCGTAGTTGCTTATATGTGTAGTAATAAAATAACGTAGCTTCTAAGGGAGTTTAGAGTCTGGTTTGTAAATTTAATGTACATATATTCGAGTTTTGTTAATTGACTTTGTGTGTTGGCTGTCTTGAATTGAATATTTGTCCATTGAGCGTTTATAGTTAGTCTGATAGGTGAATTTTCACGGCTGGTGATGGGGCTTCCATGCTATAGCTATTACCAATGTGTGTGCTAATGCGAGCATGTAAAGCGCGGTGCGTTGATCTTTAATAAACCTCGAATTTACATCAAGAAGAGTTATATGGGTAAAAACTGAAGATCGAAGCAGCGTTGGAACTTTGTCTTATTGTTAATCAGGCGTCGTAATTTGCGTGAGTTTTGAAACACAGTTTGAAAACTGGAAGCTGAGAAAGTGTGTTTTAGAATAAGTGAAATTGACACCAAAGGTTTCAGCAATCTTACGGCCAGCCCAAGGTGGCGGGGAAATGTCGAAGGGCTGCCTGGCCACGGGGAGGGAGAAGTGATCCCATATGGCAACAACCGGCTTTGCCGCCCCCGTATTCACCCCTGGCAAAGCTGGATAGCGCGTGGGGTCGATTATCGTTTGCATCACATGCTATTAATAGTGTCACCATGTTCTATGATGTGAATAAAAAAATACATGATACTAATAGTGTCACCATGATCTATGATGTAAAAAAAAAAAATACAACAAGCTCTCTCCACATCCCTATTACCACCGTCAGAGCTGCCCTGGCGTAGCTTCCACATTAGAAAAGGAGGTCTCGTCTGTGCTTTCTCAGGGGATCCTCCAAACTTCTTTTAACTACTACTCTCCTATACATACAGGGGCAGGGGATGTTCCCTCACTCCTTTCTATGGGGTGCCCTAAAGTGACTCCTCTTCTAGAGTGGCTGTATCTCCTTTGCTATCCCAGGATGCTGCCAGGAGATCACGCGGGGGGCCCATAAATGACCGCTCCCGTTTTTGGAGAGCAAGGGATAAACGGTTCCGTCGGCCCGTGCCCTCTAATGTCATGCTTTCATGCATGACGGATGACGGTTCACTGGCATCAGATCAACTAAAGGATCCTCAAATGGGATCTTTAATATTTTGTGGGATGAGGGAAATGGCCACATGGAGGCCCCACTGATATGGAAAGGGTCACTGAAGTGACCTAGCTCCAGACGGTAGGATCTTTCATTGGGTCAAACCCGGGCTCTGTACCAAGCACGCAACCCATGTCGTCCCCTGTGTAAGCTCCTCCTCAGAAGGCTTGGGTCCCCGAAGCCTCATAAGGTGAGAAGAGATCTTCCCTCCACCCGGCTAGTGACCTTGTGACAGCCAAGGCCATTGCCATTTCAGAGGATGATCTTGCTGAGAACGATCTATCAGGGCTAGGCGCTCCTTCCGGCGGAGGAGAAAAGCGTGTTCATTCCACACCCTCCTCTCCTTATAAAAAAGAAATCGTAAAAAAAAGGACTGAGAGGTCCTCTCAGTCCACGGGAGCCACTGTGACGAACGGGTCCACTGCAGTTTTGGTAAACGACAAAGCCAAGATCGGTACGTCTGTCTCCAGGAAAGACTCGCATGGCGACTTCAACCTCCTCCGATAAGTCCTCAAAGGCGACAGCGGCTTCAGCGCATTGTCTGCTCTGAGCTAAGGCTGGAAAGCATATTCCTTCAATGGAATTGCCACGGACTCCGGCCAAACTGGGAAGAGCTGCAGAGGCAGGAAGATGTCTTTATTCTTTTGTTTGCTTTAGATATCCTCTTTCAGGCAGTAGTTGTACAGCTGCACCTGGACTAGGGGTATAGTGCCATTTATACCTACATTCCACCGTCAGCCGACTTCGACTTGGGGGTCTTCCTCCGCGTTATGGCCTGATTGCCGGGTAGCTTTTTCTTGTTCAGGGACTTAAACGGGAGAGACCCACTCTAGGGAGACCTCTCCATCAATTCCAAGGGCCAAGTTCTTGCCCAGCTGTTGACGTGTTTGGAATAGGTGTCCTAAATGTAGAGGAGTTTACGCATCAGTGTGCGAGAACCTGCTTCATTTGCCTGTCTTGATCTACATATCTCCGTGCTATCTGGATGCACATCCTACCTTCATTGTAGTGATCGCTTCCCATCCAAATATCATTTTATAGGACCCTGCCGCTTGAGAGCCCATCCCGGTGGTATTTGGCGCGGGCACGCTGCTACACATTTCAGTGAATGACCGATTTCTCTTTTTCAGTCGAGGAGTTTAGGTCGGAAAAATGCCGCTGAGTTGATCTTTGGTAACCTTATCACCTCTTACCCCGATCTCTTCCGTAGTAATCAGCTGAAGGTGAGGCGTCCCTAATACAGAAGCGTTATGCCTACATGCGCTATAAACGGGACCTGAACCATTTAACTGTCGGTGAATTTCATCGAGCTAGAGCTAGGGCTAGGTTCCGGTATGTTTCGAAGCACGCCCGCGGCTGATCCTGGCAAATATACGTGTCTTCAATTAGCTGGAAGACTCTTGTAGCACAGGTGTGGAAGCGAGTGAAAGGATTTGGAACAAGTTCTCGCAGGCCCCCTCCCGTTTTCCAAGAGAACGGGACCGCAATCTCGGATGCCGCGTCTGTGGAGGAGTCTTTCGCGACCGCTTTCTCTGCATTATCTAGTCGAGATGCTGCTCCACAAGCATTCAAAGTGCGTCGTGCTGTCGTAGAAAGCGGCAAACTGGAATTAAAGTCCAGAGGGGAAGAAATATTTAATGAAAGGTTTACATTGAGTAAGTTGCGTTCCGCTCTCGCTTCGTGCGCGGACTCCGCCCGTGGTCCGGACGATTTCCCGTACGCAATGTTACGACATCTGTGTGATCGAGGAATGGCCGTTCTACTAGATTTGTTCAACAGGATCTGGATAGAGGGTATCCTACCATACTACTAGCAAATCTCTACTGTGCGCGGTTTTCGCAAACCAGGGAGAGATCACACTACCCAGGCTGGTTTCCGCACAATCTCTCAAGCCTTCTGCATGTGCGTCTGATAACGGCATTTTTAAATGTTACATAAACATTATTTTTGGACAAAGGAGGCCACCTGTCTTATGCGCAGTTTCCATCCACGTAAGATGATGTGCTCCTACTTGAAAAAGGAGTCTGTGAGGCCTTCCTTCGTAGACAGCTCTACTTCATGCTGATCTTCGATCTGGAGAAGGCCCATGATACCGCATGGCGATAAGGTATCATGGAGACTCTCCAGACGATGGAGGCGAAGTAACGCCTCCCAATCTTTATATCTGAATTTTCTGAGATCATTGATTCCACCTACAGGTAGTGGGAGCCCTCTAAGGCCAAAGGGAGCAGAGAGAGAAGGTCCTGAAGGAAAGTGTCCTTATTGTCACACAGTTTTCTCTGAACATCAATGTCATCAAATCACTGCTGCCAGAAGATGTTCTCGATATGGTCTATGTGGACCAACTTTGAAAGGCTTTCAGCCTGACACAGATGCCAACTCTGGAGCGTTTCTACAGCAGCCATTGAATTGCGTTTCGCTCAACCTTGGCAAAACTAAGGTGGTGCACTTCTGCGGTCATCCACGGCTTCACCCTGCCTCGAACTTGTTTCTAATTGGAGTTCGCTTCTAAGTGTTCGACTCGTACCGTTTCCTTGGTCTTATATGTATTTGACCGACGCCTCACCCACGATGCTCATATTCGCATCCTTAAGGTCTCTTGTATCTGAGTCATGGATATTATTCCTTCCGTGGCGTTCAGCGCCTGGGAGGTGGTAGAGCCACTCCCTTACATTTTTATCGATTCTTTGTTCATTCTTGTGAAAGGTGGAGTAAATCCGCCACACCGCGTTTGCCTGGCGACCGGTGCCTTCCGCACGTTCCTCATTGAGAGCTTATTTGTCTATGCGTGGGAGATGCTAGTTGTTCTACGCTGTGCACAGTGAATTATTTGCCTGTACATGCAAGCACGACGCCTCCCTCAGTCGCTAACAGCTCTCTATTCTTACGCACCTGCTCTTGACCGTGCCTATGCTGCCGAGAGACGCCAGTCATACCTTAAACCCTTTAAGTTTAGAGCTAGGGAAACTCTTTCGAGAGCTCAGTGTAGCTCTCGGAACATTGGTTCCCTTGGTTCTGTCTAGAACGCCAGCCAGGGGGCTACCCTCTTGGACTAATTATCACCACGCTTCTGCTCCCCAAAATTCTACAGCACCGGAGAGTATAGCTTTTGGGCTCTTTGTAGTACCATTTATGTCACGCTGGAACCATGCCAGTGTATACAGATAGCTTCAGGTTCCAAACCGGAATTGTTTTCCACGCTGTATCCCTTCTATGTGAAGGCACCAAATAGTCTGCAACGTCTGGGCGATCAGACCACTGTGTCGTTCTTCCTCACATCGATTACATTGCAGGAATACGAAATATTAGACGGTTGAGGGGAACGTAAAGTTTCGTGCCACTGTGCTGCAACTATTCTCATGGACCAACCGCCCAATGCCGTGACGGGTTCAAGTTGCTTGCTCTTCTCTCCGAATTGGACATACTAGCAGGACTCACTGCCATTTGATGTAGTTCTCGCATGCCCCTTATTGTGACGAATACGTTTGCGAACAGGAACATTCTTGTTGAATGTCCCATTCTCGGTGATCTTCGCGCACGTTGCCTGTCCTGTAAGTGGGGCCAACGGAGTCGCTACCGCTTCTCCCTTGTACTCGGAAATGGTTCGTGCACACAGACTTGCGGACTATACCACTTTATAGAGGAGGCCAGCCTACTCCACTTTATTTGATTGTTTGTTATAGGTTGCATGTTTCTGCGCAGAGACAGGTGGGCCTATCCCTGACGCCGAAGGGCGCTTACTTCTTGTTTTGTTATGTTTTTCATTTTATCCTTTGACCTTTTTAACTTTGTTATTTGTTTATTAGATATTGTTATTTGTTTTTAAATATAGTCTCGTCGTAGGCTGTGGCAAGTACTGCGACCTTTGCTCTATTAGTCAGTCGCCAGGTGGGCTCCTATATTAATAAAAAAGGTGTATAAAACCTTTTATGCAGCGCAATATTTTTCTCACACAGATAAAATCAAAGTTGTTGCAATTGTCAATTAAGGTTAAGATGTGAAGAAGAGGTTCCTGTATATTGCTTCAAATCTCAAACTAGGAATATCTTAATATGAACATATAGCAGTTGTATTTTTAATTTCGAAATTCTGACAATAATTGCAGTTTTAGGCCCAGTTCTGAAGATCTTTTGACAAATTGAGTAAAGCAATTTTTTCTTGAAAATTCCTCGCATTTAATGTAACCTTTTTTTCTTCCTTCTTGAGTAATTAATTACCCACCAATATTGTGTTTTCATTGGAGAATTTACCGTTTTATTTTAGTTAATGAAATTTTTTCTCGACTAAATCAATTCTCTAAAGCTTCAGCAGTTTTCCATATAAATTTATTCTTTTGAATCGTCAAATAAATTCTTCCTTTCTGTCGTAGAATGCCGAGCTAATATATATTTATTTGTTTTATTAACTTTTAATAAACTAAATAACTCTAAATTGAGGCGTAGGTTCGTGCCTCGGTGATCACTTGAAGATCGGGCTCGAAGAGTGCTAAACTTTATTTTTATTCTAGTGAATGAATAAACTGGGTTTCTTTCTTGACTTTATCAAATATTGCCACTTCAACTCGTTCGGGGATAATTAAAACAGTGTATTTACTAAAGAAAAATAGACTTTAATGAACATAACCCATCTCTCTAAATAACATACAATAAATACAGATCTGATACACTTTAAAAACGAAAATGGGATTCCTGGGTGAGCTCTCGCAGCTCGCTTCAAGATAAAATTTTACGGGGGGAACAATTTTTAAGTTAATAGCTTTGTCCTTAGTCAGACATTCAATAAACTAATTTTTATGCACGGGAACATAAATAACAGGATTATTCTTTACTTACATAAGGTAATGGAGATTAATACCAGTTTCCAGTTAGAATATCTTCGGGGATTTTTGTTCCTGAGAGGCGTAGCTCGAGTTGTTTGCAGTTTGCCCTCCAAGATGGCGTTACTCCAGCCTAAAGGTGGATAAGTGACGTCACACGGAATTTCGAGTTGGCGTAAGAGAATCAAAACAAAGATGCCGATGAGGCGGGTTGGTTCTCGTACGTTGATGACCTTGAAAAGGTTTCTAATCTTGGGATATGTGTATATTCTTTTCTAGTGATTTCGGTCTCGCTGATATAATTTTGATTTTGGATGAGAAATATATCTAGTTTGGAGTTGTCAAATTCAGATAAAATGAGATTTGGAGTCCTCAATCTGTCTAGGTTGATACTCACTAATCTTGGGGCTCGAACGGCGCCGAGCTTCCTTGGTACAATCTGGTATTGTACAAGGACTGCAAATTATCCTTAACTTGCAATAACTTTGTACCGGTGATTTTTGAGTCTTGTTGTCGAACTCAAAAAATCTTCTGTCAACCGGTGACTTTTTTGTCTCTTCGGCGGGAACGAACAAAAAGCCTCGTTTACACGGGTTATCCTGTTATATACCCAAATTATTCCAGCTGAGGTGGATGGGGGGGGAAACCTCGCAAGGTGGGACCTCAGGTTGGTCTCCCGCACTTTTGCGTCTTGTGGCTCGGAGAGAGGGTAATACGAGATTGGCAGTTTGCACTTTTGAATGAGTTGTTTATAATTGCACCCTCAACGTGCCTGCCTTTCGATTTGAGGTCAGGGATCAGTCTCGTATCATTTACCCTTTTGCCCGTTGTCTTATGTTACCGGAGAACATCGGAGGGGCAAAGCTAAACCCAGATGTCTTTTGTTTTTATTTCCTTAGACTCGATACATATATATATATATATATATATATATATACTAATCTCTTATTATACCTCTACAATTCACCAATAAATATTCTCTCCACCTACTTACTCGCAATATATCTTTTCAAACCACAAAAATATGTGTTTATTCGAAATACTATGTTCATGTATTCTTTTAGGAACAAACTGCCTAACCTATTGCGCGCTAAGGGCAGATTTAAGAGAGTTTCTTGGTCTTCAGTTACTAAGCAACAGCGACACCATAGTTTCTTTTGTTTTATAATTGAGCTCAAATGTTTTTTCCCAACAAATTAACTTGCTATTTCTAATTAGTGTGTGCACAACTTTAATATCTTACACCACACTTTGATACGGAAAATCTGTGCACGAATGAGGAGGACAATGTTAGGTTTTGATTCAGGATTGCGTGGTTCTAAGTGTAGAAATTAGTCTCAATATTGTCTTTCCGGGATTACAAAGAGCAGACGGTTCGGTTCTTACTTATTATTTTGTACAAGGAAAATTAAGAGAATCATATGAATAGTGAGTAAAATCTTTAACAAAAATATACTAAGCAAGTTACAAACAGTTATATTAAAACACCGCATTTACCAGATTATTATCATTCGACTAAGCAATCAAAAAATTAGCTTTTACGCAGAGTTTGTAAAGTTCTTTACTGACTTTGAGTTATGTTAACGGATATCACGAAAAATAGATGTAGGATGCCCTTTAAGAGTCACGAAATTTAGGCCCTTTATATGTATAGCTAAAAGTTGAAAGAATTATCTCAGTATGATCTTTCCCATGCAAAGAAGGCCGCACTTGTCCTCCTGGCCACGGCGAGTGTATATGATGCTTAATGGGACTGGCATTAGGATCGAGGCAGAAGAGCTGTGAATACTAACGGCGAATTTATGATCAAGAGGGTTTCGAATTCCATGACTTCGTGAAAACATGCTTTTTCCGGCTTATATGTTGGCATGTTGACGTGTGAGGCAGAAAATCACACACTATCATTCGTGTCCTAGTAGATCAAGACCTCAATACCCCCGACATCTTTCTTGAGTTTGAGACCAGGCGAAAAAATACCCAGAATTTTCGTGTTAGTAGGGAACTCTTGACAATCACGAAGGGTGCAGCTTCTGAAGCATGATTAAGAGTAGTTCCACCAGCATAATTAATCATTAACATAGCCAGTTACGACACCGATATCTATTTCACATCTTCCTTACCCACACAAAACGCATGACTCCTCTGTCTCCTGAACTCACTTAATGGCGGTTTTCTCCGCACAACACAATAAAAGAATAGGTAGCTTTCCCATGAGCCATAAAATTGACATGGGCGCATAAAGGCGTAATCTACCCCGCCTATCCCTGCCTTAACTGAAACTGGCTCCTAGTGATTTAGGGCTTACCAGTGATTAAATTCAGATTTTTTTATTTATCGGGTCGGACCACCCCACCTAAAATTGAGAGAGGCAAGTATGTTTAATAGAAAGTATGATAAGTAGGGTGGCGCACATCAATGCTATATTGAGAGTATTATTCCGTGGAGTGGATTATCGCGATTACGGGACAACAAATCGTTCTGTTGCAAGTCATATTCTTTTTTGTGTTCTTCTTATTACCTTCGCACTGGGCCACGATGTCCTGTTTAATTACCCCGCAAAACCTCTCCTCTGGAAGAAACCTACCTGCCTTTCCTCCCTCACCTTCTCCTACATATATCCTCCTTTCCCCCCCTTCCAATTGGGTCAGAAATTCTCTTTGATCAAGCTACGAAACCTCTTTTCTTCAAGTCTAAAGAAGTCCCTCCCAAAAAATAACTTCAGGAGGAAGGATTATTCCTTCTATTCCTTCCTCTTTTTTCTTCCAGGTTTCCTAATCGATTCATACTGGGTCAACATTTCATAGTATTTACTGGAATACTGTTTTGAATGTATCTATAAATCCAAGGTCATAAAACACTTCAAAATAATTCATACATCACCAAACAAACAAATTTTTTGGCTCGTTTCAAACCTCCATTTTATCTCTCTTCATTCAACCAAATAAACTGAATTGACGAGTTTAATTCCCGTGCTAAATTTCGCCTTGAAGAAGCACTGAGGCGGTTAAACCACATTTGTAAGTTAATTAACAACCTATTTTATGTGTATTTTTCCTGTTCAACATTTACACAATTCACTAGTAAACCAACATGTAAGTTAGTTTGGCTCTCTTCCGGATGAATAAATAATTCCATGGTAAATTACGAGTATCATCACAAGAGTGAGAATTATTGGTCGCATTCTCTTTCTTACCACTACTTTTTTCTGTCCTCATTCACTTCCCACAGGGACAAAATTCCATTGTTGATTGCACCGCGAAACCTCTCTCATGGAATTCTAAGTTCTTGTTTGCTAAAAGAATTATTATCCCATTCTAGTGTACACACCTTTTTCTATCCTCCTTATTATTCCCTTCCCCAAATTTTTGCTTCGCTCACACTGCGCAAATATTAATTACAGGAGAAAGGAATATTTCTACCATACTTATTCTTACCTCTGCCTCTTTGCCGTCCTCCTTAATCTCTTCCAACTGGCATAACAGGCACAAAACCAGCACGCTGGGAAAAGGAATTCCCTGCATTCCTTTTTATTTTTAATTCTTCTTTTCGTTGTTCTTTATTCTCTTCCCATCCGTTCAACATGCCATCTTCTGCAAAGCTATGGAAAACTAAGCTAAGGTATTATTACAATAGAAAGGATTATTCCTACCATTCGTAATGTTTACCCTTCTTTTATTGTGTCTATCTTTAACCTTTTCAAGTTGTTCAACCGTCCCTCAGCGAGCATCCGGCGATATTTCTTCCTTGGGATTTTAATGTATCCCACACCATATTTATTAAAGGACGAAGAAATATTCTCCCTATTACAATTATTCAGTGTTTACCTTTTCTCTCCACATTATTTTCTTTGCGAGTTATCAAACTGCCTTTTTCAATCGTGGTCAAACGGGATTTCTTCTTAAATTCATAGAAATTCCAAGCTAAAATCTTATTAGTCGAGTCAAAGTGCTCTTGTTGATCAACTTACGAAACCTCACTTCTAGGAAGCTAAGGAATTTAATTCCTTATTGTTATTACCCGGGTAAGGATTTTTCCTCTTATTTCTATTTTTCCCTCTTCTTCTTTCTGTCTTCCCTTTCTATTCACCCTGGCTTAACATTCCCATCTCATTATAACTGCGAATCTTCTTGTTTTGAAATCTAAGTTATTTTATGATAAATTACGCTGGGCATGAATGAATTTGGAGGTGATCCAGACTTTGACAATACATCGAACCAAGAACGTGGAAACTTCAGCCAATTGGAACTGATTGATTTAGTTAGAGACCTAGGCCTGTCAAAAGAGTCAGCAGAATTGTTAGCTTCTAGACTTAAAGATAAAAATTTGTCGCAGGAAAAAACAAATGTATCTTTTTATCGGAACAGGGAGAGAGATCTCTTGGCATTTTTTAAAACTGAAGAAGATTGTGTTTAATGTGACGTGACATAGATAGTTCAAAAAGTATCTAAAATGTGCGTTACTGCATAATGGAAACTTGTTCAGTGCGATTCCTATTGGTCACTCTGTGCATTTAAAAGAGAATCATGAACTCAAATATGTTGAGCACAAATGGTTCATATGTGTATATCTGAAAATGGTAAATTTTTTACTCGGCCAACAAGGTGGCTATACAAAATTTCCGTGTTTCCATTGTTTATGAAAAAAATGAGCCAAGGACAAACATTGGGAACAGAAACTCTGGCCAGTTAGAGAAAGTTTGACTGTTGTGGAGAAAAAGAATATACACCAACCACTTGTTGAGCGAGAGAAAATCATCTTCCCTTCCCATATTAAATATTAAACTAGGGATAATGAAACAATTTGTGAAATCTCTTAATCTAGAGGGTCACTGTTTCAAATTCATATTTACAATATTTCCTGGCTAAAGTTATGATAAAATAAAGGCTGGAGTTAAGGATGGGTCACAAATCAGAAAGTTAATGGAAAACCAAAACTTCTCGAGTTCGATGACTGACATAGAAAAAGGAGCATTTGATTCATTTGTGGCTGTTGAGAAAGGAATTCTTGGAAACAAAAAGTCTGGTAATTACCAGGATTTGGTAGAAACATTACTTGATAGCTTTCATCCTTTAAGCTGCAACATGAACATAAAGATTCATTTCTTCTAGAGCCATCTTGATGAATTTCCTGCTAATCTTGGCAACGTGAGTGACGAACACTAAAAGCGTTTTCATCAAGATATCAAGATTATTAAGGAGAGATATCAAGGCCATGAAACATAAATAAACTAATGTTGGAGTATTCAAAGAGACTGTGTAGACATCAAACACTCCAGACACTCTAGCATGAATGTATAGGTATGTGTACGATTGATTGCATTTTCTCCATTATATTATAAAAATAACCTGTATGTATTTTTTAATAGGTGATGTTATCTTACAATGCATTTATCCTTTCAAATTCTGTTGACATTTTAAGTTATGGTTGAAGTTATGATACTTAGGAAACTATCCTTACGTCCGAAAATAGGAATATGCACTAGAATAAAATACTGATGTGTTACAACAAAATGGATGCCATATTTGAAATTAGCACGTCAAAACTAGTTAAAAACAACCACAAAACATAAGTTAGCAAAAAGTGTGTTGACCAGTGTTATTTAAGAAAAAAAGTTCCTTCCATTTTCTTCATTTCTTTCCTCCTTATTCTGTTTATTATACACCACTAAGCCCCATTCTATCATGCTGTGAAACCTCTCTTACACAAATCTGGGTAATTCCATGTTAAATCATTTGTACAGAACGAAGGAAAACCCAATTAGCTATTATTATCGACACCAGATATATACATAGGGCGTATCAATTTATGACCTTTACTTCGCCTCAAATGTTTTAGATCATTTTGGGTGACATATTCTTCACTACAATGCATGGCAATTCTGCTCGTTCAGTACAATAAGTCAATTGCTGATAGTGAGTTACTCAGCCCACACCCTTAAAAACCATCATACAAAAACGTTTCTTTTTTTAAATATACTTACTTTTAATATTATTTGCATTACTATTTCAAGAGTTTTACAGCACCTTCCATCGATCTTATTTTTAAAAACTAACCACAAAGAATCTTTCCTGATTGCTCGTTACTGAGAAGACACAGAAATCTCCTAGATTACATTGTATTTCCATTCCCTGCTTTTTTTTAAAGAAATAATAACATAAACAAGCAATATTTACACTTATCAGGGGTCTAAGAAAGTTAAATGGTTAACTTAATATAAAGATTTAACAATAGTATATATTATAATGTTTTTTTTAGTTTTATAGATCTAATCTCAACAAAATTAAAGTAAATATATTCCTTTTGAATAATACTCTTTATGCTTTCAAGCACAAAGCAGTCGTTTTCAAAGAATCTTCCAATTTGAAACTGATTGCTTAGAGACAATAAAATTGATCCCAAATATTCCACTGATATCTATTTATGAAACAGAAATAAAGACCATACATCGTATGTGTTGTGCGAGATTTATTGATATTCCTGGGTTGGATTCATTTCTCTATGCTCCCTAGTCTTATGACATCTTTCTCTCGAATAAACTATTTTGTATAACTATTTTGTGTAATTTTTTCGTCGTTTATTTTTTTAGAAAATGCACGAATATGTGTGTTATCTGCTATAAAAAATATGTTGTTTCAACGATAAGGTAAAATAAATTAAGTTAGAATTAATTGTTCTTTTTCTGTTGATGGCATTTCATATCATTTTTTATTCTCTTGAGATTTTAACTGGTTAAAAAATCATTTTAGCTGACCAATATAAAAGCGGCTGCATCCCCCTTACTTCCTCAATGTCCTTATATGTCGCCGCGAACAACAAAGTGACAAACCTTGGTCTTTCTCTTGATGAATCTCTACGACTTGGGGCACTTCTCTTGATGAATACCTGAAAGTGTGTCCTTTTCTTAAGGAATCCTTCTCTTAAAGGATCCTATCAACTCTCCTAGCTTCTTCTTGTCGGAAAAATTAAAATATATTAGCCCTCTTTATTTTTAAACAAATATATTTCAAGAGACGTTAAGTGCGTCTGTATTCTTGTTGTAATCCAGAAATAAATGGCAGTGCAGACGAGATGAAGCAAGTTAAAAAAGCGACGGTTGTACAAGTGGCATCTTCCCCTTATAGGGAATTTTAACAGGTACATATCCCCCCCTTCCCTTAATTACCAAAGTTTTATTCTGCTCATATTTCTATTCACGGATGAGTTGTAATTAGTCTTTATTATCGTCCAAATAGTTGATTTTACCATGTCATATTCCCTTTCAAATAGAAGAATTTAAGGCGCTCTTCGATTCTGAGTCATCGGAGATTTGTTTATGTTAATATTTACCTCTGAATTGTAGGCTGTACAAGGCTCATATTCCCCATAACATAAGACAGTGTACCATTGTCCCCTTTCCTCTCAGATAGGAAATTGTTTCAGGCTTATATTCCTCAGCTTCATATTCTCCGTCACATTGGAAAGAATCAGGCTAAATCTTATTCATAGAGAAAATATCACAATGCTCATATTCTGCTTTACATCAGAGATAGTTTCTGGCACTTATTCATCTTCAAAAAAGATATTGTTCTAGAGTAATATTTCCTTTAATATATTAGACTTTCCTAAGCTCATTAAAACCCTTAAATAAGGGAATTTACTACGCTCTTATTCCCTGACTTAAGAGATTGTTGCAGATTATATTATACTCCATGTAGAGAAGTATTCTCTGTCAAATTATAAATAGTAACACTAATGCTATCCCTTTCACATAGAAGATTTTAACACACTGATATTACCTTTCACAAAGGAGATGTTACCAAACTCATATTCCACCTCAAATGCGACACTGTATCAGTCTTATATTCCCCTTTACATAGAAGACTTTTCAAGGCGCATATTACCCATCATATTCGAGAGTGAAGGAGAGTCGTACTTAACAACACATAAAAGATAGAATCTTGTTTATATTCCCCTGCAAATTGCAGGGTACCATGCTGATTTCGCAAGAACATTGAAGATTGTACCAGGTTGAATTTCTACTACAATTATGAGATTTTACCAACGTTTTATCACTCCTCACATTGGAGATGGTAGAGTGTTAATAGTCTGCTTCATATAGCAGAATGTATTAGCTCCTTTTCAAAATCAAATAAGAGATCACACCAAGCTAATATTCCCTTTGAACAAGCAAATTCTAACTGGCTCATATTCTACTTCAATTATGAGACTAAAATAGGCCCATATTTCCGCCTTATATGGTGTCGTACTAGCATCATATTAACCTCAATATATAAGATTGCATTAGGCTTATATTCACAATAAAATCTGAAATTGCGCCTCCGGCATATTCAACATCACATAATAGCTTGTAACACGGTCATTCTCGCCTTCAAATAGATAATTTTACCAAGGCTCATATAGCCCATCGTATTAGAGATTAAAAGAGACTTAAATTTTATTCCATATAAAGATACAAACCGATATTGTTATTCAATTGGGAAATTATATAATGTTCATGAAATCTTTCGGCTTTTCGAGATTGTACTACGCTCATTTTTCCTTTCGCATCATAAAAATTCCAGGCTCATATTCCACATAATTAAGACAATGTATGTGTCTATGGATACACACAGAACGATACAAAGCTTCTAATGCGTTTGCCTAAGCATTTAGCCTACAACATTCCCTAGGAGCGTTTTGGGATGCAAGTTAATACCGACAAGACTAAGGGCCTTATCTAACATACACCTGGTCAGGTCCTTATTTACGCTAGCATCACCACAAAAAATAACCTTTGGGAGAGGGGACTAATTTTATTACCTAGAGATCATCCTCACAACCACCTCTACACGCAAGAAGGACTTGGAAAACAGGATCACAGCAGCTCACTCTGCCTTCTGTTGCCTCAGCACCTGAGTATTTAACAACCACGCATTGTCCATTCACACTAAAATCATGGTCTTCCGGGAAGTAGTCCTGTCAACACTTATGTACGCCTGTGTGACTTGTATCCTATACCGAGGCAACATCAAGAGCCTCAAATGCTTCCAGCAATACAAATTAAGACAAATCCTTAAAATCCCATTGGAAAGCCATACCACCAACATTGAGGTCCTGAGGCAAGCCTCAGTAACCAGCGTAGAAGCCATCATCCCCCACTAACGTTTTCGTGGGAATGCCACATCCTAAGGATGGAACCATACCGGCTCCCCAGGATCATGCTGTATGGCGAACTAACAAATGGTACGAGACCACGAGGAGCCTCAAAGCGACGCTATAAAGATCAGCTAAAGGGCACCATGACCCTAACGGACATTGATCTTTCCTCGTGTGAACAAACTGCAAGGGACTGTTCAACCTGGAGGAGAGCCATCTGTGATGATACCGCGGCGTTCGAGGAAGGGAGGATACAAAAGGAAGAGGACCACAGATTATTTCTTTTAAGTCACATCACTCACAAGCATCAACAGAGAAGATAGGATAACAGATGATGGAAACAATGCTTAGACACGAGCTGGTGCCGCCGATTAGGCTCATTTTCACCTTTGCATTGAAGATTGTAGAGATTCATTCTTCTATTCTCTCAAGAAACTGATCAGGTTAATATTCTCTTTCGAATATGAGATTTTAAGCTCTTCTTTTCAACAAGTGAAAGCTCAGTACTTGATTCCGCACTCCCTTCATTTGCTGACTGAAGAAGCGATGCCTGCAGTCGCCTTCGTGTCGTTGGTATTCAGTTCGTCACCGGTTTAGTGCGAGCCAACGAAGGTAGGTTAAGTCTAAGATAAAGGTTTTGTTGGATTCCCGTTCTATCCTTGCGATATTCATTCACTTTGTGATGGCAAAAATGGAGGCACAGCATTGTAATGTTTAAATATAACGTATAAACATAAAGGCAAATTTGATTGCTTTAAGTGCAAACATAAGCATTGAACATATTGTTGAATCGGACAATTACTTTATATATATATTGCTTTCACGTACTAAAATCATCAAACATAGATATTATTCCTTAAATACTTGGGTGTAATTACAAAATAGATGACACCTGAATCACTTTTCCTGCAAAGAAGACATTTCTCGAATTATATTTACATTTTTTTACCTTTGAAGAGTGTACCGAATTTTATATAGTTTCTCACTTTCCATATTTTTACTAAAATTGAAAAGCGTCGAGGAAAAAATAAAATCTTCCATTGAAGCAAAAGATTATTTTATTGAATTTATAAAGGATTCAAATATAGAATGCGCATGGACGGGAAATCACAATAACGGGTGACGGAGTAGATGCTCAATAACCATTAAGGAAAGATGATACACAAGCGATACCGTTTTCAATCTCTCTCTTCCTTTTTTCCTAAAAGATGAAATTGCTTGTGATTCATCTTTTCCATTTCCTATTCGTTATTGAGCATAGAATGTACACGGGTCAAAGACCGATCTTTGTCAATCTAATTACCTAAATAAAAAGGGAATAGTAATAGCGAATTGTAAAGAACAATTGAAAAGTAAATTATAAGTGAATTGTAAATTATAAGTAAAAATATCTAATGAAGTGGATGGTTGTTGGGTTTAAATATTCTTTAGGAAAAACGAAAACTTTGTTGTTACAACGTTGTAATGGATATAATATTGAAAACCATACTGCAACTGACATCTGTTCGATTACGATTCACTACCAGCTATCACCATATTATATTCCACACATTTTGACGTCCTCCATATTTACCATTTTCACTTAAAGATCTCTTTATAAACTTTCGCAGCAGAAACCGTCGTTTGTTTTTTCTTAAAAAAACAGAAAGACTCCCGTTGCTCTACGTGTCTTTGATTAATTTTCTTCTATCATATAACCCTGAGCAAAAGATTTCTGGATGTTTTCTAAATGTCGACAAATATTATATAGCAAACACTAATTGAATCGGTAGACCTACGAGAAAGATAGACCTAAGAGAAAGGTAGACCTACGAAACACATCATCAATTAAGGAGCGTTTTTCAGGTGTGTTCAATTTGGTATCGAACAGCCCTTCTACTGATACCTTTACCGCGTTCCATAGGTGCCTGCATTCCAGTTTAAATTAGATAGTTCCATTACATACCTTGTTCCCACACTTGAGTGTAAATTATCTTGTCTCCTTTAACGGCAGGAATGAAGGTGAAAGCTGTTAAATTGATGTATTGGATTCAGCTACTTGCTTGGCGTTAAAGTCCTGATACCAGACGTTTATTTCCATAAATGAACAGGAAACATAGAACTCTTCCCTGAATAACAAGAAGAGTGCTTCAACCAAGAGATATTGGAGTTTAAACAGCGCTACCAAGGACTGAATAGCGAAAATATGAAGGGAGAAAAAATTAACGTGCTGATACGTTAAAGTGGTTTATCTTGCAATCCCAAATCTACCAAAACTATTTAAATCCAAACATTTGTGTTTACTTTTGTATAATTTTAGTATAAATACATATAAATTTTCATCCCTTTGTTGTTTGTTTTTTTAACTTAGGTGAACGGAAAGTTCTGAATGTCCAAGCCAGTTTTCGCCTGATTTCCATAACATTCTGCGTGTGGAGGGAAATTGGTAAATATTAGATTAACAACCTTCCACGATAGCGGAAGCCACCTGTCTTCTGCACACTGCTCTGTTGTACTAGAAAATGCTGTATGCGATGCCTTCCGTCGCAGATAGCACTTCGCTACGGTGTTTTTCGATCTGGAAAAGCCCTATTATAACGTATGGCAATACGGTATCGTGAATACCACCACACTATGGGGAAAGAGGGGGGTGAACGGATCACAATCTTCATATCGGAGTTTCTGGAAGATCGTCGATTGCGCGTACGATTGAGTGGAGCTCCCTTCGGTTCAATAAAACAAGGTAAGCGCATTCCACAGGAAATAGTCCTTAGTCTCACACTTTTTGCGTTTAGTATCAACGCTAACACCTCGGCCCTGCTTGCAGAGGTTCTTTCACGCGTGCGTCTAAGATGGCGGGCGCGAGTATTCAAACGTTTACTTATTCTCAGTATATAATATGATAGTATATGATAAAGAGCATGCGCAACTCTTCTGATCTGCCTTCAACCGATAAATAATAATAACAATCAGCAAGTAAAGATATAGTATGTTTGTGCCACGATATAAGAATTACAAATAATTTGCATCTGTATTTATTTGTAACAGTACAATTATTGCAGGTAACGCCTGGTACATATTCTAGTTCAATTATAAGATAAAAGGAGGATTTCTGGATTTTAGCACAAACTGTCATATAATATAGCTTATTATTTTTTGTGATGATTTTAACCTCTATATATTGTTTCATAATTTCAAATCAGTCGGAAACGGTTACCTTAAACCTTCTTTAATGTTACACAATTACAGCCAAGTAATGTTTAGCCTTTATTTGAATTTTCTACTCTATGACCATCATCTTGCACTTATTATGCTCAGAATTGGCCACGCTGCTTCTAGTTTAGTATAGTCAACGAACTTAGAAATGTTGCTAAGAATGCCTGCATATACTTGTAGGTCATTAATATCATACATTATAAACAACAATGGTCAAAAACACCAAGTGCTGTGGCACTCCACTTACTCATTCAGCCTAGTTCAATGTCAATCTATTTATATTACCTTTTGTTTCAGGTTTTCTCGCCAATCTTTTAGCTATTTAGCTACTTTTCTCGAAAGTCTGAGTGCCCCCACTTTTCTTATAGCGTTCACTATTGTAAACACTCTGTAGAAGATTTTGTTAAAATCCAAGAAGGCAACGTTCACTTTTTTATTTATGATATAAATAGTTGACATTTTATGATAAAACTAAAAGAACTTTAAACACCATGTGTTATATAAAGCCATTGCGGTTATTTACTTATCAATTTATGTTCTTCAACGTGTTGACCTTGAAAAACATAAATTGACTCAAGCATCCCTGTATAACAGAAGTTAAACTGATTGCCCTAAAATTATTTGGGTTTAGCTTTTGGCCTTTTATAAATATTCGTTTGATGTTTGCCAGTTTCCAATCAAAAGAGATTGGTTAAACTGTTAGGTGAAACAAATGAAATATTATCACCAAAATTTGAAACGTGCCGAGTGGGATGGTAACTTTACAAGATATTATGTACACAAAGATGGAAGAGGGGTCTTCCTCATCTAAAATCGTAACCACAATGATCCCAAAATGGAAGAAAAAACATGCTGTTTGGCTAAGTGAGAGCTTTGCAATTGTAATTAAGGGGTATAAATTCAAACGCATTCGGAGCTTTGGTAGAATAGCGGTGCCAATTCAACTAATGCTAACGTTAATAAAAATCTTTAATCCACTAATGAAGTCTGCAACAGTACATTAACCATTTTTTAGCCCTCTAACACTTTATTGGTTATTAAACACATAATTTACAATAAAGTTACCTTACATTTTTTATATTAATTTAATTTATATAACTTTATCTATAACAGAACTTTTAAAACAACCAAATACGGAATCCTCATTACAGTTATCAGTCATTGTTGACCTCCTTCTCCTCCTTCTCTTTCTTGCACAGCCACTCCCCCTTCAAGTGATGCATGTTTCCATTATCAAACAGCAGCGTTTTAAAGTTATCAGCAGTAAGGGATGACCTTTCCTGCCTGATGACGTCAGAGCCTAAGCTGGCCTGGAGGCCTCCTCCTCTTCACGCTTGCTCATGACCCTGCCAGGCCGGCTGAAGCAAAGCGATAGCGTCAAATCTCGTTCTATTTTAAAATGTGAATCACTGTGAAAATATTTAAATAAATCGAATGAAAATACTGCAAAGAATTGTTCCTAAAGACTCGGAGAGTTAATGTAAATTGCCTGGACAGGCCGGCTGCACAACAGACAGTTCCATAATAGTCCCACCCACGCATCTTGGGGAGCCTGCCGCCTAAGAAAATATATGAAATTCACATATTCGCTTACATAATGTAAGTGAATCTAGATATGGATAGATTGACCCTCCCTCCTCCAGGATTCTATGGGAATTGCATATATTTTCTGTATTAATGTTGGTCATTTTATGACAGAATATTAGTCCTCGTTTTGCTATAAACTTAACATTGAAATCAACTAAGTTAAAATACTTATGTTAAACTATCAAATAACATTAATCTTGTGAGGTAATTGTATAAATAACTCCTAACTATATTGGTATATCATACTCCTTTTGATAAGTGTACTTTACTCTATTAATATATCAACCTTTTTCACTTGTTTAATATATAGTCTATTGATAGAATTTAACATGTTCTGTTTCTTTCAGAAATATTTAATGATTCTTCACTTGCGGTGATCAGAGTATTGTTTCAACCATAATTCTGTGTTCACAGCAGAGAATAGCTTTCATAATATATACAAGCAAAGTACAAATAAATGGCTTACATATAAACCTTCAGAGTTATATTAAAATCCCAATTAATTATTTCACTATCACATGAATCAATAGAAGATAAAGTAGCTGGTGTTTGCTTTACACGCAGCAAGTAGTGAGCCAGTGAACTCCTTGTAAGCCTGAAAGGCGCTGTAAGCAATTTTCATGCTGTTGAAGCTAGATATCATAGGTACGATGGACTGAAGAGACCAGAAATGCCAATACGGGCACCAAAGATATCTGCTTTTCGCCTGAGGGTTCTGACAGGTCAGTTTCTGACAGTTAACAAGGCATTAGTGAGTACTTAATGTTTTTGAAAAAACAAATAGAAGATAAACGTATCCTTGAATGGTAAATCTTGAACTTTGACAGCCTTAAATAATAGAGTCTACACGTTGCTGATCGATATGAAGCCACCTCACAAAGACACAGTGTTGATCTATATGATAGAAACAGCCTAGGTTAGAAAAACTGTTCAACCGATAGATTGTGACATTAGCTGTGGAGGACGATCCTATAAAATAGCTGTGTACATCACATGAACATACACTTAACAATTAAAATAATTTGTTATACGAGTTGATAGTATTCATTTTATCAACTTCATTTGTTGTTTTGAAACCTTGCTGATTGTCTCCAGATTACCTGATATCATTGGTTACTTACAAGCTTAATCGAAATAAATTTTAATCGAGAAACTCCTGCGTCACCTTTTTTTAAATAATAAATATCTAAAGGGACTCGAGAGTCACCTACTGACTCTCGAGTGAATGATGCGTTACATTGTTGGTGCTACTCGACTTCAAATTTATGCTCTCTATGAGCTCTAATGCTTTTGGTCTGTCACATCACTATTAACTGGCATACTTAAGATGTTCAGTTAAAGTAATCATTGCGCTCGTCACATCTCTGATATTTGGAAAGGCATATCGAGAGATATGATAATTTAAATCACCGAATGGGACCGAATATAATCATCTGTCTCATATTAAAACAGTATCATGAAAGGTGGGACCTGAGTATGTATATTTATGGCATCTTTACTCAAGATTTGGAAGTCATACCTGTTGAAGAAGAGATCAAGTTACATAAACACAAAGAATAAATTAAATCTAGAATAAAAATTTGATGCTTAAGATGGAGAACAGATCGAGAAAACTAAAAGAGACATTTGATCCATATCGCTGTGCATTTACGTGCCATATATTTCCACATTTCTTATCTTTGCTTTACCAAAAATCTTTATATTCACTCGCTATGTCTAAGTAAATGTTATCTACTGGAATTAGGAATTAATTTTAAGCAGTTAGATAAAGGGAATATTATTTATATTTTCTCTTGCTTTTGAAGCAAATAAGAACATTTATAGCAAAAGATATGCGCTGGTCTCTTTTTCTCGAGTTCATTTTCATTTAGCGAGAGAATTTACAAAAAGAATTCATTTTCTGGGTTAAGCTAAAGATATGAGATGATAAATTTTAGTCTTAGTCAAGGAATATCATTATTCTTTCCGTACTCGTCAATAAAATAGATAATATATTTTGGTTATGATATCATATAAAGGAATTTAGGGATAATATTCCTTTTTAAAATCATAATTTTTTCACTATTAGCATCCTCTCTCTTCGAACTTTCTCTTTGTAATTTGTGAACCGTCTTCAGCAATGAGCTATTCCTATAGAAAATGGCTACCATCAGCTGTATAGGTAATTCGAAAAAAATAGGCGTGAGAGTATTGATCTAATGGCGAATATCTTACCCTTGAAACTGGACAGAGACCAAGCCTAAAGTTAGTTTGGTTTAATAATCTCGTTCTGGCCTCAAAGGATATTAAGTTTACATGATAGGTAAATGATTTGGACTCTAAATCCCGCAGTTTATGCGATCTTTCATATGGAAAAATAAAGGAAAAAGTCACTGCAATCTAGTTAATCAGAGCATTTATCTCGGCGCACGTGTGTTTTTGCTTTCTGCAATTCTCTATGTACTGAAGAATATATTATCGCTATCACTGTTGTAGTCCAGTTTGCTATTAACAATGGCTGAGGCGATGTTACGATTGAACCACTTCGGTCGAGTGTGCTTTTCACTAAGCCTTTTTTGTAACGAACTGGACTTGTTGGCCCATGACTCAGTCCTAGAATTCCAGCCAGTTGCTCATGATCCCATGGTCGACCTAAGGTTTCAGTCGACATATCGCGCCCCGAAGACCCTCAAAGTATGCGCGTTGGAAGATGAGTTTGAAGCTAGCGATACAATAGCGCATATTGTACGGAGCGCCAAAAGAAAAAGTGACTGTTCAGTCATCGCTCTCGCCAAATGACTCGTCCATGCTCAATCCTGAGATAAAATTCAGCTTTGTGGTGAATACAAAGTCAATCAGGTTCTCATCTCTGGTCGGTTCCACGACTAACTATGTCAAATATTTATTGTAGGGTAAATTCAACAAGTCACCTTCTTTCCCTCTATCTTGCCCTATCTTCCTAGTCACTTATAATCAAAATCAGGCTACTGTTCACCATCTCAGTCAGTTTAGTGAACAGGCTTGAATCTGAGTCTTCTGACTGAGATTTCCGCCTGTACACCACCATCAACAATATGAGGACTTGCTTAAATTCAAATTTACTCGTAAAACCTCGTGCTCACTTCTAACATTGCAACCAACTGCGTCAAAGCAATTTCGGGCGTACACATATGATTACTCTGCCACTCTCGCGACATTGTTGATCGTGGGGGAACATCGCATAACTAAGAATCACAAACTCACCCTCAAAGTCTCGAGTATCTGTATGAAACCAAGCCTTCTTGAAGATAACATTATATGTGCGAGTGTAACCGGCAACACTTCCACAAGTTCATCCAACTTGTTCTGTATCAATCTGCAGTTACAGAAAAGGACATTAAGAGGAAGCAGCGGGCTATTGCGCACCTTCCCTATGTAATATTGGAATGGCCGAAAGTGTCTGAACTTTAAAACTCAATTCTAACGAAAGGAAATTTCAAGCGTCTCGTTACGCTAAAATAGATTGTTCCTCATAGTTTGTTTTAAAGTATGCAAAATATGGTTATTCTTTAAATTATATTAGTGAGGAAGCATAAGTAAAAAACTTTTTTACACAAAGATATATTAGTTTGATAGTCTTAATTTAGTAACATAACATGACAAGATTTTTCAGTCATAATGTTAAATCAAATTAGTAGATTTCTCATGAATGAAATTTTGATCAATCAAAGTTTTCGATTATCTTTTTATAAGGTTTCGAAGACGAAAAGAAAACAATCGCTTTTAATTTCTGAATCAATATTTCGTATCTTATTCGGAAACAGTGTTGTATATTATTTTGGAAAGGTTTATATGCCTTTCAGCTCAAGTCATGTTTAATTCTTTTTAAAGTTTTTCTCATATGACCTGTAATCTAGTAACATTGTTGACTTACGAATGTCCAAGAATTGTTTTCTCTTTTTTAAATTAAGAATTAATCCCGGACGTGCAGAAGGTGATCTGTAGTGAATGATCATCCACAAGATCCTCTGGTTTATGTTCTAGTTAGGAATGATTTCCTGACCCGTTTAACAAAAATATTTACAATATTGTCCTTAATTATCGAAAAAGCTTTATATATATATATTAAAAGGTTTACAACAAATATTCAGACACCTTTAAATAAAATAATCTTTTATCGTGCCTATCAAGTTTTAAATACCAGAATATCATTTTTAATTTGATCATTGGTTATTTACAACTTAAATATCGACCAGAAAAGGAATGGACAAGAGTAAGTTAAAATATTAATCCTCTATTAGGGGCAATATTATAGAATCATCTATATCTGTAATCAAATTGCGCTAGTATGGATATATCGGATGCCGATAAGAAGTTTTAATATTTAACAAATTATCTTGAAAGGACAAGGAAAGTTATAAAGTCTATATATCGTTAATAATACTATAACCAGATATATCGTTCCTTATTTAAGAATTTTAGAGCCAAAATATAAAAAAATGTTGTTTGGAAACTCAACAAAATCAAATCATTCCTTCAAAATTAAAAAAAGATCTATTAGGATAAATTGAGGTCTCCATATTCATTCATAGCGATTAGCTGCCAAACGTTAATGTAAAGAAATAACTCTTGTTTAATATAATAACAATTACAGAATTTCTAGAGTAATGTTTTTGTCGCCCTTTAGCAACAATATTGCATGTATTAAGCACGTTTCAAACCAGCAGACTAAGGGAAGATGGAGTATTCTACTGGACAAAGAAAGAGAGAGATAAACCCCGAAAATATATGATTGCATTTATTGAAGAAAAGCGTTAAGTAATGGATGGTATTGAAAGCAGAAAAAACAGAGAAATAATAAAGTTTTTTTGATTTCTAACCGAAGTGGTTTTCACAGTTAATGGCAAATAGTAAGTAGGCGCAGCGCAGAAAAGATGGATGAGAACGAGGTATTACTCGGAGAAAATAGTCTCGGTGTTAAGATCTTTAAAGTACATAATTGTCAAAATATAGCATTCCTATCCTTAATATTATCCAGTTTTATGATAGAGAAAACAATTGAATGTTGAATGTGACTTGCAATTCAGAAGACTGAAATATATCTAGAGGTAATAATTCGCTACAAAAACCTGGGGGCAAATAATTTTGACAAGAATTTTTATTGGTAATCAGTTTTAAAGATTGGATAAGAAGAAATATGTCTGTTATTAAAATAAATATTAGATAAATTATATTTTTCCGACTAGAATTAAATCACTTTATTGCAGGGTATATAGAGTAACAAACAAAAATGTAGCTGGAAAGTTAAGTTAGAGATTCACTTGGTTAGAATTCTTTCTCCGGGGATACTTCTACGTGTTTTCTCTCGATTGTCCTACTCTGAGGAACATTTCACCCGGCAGTTCTGTGCTGCGATGTAGCGAAAGGAACGGAATATTTTTCCATTTCCGTTACGACCTTCCGACACGGACGTAATTTCCACCCGAGATTGGAGGGCAGATAAAAGGTTGACCGACCAATGATTTGCACCAATGGCTTTTTTTTACAGTAGAGCGAGAGATAAATGGAACCGGAAACCATTTCTGCTCTCGCTTAATTGTATGTGCAAGTAAGTGTGCCGTATGTGAACAAAAACCCACATGTGTCCCCTTAAACCTGATTTTCTTAATCAAATGGAACTTATGTGCTAAATAAGATTATATAAGATTGAGTTTGCCTTAATGATCACATCGCCTTGTGACCTCTCATTCATTGTCAAGGGCACCTCCTCTTTCGAGTTGATTTGGCTTTAAGGAATTAATTGCATCCGTATACTTTTCCCCTATATATATGTATGTCTAATTTTGCTGATGATAGCATGAGCGTATAGTGAATGCTCTTTCATGGCTGGGAGAGATTATTTCCGAAGGTTCATTGGGCTAGATTAATCCTCATTATGGCCTACAGTAGTCAGTGGAAGAGTGTTCGTAAGTTTGAGTTTTGCTCCACGGGGTCTCGAGCTTGCCACTAAAATTTCGACCAAAGGTACAGAGACCCAGTGGAAACCTAGTAAAACAGAATTAATGAAGCATTGGAGACTTTTACATATTTTTAACATCATTTTGCATTTTGCACCATTCAAAAAAAGAGAGAGGGGTAATAGTCTCAGTTTTCGGGATTGAATCAGGTCAACAAGCATCTGCTGATGATCTATTAGATCAATTATTTTTCAGAGTAAATTGACTGAAAATCCATGATGATCGGCAAAGGATATCCATCTGTCACCTTGAGGACATTTAAATTTTTATATTCTCAAAAGGGGCTCACTTTTGCTAATCATTTGGAAATCATATGCTAGAAGTCACCCAATTGCTCTTACAGAGACGATTTGTGCTATTGCGCAAAAAGTCCTTAAACTACATCTTCAACCGGACGTTTTTGGATGGTGGAACATTCGAAAGTTGAAATGGTCGCTATGACAGTTGCAGGTCATATGTAAATCCATACGTAATAGACTCATCTCCTTGAAAGGGTTGGGTTAGGACGCGAAAAGCGAAAAACGACAGAGAAGTGAAAGTTTTGCCTGAATAAACTTTCACGTGAAAGGGGGTCGTAATTATATTCTGATTGAGGGCCTTTTCCCATCATATTTTAGAAATAAAAAGTGTCAGAGTCATCTAATTAAAGAAAATGGGTAAATAATTCTATTCTACTCATAAAAGTCACTCACAATACTAAATTAGGACCCAGGTTAGCCCTCATAATGGACCTTAAGGACTCGGTCAACCAGTAAGAGTAGGCCAATATTTAGTCCCTTTCCTCTTCTGCTACCAACCGAGAAGAGGTGGCTAATTGACAAAATAGGATAAAATGCACTTGTATATCTTCTTCTTAAGACGTTGGCTCCTGGGGATATTTATGCGTTTTATCCCAGGTTCCGAATATAATATCTTAATTAATTTTGAGAGTAGTGGCGTAATATATTTACACTATACATGTGAGCAAGGATCACGTAGATAGTGGTAGACACCCACATCACACATGGGAGTCGTGTGTTACACTAGTTCATATCAATTTTAGATAACACACGACCTACCCGTCGTTCTTGTGGAATTGTAGAGATATAACTATTCCATGCATATTATCTATTTTTTCTTTCGTTTCAGGTATTCTTAAAATTATCAATAAAATGAGTAAACCCCATAATGAACACTAATCAAAACAAAGTTCTGGCAAATCACTTTTATAGTTCTAAAAAAAGAAAAAACTGATCCGAGCAATCCAGCAGTGAAAATGAAGCTTATAATTTAAATGTAATTTGTCTTCAGACGACAATAAAAAATTTAAAAAATTGTTCTCTTTGTGTACCAAAAACACAAAATGATTCAATCGTTATAGGCAGCTACATTTCTGACCAATTTCCCTAAAATCTTTAACAGAGGAATAATATCTCTGTAAGAAGATAGGTATTGGCTATTTTATTCCGTACTCCCTCATGTTCTCTCTCCTTCCCACCAAGGATCTGATAACATGTAAACTGTCTAATTTCCACTTCTCTGAACTGATTCAGATGCTATTTGGCACAGAGATACATAACTTTCAATAGATAGGTTAATGCGTGTTTAGTTCCCGCAACCCTATATACCTTCCGCACCCATAAAGCTAAATGATAGGAAGAGTGAAAAGATCAGGTTCTTTATGGAGCCCAAAGTAGTTGAGTACCCATGAACATGCATCATCGGAACAGGTGAAATCTTCCGTCCGAGGCAATCCGTATACACGAAACAAGTTATTTCGCTCTCTCAACAGCCGTAAGGAAAAAACAGATACCTATATTGTATGGATCTCGGACCCTTATTTTCTTGATTTGATAATTTGAGATAATTTACATATTCTAATCAACAAATTTATTTTGAAATGATTATTTTGTTATATGAAGAAAATGCACTCATAATGATAGCTACTCATATAAAGATAAGAGCTAAAAAATAAATAATGAACAAGCACTTTCTACATTGGCGAAAGTTTGAGAATTTAAGTTAGTTAGATTGTTTGTTTTGGTTTATTAGATTTTGGTTATGTGTTTCGAGAGGCTTTAGATAAGCTGGTATTTAATACGTAATTTAAAGTAATAAAGATGAACAACCTCAACCACTGCAATGAAATATCAAAATTTGTCAAATATAATCCTTTTCTTCCATGAGCGTACTTATCTTTAGTAGATCATGTTTATTTTAGCTCCTTCCGAATTTTGATAAATTTTCACTTTGATTTTTGTGTGTAACATTTAATCTAAGGAAATTCACCTAACATTCCTCAAAAGAGAATATTACGATAATTTCATATTTTAAATCGATTCTACGGTAACTTGAGTTTTATTTACCTGGAGAGGGGGTGTATTGATTTAAAAAAGGTAATTGATAAATATCTAAAGAAAATAACCTAACCCATCCGCCTGTAGAAATTTAATTAGAGTTGATGACATGTTTTAAAACAAGAGGTTGGATGGAGCACTAAATTATGTTTGATACAAATAAATCTTTAAAACTTTGGCAAACTCCGCATCTTTGAGTAGCATTTTCGTCCACAAAATTTCCTTTTCCCCCAAAACAGGTTTTTTCTATTTTGTTTATTTTTCTTCTTGCACGTGGACTCCATTTTACTCTGCATAAGAAGACAGAAGTGCTTGTCCAATTATACGGGTAAACACCGAAACAGAATAACTCCGTTTAATGTAAGTTTGTTCGGACAAAATTAGGGGAATTTTGATAATAAAGTCTTAAATCCCTGACCAGATTTGTTCATAGTTTTATAAAGATTTTCATGACCTTCAGTCTTACGTGCAGTTGTGTTAACAAATTTTGTTTGGTTCAGTGAGAGGTGGAAATTCTATCCTGATATAGTGAGAGCCTCTTAGACGGTTCTCCCATACACACAGAAAGCAGCAGTACCGCAGTGTATCTGCCCTGTAAGCCCATCACAGGAGCGACAACCTCTAAATGATCACAGAACAGCCATTGGTGTTCATCATATTTCATACATTGCAACATATGCTTTATATTCTAATAGGTTTCTTTCATATGTTGTGCATAGCCCCCAGGGACTGATGGTTCACTATTGTCCTTGTGCAGCAAGACACCTTTCAGACTCGTTTTTGATGAATCAATGAACAGCATCAAATTTATGGGTTCGTATTTGATGCCAAGTGCTTCCATCAGACCATTAATATTGTTGCAGGCCACTAAATGACCTTCCATTACAAAGAAATCGTTGAACTACTGCTGCTGACGGTCAGTTCACATCAGCTTCTAGGAGATTCCACCTTTGAAAACGAGATTCTTGCAGCTCTGCCTTATTTTTGGGTAGTTTCAGATCCCTGACAAGGTCATAGAGTTCCCCTTGTGTTATGAGATCTGGCCTAGAGGAGTGTGCTTCATCAAAATTTGGCTCACTTTGTAATCCAGCACTATCATTACTCTCTGCTTCCTCCTTGCTACATTTCTCATCTAACTCGAAGGATGCCGAAGTTGGTGTATCAGCAACAGGTAGATCTTCTCCATATGAATTTGGACGAATGGCGATGGAATGTATGGATATTCAATGGAATCTTTTTTTCTTCTTTGAACGTCCCTTTTGTACTCTATATACCATGCACATATAACAATTGTAGGTATGGTTTGTTGGCTCCTGCTAGGTTATTTGCACATCAAAAGGCATTCCTTTCCTTTACCTGTTTAACCATTGAAAAAGGTTAGTAGGGCAAGTTTTGAAGCATATGTGAGGAGCTCAGTTATTATCCTGGTCATCAATCTTTCATTTCAAATATAGGTGATATGGTTATAGAGCGCTTTTGTGATCAAAAGGTCACCCCACAACAAATTTAGCCGAAGTTTTCTGCCTTATTCACACAATTACGAGGCATCTGGAAAAAGAAAGCAACAAACAATTAGAAAATAAACATAAAATTTATTCATAAATTTGTCATTATAATACAGATCATGGCAGCTTAGCAGAAGTACTTATAACATTCAGTAGGAAAATAAAATTAATATAAAATGCATATGTGTATCTTAAAAAGTAGAGCTAATAAACAATTTTAACCCTGATATTCATTATCAGTGACCTAAAATTAGTTGGAACTTGCTACCCTGGTCTTGGAAGCATTTTGGTTGTTGACCAGTGTAATCATCAATAAAAAAATTAAATCTTTTAACCCAATAAAATATCTCTTGAAAAAATTAAGAAATATTTTTTTGTGAACCCATATAAATTCTATTTTTTATTATAATGCGTGCTTTAATTGGCATTAATATAATTTTCTTGAGAAGAAGGGAATAAGAAGTGAGAAACAAAAAATACTCATAAGTCAGATGGATTAATGTGATTTGATTCATTTAAACTTTTTACTTTGAAAAAACTTTTATAGGTAACAAAGCAGTTTAGAAAATCGTTTATTAAACATATCTTCACAAATAAACTTACCAGATGTTTGCCAAGTTGAGACTGAGCCCAATAGTGTAGATGTATTCGAAGAGGGTTTGGAGACCTGTGGCACTCAGTCCATTGAGGCAAATTTCGGACTGGCAATTCACCTTCATCTTATCAGTGAAACTGGCAAGTCAATGGCTTAGGATGTTTTGTTACAGATTACTTAAGTTCTCCCTAAAATTATAAAAACCAAGACAAAGAACTCGTTAATAATAAAAATTTCATGATGAAAATGACTAAGGTACAAGTGAAAATTTGTAGAAGGGAAAATTGGCTACAAGCCAGCGTATATATTCATTACACGTTTTAACAAATTTTACTAAGAAATACATGCAATGTCCTTTCTTCCAACGTTGTAAAAAGAAGGTGGTGTTGCTTTTATATTTAACTCATATGCACGAATCAATGTTTAGTAGGAGAAGTGTGTAAAACTATATATCTTCAACCAGGACACAGTTTAAAGGCTCACTATCCATACATTTCTTATACTATATGGATATAGAGCCTGAAATTCATGGTTTCTGCAACTTTCTTCGCGCCTTCAATGTGTATTTAAAAGGTAGAAATTAAAAAGGGCAAGAGCCCGGTTGGGGTTCTTACCACCCGTATGGCTTTCGCTATATTCAATGATAAGGTAAAAAAATACATTGGAGGAATCTTTTATCATGGGGAGATATTGGCTTTTGATTTGTTGTTCCCGGTGGATTATGGAAAAGCAACTGATCTGATGTCGAGACAACTGGAATAGGCTCAGGGATAAGATATTTAAAATTTTTCCCCATGGCGTCATTTCCGTGTTTTCAATATGGACTGACTTCATAGACCTTTCCTTCGATCTTTATCTTACAAAGTTTATTTCTCTTGCCTTTAAAAAACTCTGCTTTCTGGTTTAATGGGCTCATTCACGTCCAATTTTCTTTGGTATATATATATATATATATATATATATACTGAATCATTAACTGATGTTCATTTCTAAATCATTTTTACCAATTGAAATGTAACACATTTGTTCAAGTATAAAATAATGTATATTTACCAGAGATTGTGTTGCCGAAGACGTAAGTATAATTCAATGCTACTGAAAATAGACTTATCTATGAATTTTGACAATATCATCTCTCCCAATATAATATAGTTTGCTCATCATTTTAATCTGAAGTTTAGATAAATCAAGGACAGATTCTGAAACATCTGACCAAGGAGAGAAGCCGTCCTGAATTAGTGGCGGAGTTATAATAAAAATACAATGTAGAGTTTGAAAGAAAATAGCTGCTGGGTTTGTTTTAATTTATTACTGGATGAGGTACTATTTGCAGGCTAGTATCTCATAAGGGTGGAAGAAAGGCAAGAAGCAAAATGCGGCATTGGGGACTCATCAGAAAGAATAAATAGAGATATGCTAATGCAGTCGTGGGTAAGAAAGTCTTCATCAATTGCAAGGAAGTTAGAGTTGAAGAGTAATTGGCAATGTGCACTAAAATACTCCTTTAAGATGCGGAAGATGTTCATTATTAGTCAGAAGTGTCAAGACATGAGGATATAAGCCATTGAAAAGTTATCGAGACATTCCATATTGATGTAAGAGGTATCCAACTTTTCTATACCTCATTATCATTCCTCACAAACATTTAGCCGGACGGTAGAAGACCAATGAGCAGTCCTAAAAAGTCCTATTTACTAAAATGAAAGGAGATTACATTCAATTTTGTATGCTCGAATCTAGTACAATTACTTGGAGAAATTAGTGCTTAAATCAGGGTTTATATATTAATTTTGAGACAATTGCTGTGTTGCAAATTCTTGAAAATGCAAAGAAAGTAACGCTCATCCTTTTTAGCTATTCTGAGAGTATAGGAATATAGTGTTGTGAATGTATAGTTGTTTAAAATTACAAGATATATTGATAAGTTTAATCTTGAGGTGATCCATTAAAAGAAGCTTAATGTAAATTTTCATTTGGATGTTAAAACTTAGGATGTATAGTTGAAAATATGTTCCTTTTAAATATTAACAAAGTTATCAAACATATTACAAGGGTAAAAACTTTCGGACGTTTTTCAATATTTAATTTCTAAAGCAAAGGAAACCCATCCCGAACAAATACGGAAAGCCTTATGTAGGCGACATTTTATTACTTCTAACTTGGAGGTCATTCACATTAATGAAATAATGGATGCCTAATAAAGCATTAGTGGCTTTCCAGTAAACTGAGGATAAGAATGTGCCATTATTCTTGGTAACAGATAAATCTCAAAATAAACTATTGTTATGCTTAGCACCTCTAGAAAATTAAATTTGATTAAGCTTCGAATTTAGATATTCTAGAAAACAGTCTAGATTTTCTCACTCCACCCTACCTCTTATCCTTTTTTACAATTGCTGGAAACGCGTGATATTCAAACACTCACCGTTCTTATATAGAGAACCCTTTTGTTTACCTTCAATTCTCTGATTCGGTATAGCAACATAATGTATAACTTTGAACGGTGAGTTCCCAATCATTCTATGTCTAGGAATTATCATAAGCGTTCCCAAAGTCATCTAACAATTCAATGTAATTCCTTGTATTATTAAAGGTAAAAATATGTGAAAAAGTGTTTTCTTTAATGTTCTTTGTACACACTTTACAAGACTAGCTTTGTTTAGTGGGTGGGCATAATATGCGCCAATGTTATATTCGCTCAATAAGCCTTTCCTCTTCTGTCCTTAAAACTCTCCTCCATCATCAGAACATATACAACCTGGAATCCATCCGTATTTTTCCATGAGATATCGTAAAGCATTTGACACTACCTGATCTGTCTTCTCCTTTAAAGGAATTAACCAGATATATCTAGAATATACCTCAATTACAAAGAGTATGTGGCGCACACCATAATTAAAACTTTGAAATTTGAGCATTAGAGTGTGATTTATCGGCCAAATCTCCTTTGAACCTTGTGTTTTTACATGTATTTACTTGAATCTTTTTCGCATAGGTTTGTGTATAGTATAACTATTCATACCTGAGAGAAAGTTTTCCACATCAGAACTTTAGCGATATTTTTTACAGATTGTAATAGCAGATTTACCCCAGCAAAAGATGTTGGCAGACTCAGGAAATATATAAGCGTAACAATTGGCGGTTCATTTGTAGCCGAATATCTGATACGTTGACACTCTTATATAACGATCCAATAAAAGACATCTTATTTTTAACTCTAATTATATGTATATAAGCATAACAAGTCGCGGTTCATTTTTAAGTGAATATCTAATACGTTTAAACTCTTATAAACTATTTAATAAAGATATGTTAAAATTCAATTTTATTTTACATCTACGTTAAAATATATAATTTCAATTAGAATTTTATGTATGCAAGCAAACTTATTACTTTGCACACTCTCGTGGGATAGCCGAGATTATTTTTTTTTTTTTATTATGATTAATAAAGTGGGTCGTACGTTCGTACATCCAGTGATCGCTTCAGGATCGATCTCCAAGAGCGCTTTTCTTATTTTTATTCTATTGAATGAATATAAAGGAGAGTTCTCTTTTTAGTATACTAAATACTGCCAACGCAACTCGTTCAGGGATAATTTAATCACTTCACCTAAAATAGACCTTTACTGTACATTAATCAAATCAAACAAAATTAATATATACCCGTACAAAATACAACTTAAAAATGGTTCTTAAGTCCCGTTACCGACACTCGGTTTCTGGGTGCTTTAAGGGAGAACAATTTACTTTAAAAAAAATCGTTTTAAGATATACAAATAATCTTTGTTAAACGCATGGGGATATGAAAATAAAATTGATTACTCACATAAGGTAGTGGGGTTTACCCAGAGAATCAACACGAAATACCTTCATTCGAATCTTGTCCGGAGAGGCGTCGTGAGTGTATTTTATTTGTTTCTAGATAAAGGGCGTTACTTCGAACGAGAGGTGGACGAGTGACGTCACGCGGAATGTCGAGGCGACGGAAGAGAAGGGACCAAAACATAACTCCGATTGAAGAGGCGATGCGTCGGGCGTTTATGACCTTAGAAAGGTTTTTCCAGACGATGCTTGAAGATGGCTGTATGATTTTCTAACGATTTGGTTTCGCTTGTAGAGCTTCTCCTTTAGGTGAGAAATCTATCTAGTTTGGGGTGTCAAACTCAAATATGGTAATAACACTTGACGATCTCTGATAATCGAACTGTGCCGACGGTACTTGGAAGTAAGATCACTTGACGCTCTTTGGTAATCGAACTGTGCCGATTATGCTTGGTGTAATCTGGTATTGCCCAAGAAAAAGAAAGTCCTTCTTAACTTGCTGGGGGAATTCTATCCCGGCAAGTTCTTTTCGATGTCGTGACGAAACGAAATAAAGTCATCTTTTCTCCTGACGAACCGTTTTATACTAGAATTACTCCCGCGGGGTAATGGGAGGGGGTGGGGGTGATAGCAAGGGGAGACCCGAGGGTACCATGGCTTTTGGGCGTCTGTTATTACTCTCTGGGAGAGCGTAATACGAGATCGACAGTTTGAGTTTTTGACTTGTTTGTTTATAAATACACCCTCGGAGGTTAGGGCTTTGGAGAAGAGATCAAGAATAACCGTGTCCTAAACTTTCTATTTTTATCGTACTTGTATGTTACCGGAGACTGGGTAGAGTGGCTTAGAGAAACCCAGGTGGGTTTTTTTTTATTGCTTTTCTTCGCCATGAGAAAGACCTCGATATATATATATATATATATATATATATATATATATATATACTCGCAACTTCTTAACTGCCTCGGTTAACTCGTATATCTCTACATACACAGTTATTAATTTTCTGAATGATAATAGTTTGGTTAATCAGGTCAGCAAAACGGCATTCGATATGCAACGGATAAAAATTATTAATGTGTAATTTTAATTCAACTTTATATTTTTTAAAATGAATATCCCAAGTTTTTTATATGATCTAGAATTATAATAAACATATTTGTTAAGCAATCGTACTCTAATAAATAATATTTTTATCTTTGGTAAACTCAAATTTTCTTCTTGCAAATCTTGATGACGCAGGCTGGTGACACACCATCCTCTGGACTTCCATGGTGAGACTGATTGATAGATGGGTATTCTCTTAAATTTTCTCCTAAATTGTCTGAAGAAAAATTCTTAGATAAGTTCGATATTGTTCCCTCTCATGATGAGAATACAATGAAACTCATCAAACGACACATTTTTCATAAAGCAAAGTTTTCGACATTTATTGAGTCCATCGTTGAATGCAAGATAACAAGCAAAAACCGCATTCTTGAAATACTTTATTTGCTGAAAGTTTTGATGAAACTCGTCTTCAAGTTTTAGAAAAGTATTGACTTCATACTCATTATGCAGCGCGTTTAATAGACTGTTAGGATTTGCCCTCACTACACACTTATTTGTTTTTCACCGTAGTCCTTCACCAGGCTGTTAGGATTTGACATTACTACACTGTAGAGGTATAATAAGAAATTAGTATATATATATATATATATGTATCGATTCTAACGGAAAAAAATAACTAAAGACATCTGGGTTTAGCTTTGCCCCTTCAAGGTTCTCCGGTAACATAGGAGAACGGGCAAAATGGTAAGTGATACGAGACTGATTTCTGACCTCAGCTCAAAAGGCAGGCACTTCGAGGGTGTACTTATAAACAACCCAGTCAAAAGTGCAAACTGCCGTTCTCGTATTACCCCCGCTCCGAGCCACAGACGCAAAAGGGCGGCAGACCAACCCGAGGTCCCCCCTTGCGAGCCGCCCCTCCCATCCACCTCCCCACCCATCTCAGCGGGAGTAAGTTGGGTATATAACCTGAGGACCCGTGTAAACGAGGCTTTTTGTTCGTTCCCACCGAAGATACAAGAAAGTCACCGGTTGACAGAAGATTTTTCGAGTTCGACAAGCAGACTTAAAAATCACCGGTACAAAGTTATTGCAAGTTAAGGAGAATTTGCAGTCTTTGTACAATACCAGATTGTACCAAGGAAGCTCGGCGCCGTTCGAGCCCCAAGATTAGTGAGTATCAACCTACACAGATTGAGGACTCCAAATCTGATTCTATTTGAGTTTGAAAACTCCAAACTAGATAGATTTCTCATCCAAAATCGGAATCATATAAGCGAGACCCAAATCGCTAGAATGCTACACGATTTAGTTATTTTGCACCGAGTCCTTCACCAGTCAATCTACATAGGGAAAATTTTCCTGTTTTAACTTGCGTATTGCCTAAACACAAGCCAATACTCATCTTCACCAAGGAATAGTTTATCATTATAGCAAGATATTCCGTAGGTATTTTCAAAGATCACTCTACCATAACTGGATTTTGATGTAGTAATCTTCACAAAGCTGAATATATTAATTTTATATTTTTGTTGTATTATTTGCTTCACCTGGAATCAAGACATAACTTCTTACGCGTAAGTATTCGAGTGAATCTTGACAGCCAGTGAGACGAAGTCCAATAGGATAGCACTTTATTGGCGTGGTTTGAATATTAGCATATCAGCGGAGTTGCCATTTAACTCTTTAGAAATCTTTAATTGGTCCATCTAGTTGCCACTTTCATTGGTGAAATTAATTAATAATTCAACCACTTCCTTAGTTTTGGCAATTAGTGATAAAGAAAAGTACTATGTGTGTTTGCACGAACCACTGAGCTTGATGTAGAGGAAGTTGATGCGTATTATTTTCTCACTCTTCTGACGTATTTAAGATATTAATCTTATTCTTACTTCTTACCAGAAGGTTAGGTGGTGACCTTTTCCACGTTCTAGCTAAATCATTGAGGAGGTCGATAATATTAGATTGTGGAAGTCTTTTACCATTGATGGTAATAACTTCAACATTACCTCAACTGAATCCCTGTATATCTTTTAGTGTCTGATAAATTAATCTATCTCTTTCACGAACACTTGGCTATAGTGTTTCTAGTACTTCATCTCTATAACCGTTTATTTGATCCTTGTCACTCTCATTAACTTTAACAGAAGATAAGTTCATAACCTTATCGTACTGTTTCAAAAAGTTTTCCAAAGTGTTCTGGTAAAGTGCAATACGTCTATCTGGTGGGATTTGTGAATTATTTAATATAGTAGTCAACACTCTCTCCAAAGATAAAAGTCTTTCTTGTAATGTGATTAAGTTTGATGGCAATTATCTCGCTTTATCGGTATAAACATTATTTTTTTTCATCTTAGAAGGTTGGAGAGGATAAGTGTTAGAATAGAGAATAAGATTAGTAGAAACGATTCTCCACTCTGATTTATTAGTATTTCTTTATACGTGTAGGACCTATCTTCCGAGCTATCATACATATCAACCGTGTGAATCGTAATATCTTTTGTTTCTGCGATGTTGTTTTCAGAACATTACCTTTTATTAGCTTATGACATTTCACATCCACATTTGATAAAATGACTATTCATTCTTCCTATGATTAATTTTTTTCATCTTGTTGAAGAGAGTGAAAAACGTATGAAATAGATAGGCTTATATTTTCATTCTATGCCTCATTATAAAAGATATACGCTTTTGATTTTGTTTGGAAATATTCCAGTCCATAAGGTAAATTGCATAGTGTTTCTCAGACTAAATTTTCAGGGCAAATAACCATAGGGTTTTGAGACTTCTTCTTTATATATCTTCATGAGGCTGTTTCGTTTCTTCAGGCATTATTTGTTGAGCAAATATATTTACGGGTTAAATAAAACTAGATTGTGACAATTTAACGTAATATCATGCATTTAAGAATTTTTATAATATAGATTTTGAGCCACTAGGAATATGGCGATATTCTTAGGATGGGAGGACACTGTGAATATATCTGATATATTTGCATCTATCTTCTGCATTAAGTCATCTTAAATAAGGAGTGTATGACTTCTTCCACCCAAAGATGACACATAATTGACCTTCCTGAAACATTGCTTCATTTTAAAATTCTTCATAGTCTTCCTGCCATACAGTGCAACGCGTTGAGTAAACATCTTTTTTCTATTACGCAGTATACGAAAAAGGAAGTGCATTTTTCCGCTAGACGTCGCCAAATGATGGATGAAGTACATGGAGAGACAAGTATAATTGTTTTCATACTTCCTTCACTCATGCCATTTGGTATCAAATACAAAGTTATCATTCTCTGAGATCGTGAATTTGAAACCATGATGTAAGCCATTCCAGGACGACAAGAAACAATTAATATAATCACTGCCGATGTAGTGAATGGTGTATTAAAATTAAGGAGCGCACTTTTGACGGCAGATGTAAACCCATTTATTTTATACTACCCACCAACCGAAGATAAGAAAAACCATGACGTCAAATTTTGCTGTTTTTATCCGTACTGTATCAAAATAATCCACATACCGTAGGATCACTTTGACGTTGCGTATCTGTGCGAGAAATTCTGTTTATTCAAGAATTCACGTTGGGTGTGAATAAGTCATATTTCGGTATCATGAAAGTTGATGTTCTCCCTCCCAATGATCCGTATATTCTAGCTCTCCCTCAATCCATAGGTCGTAAATTTACTTTCACACTCTGTACCACATGCGCCCAGCAAAACTCACTCTAGTGCGATCACTCTGAAAAGCAACATATGATTTGCGGAGTGTACACAACCCGGGAACCCCGAAAATTTAAGCGGAATGGGTTGTTCGCAGAGTACATAAAAACATTTATAGATGAAAAAATAGAAGCTTCTGGATTCCAGCGAGGAGTGGATGGAGAGGGTAAAATGGAATATGTGAAGAGGGTGAATGAGGCTGATGGGATAAACATTGAAAGGAATCATGGAAAGTGTTTTAGAGCCAAGCTATGTCTAAACAGGTAAGATTTCTTCCTACGATTAGTTTTCTACTTGATCTTATATTACATGCAAAATATGAATTTATAAGTATTAATGCATTATACAACAAATATGCAGTCGATACTTATCTAAAACTTGGAAGTGATAATAATAATATTTATAATAATAGAAAAAAAGCCCATCAATTTTGATCATATTTTCTTCCTTTACAGTCTCTGGGGAAAGTTCGCTCAGATGATTCACGGTTTGAGAAAGGTGATCTGTGGTTCGGACCATGATGTTATAGAGCTTATCAAAAACGAAAATTATATTTGAACTACTTGGATGCAGTTGCCAATGTGTATATAGCGAAAGTGGAGAATGTTAAACATGTAGAAGTTGAGTCCCACGTAATATATCTTCCAATTGCACGAATTAAGCTCTACGTCCTATTAGACTCGTTGAGTGGACTGTTGTTGTACTTTGACACAGACAGTGTCATCTATATTGATGGGAAAGATGACCCACAATCTCGACTTGGAGAATTCATAGGTGATTTTCTGATGAGATTAAAGATGTGTACGGTGCCGCTGCATATGAAGACTCACTGTGCTTTACGGTTTTTCAAATCCTATTCATTACTTATCCAAACGATGAGTTGAGTAAAATATATACTTCGTGCTAAAGGCTTAACTATTGACTCTCAAACGCCTACTTGGAGTTGATGAGGGTGGAGAGAAAGCTAATAACCATTTATGTGTTTCAGAGCCAAGGAACACGTTGGAGTGAAAAAGGTGATAGGAAAAATGCCCTGGGAGTTATCGAATCAGAGCTTTCGGTTTCAAAGGGAGCTTATGCAACATATAAAATAGTTACTATATATTGAATCCTTCTCAGTTATTATGACCTCTTTATTTATATATCTTTCATCATTTATAATATTCTCTAATTAATATGAATAAAATAAAGTTGAAAAATACGCGTTATCCTACCAATGTTTTAATTGGTCTACAAAATTACTCATCACCAGTATCCACCATGTTAGAATGTAATATGCAGAAAAACTTGTCCTCTATGTCGCGAGACAATCTGATAGGACTCCTACAAAGGTAAACCTTTTTCTTAATCTCGTTTTATAATTTTTCACCAATGATTAAATCTTCTAAAACCGTAAATTGTAGATTTTCAATTCCATCTTTTCTGTTATTGTAATTAAAAGGTGGTTGGACTCACCCACTATAAATAAAGTTAATCCGATCAAATGGGTGTTAATAAATAAGTTGACAAAGATGCTCAAATTAATTAATCGTAGATGAATAGTCTGCGCTTAATTTATAATCCGATCCATACAAATTTTCGGTTGAAAAATAGTTAGTAAGTCTGGATGTAACACGATGTGGATGGAAGATTATCTTATATAAGAACAAAAACGTCTGCTTTCCAGCAAGCTGCGATTTTCTATGAAAAATGGTGAAGGTTTATTGTGGTTTTATACCTCTATAAATGAAAGGAAAAAATGACATCTTAAGGAGAGTAATTAAGCGTTTTCAAATCTCGGTTAAAGTAGAAAATCAGTATGGTCACTAAAATTGTATAGGGTCTTTCAAGGACGCTCGAGCTTTGGAAGGCGATAGTCACCATATTGTTTAAGCCAAATCTGGCAATCTCACTGTGAACTGTTTAGTAGTACTTGGCAAGTCACGATGGAAGGTTATAGCGTTGAACAGGGTGTGCAAATCGTCAAATGTTATTATCAAATTCAGTGCTCCCTTTGATAAACATTCCGTGCATTATCTGATTTCTATCCTCACCAGCGACGAGGCCTATTTTTGGATGAATGGATTTGTGAACAAGCATAATTGTCGGATTTGGGACGAAAATAATCCACATGTGATACACCAGCATCAATTACATCCCAACAAAGTCACTGTTTGGTACGGATTTTCGTCTAACGGAATCATCGGTCCGTATTTTTTTGAGAACGAAGATGGGATTGCCATAATCGTCAATGGCGAGACCTACAGATCATTGATAAGCAACTTCTTGTGGCCTCAACTGGATTATATGCCTAAAGTGGATACTGACGACATGTGATTCCAACAGGACGGCGTTACGTGCCACACTGCGTACGCCACGATAGACATTTTGCACCAGCGATTTCAGGGCAGGGTCATCTCGCGTGGCGGCGATGTCAACTGGCCACCGAGATCATGCGATTTAACGCCATTAGACTACTTTCTTTTGGGTTACCTTAAATCGCAGGTCTATTAGAATAATCTGCAAATAGTTGATGTCCCCAAAGTCAACATAACGAGCATCATCCTGCAAATTCAGCCAGATTTATGCGACAAAGTCATCGGTTCCACCAACCGAAGCCGCGGCGGACATTTGAACGACGTCATATTCCACACTTAATGCCATAAAATATATTTTCAAATTTAAAACAAATTGACCGCATATATCACACACAACTTTTATTTACATTTAAAAATCAAGCGACCTTATTGAAAGACCCTTTAGAATAGCGATGTTTATCTACTTGACTCATTAAGCACTTCTAATTATTTTCAACTATTTCACTCGAAAAAATATCATGTGGGGGGGGGAGGTAGGACAGGTCCATTAAATATTTGGTCATTTGTGTGCATGCTCGTGTTGTGCGTGTGTGTGTAGACTCGGACTAAGATCAATACTACTACATTTTATCTTTATTTATAGCTTATGGAAGCTTCATCTTTATTTCTAACGTATAATTGCCTTTATCTTTATTTCTAATATATCTATGTCCTTTATCTTTATTACAAGCTTATGGGTTGCTTATATCTTTTCTAGGCTATATATGTAATTTAACTTTCTTTTTAGCCTAAGAATGGATTACTCTTTATTTCTAGTCTTTATCTTTATCTCGACAGGAAAAGTTGCCTTTCTCAATATTTTTAAATTATGAATGGCCTAAATCTTTAGCTCGTGCCTATGAGATGCCTTTATATTTTGTCCAAGCCTATACATGGCCTTTTCCTACATTTCTAGACTATGGATGGCCTTTATATTTAGTTCTAACCTATGATTTTCTTTATCTTTATATTTACTCTAGGGATAGTATTTATTTTTACTATAGCCTATACATGTCAGTAGATGGCTATTATCATTTACTTGAGCTTAATTGCAACTGGTTTTCTTTTAATTTATCTTGGAATTACGCCTGACTCGTAAATTTACCTGCCGATTTTGAGACTACTACTTCATTCTTCCTTGCCACTCATTATTTCCTCGAATGAATATAAGAGGGGGTTTGTAACCTTGGCTTACTGGTGGCTGAAAAGAGCAGTATTCGTGCAAGAAAAAGGACAATCGGTCGCTTGGGGAACATCGCCCTTCCTTTAATGACTGGTAGATAGTATCATCCCCCTTAAGGTGGGAAGGGAATATGATGGTGGTGGAAAAGCCCATTCGCACACTAGTCTCTCGTACTGAACCCCTGATGTATACCATAGACGTAGGGAGGGAGGACACGGTAACGCAGGTGTTAAGTGGTGGGAGTCATTTAGTCATTAGTCGATCTCGTCTCCCCTTTGCTGCTCCTCCCCACCATCCCACCTTGCCTGATCAGAGGCACATCGTCGTCGTCTCCATTAGTTCTTGATAGAAAACGCCATCAGAATTTATAAAGGCAAAAGCTATGAAATTGACGACGCCGCGTCGAATCCGGCTTTTCATACCTCTTCAGGACTTTCATATAAACAAATTAGTAAAAATAAATGTATTTCCATCACATTTATAATTCACATCTTTACATCAGAGACAGTTATTTGTTAAAATCTTTATATAACAAATAAGTAAATATCAATGAATGCGTATATCTATCTATTTATCTGTTATCTCTCTCTCTCTCTCTCTTTTTATATATATATATATATATATATATATATAGAGAGAGAGAGAGAGAGAGAGAGAGATAAAGAGATAAATAGATAGAAATACACATCATTTGTTATTTACTCATATATATATATATATATATATAGAGAGAGAGAGAGAGAGAGAGAATTGTACAAATTTGGTTGGTTCGCGGAAACCTTAATCTCAGGTAGATAAAAAAGACGACATTTATTTCCTCTCATCTGCAGTGATTCTATTAAAGTAAATTAAAGCTACTCAATTGAAGAACGTTCATCAAAAAACAAAACTTACATGAGTAATAAAAAAATATAAACAGAAAAAAACTGAAAAAACAAACAAGCTTAGGGCAAATCAGATAAAGTCAAAGAAGCCAGACTAAAGTTAAAATTAAAAAATAAAATAATAAAAGAACCAAATATTTGAATGATATACACATTATTTTAAGCAGATAGACGTTCGAGGACAAGTATGAAAAGGTGAACGACAAAGGAGCATGAAGATAACTTGGTAGCTTGTAGAGTTATGTGATACGTAGGGAAAAGGAGAAATCAGACTCGTTTGTGTTGTTGTTTTTTTTAATATAGAGAGACTCGAGTATTTTTAATTAATGGACTGAAAGAGCCCAAGAGAGAATGTAGAAATGTTCCTATGAAATGAGTGATGGCCAGTATTTTCTGGGAGATTTCGTATGCTGGGGAATTCGGGTATATTTAAGAGTCTTTCGAGTTCTATAGGATAATCCAAGATGTTTATTGACCCTATGTTTACGATGTAGAGTATTCTGGCCTACATAGCAGTTATTGCAGTCGGCACACTTTAATTGATATTCAACAAAGGATCTAAACATCGGCTCAATACGATTAATGATTAATATATATCAAGTTAAACTGGCATTGCGGTAGAAAGGTTTGCAAGGTTTTCTTAAGATTACCGTCCAAAGAAGTGGAGGAATCAATAAATGGGAGGTTAATAAAAATACAGTGTTTTGAAATAGTGGGGTATATAGGGGTAGGCAGATATAATTTATTTAAAAATGTTTTTGTATACTTTTTGAAATTCCATCGTCCTAACTTGGAACTTCAAAATCATAATTTATAGCAGATCGGTCTTAACACATGGTTTTTGTACAATCCAGATGAAATAATTCCATCAAAATTCTATCGAGTATGACAGGAGAATCTTATCTTTTGGACTCAATTTCAAACTTCCATTTTTTTAAATTGAATTACTATTCATTTTTCTTGTATTTAGAATCATTTCTTTACACTTTTAAAAATTAAGAATGCATTTCGTCTCTTTAAAATAGGTGCTTAGAAGAAATTAAATATTTGTCTAATAATTACTTTTATAAGTTTAACAGCAGAAAGATTTTCTCTCCGTTATTTTTTTTCACTGATTTAACACTACAACACACACTGAAGTTTTCTCCTTAAACTCCCAAGGGCGTCAAATTAACCCTTTTTCAATTTTTTCATATAATAATTTAACTTAGTATATGTATATTTGATTCAACAAACGAAATAAATATATTTTTATCACCCAAAATATTTTTTTCAGAATAACAAATGAAAAGGCAACTTTGAGATTTGAAAAACATTTTTTCGTAAAATTTCTATAAAATAGGTTGTATCTAAACATGCAAAGCATCTTTTATTATGATATTTATTGGCAAACACTACACATATACTTTACTTTTGCATACACTTCCCGCACACCATCTTTTTTTGCATTTTGTCCACCTTAATTTAGTATTATTTTCCTTACATTATTGACGAACACGACACTTTCTGCAACAATTACCGGCTCTTTCTACTTCCTCTGAATCAGACTCATCGCTATAATCTGACAGCTGCTTTGTAGATCGGTTATTTTTTACATATTCCTGCCTTAGTTCTTCCTCCAGCTTTTTCATAAACTTCTCCCGTGCGATCCTTTGGCTAGTAACAGCTTGATACGTGATTACAGCATAGATACATGCCATATCAAGAACGTTGTAAAAAGTGGGGATTGGCCACCACCTTGACTGAGTATTTTTACGCCATTTGATCAAGAAAATCTACGCCACACTTAGTCTTATTGTAATAAGACACTGTTTTAGGTGTTATCTTTTCATTGCTCTCAATTTTTACACTCGTATGTATACTACTCATTAGCAGCACAGTTTTGTTTTTCTTCCCCTGATATACTGTAAAAGATATGTATATCAACGCTTTTTAGAACTGATGTGTCATATAGGGGCTGGCGGGTGTTCTTCACTGAATCTGGAATTTGTCTTCTCGCCCTATTCATTGTTCTAACCTTTTCGTTGAAGCGTCCAGCTAAATTCAAGGATGTAAAGAAATTATTAGTTGCTACATTTATTTCACTATTTAGATATGGTTCCATGATTTTTACTACGACGTACTCTGAAATACGTATGTTTTCGGAACGAAATTCATCCTTGCCAAAATGAGGGAAGCCATTTAACATGTACTGTAATTCACTGTCAACAGCAAGCTAAAGTTTTGCCCACATTTGTCTGGCTTTGATGACATGAACTGTCTAAATGGGCATCTTGCTTTGTTTGGCTTATAACACATGGAGAAATTTTGTGTGAATTTATTCGATATTTCAGAAAAAAAGGCAAATCTATCCGCTTGCAAGTGTTGCAATCTTGTTGACTTATAATTTTGTTAACTTGGTGAAACTTTGGTGACGTCATTCACGAACTGCGAGACTAAAAATTTACTCGGTTAAAGATTCTCTTTACGAGACATGGTTTGTCGGCAAAATGGGAGGCCCTAAGTTTTAGGCCATAGAGAGTGAAAATCGATATTTCTTGAGGTGCTAACTCCACGTGCATATAAAATTGCAACAAAAGCATGTAGTTCAGAAAGTGAGAGGGCCATGTTTTGTTCTAAAGTACTCGTTCAGCTTCCGCTTCGGTACATTTTTTTATGTGAAGGAGCATAGAATAATCAATAAAGAGATTCTTCCGATGCAACACTATCACAATCGATGTTTCTCTTTTGTATGTGCTATTGGGCCAGGTATTTCTTTCAGTACATTGTGGTGAGGACGCGTACCTTGTGTAACATTATCGGAGCTTGCCCATTCCCACACGGTCCCATCACGAGAGAGCTATTTATTGATTATTTTCTGATTCTAAGTCACCTGTATGAGTACGTACTCGTTTTATCGTTGCTTCACCTAGAATTTTCCCTTTCTGTTTTCCAACATTTACACTGCTTTCTGAAACTATACACATGCGTATATATTAGTCGAGTGTATATGTAAAATATATAGATGCAAATGCTAAATTTTATTTCCTATAACAAATTTGTATAATATTGGAGTGAGGTTTATTAATCCAAAACTGAAAGTGGTAAAATAATGGAGGCTTACTAATATATATATATATATATATATATATATATATATATATATATATATATATATATATATATATATATATATATATATATATATATATATATATATATATATATATATGGTATATATGCATATAAATATGTATTTGCCTTCAATGTTGCTTGGGTGACATGAATCAATTGAAGATTCCTGTTCAATCTCGGATATGTTTGAAGATTCAAGAATGAAATCTTCATTACTTGAGTCATCAGGACACAATTCTCCGCCATCTGATTAATTATCATCAACCCCAGTAAGTTTAAACAAAAGTTCCCTGTCACAAAATATAGAACCTCATACCATTATGATGAACCAAATATACTGCAACTAAGCAGACACAAAATCCATGACCTAAACTTTGTATGGATTCCGAAACAAAACTAAGCTGTAGAACAACTATGTCTATATCCACCCTTTGTGGTTCATGTCCTCTCACGTTGAAACCTGCCTGTACAAGATAACAGAGAAGATAGATTTTAACATATGATTGCATCATATATAAGGAAGCATAAATACTGTAAATTTAGATGTTCCAAGAAGGGTCAAAATGACCCCATGGGCGTCGCATATAAAAAAGATGTATTATTCCTATGACACTATGTAAATTTAAAAAAAATCTATACGCATTAAATAGACTTTTAAAAAAAATGAAAGTCAAAGAGTCACGGAGGTTGAAAGGAAAATTTTACTACGTGAAGTGGTTTTGAATTTGTAAAAGAGTCAAAATGACCCCTCTGGGCGTTCTAGTGTTAAAGGTTTTACACAAATTAAAACAGGATGATTCTATATCATTAACAAACTTGACAATGTTCAATGCCTGGTTATTATAAATAAATGTGATTACTACTCTCGAATGCCTGCAATTCTTTCGGATAAATCAAGTTTATACCTCTTGCAACAGATATCTAAAAATATATTCCTAAACTAGAAGATAAGGCGAATAATTTTCTTAGGTCACTAAAATCCCGCAATATTCTTACGGAATTTTATGATAGTCTGTATGTCTCAGTGTCTCGAGTAGGAGTGTTATATGATCTCCCCAAGATACACAAGGCCAATATCAATTACCGTCCTATCTTATCTGGAATTAAGATACATACTTATAAACTAGCTAAATTTATGGACCCGATTTTAGAACCCCACATTCGTAATGATTAAAACCTCAAGGATTCTTTCGAATTTGTAGATTTTATCAGAAGCCTATCCAATAGTAAGTATTACATGGTCTCTTTCGGTGTTGAATCACTTTTTACTGATCTCCTGCTTTAGAAACATGCCAAAATATTTGTGAAAACTCTCACCTATTTATGATTTAAAAAAGTCTTTGTTTTTGCAATTTTTAAAACTAGCAGTAGAAGATACGATATTTGTATTTAACAATATATTGTAGAAACAAATTGATGGAATGGCGATGGAATGTCCATTAGGACCTACCTTTGCCAACTCATTTCAGTGCCATTATCAATCAATTTGGATGGATAATTGACCATTGTCCTACAAACAATGTGCTTATAAACGATTTGTGGATGATTGTTTTCTTCACTATCGTAATAAATCTAAACGCGGACCTATTTCTACACTACCTGAATGAGCAACAACCCCAAAATAAGGTTTTGGAAGGAGTTTGAGACAAACAACGAAATTAATGTTCTAGATGTAACTGTAAGCAGGGAGGAGGGAAAATTAAAAACTTCCGTGTATAGAAAACCCACGACTACACTTTTAGGGACTAATTATTTCAGTTTCACGAAACATATATTTAAAATAGCAAGTATTAAGAGAAAAATATTTAAAGCCTTTAGAATTTGCTCAGGTTAGACGGACTTTCACACAAAGAAATGAGTTTTCCGCGAACATATTTTTTATTTAATATGTTTCCTATACACCTATTCGACAAGAATGCAAAAACTGACCTAAATAAATTATATCTGCCTACTCCCATATACACTAATGTTTCAAAATACTGTATTCTTATTAAGCTCCCATTTATTGGTACATCCATTTCTTCTTTGTACGGTACCCTTAAGAAAATCTTGCAAAGCCTTCTACCACAATATCAGTTTAACTTGATATATACTAATCATAATTCTTTTTGTTCTTTCTTCAATTATGAAGATAGTATTGATCCGATGTTGAGACCATCTGTTGTATGCAGAGGCAAGTGTGCCGGATGCAATGCCTGCTACGTAGGGTAGACTAGCATAAATCTTAAACAGAGGGTCAATAAACATCTTGGATTATCCCATAGAACTCCAAGACCGTTAACTACACCCAAAATTCCCCAGCATACGCAATAACCCAGAAAATACTGGCCATCTCTCATTTTATAGGAACATTTTCCCTTTCTCTCTTACGCTCTTTCAGTCCATTAAATAAAATACTCGAGTCTTTCTATATTAAAAAAAACAACACTCAACGAGTCTGATTCCTCCTTTCCCCTACGTATCCAATAACCCTACAAGCTACCAAGTCATCTTTATGCTCCTTTGTCGTTCACCTTTTCATTCTTGTCCTCGAACGCCTATCTGCTTAAAATAATGTGCATATCATTTACCTAATCGGTTCTTTTTTAATATTTTATTTTTTTAATTTTATACTTTGTCATATTTTAACTTTATTGTCGCTTCTTTAGCTCCTTCTGATTTGCCCTGAGCTTGTTTGTTTTTTCAGTTGTTTTTTGTATTTTTATTACTCATGTAAGTTTTATTTTTTGATGTTCGTTCTTAAATTGAATAGCTTTACTTCGCTTCAATAAAATCACTGATGATGCTCCAATGCTTGGAACGAAACATCTAAGAGGAAATATATGTCCTTTACATCTACTCATGGGTCTTTCTTTTCCTTCTATATAAATATATATATATATATATATATATATGTATATATATATATATATATATATATATATATATATATATATATATATATATATATATATATATATATATATATATATATATATTCGACAAGGCATTTTCTGAGAAGAGGAAATTTTAGTTGTAAAAAAATGCAAAGATAACGAGAACCATCCATATTTAGTGCAACGGTTCGAAACTTACTTAACGCTCTTCAGGCTAAAAGGAACGATAACGGTTTGCCTAAAGAGTGAATACACGCATTTTAAATTGAATCATTATCCGTAAAAATTAAGGCGTCCACGATTTTTCACATCAGCAATCGTTGAAAATGTTCACAGATGTTTCTACTTCCATCGAGGGAAAATATATTTTATTTTATTGTCTCCAACCCAAATTTAAAAGTTCCCCAAAACCTACATTTTTATGCCATGAAAAAAAATGAGGTTAATCCGAAGTTTATATCCGGGTGTGTGTAGAGGTTGTGTGATAGTTCTTTGTTCGGTGAATAGACTTTTTGGAGGATTTGTATTATAGCGTGAAGTCTCCTAATTTCCTGCAGATAAAGAACATATTTGAGTAAAGAAAATTAGGCACATTTCTAATGCACTAATTCCTGTACACATCAGAGATCTTATTAATGAAGTTTTATATTGATGCAATCGCTCTGGATGATACCAGTCATGACGTAATAGATACATATGTAGCCAAACTTTCCCCAATGAAGTCCCAACTTTATTGGTATGTTGTGGTTTCATAGTATGATAATACTGTTTCCCTTTGGTCGTAACATGCACTGCAAATATTTCATCCCCCTTAACCATTCGGTGAAGAAAAAGCAGGTTTTATTCTTAGTCAGTAGAATCCACCAAATTGTTAGCTTGTGTCTCATGAAAGAATTCTTTCTTCAAAACTATAAACCATTTTCATTTTTTCATGGCTCATTACGATAACTAAAATAAACCACTTATTTCCCTGAGAAGAGATGCAGCGATGTAATTCCCTGCCAGGGAAAACAGTAACAAGATTACGTTTTCCCCTTTGACTAGTTTGCAAGAATTAACGATTAATTTTATCGTTAGTCGCAGGTGTTTGCATTGTAATTAGTGCCATTTTGCAGATCTAAGTGGCGGAAATGGAACCAATTTTCTTATCGACAGTTTTATTTTGAGTTAATTAAGCGCAGTTCGCGAGACGAGCTTGCATTAGAATTTCTAAAGCCAATTTTGACGTCTTAACATAGAAAATGGCAATTTTAAACTGAAAATGGGTGACATTGCCAAATTCTGTTCTTCTTTAAAGCAATTTGGAAACAAAGCAATTCGAATTTACTGAAATAGTCAAGATTTGCCTTTCTCCTCTTTTATCGTGTTAAAAATTGCCTTAGATCCAACTTAATTAAAAAGAACTTCATCCTTCTCTCATCATCGCCTATTTTATAGGGCTATTTATCATATTAAAGATGCGTAATGTGTACCTTCGAAACAGCAATTGAGTAAAATAAACTAATTACTTTTAATTTTAATAAATACTCATAGTTTCTATATATTTAACAGTCCTCTGCATCAATAATAAAAAATAGAGGATTTTCTCTAATAAACTAGTGTATGAGTAGTATCGTTGGAAAAATATATATTAAGAGATAAAAAAATATGTCTTTAAACGATAAGAGGCCATGAACAAGTCTCGAGGAGAATATTTTGGCGTTATAATTAAAAATCGAGAAAGTTGCGTTGTTGGAAGACCTTTGCGTAATTTAAACAGCTTCAATATTTAAACTATACAAAAAATCAATGATTGACAATAGAATTGTTGACATTGAATTGCATTTTGCTTTGCTTGTTAATAATAATACATTAGCGACCATAGTATAAGAGTCAATAAGAACAAGTGTATTTGAATATTTATTATAGATGTTTAACGAAACGTTGAGACTATATATTATACACATATTTAGATATATTTAATATCTATCTTGCGTGAAGATTTCAAGTGAACGGAATAAAGTTGCTTCTTATAATCATATATTATTGGAACATCCAATTGTCAAAATGATGAATTGTGAGAGAGGACCGGTGTCCTGCGATGAAAAATAAAGGACTGTGTGCCTTCACCAAGAGAGCAAGTCAAATTCTGTGATAGCAAGTACTGTTAGAAGGTCTAAAAGTGTTGTGTAAAGAAGTGTTGCTCGTTTTAAGTTATCTCAATCGACAGGTGCTAAATCCAAAACCGGTAAACCTCGTAAAACGTCACCAAGGCAGGATCGGATTATGATTAAAATGTAATTGAAGGATAGGTTTAAGAGTGCTGCTGGAGTTCAGCTCCACCTCCGATGTTAACATATCGCCCAAAACAGTTTCCTGAAGGTTAGGAGGATCTGGGCTGCTTTCTCGGGCACCGGAATAGAAACATCTGATCTCCAAGAAGAAATAAAGAGCTCATCTTTGTTACGCACACGAACATGTCGTTTGTAACAGAAGAATAGTGGGCGCAGGTTCATTTTAGCGATGAATCTAAGTTTAATGTGATTGGTTCCGATAGCGAGATGTACGTCTAACGAAGATGTGACGAAAGGTTATCTCGTGCATGTTTAAGAAGACAGAGAAATATGGAGGCAGCCGTTTAATGGTATGAGGAGTGATCTCTGTTGCTGGTTCTTGTTCACTTATTCATCTACAAGGGACTGTTAATGCTGAAATCTACAAGCAGATTCTTAGACAGTATGCCCTTCCACATCTCCGATCCTTGTCAGTTCAACCTTTTATCTTCGTACAGGACAACGCTTCCTGCCACACTGCGAAGAGAGTCAAAGATTTTTTGAGTGATAAAGGGGTTGATCTCATGGAATGGCCACCTCAAAGTCCCGATCTCATCCCTATATAAAACGTTTAGAAGATTATTGGATATGGGGCGCAAAATAGATATCTACAGAACCAAGATGAACTCTGAGAATTATTGAAAAACGAATGGAACGATATTACTCATTTATTTTGCAAAATATTAAATCAATCCTGTGTTAATAGATATTAAGAGGTCATTTGTGAGTAAAAGAATGTTCACAACATATTAATAGTAAGGGTTTCTTTTTTGTTCTAGTGCCATTTCACAACGTTTTTCTAAGTGACCCTTAACTATTGGCCCCTGCAATTTGGAAGATAGTTTGTTTATTTCATCATAACTTACGAAATATTTATTCCATTCACTTGAAATCTTCTCGGATGATAGATATTAGATATATCTAAATATGTGTATAATATATAGTCTCAACGTTTTGGTAAACTTCTATGATAAATATTAAAATACACTTGTTATTATTGAAAAATATTAGGCTGTTAGTGTAGTTGTAAGAGGAGGATAAGTTAACAGAAGCTTTTTTAAATGGGACACAACTATCGCGCACACTCCTTTAAATATCAATTTTCTTTCAGTAGTCATCTGGCAACTGCTTACATTGACATAATTTCCCATAATCCTCCTAGAAACAAATGCTAGGTTATACGAGGGGTGGTCAATAAGGTTTGCAATTCGGATATAAGGAAACGAGATATGAGGAAATGTTATATTATTTTTCAAAATAACTACCCTCGACTTCAATGCACTTGCGCCACTTGTCCCTGAGGCTTTGAATTCTCGACAACAAGAAATCTCCCGACTGCTGTTCAATCCACTCCTGGACGGCGAGCTGAATATCTTCATCGTCCCTAAGCCGGCGTCCACGCAGTGCAGCCTTGAGCTGGTGGAATAAAAAGTAGTCGCTAGGAACCACATCCTGACTGTAGGGGGGATGGTTGAGTTCCTCGAATCCGCACTCGCGCAGGGCAGCTTGTGCAACTCTGGCCTTGTGGACTTTGACGACGTTGAAGTCGATCATTGGGCGTGAGGTTTCTAGGGACCCAAAGGGAAGAGATCTTGGTCATGGCCAAATTGTTATGGATGATGTTGATAACACCTCCATCTGATATTCCAAGCTCTCGCTCATTTCTCTTGCCTTCACTCGTCGATTTTCGAGGATCATCCTCGACACACGGGCTACATTGTCCTCGTTGGTCACGTCTGATGGGCGTCCTGAACGGGAGTCATCTTCAAGGGACACACGACCATGGCGAAACTCCATATTCCAGCGAGCAATGGTTGCATAGGAAGGGGTAGTGTCGGTGTACACTGCAACCATGCGTTCATGGATCTCTTTTGCATTTTTGCCTTCCTTGGTAAAAAATTTGATCACTGCGCGGTGCTCAACCTTCTCCATTGTTTAGAAATTTGTGACTGACGATCTGCGATCAGCTACTGCTTCTTAAATAGAGGAGGAAGAGGCGTGCGGCTGCAGGTCCTGACTTGTCATAACTTTCCTAAAACCCCTACAAACAACCATCCCCCTTCCTCTGTTTTGCCCAATCGATTCGCAAAACTTATTGACCGCCCCTCGTATATAATTTACTAGCATGTATCCAGCGTAACACGAATTTAGCTTTAGAAAACGTCGAAAGCAATACTGCGGACAAAGTGGAAGCTTTAGGACCAAAGTCGTGGCCAAAAAATAGTTACTAGTGATATCCACTATTGTGCCCTTTTCTACAGAACCAGAGGCACCAATGGGCTGAGAGCTATACCGAGGTTTTTAAGGTGTTTTCTAGCTATAGGGGCATACTGGATTCACTCGGCGGCATAGGCACCATCGAGATCGGTTGCAGATGTAGTGAGAGGCGGTTCCTACTGAGTAAGAGGTAAGGCTCGTGCGTACAAGTGTATTTTCTGTGTGCGGCACAGATCGAATGGAATCTATCCTGTATCGAAAAGTAGCCTCTCTGATGTACGATCCTAAGCAGCATACCAACCTGACCCACAGCGGTGTGATCAATCGAGTCCATCTTCACAATATACATACGCTTGAATGCGGATGATTTAACCTTGGATCCATAATCAAGCTTCGAACGAACAGAGCATCGATAGAAAAGTAACGCAGTAGTAGAAGTTCCCAAAGTACTGAACGTTATGGACCAAACAATATCATTAACGAGGGTATAAAACTCCCTGTGGCTGAGAATATGAGCTTCTCAGGTGAGGTGTTGGTCGAAAACAAGGTTAAGAAAACGGTGCGAATCAAATAATTCCAGGCGCAACCCGTTTTGGAACAAGTCCAGTACGGGGTGAATCTGTAATTGGTCGCAGAATTCCTCCATTTTAGCCCTGGACAAGAAAACATTAACCTGTACGCTTCAGCATAACAGAAGATGCGCTTCAATGACTGTTGGAGACAAGAGAAGACTCCTCTCGAAGAAACTGGTCACTTTTTGCTCTCTACTAGTTTATCTAGCGAAATATGAACTTTAAGGAAACATGTGGCCTTTGGCAAACTTGCTATCATCAGTGGAGATTCCACTTACCACACGTGCGACTTTGGCTTTCCTCAAGGCTTCCCCACCCTACGACAGAGAATGCGAAAGGGTAGCAGACCACTCTGCTTCCTGAGCTTTCGTAGAAGAAGAGAACCCCTTGTCTTATTTTATTTCCTCCTTTTGCTCTTCTTCTTCTTCTTCTTTAAAGAGGATAGCGGTTAGTGAACCCTATTCTTATAACCCCCTCCCAGGTTGGACCCTGAAGCCGGAAGGACGATCCTCGGCCAGATCTTTCTCTGAGATAGAGATTATCCATAGCCTAGTGACGCATGAGGTATATTTGCACAGGGGCGGAATTAGTTTCGGTATCTGGCACCGAGCCCGAGTTATCCCCTATGGAAGACTTTGCCATCTGGTTCAGGAGCAAATCTAAGATAATTTCCAACTCAGGTAAGGCCTCCATCAAAGAGGTGGTGCTGTCCGGGGCAAATTTGAAAGACGGCAAAAGGAAATACTTTGCCACATTCAGAAGGTAGGATGCGAGCCCTTCCTCCTGTCAGAGTTTTGATGTGCTAAATACCAAGGTTGGGCCAGGATTGAAATAGAGGGATGTAGTCATAAATGCTGATGAAATCTGGGAACTTTGGTAAGCCTCCTAAAACACGTAATTCCATTACAATTGTGGATATAAAGAAAAAATAACAGGGTTGATTGGCTATATCCTGCATCCAGACATTTCCACCTATTCCCTCTCGGGTTTGCGGACTTTGCAGGGTTTAAACCGTTGTGCGTTAATAAATAAAGTTCTCAACTTAAGACAGTGACTTAGATCAAACAAAATCACCAGAAGTTATCTAGTGGTTGGTCGTTATCAAAAGGTCGCAGCTTCCAACTGGGCACCAGAGAGGCAGGGCAACAGATCTGATATCAAGGGTAGGACTTACTGATCTTCGAAAGGACTAACTAGATATGAAGATCTGTTGTGGCAGACCCAGAGAAGGGACCAGGGAATTTTAGTTTGCCTGAGAGCCAACAATGCAGTAAAACCCACTCATTACAAGCAATAGTATCTTATGCATCCGAGAACGGCCACAGGGAGTTGGTCACCTAATTAGAAGCAGGGACGAGGTTATTTGTGCAAAACCAATATTTTAATTATTCGCAGCTCAATGCCCAGGACATCTTAAGCAAGGGTCTCTGGGCTATTAAAGGGCTTTGTTTAGAGAGGTTCCAAAGGTTTTTTTTCTGACAAGTCTTTTGAGTTCCTTAAGCCTTGACTGGGGATTGAGTGGATAATGGTAGAGAAAATAAACACGGAGAGGGGGCGAGGAGGAAGAACACCAAGATCTTTTCCTGGTCCCCATCAGAGATTCATGTAATCCAAGTGACAGGGCATCCCTAATTTTTACTCAGGCCGAGAGGACATGCACGTCCTCCACAGGTATCGCATGTATCAGGCTTCACACTTTAGCCCCCTTGCGGAGAGCTATTATAAAATCAATAAAAATATTAATTAGTAAAAGACAAGGGAACTATCTCTCTTCGAACACGTCTCGCCTGACAAACAATGATGTATTCCAGTTATCAGTGGTTTATTTTTTCATTTGACTTCTTTGGGACAAAATTCGTGCTCACAAGGATCGTACTTCATCGATTCATTAGCTGCGAATTCAGACCCACGGACCAATTCCCTTCGTTATTTCTTCCTTATTTTATTGCCTAGAATTGGCAGTTGAAGTGGATAAAATTGGATCAGAGGTCAGTCATGAGTAGGAGCATTGCCAAATCTATTGTAGTTTGAGTAAAAGTATTAGTGAAGGAAATGTAAAATGAATTATATAAAGTAAGTGTGGTAACTAAATTGAAGCACAAGGCATAAGTTGATAGCTAAGAGCAAAGGAGGTGCACACAGATAAGAAAATGAAGCCTGTCAAAGACTCAGATTCTGATATGGATATTCAAACACAAGTAACTTTGACGGCATAGGCCATTAATGCACGTGAAGAAGGAATGAAATATTCTACTAGTGAATTATTTGTTTGCTCTTGAATAATTCATACCAGCGTCCACCTTGGAGTGGATCTAACAGTCTCAGTTACTTGTGAGGGCAAACTTCGAATATAAAATAAAGAGAAAAGGAAGAAAATTAATATAAACTAGAAGAAAAGAAAAAATAGGAGAAATTATTCCTCCGCCCTTATCTCTTTTCCATTTAACGTGTCAGCCCACATTCGTTATGAAGATCTTTTCTTTGCTGATTAGCAAAGACTGAATTCAATACAATCATTATAATAAAATGGAATAAGGCAAATTATTGCTCCCCGATTGACTTAAATAACGAGAAAATCGTCAGGTAAAACGCAACTGAAGGATTTCTCTCGTACTGAAAGCTTCCATTAACCCTACATTTTCTCATAACTCAATAATCGGCGTGAGAATGCCAATTTCATGGACAAAAGTCCTTCCTCATTAGTGAGGAGCTTTATAATTGACCGTTTTAGTTACAAATCCATATTAATGGCTTTAGGCATAATGCCTTGTAATTCCGTTTAAGTGATGATGCCTTTTCACTCCGATTTAGTGATGATGCCATTTCACTCCGATTTAGTGATGATGCTTTCTAATTCCGCCTTAGTGATGATGGCTTGTCACGCTGCTTTAGTGATAATGCCTTGTCACTGACGTCATAAATTAGTGATTCGTCAACCGTGCATCGACAGTGATTTTGTGTTCGAAGCGGAATTGCACAAATCTCTACCCAGAAGCGGTTGTCGCGTAATGTAGGGGCTATATTCCTGGCTATGGTCCTCATGATTCTTAAATTTTGGTAAATAAGGTCCATGTAATTTTTCTCTTTAAAGACGTGATTATATTACTTTTTCGTCTGTTTATTCGCTTTTCTATTCTTTTAAGTCTTTTTCATCATTGAAGCTTCTCACTGCTGATGTTCTTTTATTTACTCACCCATCTTCTTCCTCACTACTTTTTCTATTAAGTCAAGATGCCCTAATCAGTCGGCACTATATGTAAGCTAATAGATAAACCGTTGAAATTCAAACGCCTTGGTTTTGGGTATGATCCTAGCGAGAGGGGTCACAAAAATTAAAATATACGGAGTGAGGGAGCTAGCTGCCCTAAGGAAGAGGTGCAAAATTGACTCGTAGAGGCAGGCCGAGCCATTTACACACAGAGCCATTTACACACAGAGCCATTTACACACAGAGCCAGTTACAACATCCTGTCATAACAAACATAACATCACACTTCATTCCCAACGCCTGCCAAGTGGTTTACATATTCTTGAAACCTTAAACAACTCACAGTTTGCTAATGAGGCCCTCTGAATTTCGCGCTCCAAAAATTGGCTCTCTTTGGAAGTAAGAGTGTTCAAACATTTTAGCCTAAACTGATGGATACATCTGAAAAACAAGAAATGTTTTGGTTATTACATCAAGGAAAGGATGTCTACACTGCCAATATAGGGTTTCGAAATATCACCTTTTCCAATTATCTTACCAACTTTGTAAGTAGTGGTAAATCCATAGTTTTTCTTTCGGTAACATCAAAAACCACCGATTAAAATTTCAAAAGAGTCGTTGCTAATAACGATAATTTATTTATCTACTTAATCATTTGCCTGTTATAAACAACCATGTAGTATATTGAAACTGTTTACTCTAATCGAGACATTCTTTGCTATAATTTTACTACCTGGATTTATAACCCCCATTTTATCTTTTTTTACGATATATTTTCGTCGTTTTTCTTTGAATTTTCCTTTGATAAGCTTTGCTTCAGTCTCTTATTTGCCTTGAAAAGCAAATCAGGATCTATCAATAAAATCTTAGTCCAGAGTTGAATTCCTGTTTGCATTTCTAATAATTTAACTGTTTTTTTTATTATCTTCAAAATATATAGACCGACACAATGTTGATGAATGGTTTTATAGGCATGTATTTGCCTCTTAATAAGGGTCATCTTTGGCAATCCACTAAGGCAAGTAACTAACTGTCCTCTAACAATTGAATAAAATTGATCTGAAACTAAGACATACAATAATACATTTTAGTAAAAAAATCATTTTAGTAACCTAATTCTGCTCCCATTATTTTACATACATTGACTCACTTTTATCAAGATTCGATTTGAGGCCACCAATATATGAGTTATATTTGGAGATTGTAGAATTTACATAACTGATCTTGGCTTGTGAAGCTTTTGAATGCTTATATTTTGTTCGTCTTAATTGGCTAGTTTCAATATAGCGTAGCTAATAGGCTTAGACATCTTTACGGAGAATCTTGCCCAAATTGAATGCCACATGATTGCCCTTTTATTAAAATAATGCTTATATATTAATTGAAGGTTATTATTGATCATTCCATTCTAATCTGCTCAATCTTAAATACAACTGTCCGATTTGATAATAATTCCATCATCCTTCCTAGTGCATCTGAAGCCGAAGATCTAAAATTAGTTGAATCACTTACATAAAAAATTAAATCCTAATTTAAATAATAATTAATCAAGTTAATAAGAAATCGAATCCTCACAACAATAAGGACAATTAATGAGGACGTTACTAACGCGCGAGTTTTTAAGGACAGACTTAATGATTTGAAGGTTTAAGGTGCATTTAAATATTTTTATACTATTGGAGTTACGTAGTCATAGTTCGAAAGTTGCGAATGGTACCTTATTTTCTAAATAACAAAACATCCAAGTAAGGCTAATGTAGCATATTAGCCTTGGATATTAAATTGGAGATTTGGGATATTAAGGTGATTTTAAATAGTAATTTAAAATATCTGTGGTCTAAAAGCCGCTAAAGCAAAAGGAAGTGAACGATATTGCTATTTATGAGACGTATTCTGCCCAATTATAATAAAAGTGACAATTATATGTAAAAGTTTTAATTCTACCTACGGAAAAAAGTTCATCGTGGAAATCTCTCACTAGAGGTATTCCTAAGGGATCGGCTCTTGAGCCTTTGCTTTTTTTAAATCTATATAAACGATCTAGATATGAATGTTTTATGTAAAATTTGAAGTTGGTTCTATGGTCAAATGGATAACTAAAAAAAAAAAATTAGATAATAGGTCATCCAGAAATCTCATAAACCTTTTGCCTTCCTTAACCTAACATATAATATTTGATGTTAGAATTATTTATTATTTTTTTTTTAAAAAGTATTTAGATGAGTTTTGAAAGAAGAGGGAATTGAGAGATTGAGCGGTAGCATGTTGGAGCGATATGGCTCAGGTTCGTTTTTCATCAGGATAGGGCAGTAGAGTGGTATGGTTAAAGATAGACACATGATCGGAGACCATTGTTAACAAAAAATAAAGCAGGATCTTGAGGAAAATAAAGCATGGCTGAAAATACATGAGTACATAGTTGTCATAGTTTCCCAGACGTGATCAGAAAGAAGTACAAACGTCATTATATGTCATGATTTTGTAAAAGGATTCATTAAACCTACGAAACTTATGCATAAATAACCTTTTTATTGTTCTATAAGATAGTACAGAAACATAAGAATTATGTAGTTAAATAATCTAAAGCAAAAATGACGAGTAGTTGCAAAGTTTGCGTCAGTCACTACATTTGACCCTTTAAAGAAGAAAGACGCTGATCTTTAACCAAAGCAAGTAGTTAATGTCTTAACATTTTGTTACTGTTTTCTTTATTTTTTTTAAAGTCTTCATTGAGATAATGTTCCTCTATTATTTATTTAATGTTTTAAGGTCTTCAATAACTAATATTCTTTCATTATCAGATAATGTCTTTTTCTTTGTCCTTTTAAGTTTTCATGGAGTTAATGTCCTAGCCTTTTTTTTATTGATAGGGTTTTATTGTAGCTGATGTCTTAGCATTTTTCCTTGTTTTGCATAAGGAAAAATTTAGCTAATATCTAACACATTTTTTTTATTGTATCTGATTTCTATAAAGGCCTTTAATGCTTGATATTATTCTGCTGTTTTCTATATTCATTATTTTGTAGTGTTACATAGCTTGTGGCCTCTAGAAATTGAATACTGCTTATTTAGTCTTGAAGTATTCTCAATACATTATATAGTTTTTATGGGCTCCCAATCATTTTTGCGTTTATGGGCCCCCAATCATTTTTGTGTTCATGTGGGCCGATATGTATTTAATAATGTGAGGCCCTGATAATTTAGCCTTGAGGTTATTACAATGTATTTATATAGTGTTTATGTGGCCCCCATTGCCTTTGGTTTTGTTGTGGGCGTCAATATATTTAGCATTTATGTGAGGCCCTGATCATTTTTGAGGTAATTATAATGCATTTTTATAGTCTTTATGGGCCCCCAATCATTTTTGTGTTGTATCGGCACCTATGTATTTATTGATGTGAGGCCATGATAATTTCGCCTTGAGGTAATACCAATGCATTTTTATAGGGTTTATGTGGGCCCTAATCATTTTTCTGTTGATGTGGGCTCCTATTTATCTATTATTTAATTTAAGACCCTGTTCATTTAGCCTTGAGATAATGACAATGCATTTATGGGTGTTTATGTTTGGCCCCCAATCATTTGTGTTGAGGTGGGCCCCTATGCATTCAGTTTGTTGCCAGGTCTTGTGTATTTAGCTATGTGATCACAATGCATTTGCCTGCATATAGTGTTATTGTGTGCCCGCTAATAATTTTAGTAATGATATGGGCTTTATGTATTCAGTATTGATGTGAGGCCCTGGTCATTTAGCCTTGAGATAATCTCAATTCATTTCTATAGTGTTTATGGGCCCTCAATCATTTTTGTAATGATGTGGGCTCTAATTATTTAGTATTGCTGTGAATCCCGGAGAATTAAGTTTTGAGGTAATCACAATTGCATTTATATTTTGCCTGGGGCTTAATATAAGGCTAGGGTAGATGAGGCCATTAATCTTGTTTGGCAGCTCTTTTATAGGAGATGGACACTCCAAAATCAAACCAACTGGGTTGTGGAGACCCAATAGCCATGTTTGGCAACTCTTCTTGAGAAGGTATTCCAAAATCCAACCCTTTGAGTAGAAGATGCTCTTATTCTTGGTTGGCAGTTTTTCTAGGAAATGGTTCCCTGAATAAATAAATAATGTTCTCTTTCCATTTAAGACTGTGCCACAAACCTTTACTAGGGTATTTCAGTTACCTTGCTTGGGGGTCCACTCAAGCATACTCTCTTATCACTTTGATCTACCTCTTGTATTTTGCAGGATGGAATATTGGTAGATAAACACCATTCCTTGTTTTCAGCGGATTCATCTACCAAATCTTCTTTATATCTTGTCTCTTTCTCTTCTATTTTTTTAGGAAAGTTTGGTAGAATATGTTGGGCTTGCTTGGGTTAGTGGAGTCAACCTGGTAACAGATACCATCCGCCAGGGCTAGAAAGGTTTGTGATCGGTGGATCTGCTTGAGTTGGTTATCCATGGTTGACTGGTTCCATTCTTTCCTTTTCTGGTTCTTGTCGAGAGCAACTACGCCGGCTGCATTCTTCATGGAACAAAAATTTAAGGACAAATTTCCGGGTTGAGAAAGTTTCTACTCAAAACAGAGGCTCTCTATAAAGTAAATGGTCATATTCCAGTTATTTTCTTACCCTGCAGGGACTTTTACCTCTATAGCCTGAGTACTGAAACAGGATACTGCAGTATCTTCTTCTATGCAGACTTTTTTATTATTTAGTATATGGTGACCATTTATCATTTGATTCATCATTATGGTCTTCAAGTATTTTGTCAGGTTTTTGGTAATTTTAATTATTTTTCTAGGCTGGTGATGTGGAGATAAACCCTGGACCCATGGACCCACTCAATACCTGTAGGCGTCGTCAATGCCGCATGCTGTATAGTAATATTCTTGGGCTTCATGTAAACTTAAATGACTATATTGTAAATTGCAGACAATTTGACATCTTATTTTGTTCTGAGACTTTTTTATCAAGCTTTTCTATCCACTAAAGAGCTCTTAAGTTCAGGTTAAAAACAGCCTCATCTATTGAAGCATAATGATCATTAGAGAGGTCGAGGATTGGCAGTTTGCATTAGAAATGGATTTTCTGCCTCTTGGAAGCTCAGTAATAAATGTAATTGTCATGAGGTTTTAGTTGTGAAAGTATTTGGTAGGCATAGTAATTTTTACTTATTTTCAATCTATCGAAACTCTGATACCAATGATGACATATTTGACTATTACTGATAGGAAAGCTGCATTTTTGTTTGCAAGTGATTTTAAATCCCATTATAGAGAGGAGTTGAACTCTGTATCACCTACCTATCCTCATGGTTTAAGAGCAATTGACTTATCTACTGAATCTGATTGTCAGCAATTAATTCAAATGCCAACACACATATCTGGTAATATTCTAGATGTAATACTTACAGATGTTCCTGGTGTTGTTAATACCAATGAAGGGAGTCGTATTTGAACATCTTACTACACATATCTCTGCCAATATAAGAACCAAGCAACCTGTCCCTGAACTATCATTATCTCGTAAGATCTAATTGAAGTCCAAAGCTGACTGGAATGAAGTCCTAAGGCATCTCTCTATTCTTAATTGGCTCCATTTCTACCGCCAAGATGATCCTGTTAAATCTCTCAGTAATATTCTTGCTCATAAAACTGAGAGGCGTATTTCATTTAGGGCTATGGCTTTCCTCAACAAGGACACAATCATAGCTCAATAATGACTGTAAGCATGCATATCTGGATAAACAAGAAGCTTCCAATTTCTGGAAAAGGAATAGATCTGATATGTCCTGTAATAACTATGTCAGGCTCGATCTATGGCGCAAGAATTTTTTGCTCTCGCTTAGAGAGAATATAATAGTTGCACTAAAGAAACGCTCTTAGGTGCTAATCAGTCTCATAAGTGGTCGTCTACTCTTAAGTCTGGTCTCTTTGGTCGTAATGATGGCATTCCCAACTTTTTTTCAATCAGATGCGTCTCTTACTTATTGCCTAAAATATAAGGCATCACTATTTGCTAAAGTCTTCGAGGAAAGGCAAAGTGGTGTAGAGTTAAATCTCCCCAGTCCTGTCACCCTGAAGCTATGTTAAAAACAATAGCTTTTAGATCACGTGAAATTTATCAGCTAGTTCTAAACTTAGATCCTTATGGCATATTCCATTTATTTTTTATTAAAACTGCCCATTTTGTATCCTCCAAGATTTCTGTTATCTTTCGCAAGTTATCTAAGTAAGGAGAGCTCAGCTTGTGTTGGAGTACTGGTAATGTTACTTCTACTTCTAATTCTGTTTCTGCTGACCTATGTCCCTCACACTACTGCCCAATTTCCAACACTCCTATTCTCTCTAAGCTTTTTGAACGTTTGTTGGCTAAACCTTTAAATGTATTTGCTGAAAGTAATAATCTGTATAAATGTCAGCAGCTTGGCTTTTTTGAGGGTCTTGATGCTCCTGATGCTGTCCTAACCCCTTCAGACATGCTTCAAAAAGCTTTAGATTTTGTTTTTGAAGCTCGATGGTTGGACTTGATTTTGGTGGAGCCTTTGATCGAGTTACTCACAAAACACTGATTTACAAACTTAGACAGCTGGGTATTGGTGGCTCTTTTCTCAATATCCTAACTGAGTTCTTGACTTTTTTGTAGAAACGAGTCAACCTTGATGTTCCCAAAAGTATTGTTCTGGGCCCACCGTTATTCATTCTATATACACATAATATGTGGGATGGACTGGAAAACCAACTAGTTGCTTATGCTGATGATGCTACTTTGATAGCAGTTATACCTTCTCCTGTTTAAAGGCATTTGATCTCTGAATCACTAAATAGAGACCTAACAAAGATAAGTGATTGTTGCAATTTATTGGGTATGAAACTGAATGAAAACAAAACCCGAAGTATGATTGTTAGTAGATCTAAAACTTTGCACCCCAATCATCCTTCTCTTATCATAAATAATTTTGTATTAAACGCTTGTGTATGTTTTAAAATTTTAGGAGTTCTGTTTGACAGCAAGTTTACCTTTGAACAAAATGTGCGCTCTATTTTTTCATCTGTTGCCCAAAAGATTGGTTTACTTACGAAACCATATAGAATTTTTGAAGATATTCCTGTTATGCGGAAGTGTTTCAACTCGTTCATACTTTCTTGTCTGAAGTATTGTTCTCCTGTCTGGTCTTCTTATGCAGCCTCTCATCTTAAGCTACTGGACAGTAATCTGAGAGCTTGCAAATTTTTAATTCCTGATCTTCAGGTTGACAAGTGGCACTGCCACTCTGTGAGTTCACTGTTATGCTGTATACGATACATCATAATCCTAACCATCCTTTGTACAGTGAACTTCCTGATCCTTTTCGTCTAGCTTGGTTAACTCGAAATGCCACTATTGCAAATAGCCAAGCTTTCACTGTTGGGAGATGTAACACATCTCATTACTATAGATGCTTTATTCCAACAACTACTAGGCTATGGAGTGATCTACCTAGTCCTATCGTTAAATCTCATGAACTTCAAAAGTTTAAAACTAGTGATCATTCTTTCCTTCTTAGGCGTTAAGTGTGCATGATTTAGGAGCGACATAAAAAACACTAGCTGCGATGGCAGACAACGTTATGTTCCCTTAAACCGTCTCTCATCTTATTTGCTTTCACCTTGAAGAGCTTTCATAATTTATCTTATGTAATTTGAGTGAGGATTAGTGCTGGTTTTGTCTCACAATTATTTTCAGCAATCCGTAAATGTCCAGGAACTCAAGAAAAGATAACCCTGATATCCTCACTGCTCGCGGCAGCATTGCTATCACTAATATCCCATGGAAATTACAACACCCTGTGAGTCGATATAAATCACAATTTAGGCTGGGCAGATTCACAGCTGGTATTATTTACCCTGTAAAGTTGCTTAGTGGGCAGAACGAGAGCTATATTGAGCTCTCGAAAGTCTTCGTGGATGATTGGCGTCTAGCCTCGGCATAAGCATGGTCAGGATAGACTGAAATGCAATCAGAGCCGTTGGCAAATCAAGAAAACGCCGGACACGGCATCAAACGCTCAATGCACTTTGGATGGCGCAGAGCAAGTTGCCTATCCCAACAAATTGATAAGAAGGCTATCTTTAGTGAATGTTCTGATGGCACCTGTCGCCGAACTGAGATCAGTGTGGTGTTTCGAGTCCACTGCCAACAATTCATAATTGGTTGCAGATGCGTAAACTCGCATCCGTATCTTAGCATCTATCGAACAAACAAGCTATAAAAAAGAAAAACAGTACCTAATCAATAACTTAAGTGATGAATGTGATGGAATAAAGAATGACCATGCTGCAGTGAAAAGAGTCACAAAGGATGCGAATATGGGCCTGGCAAGTGAGGCGTCGGTCAAAAACAAGACTAAGAAGGCGCTGTGATTCTACCACAACCATGCGAGACTCATCTAACAGGTCTAGGTAGGAGTAAAGACGTAGATGGGAACAGAAGAACACTGTCTTAGCTTAGAGCAGAGGAAAGCGAAACCTATGCTCTTTGGGATAGTGAAAATCTGATACAGAGCTGACTCTTAAAAGTTGCACCAAAAAAGATTGAAATATTGTAGAACGTAGGGAAGGAAGCTCTATGATAGTGTATGCCCATGTGCTGCTTAAATTTTCTACAGATCATAAAACACCGTTTCTAACTGCTAACTATGAAGGAGGGCTCATGGATACCATTGCAGCTGTGGTAATTTCCCATCTACGCAAGATGCACTACTCCAACTGGATAATGGTATCTACGAGGCCTTGTTGCCGATCGGTGTTTTAGTCCTTATTCTAGAACAGCGTTTCTCAACCTTTTTGGGAATAACACGCCCTGGGACATTAAATCTTTTGATTTCGCCCCCTCTGCCAACAGAATTTCATCGTTCATAAGTTACCAGACATTTTTATTATAAATAAAAGTTAGAAAAATCTGTTTTAAAAATTACCTCAATATGTTTAATGAGATGGTTGACTTTGGTGCTTTTATGCTAACTTTTGCACCCTAGATTCCATCCTACTAAGAAGTAACCTTAAATCTGCTCTTTTTGTGATTTGCAGGTGGTTTCTTTGTTTTATAAGAAGTCGAGTAACTGCACTAAGCAAGCGTTCAACCATATATGGAGATGGGAAAGCTATGAAATATATTTTAATAGCTTCCCATAGTTTTGGATACTTTTGAGGAATTTATTTTTGCAACCGGGATTCCTGCTATGATTGCTTGAATAGAGGCTTCAGTTCGAAGTCATTTTTTAAACCAATTAATTCTTCTTGCATTGCAAGATTAGTTTCATTTGTATAAGCATCTATAAATGGGTTTTATCAGCCATAAATAAAAAAGGTCATCATCCAATATGGAATTATTAGTCTCATCATAATCCAGTTGATTTAGATTTGGAAACAGAGACAGATTCTTACGATCAGTATTATTCTTGAAGAAGGAAAGTTTGTCCAAGAAAGCGCCAATTTTATATTTTGCTTTGATAAGAGTTACATCACAGCCTTGAAATTGCAAATTCAGATCGTTGAATATGCTGATGATATCTGTTAAATAGGCAATATCCTTCTTGTAAGCTAAGAGTTAATCACTCAAATGACCACATTTATTCTCTCGGAAAAATTTAATTATTCTGTTGAAAAGTGAATAAAATCGCTTTAAACAGTTTCCTTTTGATAACCACCTCTCTTCGGTATGTAAAAGGAGGCGATCAAATTATTCATCATTGTTATCACATAGCTGTCGAAATATTCTGGAATTGAGGGGATGGCATTTTATTTTATTTACTGATGTAATTATACCGTTAAGAGATTTATGAAGCCGATCACTAAGGTTCCTAGCAACCAGATGTTGTCGATTAATCACGCAATGTATTGTAAAAATACCGGACACAACTTGCTTTAAAAATGCAAGAAACCTTTATTCTGTCCTGTTAATGCTGAAACTCCGTCACTCGGGCAAGCAATAATATTGCTCATTCAGAGATCTTTTTATTTGAAAACCTTTTCACTGCAGTAGAAAGAGATTGACTTTTAGTGTTTTTTTCACGTTCCTTTGCAAAGAGCAGTTCTTGCTCAATTTTTTTTTAATCTTTAATAAAGCGAATAAATCTTAAAAGTAGTGCTTCATTGCCTGGTAGTGTAGACTCATCCAATTGTAAACTAAATTGCTAGAACTTAATTGTATCGCAGAGAATTTCTTTAATTTCTTCGCCCATTTCGTCAACTGTCCTTTCAACAGTATTATTACTAAATGAAATCACTTTGCCAATTGTGCTTGGTGAAGGATGATGTACTACTGTATGCAAGACTTCCTCTATATCTGGCAAAATCAGTTCTTTGCAATTGTATGAGGCTTCCCAGACCTGACAATCATTTTGGAAATTTTTTAGGAACAAACAATTCCGTCGTCGTATTTTGGGGATCGTTTTGTTATAAAGAACCAATGGTTTTTCTGTTGGCAAAATCTGTCTGGTAAAGTTTGAAAATTTGACAAATTCTCTTTTTCTTTATGAGGATGAATCTTCTTTAAGTGATAAGAAAGTCAGGATGGTTTCATGGTCTCGTTAGAGAACTCTTTCTCACAGAGAAGGCATATTGGCAGTTGGTTGTTATTAGGATAACGAATAAATCTAAATTCAAAATGTTCAACACTATATTGTCTGTACTCTGTACTTTCGTTTTGAGCAGTTTTCATACAGGATTAAGGGTACTTAGATACGGTCACTATAATTAAAATAGATCAGTAAATGGCAAACCCAAAATTTTACCACTAATAATGATTGCAAGGAACACGCCTAACTCACAACTAAAACAATCGGGCACAACAAACATAAAACTGGAAAAAGTGAAAACGGCAAAAAATATGTGTTAGCTAGATGATAATTAAGTTTGCATATAGTTATTGAAGTTATAAAGAAAACTACCATTCCTACTACTTGCATTTGTCACAATATAGGTAAATGTAATATAAAAGATTACAACATCAAAACTTATGTGAAAACTATTGCAAAAAAGCACTAAATAATTAATATCACGCAAAGGAACAACACTTCCAGACACAGAACTTGCGGGTAAACTAACAGCAATCCAAAACAGACGTGGAACCAAAAGAGTGTGGGTGTTATGTATGTATATGTTTTATATAAGTACAAAACGGATCAAGTTTAAAGCAACAATAACAAGTTGAAGCTTTGTGTACTTATTTTATACATGTACACATCGAAACTCAAGCATGTTTTGCATTATTAAAGAAGTTATAGCAAACTATAAGTCAGCTATCAGAGGTTTATTAAAACGTCATCAAACAAACTTCAGTAAAATTTGGCATCAAACACATCACCAGAAACTAAATGCCACGTGAAGAAGTATCAACAACTAGTCGTACAATACTGTTAATACAATGCGTTTATATTAGTAAGCTAAGAAGAAATAATTTCACTAACACAATTATCGACATTAATTTTTTAATGGCCACAGAGTTAAAAGGTAATCAATTTTCAAGAATTATGACTTTCAAGATTGCTAATTTGGTAAGCATGCAGGGCAACGCCAACTGTGCGAGAAAACTAGCATACAAACATATATATATATCACTGACATCCAAAAGAATTTTCTGTAGAATTCTATCAAATTTCTGCAATTCTGCAGATTTTTTTCTTTCCATAGAATTGTAATTTTTCTATAGATTTCTACATGTCGGACAGTTAGGTATGCTATAATAATTGAATAATATTTAAACTTGATATGGTTAACATTGAATAAATGACAACGCCCCCTAAGTGAAGGAACATCTTACAGCGCCCCCTTTTACCTCAACAACGCCCACATTGGGAATCACTGTACAAGAGTATATTCTGGAGTTGCTCAGGGTAGCTTTCGAGGGGGCTTTGCTTTTATATTATATACTAGTGGCATTTGGTTTAATATTACTAATCAAATTCTAGCAGCTCCTGATGACACTTCTATCTATGATCATGTTCCATCTCCTGCAATGAGATTGAGTGTTGCAGACAGTCTCACTGAGGATTATAAAAAAAATTAATTCCTGGTGTCTTCAGTGTGGTATGGAATTGAACCCTAGTAAGTCTTTCTAGATCTCTCTTACCTGAACATTCCAATTTGTTAATAAATAGAGCTTTGATTAACAAGGCTGACCAGTTCAAGCTCTTGGGAGTAACTCTAGTTTTGAAAATCACTTTTGAAACGCATCTAAGATACATGTTTTGGGATATTTCGCAGAAATTGGGCATTCTTTGTAAATCTAAGAAATTTATGAGGATAATGTTGTTCTTCGCAAGTGTTTCATTTCTTTTATTCTACCTCATTTTCAATATTGCTCTGCTGTATGGAGTTTTGCTGCAGACTCTCATCTGAAATGGCTTAATAGTTCCTTTAATTCTGTAAATATTTACTAGCAGATTTGAATTTATACATTGGGTATCGTAGAGATGTTGGAGCTCTTTATATTTTATTTAAAGTAGTGAATGATGTGAATCATCCTCTGCATAAATTTTGGCCGGGATTTTATCAACCAGCCAGAGTTACTATGTATTCTAAGACTGTAAATTCCATGGTATTCGAAATTAGTCGTCATTCTACATCTTAATTTTCTAAGTGCTTTTTACCGAGCATATGTAGATTGTGGAATATCTTGCCCACAAATATCGTAAATGGTCCTACGCTTGATAAGTTTAAAAGATTGACTAATGTCTTTTTGTTGCGTAACCGTGGGGCTGTTTAATTATTTTTCCTTTTCATTCTTGCTGTGCTTTGACCTGCACTGATACCTTTTGGTGGTATAATTTCCAAAATCTTCAGTGTGGCTCTTTGCATGGTATATAGGAGTATAATAATAATGGGTAAAAGGAGGTCCATAAAACAAATGAATTTGAAAGCGTTCAAAACCATAAATGTCATCGAACACCTCCCGTACACAATCAGGCTGTACGTCCGGAGAGCACAATAACGGAGCTCGACAAGAAAACGAAGCTGATCTTAGAATGTGATGCTTGTATTCATCCACACTTAGAATAGAGATATACAGCTATTCAAGAGGTAGGCAATGACTGCCCTTGAGATGGATCCTGTACTCATCCCGAAGAGGGTGCCTTCCTTTCAAGTCCTCGATGAGGAGAAACTAACTCGTCAAACGTGCCACGACACGGTGGAAGTTTGCCTCATCGAAGTCAACTAACTGTGGAATATACGCTGAAAAAAGTATACATCCCATCACGTGTAGCTACAATGTCACTCATGAAGAGAGATATTTAAAGCAATTAAAATAATGGCGACCTCATGCCGGGTGTAAATCACGTATCTTCCCACCCGGCCTTTCAGTGGTAGTGGGTTTGGAAAATCCTTACACACGGGAGAGTGGGCCCTAGGGGACACGCTCTTTAAATGGTCTCCTATTTGCAAATAGCTAATCGGTTTTCCAAGAAGAGAGGTACCTCACCATCTCCTCCCAGAGTTGGTCCGGATTCAAAGGCAATTCCATTGAATGAACAATTCCTTCCTTTCAGGCGCGGATCCATGGAGGTAAGGAAAGCTAAGGGGCCTAAGGCCCACCCAAATTTCAGACCGGCTTATGTTTATATTTCTCTTTTAAGTCATACTTGTATTCTTCTATTCAGAAAGAGTTATGTAATAATATAGAATATATGAAAAGTTTTTAAAAACATTGCGATCAAATGTATCTTATATGATACTTGTCTAAAATACAAGTAAATCTCAAAAATATTATATTAAATTCAGTATTATACCATAGATGACGTACGAAAACTAGAATTAGGCACAAATCATCATTTTCAGATGTGCGGAAAAATTCTGATCAGAGAGAATTAGTGAATACTGTTATGTATTATCAATGCCGTGTAAGATAACCATTATTAATTATTACACAGACCTGCATTTGAAAAGATTTTATGTTTCTCAGGATTTCTTTGTGGTTTCTTAATGAATCAAACCTCCTGAGCTCAAAAATAAATGTATTTTTGTTCAATCAGGTCAGATTTTCTTAGTACAGCATATACCATTTTCATTGAGATTACCTCATTTTTCCTGAAAATTTTTTTCAAAAACCATTTTCTTTATCTAATAATGCATTATTATTGTTATATCATAGAAAGAAGAATAAACGTATGTAAACTATAATCCTTTTAATAAAACAAAAAAATTAAAGAATGCAACTTAAAAAAGAAAATAATTCGAATTTCCAAGAAAAGACGCCATTAACAATTTTCGTTTGTGCCTCTCATCTGGTGCATCACGCTTCAAACACCAGCAGTAGTCAGCAAGTATGTTTACGCCACATTTACCAATGTACCTGGATTCCATTATTTTTATGTCCTAGTGGATTCATTTGCCCTGTTCTTCACTATAATCCCCGCAGTTGTCGGGAAAATAATCCAGATGGGACGGTAAAAAGTGTATCTTTATAGACATTCGAGCTCCCAAATGTTTGAGACTAGTTAAAAGTTGATTGACCTGAGCAACATAATCTGGGCTTCTTTTTTCCCTAGAAGATTGTTGACTAGAGATTTGAAAGCTTTCCAGGCATCTTTTTATATGTGCGCCATTGATGCCTCAAACTGCTGATCTCTCATCAAGTTCCTGATCTGAGGTCCATCAAAAATTCCCGCATGGAGCTTAGCGTCACTGATTTGTGTAAATTTTTGAAGAAGAAATTTGAAAGCTTAGACTTCTTTATTAAGGGTTTAGACATTATTTATCATTATACCAAGGGAAAGAAGCAGTATTTTGTGAGTCGGTACTGAAGGTTCAGTTATCACATTGTTTGATCCAATTCTAAATGCTTCTCGTGGAGGCCAAACCTTCTTCTTATAGTGCATACTAGCTGCACGACTATCCTATAAACATAGGAAACAGGGATGCTTCGTGTTAACTGTTTGCATTCCAAGTATAAGAGACACTACCTGAAGATAAATTTAGCAGGGTATGTAAATTCAAAGTGTAATATTTCTAAAACAAATTCAAAGTAATATTTCTTAAAACAATAAGAATATGAATGCTCGTATGTACTGAATAATCATATATGCCGATGCATTAAATCATTGTATTGGAACTAATTGCATATATCTACATCTTATTTTGAGTTATATTGTATAACTTCTCAATTAGAATAAATTCCCCACTAACCGGAAAGGATGCATTAACCTATAGGGACACACTTTAACAAAAAAATATAACTAAAAAATGACTCATGATTTCCAGATTTGCATTCTTGTAAAATGTAAGTTGACTAAAATGTGTATACAAGTATTAACAATTAAAAATAAAAATGTCAATATCAAAGAGCTTAGAAATGTCAAGGGTAAAATGATCTTAACTTTAAGTCACTACATATCGTCCAATTGTGGGTAGAGTAATTTATTGCATCCAGCATTTTTTTCATATTTTAATAACTTTCAGTATATGAACGGAAGCTATCTTGTTACCAATATTTAGTAACACAGCTTTTAAACTTCTACTGGAAGAATCTATGTAAAGTCTCCATTCTAATGGGTTGTTGGGAATTCCAAGGGCCCCAATAAGTCCTTTAATATTGGTGCAGTATACTAAAGAGCTCGAAGAATACTGTAAAAAATAGCTTCGAAACTCGTGTTTACTATTTCTGTACCAAAAAATGTTGTTTCTTTAGCGAGAAGATTACTTTCACGAGATCGAGTGCCAAGAAGTAGTGCATTCTTCTTTGAAAGCCCTAGTTTCCTGGTCAGGTCATTTAACTGAACTTGAGTGAATGGTCTTGCGACCAAATCATGTGTGGAAATCTGATTGACCCAAATGTATCATAATCTTGATCAACTTCCATATTTATCTCTTCATGGACCTCTATATGTTCAGTGAGAGAAGGTATAGGGATTTTTAGACCATCGGGCAGGGGTTTTATGGCCAAAGGAACATCCGGATATACCACAGTATGTTTATTCTTCTTATTTATACTTGTAGAAAATATAATTGCATATTACATAAAGGAATTGATTTGGAGTTGCAGATAGTACATAAATGTTTAGTAAAGGAGATATTCATGCTGAAGTGAACTATGTTAGTTTTTAATTTTATGCTAAGTCTTTGCATAATAATGACATTTTCAGGAGCCAGTATAATACAGAAAGCTTAAATACTTGATACAATGCTCACTGTGGAGAAATGGCTACATTAAGCCTCCTGGAGGAGTATAGGTACATTCAAGCCCCCCTCCCTTCATGTGGAGAAGCGTGGGAAAGGTAGCCGGCGAAAATGCTTACCATGTGTGATCTCCTCGCCGCTGTGGGCAGTTGGAGCTAACATATGTTTGAAGGCAACCACCTAAGGTCCTTAAACGACGCTCTAACGATCGTATTACCTACGAGACCCATAAACCCGTGGTTAGGAAAAAAAACGGTGCGAGTCAGAAGGCCCGCCAGGTAGCGGTGCGGTTGCGAGCCTATAATTTGCGAGCTGACTTGGGCACCCCAGTGCCACCTCAGGAATTCTCGCTCTCCCCAGATGCTAACTCTCCATTCGCTCCCCCCCCCTTTTGCATCTGTGGCCTGGTCACTTCCCCCTTTAGATGGGGCGGCAATCCGCCTATATATAAGCCCCGCAAAGAAAGAGAAGGGGATTATCAGAAGTCGATAGGCTAGAGGTGGATTAGTTCGTGAAGATCGATCCATCGGCTAGACAAGAACATTATCAGAAGTCGATACGCTAGAGGTGGATTAGTTCGTGAAGATCGATCCATCGGCTAGACAAGAAGATTATCAGAAGTCGATAAGCTAGAGGTGGATTAGTTCGTGAAGATCGATCCATCGGCTAGACAAGAAGATTATCAGAAGTCGATACGCTAGAGGTGGATTAGTTCGTGAAGATCGATCCATCGGCTAGACAAGAAGATTATTAGAAGTCGATTCGCCAGAAGAAAGATTAGTTCGTAAAGATCGATCCTTCAGCCATACAAGACTATTTCCGTGAGAAACGATAGGATCAGATTGAGAAAATCGATCCCCCCCTTTCAGGGCCGTATTAACCTAATTAGTCAAGTTTTATATCGGTGCCATACCGAAGAAGCCTTTTCCGTCTGCAAAGAAGCCCGACTGAAGAAAAGCAAAGCCGCTCACACTCGAGTGATTCTCACATCTCAAGCAATCCCTCTACGAAAATTTCAACCAGCGACCACCACACTTCAAAGCGAGAGATAAGTCCTCCAGCGACATCCGGCAATCCCTAATACCTACCTGTAAGTTAACAATAACATTTATATCTCTATTGCGATAGTAGAAGTTTAGTACGTCCCACGTTTTAAAGGAGAGTAGAAACCATTATTCTTGAACCTAGGTCATATGTGTTTGTAGATGACAGTACATTAATTTAATGTTTTATGCTAAACAAATAGGGTCGTGATAAAAATACTAATTGGCAATTGGTTTGTTTATTGGAAGCCTACTTGTTTATGTGTTGTCATTGTAAAATCTTTGAGGCCAAATATAAAAAATGCTTTTACTGTTGGTTTGTAATATTTAATTTAAAATACATGTTTATTTTTGGTAGATTCTGGTGTTTTCTCTTATCCTTATGTGTTTAAAAATAGCTCTTCCTTAAGGACTAAACCACTAAAATAGCACTCTTAGAACAAAGCCTACTTCATCATAGAAGTAACTCACGCCCCTTAAAGCATACCGCTACTAAAAGGGTGTCAAAGCGTAGAGTGATCAAAGCCAAGGGTCATTCTACGACACTCACCTTTAAGATTTGTCATGCAAAAATTGCAGTCCGTAGTGTGGTCCTTGCCCTCTCCCCACACTAGGGGAACACCAAAAAAGAGAAGCTTCTGTTCGCCCTGACTCCAGCGTTTTATACCTATGTAGCATCCCATGTAACAGATATGTTGTGCAAAACTTTTATCTGCATCTCCTAGCCTCACTCCAAAATATGCATGATACAAAGATTTAATTACAGGAGAAATTGTACTTTGCTGCTCGGAAAAAGTCACTTTGCCGCAAACATAGCAAAATTTGTCAGAGCTCTTCTTACATTTTCTGTTCATTTTTAACTCTACCACCATTATTATTATTATTCTTATTATTATAATGCTAAGTAATTTCTAACCGGCAAAACTATAAACTTGTTAACATAATCACTTAAAATGTATACAAAATTTACTGCGAATACAGTAGTGCAAAAACTATTGAAACTTTGATGTAATATAGGACATGTATAAACTATAAGGTTATTATCACCTCCTATATCGGAAAAACTGGACATGATAGAGAAAAACTGATTCCCGATTCGGAATAAGGAGGTCAATTTTATTAGGAAACCCTACAGAAAACCTAAGGTACACTTTTGACGCAGACCAGTGTTATCAATGCCCATTTCTTAGACTCGTCAGAAGGAGGGATTCAGGATAGTCGCCGCCCCCCCTCAAATTGTTATTCTGGATCCGCCACTGCTTTTTGTCTTAGCTTGAGAGTTATGCTACGCTCAACTTGAGTTAAAGTACTCAAGGGAATAGGCGTAGCCTTCCTGGAGATAGTGCAACAGCGCCTTCAGCGCTGTTGCACTGTTTCCACTGTTTGCACTGTTGTACTTATACTGGTTCTTGAGATCAGGATAAGTTCCAAGAGCAGATCTAACAGTTATAATTCACCTTAGTAAATCTTATCAAACCAATTTAAATCATCTGCATGAAAGGCCTATGGAGTATTACGGGCACATCTGGCTTTTATTACAAACTACATAAACATCACCTCACAATTCCATAATGGGATGATGTCGACCGTAAGACAACGCGAGACATCGACAGACTTTAGTGTCATAAATGATATGAAAAAATGTTTTCTTCTTTTGCGACCAATATTCAGCATAATAAAAACAGTTAGGCTCACCTACGCCTTCAATGAGATAGAGGGAAGCGCTTCAATTTTCGGTGCCTCAAATCCATCAGAATGTTGACTGAAGTGGTTCTAAGAGAATTCCTCTTTGTCGATGTCTACGTTCCTGGCAACAACTCAGAAAGGGGTAAAAACACCATAAATCACTTCTTGCGAGCATTGGAAAACCTTGTTTATTACCAATATCACAAAGAGAACTCAAGTGATGTATCAACCGGCAAAAGGGAAGGTCTCCCGAGAACCATACTTAATAGTAAATAGTCACACGCTCATGGCAGCAAAAATTTCACTTATCTTGCTAGCAAACTATCTAGATCTATAAAAAATGGTATTCATTCTATATTGTAGAGAGCCCAACTACGATGGAATGACCTATTTATAAGGATGCCAGGCAAGATTAAGAGGTTAAAGGAGACCCTAAAACAGTCTCTCAAGGCTTGCGTTATTAAAATTTCTAAAGAGGAATAGCAGGGCTTAGACTGATCTATTTGACTGAGCAACATCAAGATCTGAGGGGAACATTGCAACCGTAAAGGGCTAATGGACCCCTAAACTTATCTATCTCACCAGTGCTCCGAGTGTGGCAAAGGCTTCATGGTGAGAATGGAATCTCAAGCGAATATGAAACACAAAGAGTAAAGAAGTTGTGATCCCTATCAACTACGATTGAGGAACGACGAAGGCGATGTTTTGCAAGCGGATTTTGACTAATCGCAAATATAATATCGTATTAATCGTAAATGGCGATTCTCGTGGATATGTGTGACTAGGCACCATTTATTTTAAATTTATTTCTCGATAAATTAAGCTAATTAGAAATTGAATAGTATAATTATATAGCAAAACAGGGGATTTCCGTTAAATTCTGATCGCAATTAAAACAATATAAATCTAAAGAAGATGGTTCTAGAATTATTTACTAGATATGGTAACTAAGGCAACCAACACGAAATATCTATATGAAACTTAGTCATTGGGCTCTACAGGCAAACTTGTAATCTTGCTCTATCTAAATTTAGCAAAACATCAAATTATAAATTATAGTTTTTGGCATTATTTTGTCAGTACCCATGCTATAGAATCTGCATGAGCATGGAATCATAACCATTAGTATCACTACCTGAATAAGATGGATAAATAGCGCAAATTAGTGTCAAGTAATAAATAGTTGATACATACAATTAGAGGATCTTATGACAGGAGAATTTAAGTAGAATTCAGATTTCACTGATATTAGATAATGAAGTTTAATTGGAATAATCATATATTAGTAATGCTCCAAATGATAAAGAGTATCGATTGTTTTCTTAGTGTAAAAAGAATAAAGCTCAAATTTTGAAAAGTAATATAGAGCCATCATTTCCCTAATGATAAGAACTGTGGTAACAAATTGATGGTTATTATATGAGGCACTATGTTATTATGAATGCTATCAGCAAAAGGTTTCTGCCCTTGTGGAAGTTCGTGAATAATATTGGTAATGATTTATGATGTCAGGAAAGGCAATAATGATACATAATAAATGAAGCTCTACTTTACACCATTCAGTGAAAAAATGTTTAACTCATACAATTATTCCCATACAAACATATGTATATCATTATGACGATGTTGGTCAATTTCCAATCACTTATGAAAAGAAAGATCATCATTAGCAATGCCCTAAAGATTGCCTATTTATAAAACATAATAAATGAAATAGTTTTTCCACCATGATAAAAGTCAGGAATTGGTATATAATTTCCATTTAAAATAATCAAAAAAGAAAATTATAAACGTTTAAAGTGGTCTTCCTCTATTCCAAAATTATGGTGTAATCTTCTTGATGTTACTTCTGAGCAACATTGTATAAATTTAATAAAAATTTGAAATGTACTTTTCTCTTCTTTAGACATTTAATCTCTTGTTAGAAGAGAATAAAATATTGTTTTACTCATTAAAATGAATGAGATACATATACTATAAAATGCAGTTAATTCTTAATAAACATTTGATACATAAAATGCTCACGTGACCACGTAAGCACCTTAAATTATTTATCGACACCCAACTCACGCTTATAGCTACTAACGACAATGCTGGAAACTAGTATCGACTCTATGGTATCACTATCAACCACTTTGGCCAACCAGGGTATATTCAAATTCGTCACTTTTCTTATATAATGAAATATAATCATCGTCAGTTAAAGGAAATTAGATATTTTGTATTAACTAGGCCCATTCATTTCTTGATAAATTTTCATTACTTTTATTTCTCATTTTTCATGGAAATTTTATTGATTATTTGTTCCTTTTAGTTCATTAAAGAGAATATCTCTCACTTAATTATATTCTACTTTTACTTTTTACCACACTACTACAGAAAAGAAAAAAGAATGAATAATTATAAAAAGAGTTAATGTTCAGAATAATGAAAGTAAAGAAAGTTTATACCTCAAATTCCTCGAAATTTTAAAGCGTTAGGTATAATAAATGTGGTAGGCCACATTCCTTGTGAAAATTGCCGGGGAAATATACATAGCTCATAATTATTGCCTTAGAACAATTTGCTCTCTTCTTCCGTATCCTATTTTCTCTGAAGGGATGAGATGGTTGTCATTCGAAGCATGACTCTGGGGGAAGAGAATTTAGTGAGTAGTGTATAAAAACAAAGAGTTTGGAGAGAATTAAACAGAGTAGGTTTCCTTAATTTTTCATATTCACCGAAAAAATTCCACTTGATCAGTTGTTAATGTAGGACGTCGGGTTTGTTGTTGTCCGGACTCCGAAAGTCCGTCCGTCTGACTGTCAGAAGTTGGGCTGGTTTCATTCTTTCTTTGCCAGAAACTGTGAATTTTATTGTCTAGGAAGTATCGATGATTGTCATAGGAAACATTTTAAGAAACGATTTCAAAGCATTTTTTCCGTTTTAATAATATATGAGAAAAAAGTTCACACCTGAAACCTCGCTCTCATTCTATATACATTGACCTCACTAAACAAAAATATAATTGTTTGAATCTATCAGATTATTGTTTCCTTTCATGGAAGCTATGGGTAATGATAATTATTTTGTTCTTCTCCGTAGTCCATTTTGCATATGTTGAGACCAAGATGCAAAGAGCTACAACTCGACCAGAAGCTACAAAAATATACTGAAATTAAGTAAAACACAAGTAAATTTCAGTAGACATTTTTTAATGAGAAGAAAATACATTGGACTATTAATTAGAAATCAAGGACGACATAAGTGGCCTTGTCATAAGTGTTGCTCCAAGTTCATCCCTTATGAAAGACCTACAGTATTCGGCAATCATGGTGATGTCCCATTGATTTGATACCTTTCTTCAATTGTTCGGGCATCCTGATGGAACCTTTCTCCTCGTTAATCACTGTAATCACCATAATTTCTATGCAAAATAATCCAAGTAAGAGGCAAAAAAAATGCAATTTTATGCACACACGGGCTCCCGTTTTCTCAAAGCTTTCCAAGAAACTAATATCGATTGGCTTCTTACTGGGCAATTCGTTGCTTTTCAGAGAAAGTTACTAACAATTAAGTTTAAATCAATCCAAGCTTCATTTTCCAGTAGGCTGGAACGAACTTAATGTTTGATTTTAAGGTATATAATAAAAAGGAAAAGAAACTATAATAATGGAAGAAATTCTTTTGATTTTTATCAAATACCCTTGCATCTTTGTATAAAGCATTCTTTAACAAAGAGATTCCGTTGCAGACCTAATACAAAGAAAAAGAGAAAATTGCATTTCCTGAGTTGAGTGGAGAGAATTCCTGTTCCCTTTGAACGAATTAATACCTAAAAGTGGTATTACTTTCATTTTCCTCAAGTATTACGTATAGACTTCAATCTTCCCCGTTATTTTCACCGACTAGCACAGCAAAATCAATCACCAGGTAAGTCTCAGCTACAGTTTGAAAGCAAGGTAGAGACCATGATAGTAGGCCAGAAAAGAAGGAGGCGTTTATCGACCACGAGCATGAAACCAAAAATGGACTGCTACTAATGATAGGACTATTTCAGTAGGGTGACTGAGGAGTGTGCGGAAGTGTAGGAAAGATAGCAATAGGAATAAATTGGGAGAGCTTCCCAATAGAGGAAAAATAACTAATAATTAGGGAGACGGAATTTTTTCACAGAAAGAATAAAACATAAATGAGAGGCAAAAAATATTTTGAAGCACTAAGGCGCTTCGGAAAATTGTAATTGGAGTGTAAAAGAATTGCACTTTAAGGAATGGGGTAGCCCCCAAACAGAACAGTCGAACAGTTGTCTAAACCTTGTACTGAGATATGAAAATTCTAAAGCTACTTGATAAATCGCAGCCAACTTTAAGGCATATTTCAGGTTTTGTAGAGCAGAGGAGTGGATGTAAAAACAAGTCAAATGATTAAAAACAGGAAAATCAGAGAAGATCAAATTCACAAAAGAAGAGAAGAAGAATAGTCACGAAAGGAGAAGAAACCTCATCTTCTGACATTTATTATGATAAATGGTTTGAGTCTTTGCAACAACAGAAAACAACATCATACAATACCAACAATGGCCATTGAAGCAGATCGGTATTCTGTGTCAAATAGAGCTGCGGCTGCAGCCCGATTTGACTATGGTATTATATATTCAGAAGACCGCTCTCATGTAATTGACCATTACAAATTCTGGAGGGCACAGCCGAAGTTAAGGACGAATTTCACCGAATCTGAATTTCAGGGAGATAAGAAAATTACTGCTTTGTTATTTCATGGTAGGAGAGACAAAAATAAAAAGAAGAAAGGGAACAAATAGTATGGAGAAAAAGAAATTCAAGACCACTATGTGCTTTTAGGAGAACCTGGTACTGTCTATTTAGATTATCTTACTATTGAACTAGGAACAGGTGAAGGCATTGCAGATGGACTGATAAAATGGCTTGTTGAAAATGATATTAAAGATCAGATAAAGGCAGTGGCAGCTGACAGCAAGGCAACTAGTACGGGCTACAAGAATGGAGCCAGAAGAGGGCTGGAAGGTCAAATACAATGTCCTTTACAGTTGATCAACTGCAGCTTGCATCTAAATGAGCCACCTTTGAGGAAACTGTGCGGAAAATATATTGCTGCAACAGAAAGTTAAACTCAATGGAAAGGAACACTTGGTAGAGCCCTAACCACTTGTGAAACCCTACCAGTATCACCAAATGGCTTTCAATGTATTGCTAAAGGAGCTCCTCTTCCAGAGGTAGATGTGAAATGAGCTTAGTCTGGACCAAACTTACCTGTAAAGAATTACAGTGCTATTAACATTATTGTAATTAACGATGATCTCTTACATATGAAACCAAGGCCAATATCTTATGCAAGATGGCTCACCAGTGCCAGCAGATTATTTTGACTTTATGCGGTGACATAAAAACCTAGCAATGACTTGTATGTTCTCAAAAGGTTTGTCGTGTGTCCTTATGGTCTCATTTGGTTTCACATCAAATTCTCTCTGAAATGCACAGAGGGATCTAAACATCTCCTGGAAGACATCATTCTTCTACAAATACTCCAAACTCCAAACTCCCAGTGAAGCTATAGCATGTAAAACAATCCAAAGGTATTCTTACTTAGCTCATCTTGAAAACGTCCTTTTCGCAATGCTGGCACACGTGATCAGAAGAACAGGAAATTAGCTATTGACAGAATCAAGAAGATCCGAGTAGTTACTGTGTATGAGGAGAGATACGTAATTTCAGCCAATTTCACCCAAAATAGATAAGATTGCTGAACCTAACATACGAGTATCTACCACCCTCTGAAGAGGAGTACAGGTTTGAGCCACCACTTACAATACATCTATCTAATGTGAACATGCAATTATTGTCGACAAGCCACTATCTATTAATATTCCATGCAATTCTCAAGGTGTGCAGTGGTGTGTGGGAATGGTGAGGGAAGCTTCTGGAGAAGTTTTTGTAAAAGGAGCAAGAGATAGCTACATTCGGGCAGTACAAAATCCAGGGAATTCATAACATCGTTTTAGACAAAGCATGATATTAATGTACCAGCTGACAAATAGTATGTAAGGATAACCTACCACGCGGCTTACGACCCATTTGTAACTTAAGTCGTAACTCCGGGGAAGTGCGGTTCGATAAATTACTACCCAGCTTACGCCGTCACGACTTGAAACCATGGGTTGACGACCTGAAAGCCGGCGTGGATTTCGTAACATAGGCGCTCATATTGACTGATATAAATACGAACCCCTTAACTCGAGGAAGAGAAGGCCGATCTGGAGTTCCTAAATGGGGAAACTGCTGATAGCTATAGACCCCTCCCAGCATCTACCGCTATTTCCTCTGTCGTTGCACCAATTGCAAGCTCCCAATATACTCATTTCTCTCGCTCTCACCGAGAGGTTGGAATACGTCTTGGCTCGTTACAACTCTCTCCGTTAATTGCATCACTACTTCCGTGACAGGTATTTGGAATATTTCTTTTCATCTTATGCCCGATTTTTAGGTTTTCGTTGTTGAGACCTACATCTATTTATAAAGGACGTAAGACAGGGAGGGGGGGTCTGTTCATGTACCGATTATCCGGAGTAGCAGTGTTTATTTTGTAACGACGTGCTATCGTTGGTGGTTTAATTCTGTCACATATTTAATGCACCCGTTTGTGCACTATATTCATTTGATACGTTTGAATTTGATGTTACGCATTTGTGCACTGTATTTATTTAACCGATTTTTATCTAATGTCACCCTTTTGTGCACTATATTTATTTAATGCATTTGAATCATTCATTTTATTATTATATACTCACAGATATCTAAGCGCCTTTCTGTGGACCTCTTTATTTCTTGTTTTGGGGGCCAAAAGAACTTTGTTCCTTGTTTTTCCTTCACAAGTGGCGACCTTGCTAGGGTTGGTATTGTTATCTGCTTGGCCATGTAAGTCGCCTCGAGCGCGCATTCACTGTCTGTGGCTCAGAAGTGAATTCCTAGTTTGCTTAGGATTATTAGCGGTTTGTGCTTTTAAGGCTTGTTGATTGCCTATGTTTACACGGCTGTTTTTGCCCGTATTTTGTTGCGTACTAGTTATGTTTACCACTCTTAATTGTATTTCATTTATTTTACTTTTCATTTACTTTTTTTGCAGAGTTACCTTTCTAGGTATTTTTTTATTTAACTTTGCTTGTATTCTCTATTTAGCTTTGGTTGTTTTTTGTCTTTACTTTGCAGACTTAACTTTCCATTTACTTAATAAGGTATATTGAGTTGTAGCTTTTTGTCATTATTAAAATTTTCTTGTTGATTTGTGTATTTCATTTCTGTATGTATTTTGTCTTATTCATCTAAGATGTCGTCTATTGTGAACTCAAAGAGCAAGCTGTGAACTTAGGCCTAACCGGAAATGAGATCACCCACTAAGTTCTGCAACAGCAAGCGTTCGGAAGTGAGGAGCGTGGGACAAAACAAGCTCCAGTTTGCTGAACTTCAAGCTCAAGCTAAGAAGGAGGAACTTCAAGCTAAGAAGGAAGAAGAAGACAGGAGGGTCCAACAGGACAATAATGATGTAGAGAAGAGGAATGAGTTAGTGCGCATTTTTGCATCTTAGCAGTCTACTTCTGCACAGTTTAATGATCCTGTGAGACGTCTTAAACTCCCTCTATTGCAGTATTGAGAAGATATTACCACCTACCTCAACCGCTTCGAAAGAGTTGCAGAATTACTCGAAGTGAGCCCTGAGAGCTATGCAGTGAAACTAGGAAGATTACTTACTGGTAAGGCTGTTGAAATATACCCTAACTCTGTGACATGCCATGACTGTGGAGATGTTGGAGACACTCGACCTCGTTTCCCAAGGAATCCTTGCACCTTCAAGGATGGCATGTCCGCTACGCAGCCATTTAAATTGGGATTGTACCTGCCTTACCGAATTGTCCCACATTTCCAATCCTCTAGTACCATCAACGGGCTTGGGTGCCACCATTATTAGACACACTGGTTAGTCATGTGTGGTTGTTTCGGAAGATGTGTTATCTGATGCTGACGTCTCAAACTGCAAAAAAATCTTCGTTGCTGACTACTTGGGACGAATAGATGCATTTCCTCTTGTATCTTTCTAACTTCGATGCCCCTATTACGAAGGCTGGACGGACGTTTTCAGAGCTTCGATCAAATCTGCCAGGGTCTTAATTGGTAATATTCCGGGAGTTAGAGATCCTTATGTCGCTGAATGCTTGCCTTCCTCAACTAATGACAAGGTTTGTCTCCCCAACCTGTACTTTGCCATACAACGTGCAGCATGAAACGCTTCGCCTTTACCAACGGCCAACTTCGCTCTGCCCAGAGATTCTTCTGCTTCCGGCATCGACAGCTCTCTGGAACCAGAACCCCACACCTTCACCAACTAGCTCTGCTTCTCTCCAACCCTATCCGTGACACCTGATAACTTCAGTTGCCTTCAGACTTCTTGTGAAACCCTCTCTGCCGCGAGAGCAAAAGCCGTCTTGGGAGAAATTGGCCAAGTGAGGAACGGATCTAGCTACCAATTCGTCATGGTTGACGGCCTCCTCTACCGGAAATGTTTAACTTCTGATCGTCCTGATAAGGTAGGCAAGAAAACTCTGGTTTCTTTGCGTGATTGTCGCCTTCTTATCTTCTCTGTTGCTAATAAGAACCCCTTGGCTTGCCATTTTTCCCATAGGAAGACTGTACTGAAGGTCGCAGAACAGTTTTATTGGCCTGGCATGGAAACCGCTATCAAATCCTTCTGCCACTCTTGCAACAAGTGTCAACGCTTTTCAACGAAAGGACGAGTACGACCAGTCCAACTACATACCATACCCAGCATCAGTGAACCATTTGCTTGCATTTCCATCGACTTGCTTGGACGACTTTCTCCAGCATCTTCCGATGAACATAGTTGCTCCTTACCCTCACTAATTTTGCTACAGGTTTCCTAGAGGCTGTAATCCTAAAGGACATAGACTCCATATCCGTCGCTGAAGCCTTGCTGACAGTTTTCTATAGAGTTGGGATTCCGCGAGAAATACTTTCGGACCGTGGGATCCAATTTGTGTCCAACTTCATGAATCAATTTTATAAGCTACTAGGTGCAAAACCGATCTTCACCACTCTCTTCCTAACTAGTGGAAATGGTAGGATCGAGAAGCTAAATGCACCTCCAAAGGCTATCCTCCATAAGTTATGTACCGAGAAGCTTCATGAGTGGCAAAGGTATCTCATTCCAACCTCGTTTACCCTCAGAGAACTTCCGAGAGACCGGAAGGTATTTTCGGCCTTTGAACTACTATATGGCCCTTCACTCATAGGTCCACTCTCTGTTCTGAGAGATCTGTGGGAAGATCGCACCCTCTAGGAAGTCGAAAGGACCATCTTCCAGTACGTGATCGAACTTCAGGAGAAGCTGGCCGAGTGTTCCCGGATTCCTGACATTAGCGGTTCCAGGCACAAGACTTACTTTAATCTCAAGTCACAAGACCGTCATTTCAAGCCAGATGATGAAGTGCTGCTACTCCTACGAGTACCTAGTGAGACCAGTAAACTTCTCGTTGCCTGGAATGGATCTTATAAGGTACTGGAGAAGCATGTTAATGTAAACTCTCTTATTGAGGTTTCTCGGGGACCCAGGCTTTATCATGCTAATCTGTTAAAAAAGAATCACCGCAGGGCCCATGTGCAGCTGGTGGAAGTGCTGGACAAAACTTCTATCTTGAAAGAACTTACTACTCCTGGAGAAGAGAAAATGACTGTCGTTGAGGAAAGAGACACTGATTGTTTAGCTACCCAGATAGCATGCTCTAACCTCCCTCAACTGACCGCCCTTAGGTTGGAACACTCAACTGTGAACAACAATCCCAGCTTCATGAACTTATGAATAGGTACCAGGACGTTCTTTCCAATGAACCGGGATGTACCTCTATCCTTGTCCATGACCTTTTTAATTACTACCAACAGGGTACAGGCCAAGAGATATCTAGTGCCTGTTCACCTTAAGCCTTTCTTCGAAAAGGAGGTTGAGACCCTCTTCCAGCATGGGGTTAACGAACGATCATCCTCCTCTAATTGTTCAGGCGTCGTCATGGTAAGGAAAACAGATGGATCCTACAGGTAGCTGGCCTACCTAACGTATGCTTCTACTTTGACAACATATTTATGTTTTCTGCGTGCTAAGATGAACATCCTGGAGCTCTCTACCTCGTCTTTGAACATCTATCTAATCACCACCTAACCGTCAAGCCATTCAAGTGTCGATTTGGGAGTAGTTCCATTCAATACCTTGGCTTCGTTCTGGACCTTACCACCCCATCATAGCAAGATGGAGGCTATAATAGGCATACCTCCACCCAGGAGTGAGAAATTGCTAAGATCATTCCTTGTACTAGTTTCTTTTTTACAAAATATTTATCCAACTAGCTTCTGACTACACGGGCAACTCATCTTTTGGAGCGCTTTTGCCATCTGAAAGCTGCCATATCCTCAGAACCTGTCTTGCAGTTGCCGAATCCCAATATAACCTTCGTCCTGAGGACTAATGCTTCTCTAAATGGACTGGGAGCTGTTCTCCTAGAGTATCGAGAGGAATGTCTACGTCCTGTCGCGTATACTAGTAGAAAACTCCTTGACCGAGAGAAGAGGGACTTCAAAATTAAGAAGGAATGTCTTGCAGGCGTTTTTTCTATTATTAGGTTTCATTTCTATCCTTGTGGTAAGGAATTTGTTTTGGAAGTTGACAACAAGTTTCTTTTGTATTTAGCCACTTTCAAGGACAAAAATGACTACTTCGTTGGACTTTAACCTTTTAGGCCTACAAGTATAGAGTTGTTCACATTACTGGAAAGGAAAACTTAGGTGCCAACCTCTTGAATAGGTCTCCTAGTTAATTATTATTGTTGTTAGTTTTCTGGAGGGCGGGGTTCTTTCCTTTTTCATGTTTAAGTTATGTTGTACCAATTTTAACTCTACTTCTAGTAGATTCTTGTCGCCGCGGGATTAAAGAATAATCTACTGCGTGGCTTACGACCCATTTGTAACTTATGTCATAACTCCTGGGAAGCGCAGTTCGATAACTTACAACCTAGCTTACGCCGTAGCGACTGGAAACCGCGGGTCGAAGATCTGAAAGCCGGCGTGAATTTCGTCATGTAGGCGCTAATGGTGATGGGTCTAAATACAGACCCCTCAACTCAAAGAAGGAGAGCCGATCAAGAGTTCATAAAGTGAGGACATGCACCGACTGCAAGCTCTCGATTTATCCATGTCCCTCACTCTCCCCGATAAGTTAAAATATGTCTGGATAGTTACGACTCTCTCCGTTTCCAGCACAACCTCCATCCATGTATTGCCTCACTAATTCCGTGACGGATATTTGGAATATTTCTTTTCATCTTACACCCTATTCTTTGGTTCTCGTTGTCGAGACCTACAGCAATTTATAAAGTACCTAGGACTGTGACGTGGGGGTCTATTCCCTTTCTGTACCGATTTTGCGGAGTAGTACATAGTGCTTATTTTATAACAGCGTGTTGTCGTCGGTGGTTTAATCCTATGACATATGTAATCCAGTAGTTTGTGCACTATATTCATTTGATACGTTTGAATTTGATGTGACCCGTTTGTGCACTGTATTTATTTAATACATTTCAATCATTCATTGTATTGTATTTTACTTTTAAGTTATGACATCCTAAATGCATGACTTTACATTTATCTATGTTGGAACCCATTTACCATTTATCTTACCATTCGATAATTTTATTAAGGTCCCTTAACATTTGCTCTACATCGGGTATCGAAAGGGCTCGGCTTCCTAGCTTTGTGTCATCTGCAAATTTAGAAATCCTATTAAACACTCCCTTATACAAGTCATTAATGTAAACAATAAATAATAATTGGGCCAAGACTGACCCCTATGGCACACTGCTGGTGACTGAGCCCCAGTCTGAACACGCCCCACTTTCAACAACCCGCTGTGAACGATTTGATAGCCAGTTTCTAATCCATTTAAGTATGTTAGCCTTACTCCAATTGCTCTCATTTTCATCAATAGCCTTTCGTGCGGAATGGTATCAAAGGCATTTTTAAAGTCAAGGCAAATTATATCTGCCGCTTTAGTTTCATCGTAGATGCAAATCATATTATGAAAGAATTCGAGTAAATTGGTTAGGCACGAGTGCCCCCGTCTGAATCTATGCTGGGAGTCTGCAATTAAATTATTATCCTCACAATGGGTCACCAACCTATCTCTAATTATCAATTCTAAGAGTTTTCCAATTACAGAAGTTATACTGATGGGACGGAAATTAGTAGGCTCAGTTTTATCCCTTTTTTGAATATCGGCGTAACATTTGCACGCTTGAACTCTATTGGAACTAGTCCTTACTTTATTGATCGATTGAAGATCGTGCAGAGCGGTCTTGCTAATTCATATTTTATTTCTTTAAGATGGGTGGGTACACCCAATCGGGCCCGGATGACTTCGATTTTTTCATTTCATTAATATATGAGAGAATCTTCCCTTCATTTATACTTAGGTTGGATATGGTGTTTTTTTCTTTCAAAATTTATGTCCTCACCTAGTGTTTCTAATTGTGTCACATCCTCAATAGTAAAAACGCTCGAGAAATTCTGAATTAATATTTTAGCACATTGTTCTGGGACGTCCGTCATAACACCATCCTTACCTCTGATCGGGGCTATTGAACCCTTTATGGGCTTTCTACTGTTAACGTAACTGTAAAACCGTTTCGGTTCGTGCTTCGAATTTATAGCAAGGTCTTTTTCATATTTCAACTTAGCTTCTATAATGGCCCGCTTTACCAGCCTTCGAGAGTGTACGTATTTTTCCTAAAGTGTTGTCGTTTCATTTTTTCTAACCCTATGATAGTCTTTATTACACTCCCGAATTAAGTTAATTATTAAAAGGCTAGCCATTCTTTTGACGTACGTACTTAACTAACTCGGAATCCACCGTGAGCACATTTTGCTGTAGCTCCGAGTAAATTCCCTGTACTCTCTTATTATCAAAACCTCTTCCCCAGTTTATCCTTTGAATCCGGTCACGGAAGGTTTCAAAATTACAACTCCACGTTCGTTGATTAGTTGTGAACTCTCTTTTACCTCAACGCTCGTATTAATTTCAAACTTAATTACATTATGGTCACTCGTCGCCAAATGCTCACCCACGCAAATGTTTTCTACCAAAGTCCCCTCTGTTGAGATAATATAATCAAGTATCTTTTGATCACTCGTAGTTTCCTCTACTTTTTGTACAAGAAAATTATGATGAATAAAATTGCCCAATCTCTCCCTAACTTTATCCGCATTGGCGTTTGTAAAGTTAACGTTAAGGTAATTGAAATCTCCACAAATTATTGTTTTACCTTTTCTCACCATATATAAAAGGCACTCAAAGAGTAGTACGTTCTCTGATTCTATTATAGATGGAGGGCGATAAGTGAAGGCTAAGAAAATTTTATTATTTTTAGCACACTCGAGCTCAATTAGTAGAAACTCGCTCTTCATATTTACGATCGTCGCAACCATCGTTATCGCATTTATTCCATCTTTTACGTAAGCTAAAACTCCACCGCCTCTTCCATTTAGTCGATCCTTATGATAGATTTCGTATCCTTTTATACTAAATTCCGCAATAAGGTCTCTAGAAGCTGTATCTAACTACGTCTCGCTAATGCATATGATATCGTAGTTGCCCTCTTGAATCATGGCTTTAAATTCAGGCAGTTTGTTTCTCAAACTCCGAGCATTGGCGTAAATACTTTTTTAATTTTCCCTTTAAATAACAGCGTCCCTCTCTTGTATGGCTAAAACGTTTCCCTAGTCTCCTGAATATTTTGAGAAAATCTCCAAAGCAGAAGAAAAGTGCTTACTAAATATAGGTACAAGACGCTTCCTCACTCGAAATGGACTGAGGAAATGAGAAGAAAGTCCAGTAAAATCAATGAAAATACACAGAGATAAAAGAAACGGGAAAAGCATGGAAAAGATGAAAGACCTAAAACGCCTAAAAAGTGAGATGATCTTCCTCATAGAGGAATAGCAAAAAGATATTAGGGAAACATTCATAAGAATAATAGAAGACACCGAATAACCTAACAGAACACATAAGCTAATGAATAATATAAAAGGAAGACCACCAAGAAAAAAAATACAGATAAAGAACGAACAAGGGGAATAATAAAAGAATAACGAAGAAATAGTGACTAAATTTAAAAAACACTGGAGTAGGGTATATACCATCGAAGAGGTAGACAACCAAAGATATGGCAGAGATACAGAGGAAACAATCCAGGGATAAATTCTCACAAACAGGGACAGAATCACCTCAGCAGAAAGAGTGGACTGCATAACATAGGAAAACGTAGGAATAGGAGAAGTTATCACAATGAAAGAACTAAAAGGAGCCATCATTTCGTTTAAACAAAAGGCCCCCGAGAAAACAGGACTCTCAAAACCTAATTACTAGAGAGCCAGCGGAAACATAATCAGGGCAATAGCAGACATCTTCAATGTATACCTAAATATAAGAGCGTATCCAGAGATGTTCAAGCTAGGTAAAATGGTGTTCCTTCTGAAACATGGGAAAACATCCAAACAAGTTTCGGGCTATAGGCCAATCTCAATACTAAACTTGGTAGGAAAAGTGCTCTAAAAAATATTATATATAAGATTGGTCAATTTCCTCGTAGAAAAAAACAAATATAACGAACAAGAGTATGTCTTCCGAAAGAAAAAGGATTCTACTATGGCAATAGTAAAACAATTGCGCAGGCGTAGGGAGAAAATGGGGCACGTGGACGTAGTCCTCCGCGATGTCAAGATGGCCTTTGACAAGGTCTAGGTCAAAAGACCCAAATATAATTCCTTCAACTGGGTCTCGGCATCAAGATGGAAATAATGCTAACTAATTACATATCCAATAAGAAAGCCTACATTTCCATCGAGGACCACGAGAGACTGATATTCGACCTTCAGACGGGGGTCCCTTAAGGGAAGTACATGAGCATCACCCTTTACGCGATGTACATGGCTGATCCTCCACCCCCAATAACACCTGGGTGCATTAATATACAATAGGCGGATGACATGAATCAAATTATCACATCGCACTCCATAAACCCACGATTGCACGCCAGAACCACCGAAAGAGAAATAAACAACAATAAGTGGAAAATTAAAACAAATATCCATAAATTAAAAATCTTTCCAAAATTGAGGAATAAGAATATTCCCTCCGACTACGCGACGGAAAGAAATACATTGGGACTCCACATTGACTCAGGAGATTTATCCATTCTGAGTAACATGAACATAAGATAAAAAAGAACGATTTATAAGTGGTCCACCGAATTGATCTTAACATACCCAGCGATCCCATTGCACATGATCTCAAAGTCTAATGAAAGAAAACTGCAAAGATTGCAGAATAAAGCGACTTACGTCATTACGAACAAGAAAAAAAAGGATAAAGATACGATACATCACTAAATGAGCCAGAGTAGTTCCAAATAATATAACCCTAGAAAAAAAGGCAAATAATATTTAGAATAAAATAGATAAACACACCTAGAGACAAGAAGGATGCTACCAATCCAGAACCGTAACTATACATGCAAACGGTTCCCTAGCCGTAGGCTCCACTTACGGCAAAGGGAATGCGCAATCTTTACTTAAGTGCACAAGAACTCAGTGAAAAAAGAAGAATCAAGCAAACACAAAATATAGAATAAAGGCATGAAGGCCTAAAATAGAAATAGGAAAGCATAAGGTAAAAAAAACCCAAGGTAATTAGAAGAAATATAGATAAATATAGATACCTGACTAAGGTAAATTAAATAAAAATAAATAGATATACATAGAAGAATATATTATAGGATGAATTAGCACTGACTACCCAAATAAGGTAAAGCGAAGACAAATGAACCCAACCGAAGAAAGAAGAAATATAATCAATCAACGGTTAGTCTCCTGGCAGATATATACTCTAATCACATCTACTCAAATTCATCCCCCCTCCCTCTGATGCTATCTTTCTATCGTTTTTGCTTCTCTCACCTATCAAATCATTGTCATTGCTCATTCCTCGAAGATTGCAGCCAAGGTCGAAAGAGTCTCGGAAAAAATGATGTCTTTAGTGAGTGTTTTTTTGGCATCATAGACCCAGTAAAACAACTTTTAAGGAAAATAAAGAGAGTACAAATCAGAGTGAATAACGCTGCCATTGCTGTATACTTTAACAGTACATGTATCTAACATGTCCTCTTACCTAATTATATATACCTATATAAACTAAATCTTACAATATAATGCTAATTTTTTTTAATCTTTATTTTCGCCTTCTTGTAAATTTAAAATTAAAGTTGATCAGAAGACTCATGGCGGTCTCATTACATTTGACGTGCTCCTTGTTGTTAGCATATACTTGTTTTTATTTCTTGCTGCGCCACATTGATTAAACATACCCTTGTTGGCTCACATCCTTTATCTTTTTTTATAAGCAATCGAATTTCCTTTGGTTTTCACCTTTCAACTCAATTAACGCAATATTTATACATTTTATTTATAGAGGGATATATATGAATGTCATATGCGTAATGACTAATTTTATTTTACTTAAATTGGCAACATGGTGTGTAGAAATGATTTCTCTCCTAAGTACAAAGCTCGTATTTTCTTGAAATGATTTTTACTCGAGTATTAATGATAAAAAATAAACTAGAAATGTAAGGAAACTACGCACGCATCCACATTATACAATCTGGGATTCATGGATGCGCCATTCATGGATATGTTTTGGGGAATGCTCAAAGAACTTACCCTCTTAAGATAAAGCCGCAATAGTTATCACTAATTTGCGAATTGTTGTGAACGCGAGATTCCGAAATACCAATTACGACATATTTGGCGTCAAATCTACACGTAACATTTTTTGGGGTTTTCACAAATCGTGATATTTATCTACATAAATCAATCCTTTCACGTTGATGGTGCATTTTGTTGTGAAAAAACAGTCAGTACATCGCCTTTTTGGTGAATTTCTAGTAATTGGTTTGAAATTTCCAAGAAATTTTACTAAAAAGTCAGCGAACCGTGATCCGGAAAGAACAATATTGAATTGCGTGGCATTACGCTCGCATCTAGCAATAACAGCTTGATTTTCGAAAAATGACAACGAGAAATTGTTGTTAATTTTGAATGGATTATCAAACGACAGATGGCGATACTCATCGCTCCACTTAAAGTAAGTTCATCGCATTTCCTGGAAATGAAAAAGCACAGAATACCAGGAAAATTGAACTTGGAAAGAATTTGGGGCCCAATTTAAAAACAGAATTCATATTATACCATCAAGATTCAAAGTAATCTAGATACACTCTAGTCTATTCAGGTGTTTACAGTGGTATTGATCCAATTATTCCTAGTGTTTAAGCTAGTATTTTGGGAGTATATTGCATGACATATCAAAGCAATTGCTTATAGCTTCTCTAGCTATCATATGTCCCAGTCTACAAGCGGCAACCAATTGGAGGTAGAAGTTAGAAAAACAGAAACATGAGACTATTTGGGACATTTGTATTTTTATAAAACAAAATCAATGAACAATTAAATAGTTACATATTATATTTTAAATTACGTATGTTTACATGAGCTAATAGTGGAACAAATCCAATTCCAGTCCTAAAAGGTCTTTTTAGAAAAACAACTAAGCAAGTAATTAGTCAATACAAAGACTGATTCTCTAGGATATAAAGCTTCTTTTCAAAGTTTGTAATAGTATATTTTGTAAATTTAATCAAACGGAATTAACAATAACGTCACAAATATTATTTTCCCTGAAAGCTATGACAACTAATATTCGACATAAATTGCTCTCTCTCATGTGGTCACGCGAAGATTTTGCTCGAGTAAAAACCAATTTTGAGCAACAAAGGAGAGTCAGAACACGCAAAAAAAAGGGGAAGTAATCTACAAATGTACTTGATTACGAATTCTGGTAAAACTATACAGACATCATATTCTACGTTACATGATACCCGCATGACAAAAAACATAGAAGGAGTATCTCTAAAGAAGAAGAAGAGGCTAAAGATTATTAAATGATATTATGAATTAAAACGAGCAACTATTTATAAATAATTCATACCGTGAACCACAACCAAGCAAAAAAGGGGAAAATCACAAAGAATTTAAAGATCTCGGAAATTCGAAGAATTTCGGCTAAGATCACACATTTAATGGATTTCATCTTGCAAATGTGTGAAGAAATAAAGTAATAGCCAAGTGTACTCGTATATGGAGATATTGTAATGTTCTGGTTGGATACCTAGCTAAGCATCTATTCAGAAATCCATTCATGGTACATATTTGGAGCGAGAAGGTACGAAAGATCTCATTCTTTCGACGTTGCAATTCTTATAAAAAATTACTAGGAACGACTAAAAGGTTTAAAAGAGTTATAATATCAGAGCGAATTGTATTTAATTATTATATCTAATGTTAGAGGTAAATCAATATTAGAAGTGAAAGTAGAAATCATAGAATAAAATAGGAAGGATAGATGTAGCAAAGGAACCTGAACTAATGATATTGTAAACGGGTTTCTACCAAAATGCATTTCAAAGATTAAAAGGTAAAATGATTTTATTGCAATAAACGGTCTTTGAATTAAGGGGAAGAGTTTTTATAGGATAGATGAAGTTATAGATATAATCTGCATAACAGCCATGAGTTTATAAGGCCAAACCTAATTAAAATATAGATGAATATAATTGAAGTAAATGATTACAGTAGGTACATTAACCGGTTCCAGGTAGGATTGGACGAAGCCTACTTATCTATGCTAAAATATCAAATCATTCAAAATCATACAATGGAATGGGCAAATGATGAAGTTTGTTGTGTAGATATTAGTGTTATTGAAAGTCAGTAAGTAAGCATAGAAGGATTTTATAGACACTTGAAACAGTCCTCGAGTTAGATAATGTTATTTTAGAGGAATTTGGTCGAGTATGCAATTGTGTGATAATTATCCTTAGAGATTTAAATTTATTCTCTTAGGTACGTGTTCACCACAACTCAACAATGGGTCAGTGAGAAAATATATTAGGGTCTGTTGAGTACACGTTCCACTTGTTCTTGACCCTAAACCACCTTAGAGTAAAAAGGAGGCCAGAGTAGCGGTGAAATCGAGTGTGAATAGTTCCAAGAATAAAGCATGGTGGCCGCCCTCGTTTTTGATGGAGATAGAACTATGAATTTAGAAAAATACAAAATTATCCACATAAATTACATGCTGGCAACAATCCGAGGCCTCTCCAGAAATGAAAGATTGCAGAGGTTTAAAGGGTGGGTGGGAGAGCTTGCACAGGAGAGTTGCGGGTTGCGGTACCTCGAAGATTTGGTCTTAGGGAGTAGTCCTGCGTTGATAGGGACGGTGTAGAGTCCAATAATAATAACCTCTTGACAAACGACTATTACGCGAGATAAATTCAAAACTTTCCTTCCTGTTTAGAATAACGAATTGAGAATTTGACGCCTCAGGTTCGTTAACTGGTACCAACGAGTATGGTTTGACTTTCGCGAGTTCTAAGGGAATAAACCGAGCTTCACGGGCTCTACAAGGGTTTACGCGAAACTAACGGGGACGAGAGGATGGCAAATACTCACGGATACTCGGGACACAGGCGGTTACTTATTGCTGTCCGAGTCTGGCGTCGGACGTTTTATAGGAGTGAGACGGAGGGGCTTTTCCTCGCGTCTGAATGGGAAGGGATTCAGTCGACAGACGCTTCGCCGGGCAAGGTGGACTTTGCCCGGTTCACACCGTCGCAGGATAACCCTAGTGAGACCCTTCGTGCTATTAAGCACATCTCAGGCTTCCGTAAAGTGGGGCGTTCAGCCGGTCACGACCTTTGTGCTTTTGCGCCACGTTAGCGTGGATTAAAATGAGTCACGCAGGTGTGTCCTCTCTATCTCCTTAAAAGAAGCGACTGCGCGCGTCTTTTGTCTTTCTCTCTTTCTCTTTCTCTCTCTCTCTTTTACTCCTCCATCAATAGATTAAACTTCAGGGGAGAAAGTGACATCGGAAAATAATTAATAGAGGATTGCAGCTTATATTCGCGTGACAATAGCGGATAAGGTTGAGGATACTTGAAAGAAATTTTCAAACGGGACAAAAATAGAAAATAGTGGAACTAGTGGAGTGATTTTTTTCTCTTTTGTGCCGTAAATATATACAGATTATATAATATTACAGCACGGTTGCCAAAAGATAAGTTTTGTCAATAATATACTTAAATAGGGCTCACTTGTCCAAGGGTAATGTCATTCTGAGGTTATACAAGGTAACAATAAAAAATAGAAAAGGAATTCACAATATACAAACAAAGCAAAAATAAAAAAAGGAAGAAAGATACGCGTTCCCGTATTTTAAGGTTAAATATACAATTTACTTTACCAACAAAATTTAATAAAAAAAGGAATGGCTCAGAATTAATTTGAAAAAGAGGCAAATAGGTTTTTACTTAAACTATCGGCTATGCAGTTATTGGTACCTTTAATATAAAAAAAACGGAATAGGAATTCCTGGACGAACAAACTCCATCGCATTAAACGACCGTTATTATTTTTGGCGTTTCACAAGTAGGATAGGTGTTTATGGTCTGTTTCCACTACGAAATCGTTGCCTACTTAGTGCATAGTAAACATTTTGATCCCCAAAACTATAGTGATGCTTCTCTCTCAATCACCGCAAAATATCTTTCGCGCGCGAGTAATTTTCGGCTAGCAAAAGCAACGGGGAAACTTTCGCCGTTTTCTTCATACTGGAGCAGAACACCTCTTATCCCATCATTACTGGTGTCAGTGCGAATGCCAAACGGTTTGTCCGGGTTAGGGAGACGGAGGATAGGAGCAGATGCCAGCTTTCGTTTGAGTTGGTTAAAGCCGTGAGTCGATAACGGCGTCCAATCGAGGCGTTCGGCGGGTGCTTCTTCACCATCACAACCGGAATTCAATAGCTCGACTCTGAAGGTGGGATGATCTGCAACCTTAAAAATTTTTCTATCCCGTCATTAAATGCTTCCCGGAGGTGTATGGGCAGCGGGTATGGGTTATAACGGATGGGTTCCTATGTAGTTAATTGAATGCTGTGCCGAAAATAGGTGGGACAAACGGAGATCTCGGTGAAAACGTCACCAAAGCGACTCAAGAGCGCTTGTAATTGATTCCTTTGAAGAAAGGATAGCTGGTCGCATATCTTAATTTCCACAGACGGGGAATGATTAAATTCAGGCAAGACATGCAACGGGTATTCTCTGTCTTGCTCAACGTAAGCGACTTGAATTACCTAAAATGGGTCTAGGAGGTAATCAGATTCCACTAGGGACTCTTCCTTAATTGCCACTATCTTGTTGATCCTCGCGGATCGGTGGTACCGCTTGAGCACGTTAACATGCAAAAGATTTCTTCCTTAGGGGTTTTAATGACGTAATCGAAGAGGCCACGTTTCCCGACTACTTGGTAGGGGCCCTTCCATTTGCTCAACAATTTGTTGTTTTCGGGGGGTAGGAGTAGCAAAACTTCTGGTCAGGTGTTAAATTTAATTTCCGTAACCTTGCAATAAAAGTATGTTTTATACTTGACCAAATTGATGTCGGTGTTCTCATATGCAATTCCAGCGCACTTTTCCTGCTTTTGTCTCATATCAGTAGTTATGAGTAAGAGTTCTGCAAGTCTTGATCCAATTTATAATTGGAGTAGAGTTCCTTTAGGATACTCATTGGTCCTCTACCGTTCCTCTATATAAAAGCTTAAATGTGGCGAATCTTAACGTACGATGGGAAATTTTACGGTAGGCAAAGACAGCTACGGGAAGAAAACGGTGGGCTGATCGGCCTACATTTTTTTTTAAATGACCTTGAGACTACCATTTAGCCTATCACACATTCCTCACCCAGTCTTGTGAAAAGGGATGGTAAACAAGGACTTAATCATTAGTAATTTACCGAGGTGAATTGGCGACTAAGATCTGATAGAATTTCCTTGAGTTGGCCTACAGGGAAATAGATGGAAATAAGAAGTTCGGCGCAATGGATACTGTCAATTTTTTTGAGGGGCACAGCGTCGGGGACCCTGGTGGCAAAATCAATCAGAGTTAAATTGTAGCTATGTGCTTTGCTTGACGGCGGATACATAAGAGTCAAAGATTAGGAGGCCCTTCTGTACAGGCGCAGGTTTAACTCGCCCTTTTATTGTGGTCTTTGGGCAAATGTCGCACGAACGACAATATCGCAGAATTCTTTCGGTCGCGCCAGGCCGATAAAAATATTTGACGATCACCTTATTCCCACTGATTGTTTCGAGTGTTTTATTCTGGGACTTTGTCCACAAAGGGCGAAGAGACTGGTATTCCATCTGACTTTTACCAAAGGCACTTCTCATCGCACTCTGGAATTCGATGGCACACGGGGGTTTCAATGGTGTTGGGGCTTGAAGTTACTTCTTCGCGCGGGAACGGGTAGTAACGGGTTGAGCCACGGGGGCAGGAGATACCTGGGGGGACTGACTAATTAGGACCACACAAAACTTGATGAGATGTGCAACGACTTCAGCCCAACCAGTAAAATATGCGCACTCAATATAACAGTTAACAATGAGGAATTGGCGCGCCCAAAGTAATCATGCGCTACGGCAAACCTATCGTGATCCGAAGTCACAGGGGGAGTAGTTCATCTGAAACAACAATACACATACACCCTGTATCACAGACGAGGATGGAGATCCGGCAACATTCCTTGCTCCAGTTTCAAATTGGAGGGCCTTCTGGGGTACTTTTATCAAAAGAAAAATATACCTAGTGGCCAGCGGGACTCGGGGGTTTGACGAAGAGGGAGCTTGATTTTGCGATGCTGGGGGCGCAGAAGATGCACTGATTTGTGCATCTAGTGAGAAGAAGTGCTTCTAAACTGCGAGTTCTGAAGGCAATTAGTTTTTACGTAGCCCTCAAATCTACAGGAAAAACAAACGATGGTCCTCCTGGGGAACGGCGAAGTAGGGTATTTAAGAGTTAAGGGCTTTACATCACTGTGGTCCGACTAGAAGAGATTTCTGGGTTTGGCGGGCTCAGTCACTTTGACGAACTTGTTTCCACTATTAGGAACAAATTTGTTCTTGCTTGCTTTGGACTTGGGAGATGAGGATTCTTACTTCTTGCCTTCTTTCGGATATCTGTTGTGGCTAGCCGCGTAGACGTCTGCCTCCTCGATGCAGTCCTTGACAGTATGGCACCTCCGGTCTTTCACGAAGGCCCTGATTTCCGAAGGGATCGACGCAAGAAAATGGTCCTTGAGGACGAAATCGACCAGAGTGCCATATTCATGAGGCACTTTGGATGCATCAATCCAAAGATTAAAGTGACACTACAGAGAGTAGCCAAACTGTTGAAAGGTCTGGTTTGGTTGAATTATACGATGCCTAAATTAGCTCGGTAGAAGTCCGGGGTCATATTATAGGCGGCGAGCAGCTCGGCTTTTAAAGAAGAGCAATTAATCGTTGTCTCTGAAGGAAGGGATATGGAAAAATCCCTGAGTTGGAAACTCAGCAGGGGCAATAATTGTGCTACGCTGTCCGTCTCGGTGTTCCAATGATTCACCTTGAAGATCTCGAAGGGGATGAGGTAAGACCAAAGTCCTCTTCTTTTTTGAATACTGGGAGTTTTATGGTCACTGACTGCGGTGCGTCTAGTCTGGAGGTAGCAGAATTTAAGCAAGGCGTCTTGTTCCTATCCCTGCACATATCCAATTCGTGGGAACGAATCTTCTCTTTTTCTTCGTGTTCTCTTTCTTCATGTTCATTTTCTCTTTCTTCACGTTCTCTTTCTCTTCCTTTATGTTCCTTTTATCTTTCTTCGCGATCTCTTTCTCTTTCTTCGCGTTCTCTTTCCCCGGGTTCCATTTCTCTTTCTTCGGCTCTTCTCTCTTCCTCCTAGATTTAGGCTATTTAGTCTTTTCTGTTGAGTCCGAGCAACTCACCTCGGGCCTTGAACATTCCAAACGAAGACATGTTACGAGGTTTAAGCGAGGGAAGCGCCAACAAGACATAAATTAACGTATGATAATGAATGTGGCGGGATTTCTAGTAACGCAAGGACGGAAGTGTGACCGGGTTTAACTTGATTCAACGAAATTACAAACAATAAGAGGGAAAAAACACTTGTGAAAAATAATGCAATTACTTCGCACGGTGTGGATTCTATCCGTATGATCAATCGGAACAAACTTTTGGGGACGATATATTACCTAAATTCCCCATTTTGATTAAGACGAGAGTTTCAGCACGCCTAGTGACATTTATACATAGAACAATGCAATTTCTAAATGTTCCTTTAACTTACGTGAGACGAAATGAGGCTTTGAATCACAACAATTCAATTCTGTGGAAGAATAAAATAATTGTGATGCACGGTCACGCAAAATAAATTCACACAATGAAAATAAATGGGTTCGGGAAAAAATGCAATTGTGTAAGTAGTAATTCTTCACTCTTTGATCTTCCGAATCGAAGCCAAGATTAGGCATCAATTTAACAATTTCACCAAGGTTAACCAATTGATTAACGAAGATTAATCCCACACCTAACAGCAGTTTAATATGATATAGATATTACTATATGTCGTAGGTTGATGCTAGAACCCAACCCTTTTCAAATTTACTTAGCCCGAGGGAAAGAGGCGTATGAATGGTGTCGAAGGATACCTTTTTGTATGATATACTTTTTTTGAGGTATAATTTTGTCTAAGAATGCTTTTTTTGTTGTTTTAAGGAAGAGCCGCTCCGACACGCAAGGATATAGATAAACGCACAGGAATTATCCTAAAATAAACATATATTTTAAATTTAACAATTACTTATGACAAAAACAGTAAACACCTTTATATCCTCTTCTTAAGCTGACCGAAGCCAAACTGGTTCGCAACTGGGCCTATTACAATCTCTCTTAAAGACAAAAATAAACAAATAGGCTACACGTAAACACACCAATTGCCGAATAGTTATTTTTTCGCGCCCCTTTTAGATTAACGTTAAATATTAAATTAAATTATTCTCTTCTACTAGTAAATATGACAGGGGTTCACGCACAATTGTTTCTACTTCCGTTTAATAGTGAAACATAATAAACTAATACTATCGCAATATGAATATAAATGTTCTTTCTAACTTACATGAGAGAAGGGATCAGGGGTTGCCAGATGTCACTGGAGGGCTTTTCTCGCGCTTCGGAGATTTGGAGTGGCCGATGGTAGAACTTCGTCGAGATGTGATGGAGGAAGAGAGGGTGGGTGATGTCAACTTCTTATTGCAACTTTGCCTCCGGTCACGTTAAGAAGACGGAGAGAGTTACGGTGCTCCTCGCTCAAAGAGTCCTCTTATGGATAATCTTGAAGTCTCTTTGTGTCTTATTCTTTAGCGCTGGGTGCCCAACTAGTTTTGGGGTATACCAGGGGATTTCTACCATAATTAACAAATGGAACCTTGTTGGGGTCTAGTTCTTCTCCTCTCACTCTTACGGAGTTTGAGCTGAGAAATTAATTTTTTTTATGTACCCAATTATTAATTTCGTTAGTTCTATTGATTATTATTTGTCGAAATCTCTTATTTCCTTTTGGAAATCTCTTCTAGGTACGAGTAGTATTTCTCCCGCCCACATCCAAAATAATGTTGTTTTTATTGAAAAACTCAAGTGCCAGACTTCCAACTTTAATTAATAAATTGACAGTTTTTATGTCATTTTGTAGATCACGAAAGTACCCATTAATGATTTACTATATTTGTTTACCTAAAACTCTGAATAATATTACTTCACCTAATTCTACCCCGTTCTGCAAAGAATTAATTAACCTCTGTGTATGGAATTGCTCTTTTAGTTTTAGTAAAGAATGTTATCTACAGCGTTTCGTAGAGATATGCACCAAGAATAACCCTTTAAATTTGAAGCAAATTTCCTTTGTTGTCAAGTTCTTAGAATCTAAAGTTAGAAACAGAATTGTTAAAAATAATGAGGCACAAAAACATTTAACGACTTGCATAGAGCTATTTACATATATGGTCGATCTCAATTTTTAGAAGGGTTATGATACTGTTTCGCTTAAGAGACCTTTGAGAAAGTTAATGGTGCATAGCATAAGGAAAATTTACTTAATGTAATTGGATAGAGAAGAAAGGCGACCACCAACAGAGTCCTTATAAATTGCACTACCTCAAGCTGGGAATCGCTTGCTCGCAGTATCTTTTAGGAATCAGTTCTTGTTCCGTTGTTGTTTATAAACTGCATTGCCAATCTTGACAAAAATATATTATACCGTATTTTAAAATAGGCGTATTAAACCAAATTAAGAAATATAACAAAATATTGCGGCATTTTCTGTAGCAACGTTAAAAAGTGGCAGAGATGGTGAAAATTCCTTAATGAGATTTCTGGTTAAAAACAAAAATAGGAAAATTGATTAAACATAGTATGCTTTTTACCACCCTTCCTTGTGTTTTAACTTTTTTAGGGAGTGAATTCTGCTACTCAAAGTATAGATTTTTTTACGTATTAAGTTCCAGCTTAGTCAAAAAGTAATTAGGTTCGAGTAAGGATAATTTTCCCAAGCCATAATGGTTCATTAATTAAGAACAATCTTGGGGATATTTGAATTCATTTGCATGAATTAGCTTTAATGGCAGCCGAACATTATTAATTTAAATGAGCATTTTAATTTTATAAGCTTAATTAGCAAATAGAGTTGCGTTTTATTTCTTGATGTTCAGATGTCAAAGAAATGTAAGACGAGGTACATGTTTTACTGATTATTTGGATATAAAAGTTTTAAATTAGGGATCTAGTTTAACTACGTCATTAGCAGTCTCCCATAACAAGGTTTGGGTAGGTGTCACAGAATGTAATCTCATTATGCCACCTTTTAAGCTGTTTTGGTCATTAAGACTCTTACTATCTCTCTTCTGGAGCTATGAAATTCACAGAAATTAGACTCTGCTCTCTCCCTTTTTAACCTGTTCAAGTCACTTTAATTACCCTCGCTATCCTCCTCTTTAGCTGTTGAAGTCAAGGAAAGCAGACAAGATACTCCCCTTTTAAGTTGTTGAAGTCAAAACAGTACTCCCACTATACTCTTTTTAAACTGTTACAGTCACAGAAAGTATGAGTACCCTCTGCTACCCCTTTCCTTTTAAGCTGTTGAAGTCACAGAAATTATGATCATTATCCGCCATTTTAAGCCGTTGAATTCAGTGAAATCACTTACGATACTCCCCTTTTAAGTTGTTGTAGTCACAGAAACTGCTCCCGCTAACCGCCTTTTTAAACAGTCGAAGTCACAAAAAATACTTTCGGGATCCCCCTTTTAAATGCTATCCCCCACAACCTCCATCCCATATTATTTTGAAAGATATTGTGCTTTTATTGTGTTTCGCTCTATATAATGTTGCTTCTAGTCTACTTTGGTTCTACTTCTGGTAGGAGACCAAAATCACTTTTCTTCACAATTATCTAACTGTCCCTCTATATTTCCCTCAATCTTAGCTTAGAGTAGATTTCGATCCTTTTGCACAATAAATCACTCAATTATATACTTTCATCAGAAACTTAAATAGATGAATTCCTTTAAATACCCTTAACACCTAAATCCATTTTTTCTCCGTTAAAAGCTCATTCACCTCACGCTTCATGACATATAAATTAGACATTTCTTTCTCACTCTAACTTTCGCACACTCCATATGCTGCCAAATTTATTTTGGCTTTGCTCATAATCATGATTGTATTTCTCGGTCAACAGCATAAGCTTCCTCTAATAAACTAACTTTTGTATCAGAAGACTCAGATTGCACCTCCCTCCCCCTCGACCTGCTGCCCGTGATTGACCGGCCCTTCCCGCCTCCCTAAGTCAGCCAATTCTTGCAAAAGTTTCCTGTTATTCATAACATCATTATCACAGATTGCCTGATATCTTCACTATAATTGATCTCTAGACGTACTATAAACCTTAAAATAATTCCTATGTTCCCAATACCATTCTCACCTCTTAATATTAAATTATTACATTACTGTGTCTATTTACTTTCCTTTCAATCTGGATAAATCGTAGCCAGATCTTCATGCAACCTGTCTTAATGCTCCTAACCTCACTCTTAACACCATTAATCATCAGAAAAAAAAGAATATTTAAATAAACACACGGAGGTGCTGATCAATCTTACAGTCGTGCTCCTTAGTGTCCCTCATACTACTTATATTATATGGTCCAAATACAGAGTCAAGAAATATAAGGATAACCATTGCCTCACCTATCCACATCAAAACATTCAGTTTGGCCCTAATTTATCCTGCTGGTACTCTTACTTCAAACATAAACGTCATATTAAAGAGAGTTTATCACGAACTCCTCATGAGCTTTAGCAAGATTCGTGAAAACAGTATCCATCTTATAAATTTTATTCAGCACCTTTTCAGCCAGATGCCTCAATGCACCAACTTAATCTACAAATCTCCCAACGACTCTAAATCAACGTTGATCATTAGTTAAGATTCCGACTTTTGCAATTTTACACAACAAAATAAAAAATTTTCCATTACTAAACCAACTTTATTTGACATATTTATTCCGCTGAAATTATTACTTTTAACAGAATCCCTGTCCAATTATGCATATTTAATTTTAACAAATACATCCCTTCTTTAAGAGACGGTGGCATTTATATGTTTTATGTTTCCCATGTAGTATATATAACTAAAGATGAACACTGGGTGAAAACATGCTTGTTGGAGAAAAAAATATCATTAAAGTAATCTTTGATTGCTAGAGAATTTCATATCTCCACCGACTGCATATCACACTATGTTTAATGAAACAATTTAAAATAGTTCTGAACAGAGATGTGATGGGTAATAATATATATAAAATATATATTATGAAGAAAGATTTCTGCGGTGTGTTTCAAAATATTGAAGGCAAGAATTTTTCGATAGACCACAAATTTAAGAATTCATAAAAGCCCTGTGTTTTCAAGATTCCATGGACAGCATTAAGTAATGCTCTAGGTTATAGTTTATACGGTTTGTATAAAGTTTCCTTGGATACCTTAGGGCGAATAGATGAAAATATACTCTCTTCTCTTTCAACTTTCCTGTAAAATGAACATCAAACTGCATTATCTCCACGGTCATTTGAAAAATTTGACAGACAACCTTAGTGGTCTGCGCAAAGAAAAGATAAACAATACCATCATGAATTGAGGCCGATGGAGTAAGGTAATTGTGAATAAAATGGGATTCCCACATGATGGCAGATTAGTGAAGGAGCATCCAACACGAATTCGCTGAAAAAACTCACAAAAAAAAGAACAGAAAGGCGCTCGCTATATGTCAAATGTCTCACATAAACAGAAAAATAATTTTTTTGTCGTTCGTAGTCAAGGTTTTGGAATTTAATAAATATTTTTCGTAACTTGAACTTGTTTGAGTTTGATACACTTTTTTGCTCACCTGCATCGTGATTTGTATTTAATTGGCAAAAATAGTCACTGCCCATCAGCAATTCTATAATATCATGCGTAAATATATAAACTTATTTGTTGTAACTTGAATCAGCAATCTCAATGTAGCTAGAAACAGGTATATTATCTAAGTCCCAAAAAAGGCGCGTCCTCCACTGTTATTAATGGCTGATTCTAAATTGTCTTTAATAAAAAGGAAACTGTATTATCTTTGTTTTTATCTGTCTTTTCTCTCCCTAACATATTGAAGGGATTCTGATAATATGAACAAGATGAAGCACCTTGTTGAACAGGTACCATCTGTTTCCTTTGAGAAGAGAAATTCTTCGATGACAAATTGCACGACATTCAGAACAACAGATGGCTTGCCTATTATTCATGCAACGTTCAACGTTTCATGAAGACCAAGTTCCCACAAACACTGATGGTCTGTGGGTGTCTCCAGTGAAGGTGACCCCATACCACCCCATATTTTTAAACAGGATCTTAAGCTTAATTCAGAAGATTAAGTGGAGCTGCTGAAGACCGTGATGTGATCAAACCTTGAATGGAGATGATTCCTACTGGAAGGCCATACCTATCAAAAGCGTCAAAAGTGGCTGTAAGAGAAATCCTATGACTTCAGCATTCTACTTTAATTGGATTTAGATTACCCAATTGTAATCTCATGGATTACTATATATGTATTTCGGTTAAGGAAGACATCAACCACTGTGGTTGCAATCCCAAAACCAAGTTCTAAGATCTTCCTAGTGAGACAATGTGAAACGCATGCGCTAGGTTCCTGAGACGTCTTAAGAGCCTTGTTAAAGATAAGGGTAAAAATATTATCTCACAGCCATACTCTTGTTGATATGTTTTACAATTTTTAAAATATATTTATTGGGGGCTTAGATATCTCGTTCTTTTTCTTTTATGCAAACCATCAAGTTTCGCCCGAACACCTTGTTTAAATTATGATCATTATCAACATCATATTCATTTAAGCCATTTGTCTCCCACTGTTGAAACAATCCCTTTCTCATCTTTTTGAATTTTTGTTTGTCTTGTGCAATTAGTTTCCTAATTTTAGAATATCTTTAAAGATTATCTCTCCATCTTTTTTTGTTTTCTTTTCGGTCGTCTTTTATCAACTGAAGTCTAATCAGTAACTTTTGTGGTCCAATTATCGTTTTGGAATCTTGCCACATGGCCTGCTCAGATTCATTTCAGGTATATTATATCTTTCGAAATGCCCTGAAGGTTGGCTTGTCCACATATCCAAATAGCTGATTTTTTTTTTCCGCAAAGTTATCCCAATCATAATGCCTCCCTGTACTCTTTGTGAAGTTGCACGTTAATCGCCGGTTTCTTTCTTTGAATGATGACAGCTTCGGCCATCCGCAATCTTGTGCAAAATTGGATTCTCATGATTATTAAAAAAACACGCCTACTCTCATGGCACTACCCTAACCCGTGAAAACTAAATCAGGATACCTCCATAATCCTGAGACTCCCAAAACGCAGAAGATTGCGGATGGACGAAGCCGTCATCATTCAAATGAAGAAACCTGTGATTACGTGCAACTTCATCCGGAAACCATACTCACGGCATTTCGGCGTCCCCGAGTTGACTGCTGTAGAAAGAAGCACGTTTTAAAACTTTAATTTCTTTGCCTCCTTTGCCAGTGAACTAGATCGGAGCGACAAATAGTCAGAATAAAATAAATAGAAGAAAAGGTGTGAGAGAATGTAAAAGGCGAGTGCGTCCAGAGCTATTCCGCCCCATCTCGTCTCTTCTGGCCCACTGTCGAGACCAGAAGTGAGAAGAAGGGTCGAGAGAGCCCGGACTCCTCTTATTCCCCCTTTCCCCACTCCCTGTATTTTGCAGCGCCGGTGAAAGGGTAACAAGGAAAAGCGGAGTAGGACAGAGAGAGGAAGAGGAAAGGGAGCGATAGTATAGCAAGAAACTAGTAGAAGATCAAACAGATGACCTAGGTGGTCTTGACCCTACATCTAATACGCTTTGCTAATACCACGATGTGTATCACCCACCCACGTATATTTGTAGAGCCCGTTATGGAAGACAGTTATCAAGAGTTACTGAGGAATAGAAAGAAGTTAGAGGAGTGCCGTGAACCGCAAGATGCTTGGAGGTCGAGCTAATCTCTGTCCATTTTAATTATTTAGAAGTTGGAATTATAGTTACAGAGGAAGTATTGAGATCAAGGTACCTGTGCTTTCCGTTTTTGTTACCAAGTACTTATATTTGGCGTTCAAACCGTTATTAGTGCGTGTTTGCTTTTAAGAAAAATTTGTTTGCGTATCTCGCATGTTATGTTGTATTTTAACTTACTGTTTTTGCATGTATGTTTTCCCTTTTATCTTTTCGCTTTCACATTTGCTGTTCCTCAAGGGTTGTTGTTACCCTTTCCTTCGTCACTTTGCTGTATCTCTCTATCTATTATCAAATCTGTTCATGTATCCTTCCCGCTACGTGTATATGTCTTCTTCTTCTTCTTCGTTCTCATTTTAGATCCTCGCCCTGCTTGGGAAGAGTCGGTGAAGCCTCCAGTCTACTCCTAGTTCTATTTGAGTTTAAAATTCATCTCCAATTCCATCATGTGTCTCTCGATGACTACCTTTGCTCTCTTCATAATCACCCTGTTCAAGGGCTCGACGTTGGCTTTTCTGTGTAGTTCTTCTATACTTCTTTTCTCTGCCCTTCTTGTATTTGTCACTAGGTACATTACTTTGTTCTGGACTCTTTGTATTTCGAGCAGTTTAGTTCGTGACAATGTACAAATTGCGATTGCTGGATAGATCAGTGTTGGTTCGATAATCACTTTGTAAATCTTATTTTATTTTCTTGACTGAAATTCCTTAATTTGTACAGGAGTACTAGTCCTTTATTTCCTTTTTGTATTCTGTATTCTCCCGGCAATCTGAGCCTTCCAGTTTTATGTTTCTTATATCGCTTAGTTTTCCCTTAAAAATTTCCCGAGCCATGATTGGCCAATTTTTGTAATACTAATGTTTGCGTAGAAATACTATATATAATGTAGCAATTTTTGAATAATTCCATTTCTGTTACTCCCTGAAGATGACCTAACATGGTCGAAATAAGGCTAGGAATAATGAATGTCATTCGCGGATGTTTTTTCTCGCCTCGAAGACCCCGTTAAAAAAACTTGTAAGAAATATTAAGAAGATACAAGTTAAAATTAATAACGCTGCCACAGCTGTGGACTTCAATAGAACCTGCATATATATATATATATATATATATATATATATATGGAAAAATATCCAAGACAAATTGGGCTGATGGATGGGTCATCCCTAAGTGTTGTCTTCCAGTTCAAGGAGGATAGGATCACCTGCTGGACCTGAAGCAGAGCAGTTGTCTAATTATGCCATTACCTTAACCGCATATATATATATATATATATATATATATATATATATATATATATATATATATATATATATCGAGTAGTGGAAAGGAATGAATGACAACGCCCACTTCTTATAGCACCCTGGGGAACGCATCACTCACCACTAGGCAGAATCAAGTTTCAATCACCCGTTTTAAGCGGACCCCAAAAGGTCCATTCGAAACAGTAACCTCATACTTTGATATCTCGCTGTTTTGAAGAGAAAACGGGAAATTATACATAATTTCTTTGGGCATCTATGCTAAACACTTTTTGACAAATTTGGAAGATTAGAACAGATGGTGCAGTTAGTGAAAAGCAATGAATGATACCGGCCGCTTATTATAGCATCCTGGAAGATGCCCTAGAAACCACAAGAAAGATTGAAATTTCAGTTATCTCTTTCCAGCGGACCCAAAAAAGTCCATTCAAAACTGTAACCCTATATTTCAATATCTTGCTGTTTTAAGAGAAAAATGGGAATTATACATAATTTTTTTCGGGTATCTCTGCTGAACACTTTTTTACACTTGTTGATGGATTGCGAAAAACATTCTTTGCTAGGCCTTAGGAGTTGGCTGCCAATGAAACACTATTTTTTCTTTGATGGAGAACTCTATCTTCAACATGATGGTATGGTAATGGGCTCTCGATAAGGAGTTCACTTGTCAATTTTATTTTGTGCTTTCAAGAAAAGGCCCAGATTGATGGCTGTCCCTGCGTCCCTTTGATTTCAAACCTCTATTTTTTAAAAGATTTATAGAAGAATGGTTTGTGTTTTATAAACACAAAGACCACGCTCCTTTGTATTTGAAATCCTTAAATGAACAAAACAACAATATCACCTTCTCAAAGGATATTGATCGTAATAGCAAAATTTCATTTTTGGATGTACTTATTGGTGACTAGAAACGATCCCTAGTTTTTTACCACGATTTTTAGAAAACTCACCACCACTCTTCTTGTTACTCATTTTTTTAGCAGTATTCCATTGAATTCAAACTCTCTGCCATTAAATCCATTAAATCTTTAGACTGAGAAATCGCTTACCGGAAACACTTTTTTTCATTACATTTACTATCCCAACAGTATTTTCAATATACTATTGAAATATTTTCTAAATAAAATTTTAATTATAAATCTAACTTTTGCAACTTGTTCAAAACAGAAAGTTTACATCAATTACATTTTTGGGACCATTTTTTCTTTAAGTTTAACTAAGACATTTGATGACTTTGCTCTAGACATTTCCTTCAATTCCATTTTATTGGCTAGATCGCATCAGGCATCCAAGGTAGACCTAGAACTAAACCAACATTTCACATTATCACTGGTACATTGAAGCTAACACCTCTATTAATTATCTACCCAAATGTAAGCATACCATCTCTAACTTTTATGCGTGAAACCCAAACAAAATACAAGAAGAACAAACAGTTAAATGACAATAGGCACCCACTTTACGGTCACCCTGAAATAAAGCGAAAACTACGATCGCGTACGAGCTTTACGACAGTTGATGAATTTGAACATCATAACCATCTGGAGATAACCTAATTTGTATATCATGCCACTGGTCTATTTTAAATATTGCACCACTTTCCTATTTTTTATATCGAGGCACTATCCAATTTTGTATTTTGTGGCACTAGCCTATTTTGCATATAGCACCCCTAGACCACTCGTTTTTGTTATGTAGTGCTACGGTCCTCTATTTTATGTCGTGCTCTAGGCCCTTTTTTATGTTATGTCGCGCCACTGGGCTACTTTTTGTTATGTCGCACCACTAACCCACTTGTTGTTATGCAGCGACACTGGCACCCTTTGTTGTTGCCGTTAACGAGCCCCCTTTTGGGGGAAAGGGGTTGCGGCACTGGACCCATCTTTTGTTATATCTCCTCATATCCTATTTTGTATGTCACTCACTAGTATAGATTTATGACACGCGACTAGAACAATTTGTATGTCGCGCAAAATAGGCCAGGGGCCTATTTTGTGCGTCGCACCACGAGTCTATATTGTATGTAACAACACTAGGATATGCCTTTTGAGTCCTTTACTAAATTTAATGTTTTTCTGCTTGTGAAATGTATTTGCAATTAATTTAATTCTTACTTCTTATTGGTACGGTATGATTGCTCCTTTTTTGCTTTCGATCTCAATCATGGCAATGATCTTAAAGTTTTAAGAACGAAATTAATACAAGTAGGGCGGGGATATTACGTCCAACTTGTAAAGCGGCGTTTTACTTCTACAATTTGATGATTGAACTAGTTTCTGTGACTTGACTTGTTTTCAATAGGTAATCTAGACTATTTCGGATAACCACCGATGGGTATTGAGCCTACTTTGAGATACCTTAAGCTTACCTCCAGATTCACTAAAGTACTTAAATCATTATTGCACGACAGTTGTGTTAGGCTTATATGGGACGATCTTTTTTTTCTCTATCTCGACCAGGTAGGCGTCTTGATTGCTCGTCTAAGCAGGTTCTCTCTGTGGCAAGAGAGGGATCTGAGAGACCCCAGAGATTTTCGCTACAATTAGATACATAAAGTGAAGGAGAAAAGAACTTCGTCAGCATTGTTGCAGGAAATTTTAACGCTGGTTAAAATGAAAGGGATGAGATTAGTGGAAGTTGAAATGGGTCGGAGATACTGAAGCTAAGTATCCTAAAAATAAAAGAATGGAGAGCGAGATATGAGGATGGCAGACAAATATTATTAACTTGCCTAACCATTATATTGAAAGCAAATCATCCTGGATATTTTATCAATAACCGAAATCTGTGTTTTGAACATCTTTACCTTTAATTTTTCGTCCATGCCTTTACTTCAGAAACGATTATTTAACAATGGTGTGCACACGTGTGTTGTAGGCTCGCCAGCGACTGGTGATGCGGATGAGCGAGAATGAGATCCAGCCTCAGTGGTTGCTTGGGAAAGTCTGGTCTGTGTTTGAAAGTTTAATAGCATGGTTCTTTATTTATTTTATTTTCTTTTTAAGACTATCACTGTGTGAGTTCTTCAAAAAACACACAACCTGATGAATGGCGTGTCTCCATGTAAGCCTCAGCATGCCATTGAGGTTTTAGGTAGGAAGTACATAAGAAGCGCACTATTTTTCCTAGCCTTTACATCCGAGTTTCGTCTTTTATGGCCAAATAACTGCGAGATTAACAGTGGGGTCTTTGGCACATAGGTCTTACATCGTAGTGTCTTTCTCATGAATTGATGGCCTTACAACACTAACGACCTTTTTCTCTTCGGATTGGGAGTTAGAGTTGACCTCTTAGTCTACCCTACTATTTTGCGGTAAGAAAGCACTCTCAAATAAAGAATCAACCCTAAAATCTATAAATCAACCTCATTATTGCATCAAAACAAAATGTGTCCCAATCTCTGCATTTTTCTCAAATGAATGATAAAAAAATTTGTGTTGCAAACTTGATCTCCCATACGCAAAATGCGTGGCCAGTTCGAACTCTCGAATGGATCAACACGAAATGTGTCACTATTTTTCTCAATTGGATTGGCAAGTTTGATCTCTCATAAGTATCAACACAAAATTTATCGCCAGCTCGGTCTCTTGAATGGATCATCACATCATAATATGATGCCAGTCTCTAAAACGATCAGCTCAATATGCCACACCAGCACCTACTCTCAGATAAATTGGAATAAAATGTAAAACACAAATCATGCAAAATTATTCTGGAAATATACATTCAAATATTATTATTTAAATTATAGGAATTTATTATTAATCCTAGAGTTATATCTCATTATTTGCCTATTTTACTTAAATATGTACATGTAACCCATAGAATTGAGTCAGTTTCGTAAAATGTATCAGGAATTGCTTTCAGGCATCACAATTCAGAATTTCAATGTTGCATCTCTCATCGAAACAAGGAGACACGTAAATTATTTTGAAAACTGATCAATTTACAAAGGAAGACCTCATATAATAGAACAATAAAATGTGATTTGTCTTTTAATCTGTAAATTATCATCTTTTTATTTGTCTGGTTTGGGATCGCCATAGAGAATTTAATTTTACATGCAAACACATCAAACTGAGTGTCCCAAAACAATTTCCCTGTTCTTTTATTGAGGATATACAAGGACTGTACATTCTCTCCAACGAGTATCATATTCTCGTGGCACTCTAAATTACCCTATTATTGATGTCCTCTTTACTTAAAGAAATAGAGATTATTCGGATGTCAAGCTTTATCTGTGCCTTTATCCAAATTTTCCCAATTGATGGAGGGACCTTCATGAATTCGTTTGATGGAGAGTCATGGACGTTCGTTAGCTCGATCCTGTCCGAAATTTGATAGAAATTTGTTCTAAGAACATAAGAAAAGAAGGAGACTGCAAAAGACCATTCATGGCCTACACTTCTTCTCTTGAAGGGAAAATTATGTCGCTCTTTGCAAGGAAAAGATCATCTCGCCTTCATTCCTGATCGTGTGTAGGTTGGCTCCGGCTTTATTTGGCAGATTAAATCGGTATATATTGATGGATGGATAGATAAATACAATTGCCTAGTCTATTTACGGAATTTAATACCTGTATCTTAATATAAAGGTAAAAACGTAAAATCATTTAATATCTTCAACCTGACCAATAAAAATAAAACATTTATTTAGTATTTTATTTATTTTTTATGTTCACTTGAAACTAATATTGAAAAGATGCACCGAGCTAACAAGTCAAAGACTACAAATAAAGTGAGATATATACATTTTTCGTTGTTTCATCGCCATGTTTGTTCTTTTATTTTTGGTAATCTTTTTTAGGATTTTGTCATTCGTAGCTCTTTCGATCAATATTTTTGCTTGGATATAACTGAATCTTCCTTAATGTCCTTTTTATTCAAAGTACAATCAAAGTTCATCGTGGTTGCATCATCCTATTAGGAGTCTTCAACAAAAATCTGTCTTGATCTTTGTTACATTGCTAGAAGGATCCAACTAGAAACAAACTCCTTTTACACCCTTTTAGTCATCTGTAAAAAGCAGCAGAACTAACAAAAATAGATTTTCTCCAGTAAACCAAATATTTCTATCATTGCGTCCGCCCAAAAAAGGATAAAATATAGACGTTGTCGAAAGATAGAACTTTCAGATTATAAACTACGTTTTAAATGACCTTTATGAACCCTTTATTTACTTCCTTTTGCTGAGACCAAACTTACTTTACACCATAGACAACTTATTTAGCGAAATCATTGCTACCAATGTTTATTTTATATCTGGTTAGCTTTGCGTTCCAATAAGTGTCAATTCCATTCACTTTAAAAAAAGAGATAAATAAATAATTTTCACTAGGTTAGGAAGCTATTCAGAATATAAAGAAATATTTCGCAATATTCAAACTTAACCTCATCTAACTTCGAGAAAACTTAAAAACGTATGGTCCGGGAATAAATAGACATTTAAAAGACTAGATATCAATGGCTCTAAATGTTGTATTTCAGATGTTGTGCCAAAGTTCCTCATTTTTTTACGTTTCACACGTAAATTTTACATCAGAAAACATGATCCGAGATTCTAAAAAAATAAAAAATGCGTCAAAAGTAATAATGAGTAAGGTCTTATCACATCAAACTATTTCTCTATTTTCCTTTATATAAAGAGATTTTTCATCCTCTAAGAACCGAAAACAAAAATCTACTTTCAGAATTGGTGAACTCGTTAAAATCAAGAGAGCAAATTTTGAAGAATCAAATCAACGTTATTATTTCCGTCAACCTCTTCACAGCATAACATGTACAATTTTTCCACTGTCAGAAAATCTTATCAAAGGAATACTAGTGTACACTATGTGGTAGCGCATATTTACATATTCATGATGCGTAACGAGTGCGTTCCCACGGTAAAAAGCTTTCTACCATCGATGATTTGTCTAAAAAATACATAATAGCATGTATGCATCACACTTTCTAAAAAGACCCGGCACTGGTGCCTTCGGGCACCATTATATTTCTGATAATTGCATTTACTTATCCGCTTACGGCTCTCTTGCACGATACATAGGGCGTACCTATCTGCAAGGAGGACGAGATGGATGTGAAACAGAAGTCGACCAAAAAGCTTCCCTTGTGGAACATCCAAAACCACCTCCACCTCTCGCGATATATAATTTCCATTATAAATGAATTGAGTGTGAGATGAAAGATACGAATGCAATCATTTAATGAAATTTGCAGAGTCACCTCAAAATTTGAGGAAGCGGTGAGACAAGCAGCTACAAAAGCTACAGAGAACTTTAAAATTATCAAAGAGAAGGCTGACAGGCGCGGATCCAGAAGAACGGTTGAGGGGGTGGAAACCAACCAAGCTTGGACGTTCATTAGCTCCTATTGAAAGGCCAATCGACGCTACGATCTGTGAAGTGAGGACCTTTTTAACAATACCTGGAAAGGTGAGCTGACCAGCTTCCACAACGTCTTCAAGAAAGCAAAGGAGCTTCTACCGGAGACCGACTCGTTAAATGATACCTTTCCTGTGCCTCGACTTTTTAGGCAGCTTCGCAGTGAGTGAACGTATTGTTTCATATAGCTAAAGAATATTCCTGCTGATCTGTCTATGTCCAGTTAATCGACCGGCTATTGACTGAACTTACTAGCAGTTAAGGGGACAGAACAGCGAGGCGCTCACTAAAACTTTGCTTCTGTATTGGAGGCGGGAAATGTCTACGAGGCCTTGAGCCTCATCAAAGCGGAACTCGAGCGTTAGTTTTCGTCAAAAATCAATTTTAAAATTGTGGAAGATGCTATTGCTTACGCCCAGACCCAAATGAATCCAAACCTGGTTAGGCTTTTTTAAGTTCTTATCACTCTCCTATTTTGAAGCACATAACAGAGCGTTTATTTTCGGGCATGAAGCGATTGAAAATGTACTTAATAAAGAATAGCATGGGAAAAAAACGCCTCAACAGCCTGGTGCTGATCAGTGTCAACAGCAAAATTGAATAGAATAGACAGCGTAATCAATTTACTTGCCCAAAGAATATGATTTTAATGGTCGTGTGAAATACTGTGATCAATGTTGTTATTAATGTGTGTTAGGTGTTATTAGCACGTTCGGGCCCGCTTATTGTTATATTTCTTTTTTAAGTCATACTTGAATTCTGTTATAAAGAAAGTTATAATATAGAATATATAAAAAACAGTTTATTACACTGTAGCAATCGAATGTAACTTATATGATACATGTCTAAAATACAGGTAAATCTCAAAAATATTTTTCAAATTCAGGATTATACCTAACTGACAATTCATTATTTTTGGATGTGTGAAAAAAATTCGTATCTGAGAAAAGTTAGTGCTCACTCCTGTGTGAGATACTGTGTCAGACTACGCAAAGAGAGCAATTTAGGTTAGTACCCACAATATTTATCCTAGATCCATCCTTAGAGGCTAAGAAGGGGGTGGGATGCAGGACGAAGTCGGTCTTATACATAAAGGACAGCTTATTCCGTGTTCTTTCCTGCCTTGAACCAAGACAGAGAAATCTCATTAGCGTTTGAAGTGGTCAGGTGATCTTGAATCCGGACCGAAGACTGTTTTACCATTACATTTAGGATTAATGGATGGTGAGATATTTGACGCTAGTTTACCGGGTCAGTGGAAGTTCAGAAACAGGTCCTTTAGTAAAGAGAAAATATAACCGTGTTTGAAGAAAAATAATAGTATTTCAGACGGAATTGAGGTATTAAAATAATCAGTGAAGGAAGGGAGATGAACATAGAGTAACTGGCAGTAGAGATTTTGAGTGAATGTGTTTAAGGGAGAACAAGTTATTTTTGTGAGAGAAAGAGGAGAGCCAATTTCTCTTAGGATACAGCAGAGGATGAAAGAATATTCGGTGGGGGAAATAAAGTAGGTCATACCCTGTATTAAGGAATAGCCAAAAATAATATGGGCTATCATGTTAGATGAGAAGGAAAAGAATTTAGCAGGCGAGATATACTGGGGTTAATAAACTGGGGCTAAAGAGACGCAGAGGTTTAAAAAGAATGTAAGATGTAAAAGAACAACCTCGGCCCGCCTCCCCATTTATCTGAGACTACGTGCTATTGGTATCCTGCGAACTCGTGCCAAGGCTTCCCCCAACCTGTAATGAGGTGTGAAAGAGCCACTCTGCCTCACACTTGCTGCTAAATGATGAATCGACTCCGCCTCCGGATTAAGATGTCTGGAGCTTGTGACTTTGTCCAAAACTCCCCCTTCCCCCTCAGTATCGGGCATAGAAATACTCGGGCTATTCTGTAGTTCGATGAGTTCAGCCCGCCCCTCAAGGCTGTCCTTATCGTCTCGTCCCATGAGCGTACGTAAGACAGCAGCCTTCTTCAGCCGTGATTCTACCGAAGTAAATTAGGAACTTTTGTAAACGGCAAGCATTTAAATTTGCGCAACAGTCTTTCTTCATTTAATCGAACCGAAGAAAATCTCCATCGATTGACGTTGAGGAAAAGAAGATTCCTCTTTCAGTGGAATTACGAGAATTCCCACATTCCCCGTCGAACGTCATATTTGAAGCTTGGCTATCTTCATCTCAATTTAAATAATTCTCTTTTGTCTATTATTGTTCTTATTTTAATCTTTGTAAATAAAATTATATTTTTGTTGTCTGGATTCTGTTTGGATTCATATTCAAGAGATAGTATAAACTAGGTTGAAGATTTTGCGTTTGGATGTAGGCAAGAAGTTTATAGGAGGGGGGGAGTGCTCAGAAACCGTGAATATAGGTTAGTTATCTAGCAAATGATAATTACACTGCGTAACAGTTTTAATCATTTTTTCGTGTGACTTAAATTTATCTGCCAATTTAATTCGTTTTTCATGCTGATTTCAAATATATAATCCAATTTTACCTACATGCTATAGTTATTCTGTAATTTCTATTTTATCGTTTTCCCAAAAACTGCCCTTCGGACGGATAGAAAGGGTACTTGTAGAAAGCAAATACTTCACAGTATATAGTAGTAAGATAGTAATAAGTGTTATTGTGCAAAATATGGACATTATTGTTTCTTTTTTCAGGTCTCATGTTAGAGTGATGGCTTCGTCAAGAGTAAAATGCGTTAATGATCCAGACACCTTCTGCTACATATGTTGCCGTTACATGCCAGCTCGTCAAAGGCGCAATATATCAAACTTTGTGATCCGCACTTATAAGGCATATTTTGATGTTCCTCCCGGCGATCAAGATAAGAAGTGAGACCCACATGCTGTTTGCCATAGAGGTGTAGAACATCTTCGTGAGTGGAGGAAAAGAAAGAGAAATGGTCTTCCTTTTGGAATCCCAATGGTGTGGCGAGAGCCAAAGGATCATTTATCGCACTGTTATTTCTGTCTGGTGAATACTAAAGGGATTGACAACAAAAATTGGCACAAGATCGATTACCCCAACATTCCTTCGGAGATTCGGCCAGTACCTCATTCTGAGTCTCTACCAGTTCCAATTTTCAGTGGATATGCTTTCTCCGATGATGAAAATGATGTACCTGATATGAACGTCCACGGAATGGATTCAGAGTCTGCCGATTCATCATCAGATGCTGAACAGTCAGTAGCTCCTCACTGTTTCAATCAAGAGGATTTGAATGACTTGATGCGTGATTTGGCGCTCTCCAAGAAAGCTGCAGAACTTTTAGCTTCCTGGTTGATTGAAAGACATATGCTTGACAGGTTGGTACGGGTATCATATTACCGAATAAGGAAGAGTATATTTTTTAAGTATTTCTCTAAGGACAAACAATTTGTATACTGCCACGATGTTCTTGGTCTGTTTACCGAGTTTGGACTCGGCACCTATAGCCCTGCTGAGTGGAGACTGTTTTTGGATAGCTTCAAGCGTAGCTTCAAGTGTGTCCTTTTACATAATGGCAATGACTTCCATCAGGATTTAATGACGATGGAAGAGCCTACCCAGATCACTAGGATAAACACATGATGGCGGACTACTGTTGGACGATTAGAATAGATCAGCCAGAGAAGATGTATAAGAGAAAGAGTTACAAACGCAAATTTTTGCCCGATTGAATTCAAGAAGAGGTCCTCCAGCCTGATGTACGGTCATTAAAAAATTAGCATCTATTTGATTACAGTATTTGTAGTCTTAATGTGTAATTCAAGTTGCTTTTTATATGCAATAAAATGTTTGTGCAAAGAAACATGCTTTACTATAAATAACGCAAAAGAATGATTCAAAATGACTTCAGGGCCTGATGATAGGCGTGATAAAATGAAAATTATTGTATAATATTAGTTATTGATATTAAGAAAAATCTGTATCATTTAGAGAGAATCTGATTTGAATTCAGTATGCTCGAATTAGGTAGGAAAATGTACTTTTGTCATTTCACCAAATACATGGTTCCTCAGTGTCATCAATATATAAACAAAATTAAGGAAATAATACTGAAGTATCGAGAGTAATCAAACCGACATAGGATGCAATTTAAAATATTCTGAGATGTACAACTACTATCTTTGGAAGCTTAATTTCTTACGTCTGATGAATCGAGCACCTCTTTGTTGTCTGAAGTTCTTCTTCAAGAATACCAACTCGCAGCAGCAAAATCTCTACGAAACAAAGACTCAAGAGAAACCTAGTTTTTCAGAAGAATACTCTCCATAATATTCGGCGGGCTAAACCACGTGAGGAGTTGGTGTTTACACTGCACCATCAAGCTAGGGGAAGGAGCTGCTTCTAGCAGCCAACGGCTAGCCGCCGGTCGGAACAGATCTTCAACTGATCCAACGGCCAAGTATAGTGGAATAAACACTAGAAATACATTATTAACAGGCAAATATCAAGTATAATTGCTAGAAACACATAAGTAAACTGGCGAATATTCGAGCATAAACACTAGAAAAACAATATTGAACTGGAAAAATCCAACCTAAACACTAGAAACAGATTAGAGAAATGGAAATAATCAATCATCTACACTTGTGATAAATTAGTAAACTGGAAAAACTCAAGTCTAAACATTAGAGACATTTATGAACTGTCAAAATCAGGCGTAAACAATAGAAAAAATTAGGAAAAGGCAGAGATCAAGTATAAGCACTAAAAAAATCCTTAGTGCACAGGCGAAAATCAAGCCTTAACACTAAAGAATTTTTGAGGAATTTGAAAAAATTAAGGCTAAATTCTATAAGCACATTAGCGAACTGGTAAAAATTAAACCTAAAAATTAGCTATATTTTAGAACAGGCAAAAGACAAGCCCAACCCCATGAAAAAAATTAATAAAATGGGAGAAATCAAGCCTAAACACTATGAAAAGCCTAATAAATTAGCAAAAAAAATCTATGACCTAGAAAAATATTGTGACATGACAAAAACAAGCCTATCATTAGATACACATTAGTGTTCTAGCAAAAATAAAGCCTATATACTAGAAATTTTAAGAACAGTCAAAAACAAGCCTAAACACTAGAAACACATTAGGGAAGGGGAAAATAATCAAGCCTAAACATTAGAAACACATTAGTGAACTGGCAAAAGTCAAGTCTAAACACAAAAAAAAATCATTATTGCACAGGCGGGAATGAAGCCTACACGCTGGAAACATATTAGTGAATTAAGAAAAAAATCAACCATAAACACTAAAAACACATTAGTGAACCTCAAAATTCAAGACAAAAGACTAGATATAAAAAATGAACTAGTAAGCTGGCAAAAATCTAGCCTAAATACTAGAAAACTTTTAAGAGCAGGCAAAAACAAGCCTAAACATTAGAAACACATTAGTGAATGAAGGAAAATCAAGTCTGAACACCAGAAACATATTAGTGAACTCCAAATATCAAGCCTCAACACTAGAGAGAGAATAAAGTAAACTGGCTAAAATCAAGTATAAACACTAGAAAACACATTAGGTAACAGGAAATAATCAAACCTAAACATAGAAAACACACTAGAGAATTAGAAAAAATCAAGCTCCAGCATTAGAAATACATTAGTAAACTGGCCTAAATCAAGGCAAGTACTAGAAAGCAATTAGTGAGAAGGCAAAACTCAAGCTTAAATACTCGAAGAACATTTGTGAACTATCAAAAATCAAGTCTAAACACTAACGAATATTTTATGATTAGGAAAAAATCAAGCCTAAACACTAGAAACACATTAGTGACAGTCAAATATCAAGCATAAGCGCTAGAAACACATTAGTGAATTGGAAAAAATAAAGCCTAAACAATAGAAAACATTACTGAACTGGAAACCAAGTTTAAAAACTAGAAACATATTAGCGAAGTCGAAAAAAGTCATGCCTCAACACTAGAAACACATTAGCAAACTGGCGAAAATCTATTCTAAACCTTAGAACCACATTAATGAAGTGGCCAAATAACAAACATATTAACTAGAAACACATTAGTGAAGTGGAAATATATCAAGCCTAAACACTAGAAACATATTAGTGAAGTTGAGAAAGTCAACCCGACACACGAAAAACATATTAGTGAAGTGGCAATAAACAAAACTTAACAGTAGAAACACTTTAGAAAAGTTGCAAATATTATGTCTAAATACTAGAAACAAATTAGTGACAGGCAAATATAGGGTCAATACTCTAGAGACAAATTTGTGAAAGGAATAAATCTAGCCTAAAACTAGAAAAATAATGAAAATGCAAAAACTTAAGCTTCCACACTAGAAATAGGAGTGAAATGGCAAAACTCAACTAGAAACACCAGAAACGCATTTTTAAGTGGCAAAAATTCAAGCCTAAACACTATAAACATTAGTATACTGGCTAAAATAAAATCTAAACAATAGAACATATAATTGAACAGTTAAATTCAAGCCTAAACGCTAATAATACATTAGTAAACTGTTGAAAAATTAAGCCTAAATACTAGAAAGACATTAGTGACCTGAAAATAGCCAACCCTCAACACTAGAGATAAATAAGTAAACTGGAAAAAATCGAGTTTAAACATTAGAGACATTTGTGAACAGGCCAAATACAAGCCAAGCACTAGTTAAAATAAGTGAGGAGGCAAAACTCAAGCCTAAACATTCGAAACACTTTAGCAAACTGTCAAAAATCAAGCCTAAACACTAACGAATATTTTATGATCAGCCAAAAATCAAGCCTAAAAACTAGAGATTTTTTTAGAACAGGCCAAAAACATGCCGAACCACAGGAAAAATATCATGAAATTGGCAGATATATAGAAACCTTATTATATTACCCACAAAAGTGTAAAACCTAGTAAAAACTATAAAAATATTTGTGACATGACAAAAATCAAGCATAATTACTAAATACAAATTAGTGACCTAGCAAAATTCAAGCCTGAACACTAGAAACATTTTAGGAACAGGCAAAGTCAATCCTTAACACTAGAAAAACATTAGTGAAGTGGAAAATAATCAAGCTTAAACACTAGAAAAATATTAGTAAACTGGCAATTTCAAGTCTAAACTCTAAAAAAACAGTTTGCAGACGTAAATCAAGCGTAACACTAGATGTCCATTAGTGAATTGAGAACAAATTACCCTTAACACTAGAAACGAATTAGTGAGCTGTCAAAATTCAAGACTAAACATAAAAAACAATATAGAACAGGGAAAAAGGAACACTAGAAAACACATTAGGGGACAGTAAAAAATCAAGCTTCTACACTAAAGAGAGAATAGTAAAGTGGCTAAATTTAAGTCTAAACTCTAGAAAACATTAAAAAATGCGAAAAATAAGTCAAAGCAGTAGAAAAAGATTAGTGAATTGGCAAAATGTAAGCCTATTTACTAGAAACACATTAGTAGCGTGGCAATAGATCAATCCTTAAAAACTAAAAACATAATAGTGAAATCGAGAGAGTCAAGCCGAAATACTAGAAACATATTTATGAAGTAGCCCTAAAATCAAACTCAACATTAGAAACACATTAGCAAACTGGCGAAAATCAAGTCTAAATACTAGAAACACACTAGTGACTGACAAAAATGAAGTCTATACACTAAAGACACATTTGTGAAAGGCATAAATCGACCCTAAACACTGGAAAAGAATTAGTGAAAATGCAAAACACAAAGGGAAATGGCCAAAATCAAGCCTAAACACAAGAAACAAAATAGTGAACTGGAAAAATATTAAGGCTGAACACTGGAGACACAAATAAACATAGAAAATCTAGTCTAAACACGAGAACACATTAGTAAAGTGGAAAAATTCAAGCCTAAAAATTCGAAAAATTTAGTTTTAAAGCAAAAATCAATCATAATCACTATAAAACATTAGTGCACAGGCAAAACTCAACCTAACGCTATGAATTCCCTAGTGAAGTAAGAAAAATCAACCATAAACACTAGAAACACATTAGAGAAGTGGAATAAATCAAGTCGTAACGCTAGAAATACATTAACGAACTGATAAAACCCGAGCCTAAAAAATAGAAAAACATTAGTAAACTGTCAAAAATCAAGTCTAAGAACTAGAAACATAATAAACAGGTACAAATCAAGCCTATACACTAGAAAAACTAGAGATACATTTGTGAACAGGCCAAAATCAAGCCTAAGCACTAGAAAAAATTATTTAAAAGGCAAAAATCAAGCCTAAACACTAGAAACACAGTAGTGAGCTGGTAAAGATTAAGCCTAAACACTAGAGAATTTTTATGAATAGGAAAAATCAAGCCTACACACTAAAACGACCTTAGTGAAGTGGCAAATTATCAAGCCTTATACCTAGAATTACATTAATGAACTGCCCCAAAATCAAGTCTAAACAATAGAAACACATTAGTAAACAGGCATTTATCAAGCCCAAACGCTAGAAATACATTAGTAAACTGGAAAAAACAAGCTTAAACACTAGAAAAACATTGGTGAACTACTAATAAATCAGGCCTAAATACTAGAAACACATTAGGGAACCTGCAAAAATCAAGCCTTAACAATAGAAACATTATTAAACAGGAAAAACAAGTCTAAACATTAGAAAGACGTTAATGAACTGGACAAAAATAAAGCCTAAACAGAAGAAATACATTGGTGAACTGGCAAAATTCAAGCCTAAACTCTAGAAAGATATTAGTCAACAGAAAAAATTCTAACCTAAACACGAGAAACACATTAGTGAATAGGCAGAAATCCAGCATAAAACATTAGAAACACATTAGTAAACAGAAAAATACAGAAATAAAATAAATTTTGGAAGAAATCCTGTCTCGTTGATTGATAGCCACTTTAGAAAAGTTGCAAATATTATGTCTAAATACTAGAAACATATTAGTGACAGGCTTGCCAGCGAATGTCATTTTGATCCTAATGTGAATTTCATTATAATTTCGGTGCCGCCTTGCAACAATTGAATAGAAACAGGGGCCGCAATTAACTTATACTCTCCTTTTATTTCTTTTTTTTAGATATAGGGAGGGGGTTATGAATGTAAACATATGTTATAACACTCAACAGAAAATAAGTGTGGTATTTAAATATAAACTCGATTGAAAATTCGAGATGAAAAGATCCTCCCCTCAGCTATAAAGCCGGGAAGATGCCCTATCAATTGAAACTCTAATATTTCCTGCCCATCCATGAAATGAACTTATAGAGCTCCACCTTCAAATTGTTTCTCCTCGCGAAAAACCTAACCAAATTTTACGAAGCACCTCGAGTAATAACTAGAGCGTCTATCTATAGGCACGTACGCCATTTATGCCATGGATAATGGGGTACCTCTAATGGAATGCCACCAAATGCAACGCGATGGCGAAATATGAGAGAGAGACCCATTTCCTCAATTCTGTCGCGCGACGGGGGAGGAAAGTAAAGGGCGCACAAACCCCATTGTTGAGAGCATGGAGGAGGTCAATGTCAGCGTGATCTAGGCAAGTTGATTTAATTTAATGAATGTAATGAAATAAACGAGGGATGGACTTATTGGATTATGGCAACACACAGAAAACAGGCACCTTCCATTATCGGCGGTGTCACATGTATATTTCACTGTGGGCTTTCTTAGCAAAGGGCTTGTTACACATGGAAAACCAATGAAATGAGAAGGTAAATGTATATCATTGTATAGAAGGAGAATAGAAACCATGTTTATTGTGTTATTCGAAATGAGTGCAATAATATGTTGCCAATCTGAATGCTTGTAAGGCAAAAAAAAGAGTGATTAAATTCTATAACGAGTTACTTAATTTTAGTGTGCTTATAAATTTAGGATGATTGTACAATGCCTTAATTTTCTTAGCAGGAAAGTGGATACTATATATATTAAAATAACTAATGATTAAATGATAACAGATCTTGGCCTCAGATAGTAAGCTGTAATCTAGTAGGATATAAAAGGGATCAATTTAAGATTAGGTACCTGAGGTCACTAATCTTAAATTGATCGGAACGCAGGTGCTTTATCTTGAATTGAGCGACACACAGTTGCTTAATCTCGAATTGTAAATATTTGGAAGGTCTCTTAGTATATCGTAACTTACTTTAAATATAGTTTACTTTACTTTAGAAGTTTTTTTCGTTGGTCGTTGTCGAGGTATATCCGATATATATATTTATATATATATAGGAATGCAATGTCTGGCAGGAAAAAATGAAAAGGCGTTTCCAAGTACTTTCGAACTTTATTAAGTTCCTTATCAAGGATAACTACAAGAAATAATATTATATTAGAGGTATATATACGAAAGAAAAGTATGAAAGACCGCCTCAAAAACAAGAAATCACCAATAAGGAAGACGGAAGGGGAAAGGTAAAGAAACACATTAATACCTCTTTCTTGTAATTCTTAATGTGTTTCTTTACCTTCCCCCTTCCATCTTCCTCATTGGGGATTTCTTGTTTTTGAGGCGGTCTTTCATACTTTTCTTTCGTATATATACCTCTAATATAATATTATTTCTTGTAGTTATCCTTGATAATGAACTTAATAAAGTTCGAAAGTACTTGGAAACACCTTTTCATTTTTTCCTGCGTGACATTGCATTCATTTGCTACCCTCACGTGATACTTTGTGAGTTTTTCATTTCATATATATATATATATATATATATATGAAAGATAATGGTAAACCATATATTTGAATAAAGATTTTATTTGTAACTATCGGACTAGTTTCGGCAAGATGCCATTTTCAACTAATAATGAAGAAACTAGGTAAGGAGCACAGTATATATATAAGGTAAGACATCCTAGACAAAATGATATAGGAGGAAACAATTTGGAAAAAACTCGAGTGAATCTAGCGTGAATGAAATACTAAACAAAATGAAATGGAACCGGAAACTATCTGGAGAGTTGCTAATCTCCGAGACGCATTGCGTCCGGGGGGTTATAGATACGGTTGGTGACTCTATTTGTTATATATTTGTTAAATTTATATTGCCCTTAAGATAAATTTAAATTATCAACTTTGTCGATGATGATGGATTCAGCAATTCTCCTCTTAATATAATTGTTTTATTTGTAAAAGATTTTTGCATGGTTAAAATCAATTCTATGTCGTGGTTTTACATGTGCGTAAAGGGACTTGAAGAATTCGTACACCTTCTGATATCAGCTAAACGTTCTTTCATTCTTTAATTAAAGTGGCCTGACTCCCCGATGTATGTTAATTTGCAATTATAGCATGGTATACTGTAAACTCCATGATCGAGATTGATTGGACGCAGTCTAGTTAAGGTTTTTAGAATGGTATTAAAGTATTTAAATGTAATATTTATGTTATTGCGGTTCGCATATGATTTTAAAGGTGCCAAGGCTGGAGCATATAGGAAATTAATAAATCTTTTAAAAATCGCCCCTTCGTGGTGTGGAGATGGCATAAAAGTTTTTTCGTGCTTTGGAATGGCATCTATTTATGAGGTGAATTGTATATTTTAGTTCAATAAAATTGCAAATAAGGCGGTTAATTTCATACTGAAGGAAGATTGGGTCGCACGTTCTATGGCCTAGCTTTTGAATATTCAAAATGCCCTCCACCGGCCTCTATGCACTTATCAATACGATTAACAAAAATTCGTATTTCATTCTGCAAAATATTGACATTAGTAGAGGTAACGATATTTAGAAAATCATTTTTTAGTTCTGCGATAAGATGTAGAGGAGACAGCTAGAAATGAACACTCTTTTACAAAACTCCATAGAAATTAGTCTAAAGGTGACAAGTCAGATGACCTGCTCGACCAGGGAAATATGTCCTATACAACCATAGGCATTGAGGAAATAGAGCCTTCAACCATGTCATGGTGGCACATGCAGTATGGACTCTAGCGCCATTTTGCTGAAACCATTCGTCAGTATATTCTGCATTGGTAAAAATGCTTGATCTGTTTCAAGGTCTTTAACTTAATAGGGACTATATATTATTTCCAGTTAGTCCTTACCAAAATGTTACCTTTGGGGAGTGCAAATATTTGTAAAAGTGATTATTTGGCTTAGTTACTTACCACTTCTAATACTTCTGTTTATTTGGCATGCCTTTCAAATTAACAAGATATTCATAAATGTTAATTGTTATTCTATAATAATTGTTTATCCAAGCCGAGGCTAAATAAGCTAGCTTATAAAATTTGCAATGTTGTTCTTTGTAATGATAATTATTTCTATCTTCAAGGTTTAATGGCTAACAAATTACAGCATTAGAAAAATGGGTCATTTTTGGCTTTCACCTGATTAATATATATATATATATATAAATATATATATATATATATATATATATATATATATATATATATTGTGAGGGAATGCCTTCGATGGACCACAGTGAGAAGGAGCCCCCTCTGAAACACCCCTCTATTCTTTCAAGTCCACGTGAGCCAGGAATAATTCGTCACTTCGTTACTCACCAGTCCCAGCTGTGTTTACTTTAAGACGCTAATCCGCCTCCCCTCCCCTGCAATAACGCCGTGCGCAGCCACATTAACCCTACCCCCATATTGCGAGGCAAGTTTCATCGCCTGAAACGACACGTTATCATTAATTGTTTGGGCTGAGACTGGCGCTAAAGATCTCCAAGAAGCTGCAAAGCCCTGATGCGTATATCGGATTAGCCACTCGGGTATTAAACCCGAAGCTCATTATCTTACAAATAGATTGAAAGCCCGCCATCCACTACGTCCAGACTGCCGTCTGTTTCCCGTGAACCCCTGTAACCTTCGTCGTAACTCATTGAAGCTCTCGCCAGCAGATCTAGCTTCGTTAAGCTTTAGCACCTGTTCAGCGGAAAGCTATCGAGCCTCCTTCTTCCGGGAAAATTGTGGGGAAATCTTATCTTCACTAACCCTTCAAGATTCCCGTTTTTTCGAGACTGAGACTCCCTGCCGATCAGCAGAACCATCTCAAGTTGAGATTTTGACTCTCTGTAGCAGAGAAAATGTCATTCTTCATCACGAAGTAAACACCCTCATCTAAGACTCCTCCTCGTCAGGACTCCCTGAAGTATATTCTTGAAGACCTGCACCGTTGTCTTCCACTCCCTATCTAATTCGTCCGCGCTTGAAGGTAAAGCAATCTTGTATAGTCATACACAGATTACCTCGTTAATCTTCATTAATTTATTTTACTACCATAAGTAATTTGTTCCCCTTTTGCATATATATATATATATATATATATATATATATATATATATATATATATATATATATATATATATATATATATAATGACCCCCTTTTATTATATATATTAAAATTATATATTGGGGGTATTGTCTTCGAACTGCTACTTGCCAAGCCATTAATCTAAATCAAGTCAACCGTAAATCGCACTCTTTATTAATCGCCCAGACATATTTCAAGCGGATTTTGGTCAGCTGTCTGCCCGTGCTTGTATACGACTCTGAGCGCTGAGCTAGTCGACACTTGCATACCTCGACATATATATATATATATATATATATATATATATATATATATATATATATATATATATATATATATATATATATATATATATATATATATATATATATATATATATATATATATATATATATATATATATATATATATATATATATATATATATATATATATATATATATATATATATATATATATAACGAGAAAAGGTTATAACTATATTTGTAGTAAATCTTTTACTATTTAAATTCGTATCATGGTGGAGAGGAATACTTTCTTGACTACCAAATTGCACGAGAAATCCAATATTGCAAAGGGATTATGTTATAAATATTTAGAGATAAACTAGGATAATTCAAAATAGTTCATTATATCGTCTCTACACAATTTGTGAAACTACAAACTAAGTTGGGTCAAATTGAACTTGGATTCGGAGGAGGATTCCCTACCCAGTCGAGTCTCTTTCATAGTCATTTAAATAAATATGTGTATGTAAATGCTAAAACAAACTTTCGAATATAAAAAATATATATACACATACGTGGAAACTAAGGGAATAATAGGAAAATATTTCCTGTAATGAGAATATCAAGTATGTATAATTCATAAACCATAATATTATTGTTAGTTGAAATTATTATTAAACCTAACCTTCAAATCTGTTAGGAAAAATATTCCAATTGATTTCCACATTGAGGCAATAAAATTGATTTTTTAATTAGCATACTTCTAAGGAAGATTTGAATTGAAACATTTTTTATCTACCCGAGGCTAGCTCGAAATATAATTGAAAGAAAAAAAGTCAGAAATGAAGAAGAGAAAATGAGGTAATTGTTTTGATACTCATATTTCTATAGTTTGAATTTAAAGCAAATATTTATTTATACATTCTATTTCTAAACATATTGTTTAGAAATAAACATTCTATATAGGTTAATCGAATTTTGTAACTTTATAAGAAAATAAAATATTGTCTTATCTTATTAAAAATTTTGTTTACTAACAGTGAAGCCGTTAGTAAAATATTCAGTCAATTTATATGAGTTAATGTAATTAGTATTTTAAAATATTCAATAAGTTGACCACGTAGAAGCCGAAATTTTAATGGAAGTCGGGAAAAAATTTTCTCGCTCAATGCTGGACGCGTTCAAATATATGTTCCTCAGTCAGGAATTAATTTTGTCATTCAAAGCTGTACACGTTCAAATGGGGTTACTCAGTTAGGAAATAATTTTCTCGCTCAATGCTCGAGGTTTCTAAATATAGTTCCTTAATCGGGAATTAATTTTTTTGTTTAACGCTGTACGCGTTTAAATAGAAGTTCCACAATCAAGAATTAATTTTGTCGCTTAACTCTTAACGCGTTCAAATAAAGGTTCCTAAGTCGTGAATTAGTTTTGTCGGTAAATGCTGGACGCCGTTAAATCGAGATACCTGAGTCGGAAATTAATTTTCTCGCACAACTCTGGACGTGTTCAAATAGTGGTGCCTCATTCTGGAATTAGTTTTGACGCTCAATGATGGTCCTTTCAATGCTCTTGACATGCCTCTCTTTCTGCACTGTACACACTGTTATAGGTGCTTTTACGAGCGAACCTAGCTTGTCCTGTAGTTGTCAACTGCTCTCATTTCCTCCGTGGCGAATCTGTTTGGTGTACATACCGCCCAGAAAAGCCAATCATACCCCAAATTAGGGGGTCGGCTGAGTCTACGAGGTGCTGCGCCTGTCTTAACGGCATAACTGGTTAAAATACATCGCTCGGTATGGGAGATGAAGCATTGTGACTGGTAGTTACCGGATAGTGACTAAGAGCGATTAACAAAGTGTCCTAAGTGCATTCGAGGCATTAACATCTACGCACTTCTGGTTCGAAGTATCCGTGACGCTCCTGTCGATTCGAGCCGGGTGGATATCGAGATTCTTTCCTGCTGGGTGGGTTCCTGGACATGTAGGGATTGTGGGAAATAAGCGTGCTGTTGAGTGCGCCAAAGCGCCCGTAAAGACTAGGAGACCGGACCAGCGTTTTGCTCTTCTCCACACTCATTACATGATAAGAATAAGGTCAGGTCTTCGGGCTGCTTGGCAGTTTAGATGGGAGTGGGAGAATTATGACAGAAATCTTAAGTTTCACGTCATTGCGCTGCGACCTTTTGGGTCGGCCCATTTTCCGATGTTGTAACGTGATCAGTTCATTTTCTGTCATGTCCAAATAGGGCGTACTCGAGGGGCGCATCGGCCCTTGTTAGAGCACTCCCTCTCCTGCTCCTTAATGCGACGAATGTGTGGTCACGCAGTATGTTATGCACTTTTGGGTCGAGGGTCTCAGGCTCGCAGATCTTCGCGCATGTTACCTGTCCCACTACCGGGGAAGCTTATTTTCAATCTTTTGTCAATTATACTCGAAACGGTTTGTATTTACCTGCTTGTGGCATTTGTGATATTTTGCAGAAGGCAGTTCTGTATTCTTTCTAGTTATTTAGTTTCGGTTTCATGCTCGCAGGTGGTAAGAAGGCGGAACCCCCTCGATGAAGGAGCGTCTTTTTCCCTATTTTTGTTCAGTTTTGTGCTCGGGTTTTTGTTTGTTTCCATTTATTATTGTTTTGTTTTTTTACTTTATATAGCCTATAAATAGTATGTATATGTAAACCAAATAATTTTAAATTAAGGTGGTAGTCATTGGAAGAAATTGGAGGGGTCAAAAGCAGGGAATTCCTGCTTAAATATTGAAGCATAGGACGTCTTAGGTGCAAAAGGCGAGACAAGATTTAATCTTTTGCCTTGCGATAACATAGTAGTCCGAACTCCGAAAGGTCAGGGCCTCCTTCTCAAGGATATACATATATGCCACATTGCCTCGAGAAACAACGGTGTGTCTCTTTGCAATTGAAAAACTTGGATTTACACGATAGGGAATTGTTGCGTACGGTATTGGAGCAATTTACACATATTTCGCTTAAACTCTACTTTGCATATCTACAGGAGTGATTCCTTTTAGTGAAGTAGTGGCAGTAGTATCACCTTCACGGTAGTGTACGAATGTCTTAACGCCAAGTAATACTACCCATCACGCACCAGGTCACAAAGCCCCTCGCAATTGAACCTGACAAAGATTGTAGGGGGTGGGTTACGAGGTCCCCTCTTGTTTCTGCATCAAATGTTGGAACTTGAATCTCCTCGTTCGGCCAGCTCTAAAGAGGTCTTCCAAAGAGTAGTTTTTGATACCGGCGAACCAATGAGTATTAGAAGGAAATTAATTATGGCTGCCTTGGAAAAGTCCGACACCTTCTGGCATTTGGGGTAAATCAATCCAAGGCGAGAATCGAGTGATCTTCGGCTGCATATTAATTAGACAACCTATTTAATTATATCCTCTGATGGAAGATATGGCATTTCGCCAGCATGCTGCAGTCAGTTAAGTGTATTAAAAGGCATTTGAATACATCCTGCTCTAAAACTCCAAGTAGTCCCTCACTGAGGGACCACAACGTATCTAGGCTTCGCTCACCACTATTGCCCTAGTAGAGGACGTTCTAGTCTTTACTTGATGGCTTTCTAAAAATTTACAGACTCGTCCGTTACAGGAGCACCCAGTTTTCTTGGCTTCTTTTCTTTTCATTTATTTTTTGGTATAGAGAACGAGAAGTGATATCGATCCTCTCCAAGCCTGTAAGTGTGTCTAAAGCCAAACGAACTTGTTTAAGGCATATCCTCTCCGATTTGGTGAAAGTTTTGGTCAGAAAGGGACACTAAACGTGGAAGGAAGTTCCTTTTCTCCTTTTGACTCCTCGGTGGCCCGTGCTGCCTCAGATGGGCCCCTCAGGGAGTAGGACTCAGGTTCTGTGTTTTCTGGCACAAATTATTGGTACGCCCGCATGAAAAACCATACAATCTAATACATAAGCACGTCCAGGGCTATCTCCACATCGAGAGTGGCCTCAAAGTGGCCATTTTCCTAAGTTGTGACCCATGGTCCAGTACCTAATACCTCCTTTTACACATGCAAAGCGATGAGTTGTTTCACCTGCGTGTATTGAGGATGCCAAAAACCAAGACGGCGTGTTCTCTGCCTCGACGTGTACTTGGCAGACCAAAGAAAAGCAAAATAGCATCCACCGTTATAGAAGAGTCCCTAGAAGGTAACTAACACTATATAATGTTTAGTGTGAAACTGGGAATAGTCATGCAACAATTGAGAAAAAATAGATGTTCCAAAGCCTATCGTTAGACACAGCATGAGAGAGCTATTCTGGTAATTAAACCTAGGCAAAAGGTTGAGTAGATAGTCACATAAAAAGGAATGCTTAGAAGGAGTGAGGGGGAAGTACAGCAACAACATAACCAGGCCCCGTCAGAATATCCAACTTAAACCAGTAATGATGTTTCCGTAATAATTTTCTCTAGGGGCGGATTGGCGTGCACTTATTCATATAGCAAATGTAACAGGTTATACAGCTGTCCTCCAGGACTATTTCTCCCGGACGAAAATTGCACTGGATGACAATTGTTTGCCTCCTAGTAGAATTGCCCAGAAGAAAATTGGAAAGATAAATTAAATTAATATTTTTAAAATAATCTATTTTAAAGTTGTTAATGAAATAATTCTATGAAAAGCTTAGTTTACACTGGGTAAAAAATTTTCACCGAATTTTTTTTCTCTTATTTTTTAAAGTGATTTTTGAAAAATATAAAAAATATTCTATATAGAAAAATTTATGGGGTATGGGCAAAACACACTTACATTTGTAGCTAATTTATTTATTTTCCTTTTTCAGGTTTATATGATAAATATTTACGTGATTATGGCTACAAGAGGATGCAGAAATTCACCAAATTCGTTCTGTTTTGTGTGTCTTTTCTATGTTGGACCTAAGCATGTATCACATAAAATTGTGAAAGGTGCAAAGTACTGGATTGTTTATAAACTATACATTGAAATGAATATAGTGACCAAGAAAAACCATGGGCCCCTCATGTGATATGTGTAAAGTTGTCGATCAAATTTAGATACATAGCTGAGAGGTGCAATGAAAGCAATGCCATTTTCTGCGCCGAGAGTTTGGCGAGAGGCAAAAAATCATTACGATGATTGCTATGTTTGCATGATTGACATATCAAAGTACAGAAAAGCTAAGGGAAGGAAGTCCCTTCCATATCTCAACATTTCATCTTCTATTGCATCTGTGACACATAATGATACCTTATTGGTTCCACGGCCGCCATAAAATGTAAGTAAATCCTATCAAATTGTTAACTATATTCTTTGTAACAGAATCAATACTTATAGATTCAAAACATCTAGCTAAGGATCATTGTGATGTGATTAGACATGCAATCCATATTTATGCACCAGCTATTAAATGCATCTCTTTATATATATATATTTTTGCAGGTACAGGGTATGATGGAGGTCTCATCAGGAGAGTTGGAAGGTTGTGACAATGAAGAAATGGATAACACGTTTAAGCCAAGAATGAGTACCCACCCACACTTTCTCAATCAACGTGAACTGGATGATCTTATTAGGGACTTGGGTCTCACTAAGTCAGAAGCTGAGTCTTTGGCATCCAGACTTAATGAATGGAATCTGTTGGGGAAAGACTGCAGATCAACAGTATAGAGGATGCGCCATAAGGAATTCGAAGTATACTTTATATAAGTGAGGGTCTCTCTTTCTTCAAAGATATTAATGGCTTGTTTACAGCTATTGGTATTAATCACAACCCTAATGAATGGCAACTTTTCAAAGATAGTTCTACAAAATATCTCAAAGGTGTTTTACTACATAATAGGAATCGGTATCCAAATCTGCCTATAGCATACATGGTATAGATAAACGAAGTATATGACAATGTAAAAAGGCCTCTCAAAAAGGTAAAATATTCTAAGTTTAAATGGCATGTTCGTGGTGATTTTAAAATGTTTGCCTTTGTACTCGGATTAAATTGTGGGTATACCAAGTACTGTTATTTTCTTTGCCTATGGGACCATAGGGATGAACATGAACATTGCCAGACGGTTAAGTGGCCCCCTTAAGATCACTTACCGCCAGGAAAACTAAATGTTATTTGACAGACTCTTGTAGAGTCTACCAAAGGTTTGCTATCTTCACTTCATATAAAGCTTGGTTTGATCAAAGAGCTTGTAAAAGCTTCAGATCATGGTGGAGAGGCATTTCAAGAGAGTCGCCTACTCTTTCAAAGTTATCAGAGGCCAAAGTTAAGGGTGGTATATTTACTGGACCGCAAGTAAGGAAAATGCTGAAGTCAGTACAACTTAAGATTGCAATAAGTCATGTCAAAAGTGAGGCGTGGTCTACACTTCGAAATATAGTTAATGGATTCCTTCGTAAAAATAAAGACTTAAACTACTAGCAGCTTGTAGCCAAACGTTTAGCATGTTTAAGAATTTAGGATGTAGAATGTCACTAAAGGTGCACATCTTCTATTCATATTTTGAGTTTTTTCGTGAAAATTTGGAAGAAGTGAGTAAGGAGCATGGTGAACGGTTCCATCAGAACATTGCTGTAATGGAGAAAATATACCAAGGAAGGTGGGACACTGCTATGGTGGAGGAATATATATGGTCACTGGTGCGTAAAGACCTAGGAGCTCACTGTAATTAAACGCGTTCTTCAGTGCACTTTTAGTAGGTTATCTCTTATAATCACATTTTCTCATTAGTTTAAAATAGAATCAAAGGAAGATATATTATCAGCTATTATACAAAATTCCAATTATCTTCGCAAATATCTTTAATAGTATTTTTGGAATCAGGAGGTAAAATCACCTTGGAAACACTCAAAACTTTTAAATAAACAAAACTAGTGTTATACGCAATTCCTCTTTAAAAAGCTTAAATCTCTTTTTCGTTATAATCTTTAACTAAACTTAGTATACGATATGAATAATCTTTATACTTTATTCGTGACACTCGTTTGGAATAGATGCAAAACTCTGAGTAATAGGAACCTTTTGAAGTAATTGTTCTCCTTAGATTTTCGAAATGAATTTTCAGATATTCGAATAACATCAGCCGATAAACTTCTATGCCAAAGCTCGACAGAATTATACGTTCTTGGGTACTCATTCTTTGCTCTGGTGTACACTGTCCATAGTTCCAGGTCAAAAGATGCTCTTGGCGCACTCGCTGCAGACAAAAGGCCCTCCAATATACAAGTCCTAAACGCAGTCGACTATTGGTTTGGTTTCCGAAGTCATTATTTCAGTCAACTTTTCAAAAGCTTGTTCAATTTCAGTTGATTAAATAAAAGCCAATGCAGCGAGCATCTTCACGCTAAAAGAAAACTCTATAATTTTGATATGTATTCCATAGTCCAAAAACTTTATCTTTCTATAAATGTTCTCGCTAAAAGGAAAAAGCAGCTTTTTATCTCAATTTCTTGAAGTACAGCAAGCAAGCTATTAAGCATAGCTTTCTCAAAATCTACCATTATAATGACTAAGGATAATTCTTCATTATATATATTTAATAACTCTTATAAAAAGTTAATTATCTGCCTTTGTTTTATCAGGAGTATAACCTAAATAAAGGATATCGTACGACTACTCTACAAATGGATTGTATAAAGTTGAGCAAAAATAGGAAGAACTGTTTCGAATTTTATATCTAGAAACCAATGAAGAGAAAAAGAAAGAATTTGTAAATATTTATGCTTGTAAATATTTACCCCAACCGAGTTGCCCGTGTCATAAAGTAGCGGCTTATGAGGCCTGAGAGAGGTGGCCCTCATAGCGCGCTCCCCTGCTAAGAAAACCGTCATAATTAACAAGAAATAAACCGTCTTTTAGAGTACTAAAAAGTATGGAAGGTGTTTTTCTTAAAGAAAAACAAATTTAATACGATCGGATCAGATTTGTAAGAAGCATTTAAAGCGTTGTGCATTTGAAAGATTAAATCCTACGGTGAAACATTGAGCCCTGCTTTAAATCCTAAACACAACCTATAGGAGATAGTTAGTGAGAAGCCTCTGGCTTAGTTAGAATTTTATGGCTGTATTACTTGATTAGAAGCTTATGGCTCGGAATCCGACTAATGATGAATATCTCAACCATAGATTAGAAAAGAATGGAATAAAATCACGTCTGAAAAATGCGAGAAATTAGGAAATTCGTGCGGCCAATGATGTGCTCAAGACCTTCAATACAAAGCCTAGATATTTCTTTGTGATACTTTATTCAATTAATTATCTATGACATGTATTTTGGTTTTCTGGTCTTCGTTCTCTAGTTTGGACGCGCCATTTTTTTAAGTAAACATAACTTTCCTCATAATATTTATTTAAATGTTGGAGATTATTAAAAAAAGACTATCAGAGGAAATTTGATAGAATACTTTTGTAAATTTGATAAAAAGTCAACGAGAATTTTTTAAAAAATGTAAAATTTGATATTTTGTTTTCTAGATCTGGACCAAATTGTAAATTCTCTTTCCGCACATAGCAAAGTTCCTAGGTTATTGATTTAAACCACGCTTCTTCCTATTCTTTTTACTTAAATCGTCTCAGTCTATAATAAAATATTGTGACAAATAATGCTACACATATCCACACTCTAACCCATATACTTCTCAAGTTCCTGCAAGGGCATGTCATCTATAACATAAAAAAGTATGCTACTTCACACATTCACATGATTGCCTGTAATCTCAACGATCACAATTATGTACCCTTTTTATCCATATGCCTATACTAAGATCTGCGGCTCTAAGTCTTCCACATCTTTACACAACCTGCATCTTTACTATTTTTATTACTAAAATTTCCTCCTTGGAAGTCGCTTTGAATTTTGAAAAGAAAACCCATCGCAAGTTATATCTACTTCTCTCTTCTCCCTTTTTTGTCTTTTGATTTATTTCAACTTCATCGGTTACATTGCTATTATTATAATTACATTAACAAGATACCGAAATTTATTTACCTATATTACACCCAATATATATGTACATTAGAAGCAACAACACACATCAATCACCCATCATACCTTAATAAACCTTTGAGAGCTGTATTATATATGTCCACTTGAAAATTAGTGAAAGATTAACGCTCGTGTTCAGACATAAACAGAAGCTAATGAGTGAAGAACCAAGGGTTGAGGCATCTCTGTGACACCACTCGAATTTGAGGCCATGAAAAGAACAATCATGTAATAAAGGCGTAATTCTTCTCTCCAAGATTATTAATGGTACTTTAACGCTTTTGTTTTTGTTTACATGAAAAGTAAGTTATGCAAAATCGAGTAAGAAAAATTAATAAACACGAAAATAGAATAAATCCGTAAAGGCGGCAACTGAATAAACTACGTCGATAGCAACCTTTAAAGTGGAGGAATGGTATAAATAGACTAGGTAGCTATGAATCATCCTCAGGAGAATGGATAAAAACTGGTTCTGAGTTTGCAATTGTCTATAATGACTATGGGAAAAATCGTCGCGAGAAGCCGGTATCGATGATAGTGATGGTTTCATGTTATTTCGGTAGAGAGATGAGGCTGTGAACATGGAAATGACAAAGGCTTAACAGCTAGGATTTGCTATAAAAACTCTATAAGAAAAGGCAGTAGTATGATTAGAAGTGAGAGGGCAGAAAAAGTCGGTTCTAAATTTGGTCAAATTAGGTTATGAGCGGGTGAAGTCCAAGAAGTAGGTCAAAAGAAGAAGGCTTAACAAGATGAGCAACATTTTTTGTAACTTAAATACCACTAAATATTATAAAATGGTATGCCCATCTTTCATTGGTCGCTCACTCTAGCAAATTTTCAAAATATTTTATGCATATGTTCTTATTGTCGACTTCTTTATTTTAGACATTAGAATCTAAAATTTCAATTTTAATTTTCCAAAGTCTTCCGCCAATTTGGCCTAGTAAATTTTGGTCTCCTGCTTATAACGCAGACAAAGTGTTCAAGGGAGCAGAAGTTAGGGAAATGTATCATAACTGTTCTTGCGGCTATGAAGGTGGTAGATACTATTCTAACTCAGTCAAAATGTTGCCATTAAGATCCTCGCGAGTGATCTTCGAGGTTGCCCACGAATACCTTCGAGGATTGCGCCAAAAGAGTACCCTCCGTGTATGGACCGTAAGGTCTTCTAGAGTACTTATTTTTCCTGTTGCTCTAAGTAGCTCCTCTCATGTTTTACTTTCAGGTCCTTTTTCGACGATTAGTCGTTTATAGCTAAGAAATAACCTGATATTCCAATATTTTATCTTGGGCAAGAATAGTCAATTGAGTAGTGATTGCAGATGCATATGTAGAGATAGATAGTCCCCAAATAATACGTGCTGATACATAACTATCTGTACCTTGAGAGTTGGAATATGAACAGCAACTGTAGTATTAAAGTATTAATCCAATTGGTTAACATACAACATTGATTGTTTTAAGAATATACCAATATAAGCGGAGTACATATTTCCAGGTGATGACCAGTATTTAGAGATGGAACTAGTTTCGCCACGTTCCCTCTGTATAATTTGGCAAGAAACATGAATTCTGGGCGATTTATAACCTAGCATACGTTGCATCATATGAAGTAATTGCGAGAAGAAATTCTACGCAAAAGAGACCCATGATTTCAAAACCGCAATTAATACACCGGCTCAAGTTAATAAGCGAACACAGGGAAACAGAAATGACCACATCAAGTTAGGACAATGGCCTTTATTTTTCACGAATAATCATACAAGGAGATATCCTGTATATATATAGGGACACCTGATCCGTGGAGAATTGGTACACTCATACCCAGCTCTATTGTCCCTGCCACGCTTAAACTAAAGTGACTGATTGGCTTTTATTTATTCTAGATATTAAAATTTTAACATTTAAATGCCTATTTTTACAAGTATATGCTCACCTTCTTACTGATCAGCGGCTACTTTTGTCGACTAGTCACCGATCAGCTTTCGTCTATTCATGCTTCAACGGGGCCGACAGATGAGAGTGCATTTCACACCTCCCTCTTCGCTCCGATTTGGATGGAATTCTTCGAATCTAGAATAAGTACCCAAATTAATGAAACTCCTATAGACTGGATGCGATATGTTGATGACTTCCTTTGCCTTTGGCTGAATAATTTAAATATTAATACATTTCTTATTAAAATTAACACCTTAGTGCCCTCGATCAAATTTACTTTAGAAGTTTAAAAAGATCGCACAGTCCCTTTCCTAGATATTCTAATTCATCGGACAAACCATTTTTTCAAATATGAAATATATAGAAAACCACCATAATAACATCAAACAAAGTGTTTTCTCTTCTATGTTTTTGTGTGCCCTTAGAAATATGTCACCAGAATACCTAAATAAAGAAGTCCATAGAATATATAAAAGAGGGATAAATTTGTGCTACCCTTTTTACTTTCTCGACAATTGTTATAAGTCCGCCAAGCGTTCCTATTATGAGACTAATGTTAATATCCCAAGTTTCAGGCTAAAAAACTTATTACTTTTACCCTATAACCATATTTTCATTAAATTACCTCGTTTACTTAGGCCTCTGAACATAAATGTTATTTTTAAGGACGAGAATACCATTTATCGCATTCTTGTCAAAAGTATTAAGGACAAACCAAGAAAGAGCTAGATGTCCGGGTTAAGCAACTTCAAGCCAATTTACGTAATCACAGTGAACAATCTGCGCTTTTTCTACATATGTACAATCTTAACTATAGCATTAACTGGAGCAGTGTCAAATCAGTCATAAAATTCAGTAATTATATTTTTAGAAATATATTAGAATGTATCTCTATTAATGAGTTCCTAAATTTCAATCTTAGCCCTAGTTTGTTCATGCTAGACCCCATTATCACTACATACATAAAATCTCAAATAAAGTTGTGTCATGATTTTTTACCCCTAATTAAGGTTCAGAGGTGGATAGTTTAATCCCCCCCTTTCCACTATTTAAGGCAATGTATGTCCAGCCTCCTGTTCATTCCTTAAAAAGGTCTTTATGAATAAAGACGAAAGCGCTCGGAATCGTTTTTCACTTTTCCTTTGTGGGTGTATCTGCATATCTTTGACTCACGTGAACTTTGTGAGCTTTTTTCATATATATATATATATATATATATATATATATATATATATATATATATATATATCCTATGGCACTGGCATTTTTATGGTCTTAAATAAAGTGACTTTTAGGTGCGAGAACTTGTCAAACAAATTCTGCAAGTCATATAAAGTTCACCTGGAAGCACATTTATCTTTTGGCAAAGAAAATATATCATAAATATGTTCCATTTCTTTATAAAAGCAAAATATTTCCCAACATAAGATTTGGCAATTCTAAATTCAGGAAAGACTCTTTCGCACAAACAAACATGCACTCCATTTTTGGTCGTGGAAAAAGACAGTTCACCGCCAAGAACGAAGTTCCTTTGTCACAACTCAGCCTAGAATCAAAATCTCTTTCTCTAATTAGATGAAATGAGAGAAATTCTGACACGCCCATGGCTTTGTTTTCCTTTTGTCGTATAAATCAAATCACCAGCATTAGGAATAAATAGTGTAATTTAATCGAATTTAGTTAGGTTGTTGCTATTATTTTCTTTTTGATGGACCAGCTTCCAGAATTAATAGAGTTGACAGTTGTTAAGTATATAATTTCTTAATAAAATAGTTCATTGCAGTAGTATATCGTATTCAACCTGTGTTTAATTGTGGATTCAAAAATTGCTAACAAAATGATGCTAAATCTTTCGGATTACGTAACGAAAGTAAAGCCCATCCTCTGAATCTCCTTCTATAGAGCGGTGCCAACTCACTACAAGTAATAAGCTATTTCCTACAAATGGTTATTATTTCTTGAGAAAAATCTCAGGCAGGTTTGTATGATCATAAGCCCCGTACACTGGCCGATTTGAAGGAAGCTATTTGAGTGGAAATCGCCCAAATCGATAGAGAAATGCTAAAAAGATTGGAGGCCAACTTACCAGAACGTCTTCAGAAATACATAAATGAAAATGGAGGCTACTTGATTTAATCAAATGCTAATTATATACGAACCCATTAATTTCAATAAAATCTTTGTAATTCCTGATTTTGTCTATTTTTCAAAAACACCTCGGCTCTCTGTCTCACTCTGTACATTTCTATAATAACATATTGAAATCTACATTATACCAGGTCAGACAATCATTGCTGACGTTTTAAATTTAAACCCCTTTTCATAGTTTCATTCTCCTAAGAATTTACGCTGACGGGTTCAAACTGTTGCACACATCTCACTCACTCACTTTCAATTTATTTTATACTCATGTAAAACGTTCTTTGTGTTTTCATCCTCTAATGGGACGTTTTACGTCAAGGCATAATTTATTGGATTAAATCTTAAGTCATAATGTACCTATAAAAAAATTCTTTACCCATTACACCGAAGCAATTACTAAAATCTTTGACAGCAAATTCTTTATAAAGCTTAACATTTATTTAATCATTATATAAAAAAATCATATCTTGTTATTAGTTAAGATGCTTTGCTCATGAATTAGAAATGTCCACTTTTTATCCACCTTTAAACTTTTGTTCACCCTCCCTACATGTTTTTCGCATTAGTTCAGAAGAATGGGTGATCTGAAGAGTCCGCAAATGATCTCTGTAAAATTGCATTTGAATTCCTCATTCCGCTCTCACACAAAATTAAATTTGGTTGCAAGAACTTATCCAACAAATTTCTCCAATAAGAACCATTCCTCCTCGTCGACATTTATTTGTTTGAATAAAGCAAAACAGTATAAAGGAAAATTTTATATTTCTTTCTAAAAGCTATGTATATATTTGCATAAGATTCCACAGCTCTTACAAGCTTTGTATGCAATTGCTCGTTTTAGAATCAAAAACTTCTTCTCGAAATAGAATAACTGAGATCCATTATGACTGATTCCGCCCATATCATCAGGAAGTCCCTCTTAAAGTATAAATGAGAGTGTTGAGATCAACAGTATGAATAATTATTGTCATTTAACCGAAAGTTAGTAAGACGTTGCGATTATACTTTTTTAGCCGCGATTTAACAAAATCTTTGATCGAGGCCGTCATATCAAGAGTCCTAAAAAATCCGTGTTTTCAGCCTATTCTAAACTCACCTGCTGATGGACCAGATCCTTGGCAACTATTACTAAGTAATACGGTAAAGACACGTTAATTGTCAATATTTGTAATAAAATAGGTTGTTTCAGGATTACTTTAAATTCAAATTGTAGTAAGGTGTGTATTAATGAATTGACAGCCGAATGATTGCAAGTAACTAGAATTAAACCCAGAAATTCACTCATCTTCTGCAAAGCAGTGAGAACCCACAAAAAGTGGTAACCAAAAATCTCTCTTTTTCTCTCTCTCTTCCCCTCCCTCTCTCTCTCCCTATCTCTCCCTCTCCCTCTCTCTTTCTATATATATATATAAATTTTATATAAATATATATTTATAATATATATATACAAGACCAAAAAAAACAATTAGATGCATCATGAAAAACAGCTGTCTCCCTCCAACGAGCGAACTACAGAAGACTAACGTCGTGTACGAATATTCGTGCAAAGTCGTTGACTGGAAACACCGCAATTTAAAGTACATCGGCGTAACCTCCACAACCCTATCAAGGCGACTGATAGCTCACCTTCAAGATGGCGCCATTTAAAAAACACGCCCACTCTCATGGCACTACTCTAACCCGTGAAAACTGAATCAGGACACCTCCATCATCCTGAAACTCTAAAATGATGGCAAAGCCATCATCATTTAAAAAAAGAAACCGGTAATTAACGTGCAACTTCAGCCACAAACCATACTTCCGACATCTCGGCATCACCGAGTTGACCGCCTTCAAAAGAACTAGATCCGAATTAGAGGAACAATCCTGTGCCTAAATGTAATCTATTCTAAAGATTGTCTCTAGTGTTCAACAAAACGTGAGACGTAATTTGTAGAAAACTCTTTCAACTATAAAGTAAGATATGATTTCTTTGTGTCTATGTTTTTATCCATTTGTTATAGCGCCAGATGACGGTCATAAGATATTTACAGCCTTCTTTTAAATTTGGTAAATAACTTAAAATATATGCATGGAACCATAAAGTCTCGTCCATAGAGAATTATTTTGTGTGACTAGTCGAATTGTATTTTTTGGAGTTCTAGATTTCTGGAGGTGTAATCAATTCTTACCCAAATCTCGTATAGTACTTTTTTCGTGTTGCCATATAAATCTGTCCGAAATGGATTTGATAGTGTAAAGAGACTCCAGATAACCTAAAGTGTCGTATTATTCAGAGATTTGCTTAAAAAATTACTGGTGATTTAAGGAAGTACAAAATCTTTAGATAAAACACGAATGCCAGAATTATTTGAGAAGAACAAGCAATTTTATGAAATTGAAAGGAGGTAATTGAACTTAAAATCAGAATGATTACAGTTTGCTAATGTTTCAAGTTTCAAATAAGAATATTAGGATATTTGACTCATGGGGTTGACATTAATAGATTAGAGTGTCATTTTGCAACAATGGTTAATACATGTTGCAACTATTGATGGGTGGCCGATAGAGAGCATCATTAGAGTAATTTCTTCTAGCCATGTAATCTATGTCATCAGTGTAATGAATGATTTGCTTGTAAGCGTGAGTTTTCCTTGCTCAGTCTGATTGTAAAGGACTTCGTCTCTCCAGTTATTGCCTTACAATCGATCAAGAGAAGGAAATTGGCCCGCTCAAACATTTGACTGAAGTGTTTTATTGCAATAGCGTTAGCGGTCGATTCTTTGCAAATTAAAAATTTAATTATGCAACTATAAGGGGAAGGTGGTGTGCCAGATCCCTCTCTACTCTAATGGAGGATGGTTTGCTGGACAGAGACAGGACAAAGGTTTCGTTGAATGCGATTCGTGATGTTTTGGAGGGAGGGCAATATAGAGGTCCCCCCTGAGATGGACATAGTCAGGTAGGTGACAAAGCCAGATGGCAGGATCTTCCATAGCGTTAATTACCGAGCCTGACTTCGCTCTTGTTCAATCTTCACTTCAAGCACTTCGGGCCCCGAGGACTCAAAGAAGATGAGTGACCTCCTACATTCTGGTTTTCTTTTGACAGGTAATACCTTTTACATCTTGGAGAAGTATCTTGCTGATGCCAGTGTATAAGGCCTAGGGAGCTACTTCCGACAGTGAAGGGAAGTAGATTCATTCACCAAAATCTTTTCTCTAAAAGAAAAAGAACAGGAAGAAGACAAAGAGAACTAAGGGTTCCTCTCCATCAACTGGTCCTCCTGGGATGGACGGGTCCGCTGCTGTTTCAGCAAGCAATCCAGCCAAGATCCGCACGTCCGCCCACGATGCGTTCCTGCGTGGGAATAGAGTTGTCATACCAAAACTAAAGTTGCAACTGAGCTAAGCCTTGATTAAGTCGAAGCCCTTCATTAGGAGACAACCTGTCGTTTCGATTCGAGCTTGCTGGCTACAAAAGCATTCTATTTATTCGAAACACTGATGTTAGCATGTTAGCTAAGGGCAACAAGATCTATCAGATGAGAGAATTAGCTAGTTCGATTGGTAGAGAGCTGAATACGACCCTTATATCTGAGGAGAGTCTTTTGTTTGAAAGCCACGGATCCTTACGAGGCAGTCATGATTAGTACCCTTTGGAGACTTAGTGGTTCGCAGTAAGTGTGATGCCGCACTCTACCATGAATCCTGTGAAAGTCGTGGTCTACGCCAGGGAATTTAAATACTACGCCATAGAAGACGTTACCTTAAAGCTGGTCAACCATGGTGGGATCAAGTTCAAACGTGTAATGAGAAAACAGAGAGGAGCCTCTATAAACACCTTGCACTCTTCGTCACGTTTGACCGTGATAGGTTCCACTAGTCGCTGCGTACTAGTTGGTATAACTAATGCATGAAGGCATTCGTGCCACTGCGGTGGAGTGGTTCTACTTTCAACGCTTCTGTGATACGAATTGCTCCTTTAGACGTGTAAAGTCTGGTTTAACGAAAGGATGTGTAACTTCCTCCAAGGCCGTAAAAGATAAGTCCCTAACGTGTATGGCCGATAGTGTGAATTGTGGATAGCCGAACCCCGATTCTTCCAAGCAATCAGGTGCGTATCTCCTAGAGAAGGAAATCCTGGCTGTTCAGGCTAGGGAACGGCTCTAATTTCTCAAGGATAAGGACTTTTTCTTTTCCCTCCCAGCGCTGTCTGGAATGACAGGTCTCAAATTTTAAAAGACCCCCTCTGTTCCTGACCTCTCTAGGCGTACGAGCACGTACAGCTCCCGCGCCCATTCGGAACCCTTTGGTGTGTTCTACACATCTCGTTCGCACCCCTAGTTGTAATGGCGGCACAAAGGGTTCAAAACAGCTTCAGCTAAAGCCAAGGCCCACGCTACCCCAGCGTGACCGTTTCCCGTAAGGCGAAACGATCGCGTGCCTCCACCGAGGCGTTAAACTCACAGGAGGCAGCATAGTTGAAAGTGGTCAAAGGTTGACTTCGGGAATTCTTAAAGCTTCTCCTCCAAAGGAGGACAGTACTAAAGGTGCTTCGGCTTCTACGCCCCTAACCAAGGCTGGTTTTGGTGGTCCATGGAAGGTAGGTTATCCGGAGGAGCGGCCCCGCCTATGCAGCTGCCCGGGTAATCAAAGGTTTCTAGGAGAGGGAAGAAGGAACATGCATATCGAGCCAAACCTCATTCGATATGTCCTCGGAGGCGAAAGTGCCTTCAGTGCCTTGTTCAGAAAACAGCGCCGGGAGATTTGCCTCCACAAAGTGTACGGCCATTAACGTGAGGGTCTTGTCTTTGAAGAGTGGCGTCGCATCTCCTCCGTGCTAGGCCAGGATAAAATATTTGTCAGGGACTCCAAGCCAACTGGGCGGAGCCACGGAGGCTCTGGGTACCTGTTCCCTGCCCACGCTCACGGGGTATAATTGTTTTGGTTTGCGACCATACTACCAATGAGTGGCGTTGAGAAGGAGGATTCGCGTTTACACCCCGCATGTTTCTTTGCTATCCTCTTTGCTTTAAATACAACCTTTCAGGAGTTACCACTGCAGCTGGTATACTGTTATTTATGCGAACATTCCACCATCAGCTGGATTCGACACTGGCAAATTCCGTTGCATCCTGGCACTAATGCCCAGGCCCTTTCTATTACTCGAATATTTGAATGAAAGACTCTAAATGGAGAGATTACTCGATCAATAAGAGGGTCAATTCTTTGCCGACATGATCGACAACCGGAAAATGTATCCCTGTGATCTTCGGATACACATGACCCTTGGACCTCTGTCGACTGAAATAATACCGCGCTGGTCGGGGGTATTTCAGTGGTCCTCATTTCAGGGAATAACTGATTTTACTGTCCTAGTAGGGGAATTTAGGAAAGTGGATGACGCCTTTGAGTTCTTATCCGGCGACCTCATCTCAATACACATAACCACTATTGCTTCCGTGATGGTCAGCTGAGTGTGAGACGGCCTACTAACAGAAACGTTATTCCTACATGCGATATAAGTGCCGCCGGAATGAATTCTTTGTCAGGGAATTTCATCAAGTAAGTTTTTGCAGGCCCCCCCTACCGTACTCCGGTAAAATGTGAACGCAATCTCGGACCCCGCCCTCGTAGCAAATTCCTTAGCGGCCGCTTTTTCTACATTTTGCGGCGGTGATGCTGCTCCCCCAGCATTCAATGTTCTGCGTGTTGTCACTGAAGGCCGCTAACTTCACTTTACCTGTATAGGCGGAGAACTCTTTAACGACAGGCTTACATTCAGTGAGTTGCGTTCCGCTCTCACTTCGTACGCGGACACCGCACTTGGTTCGGAGTTTGCAATGCTTAGCCACCCAGTTGAGCGATGCATCGGCATTCTTTTAGATTTTTTAAACACTATCTAGATAGAAAGTTTCCTCCCAGACTCATGGCCAATGGCAACTGTGCTCGCGCTATGCGCAAAACGTATTAAGAAGACTACCCTTGCTAGTTTCCGTGCACTTCCTTTAGCCTTCTGCGTGATCCAGTTTATTTAAAAATGGGAAATGTTAGACTAGCGTTTTTCCTACACAGTGGATGCGACTTTTCTTCTGCACGTTTCGGCTTTCGCATGTTTCACTCAGCGTCGGATGTTCTGCTCTAACTTTAAAATTCTAATTACGAACTTTCATTCTTAGACAGTAATAGGCCAGGGGGGTTTTCCATCTGGCGTACGACAATGATACTCCATGAAGATACAAAAACATGGAACTCTCCACGCAATCTATATTTTTTAATTTTTGCAAGATCGTCGATTCCGAAAACAGGGGAGGAGTAACCTCCTCCGGCTAAATGGAGCTGGAAGAAGCTGTCCCGAAAGAAAGCCTCTTTAGTATTACTCTTTTTGAACAGAACATCAACGGTATCTCCTCGGTGGTGCGTAATGATGTTCTCGCTAGCTATACGTAAACAAGATTTAGATAGAGCATTCTTTGCCACCATCCATGGTTTCATCACGACCTGGACTTTTATTTGAACGGGATTCGAATTGAAGTGGTGGATTGGCACCGTTTTGTTAGTCTTGTTTTCGACAGACACCTTACCTTAGAGGCTCACATTCGCAGCATAATACTCTCTTGTGCCTGAATCAAAGATCTTGAATCCGTGACGTTCAGCCGCCGGGGTGCTGGAATGGCTATTTCCTTGATTTATATCAATCCTTTATTCGTTCAAAGCTTTTCTACAGGTGCGAGTTTTATAATTCCTAAGCAGAAAGTGTATTGTGGAAGGAAGACTCAATCCACCACACCGGTTTCCGTCTGTGGACCGGTTCTTCTGCTCTTTCCCCATTGAGAGCCTACTCGTTAATGCTCGGGAGATGCCATTTGGTCTACGCAGTGCAAAGTGCATTCTGCGCCTCTACGCGTGAGCCCGGTCCCTCCATCTGGCACCAAAGGCTTTCAATGCATCCATAGTTAATTCTCGACAGTGCCTATGACGGAGTTAGATGCTAGTCATGTCCTAAACCCCGTTTGTTATGCACTCCTTCGTGAGCTTTCGGCCAGTGGCCCCTCTGTTTCTGCCTAGGATGCCACCCCGATGGGAACCACCTTTTAGTATTCGTCACTATTCCTCTGCTACTAAAGCTTCTTAATCGCCAGGGGTACTTTGGCCTTTTTTGAGCTCACTTTGGTCACTCTGTATCCACGCCAGTGCATACGGGTTGCTCCAAGTCCAAGTAGAGGATCAGTTTCCAAGGCGTATCCATTATGTTTGAAGCCAACGGGGATTTACCAGTAGCTGGGTCGGTTTTTACGGCTGAGTTGGTTTCAATACACCTTTCGGTATGAGAGATAAGGCTTCGTGCCGGTTCGGCGAAGAAAGAGTGATGTTTAACCACATGCGAAGCATCCTGAGTGCTCACGGTACATTAGAATTGCCGCACATTTTAGGTTTCGGTAACAGTGAGGCCACGGTTGCTGCTAGCCGGGTAGGGATCGAGATTATCTTAGGCTCTTTTCCTGGACATGGGGGAATTGCGTGGGAAGAGTGCGGCGATGAGGGTGCCAAAGTGTTCACAAGGACTGGCTGACCAGACAAGCATTTGGCTCTTCCCACATCGACTACTTAGCAAACATGATGGAACACGGCCGAGTTGACATTAAAGTTGCGTTTCATTGCACCGCAAATCTTCCCTTTTGATATAATCCCAATGCTGCGACGGCTTTAGATCGATTTCCTCTTTAATTTATGTGGACACACAAGTTGCACGCATCGAGATTGTAGGATCCCTAGCCTCCAATTTATTGTGAGGACTGCGTTGTGCGAAGACTAGTCCTCACATTTGTTTTAAATATCCCAGTCTCTGTGATTTTCGCGCACGTTTCCTGTCCCGATATGGGGGCGAACGGAGTAACTACAGCTTTCCCTTGTATTCGAGACGGTTTCGTGCACACCGGTTTCGTTAAACAACACCTAAGGAGTCCACGATCTCACAGGAATTAACCTCCATCTTACTAATGGTGGCGTCCTATTTGCTATTAGGCAGGCACTAAGGATCCCTTCGAGCCTCAATAGTGAGTCACTCATCAGCAAGGTGGGTGTTGGGAGTGAAGATTACAGACATAACCATCATTTTGGTTGCGATAAAGCGTGTGTGTGTGTGTGTGTGTGTGTACGTGTCTATTATGTTACACTCTTATTTGGGCGGGTAAACTACCATATCGTATATACATTTTGTTGTGTACTACAAATAAAAGTGGATTATAAATCAAATCATACATAGGTAGCAGATAAAGGAAAAGCAAGAGTAGATAACAAAAAAGCTAAAGGATAGAAATAAAATAACCAGTAAAGCCTCAGAAGCAAAGAAGGAGAACAATTAGAAAGAACATGAATACGAAATGTTTTCTTATTTCCCTCTCCTTTACTATTGCATACCCTTGAGAACATCAGTTCCCTGACCCCATTCTCGTTTAAATCGAGCAATCTAACACTACTTTTTTTGCGCCAAGCCTGCAAAAATTGCTCTTTTAACTGACATCCGCCCCCCCTCTTAGCTCAAGCAGGCCATAATATAACAATAATTACTAGGAGCTCTTGACGAGCATATATCATATGTTAGCCTACTCTGACAATCTGTCCTATATCTCCATATCCATTCCCATATCTGGATTAATAGCCTATTATAAGAATAAACTCTGGTTGACGGTTACCAAGATTTAGAGCTATACCATAATAATAATAATAAAAATAACGGTAATACTTCAGATTTGGAGCGCACAGTAGGTGGCGCTTTTAGTAGGCTACAATTTTGGGCTACAATATATCTCTTATGACGTCAGACGGTAGCTTCAGATGTGACCAATCAAGGCGTAATATTTTTTTGTTGTTTTGGGGATTTGTAACTTTTAGTTTGTATTATTTACTAAATATCTGCGCCTCTGCTCGTTTATAGTTTTTTTCTAAGTTAGGTAAGGTTTCTTGATGTCTTTTATTGTCTTCGTATGTTTTGTTTCGTAGTGAACGATAACAGCTTCTTACTGGCAACGTCGTAGCCATAAATAGAACTCGCTTAGCAATTTTTTCTGTTTTGTCATGTTTTTTTTCGTGCTCTAGTTGTGCTTCTTTGTCGTTATTCGAATTTGGGTTTATTTTGCTTGACCGCGAAAAACTTTTAGATTATTAAGAGGCACATAAACTAATCAAGAGACCTATAAAAGTAAGTATTATTTGTCATTAGGTGAGGTTTTTCTGCTTGTAAATAGGTGTTGGGGAAAAATAAGAGTAAATTCAAGGGGACTGCTCGTGAGGGAGATATCACTGCGGGGAGACCACACTTCGATGATCCTGAGTTTCAATCAACTGGGGGGGGGGGGGGGTCTGGGGGTGCAGCTTTCCAGTATATACTCATATAAAAAAAAAATAACGCCGTAATTGTTCAAATCTGACGCTACCGTCTGACGTCATAAGATATATATTGTAGCCGAAAATTGTAGCCTCGAAACAGTGCCACCTACCGTGCGCCCCGAAACTGAAGTGTTACCAAAATACCAACCTTGAGGTCCCTCTGAGGGACGCTTAACCTATTTTTACAGCCTAGAAAAGTATACTCTTTTATTTTATATCATTAAATAAAATTTTTGAGAAAGCAAATAACTGTATTCCGAATACTATGATGTAAATACACCCGCTCACTATACCTCGAAGCCTAGGTTTTACAAGTCTCATTTCGGACCTGGACACAGAACGGCGACCGCGGAGTAAATACTACTCTTAACAAAATATGTGGGGTCCTTACGCGAATTAATTTTTTTGGCATAGAGAAAAATGCTCGCGGCCATTGTTCTTCCACTTCGTAGGTAGATTATATTAGTACACTCAAATAACTGTGCCCTTAATTTCTTACACTTGCTCAAGTGTGACATTGAAATTGAAGCCAGACCTTTCTTGGTGGAGGACTCCATGATTTATATATTAATGGCAATAGCGGCAAAAACAACTTTTTGCACCAGCCTTCATTCACGAATTAGCCACAGATTTGGGCCATCTTCATCTTATAGCACGTTTTCACTCGCGTTCTCTGTTATCGAAGGTTCATCCTTATCGTATATCGGGAATCATCGCTCGAAAAAATCGACTTTTTCATAAGAGAGACGAGCAAACTAGTCAACAAGGTCTTCTTAGGACATACGGGTGGCCATCATTTGAACAGAGCAAAGTTTCGGCCAAAATTTACTGTGGATAAGAAAAAGAAAAAAGTTAAACACAAATATCAAAGCACGCTTTGTGTTAGTTTGCGTGCATCAAAAATGATTCATAATATACCACAATCTATCTTTCGCACGTATGTAATGTACATAAACTCATATACATATAACCACACACAAACATCTGCTCCACAATAATATTAGTAATTATAATACATTACCCAGAATGGAGGCCCGATGGCAGTTCTAATAATATGCAACGCGAGAGAGAAAAAGATCGAAGAAGGACTGAATAAAAATCGAAACAATAAGGAGAAAAAGCGTGAATAAAGGAAGGAGGTATGTAGAAATATTAAAGAATAAAAATAGTCGAGAGAATTAGAGGGAGAAATTTTTAAAGAGAGAAACAATAAAATTAGACATATTGGCCTAAATAGTAATAATAATGGTAACAGCCCTTACACGCATAAACCTCATAACAGAGTATATAATTAATACTTGTATAATTCATGTGTTATTAGATATTGAATTACTTTTTTAAGCAGACTGGCGTTTCGAAGAGAAGCAAGAAAAAGGGAAACAGAAAATTGCTGAGGACATTTCTACTCCCCTAAGTATTTATCATATCACATTCAACAAACGAAAGAGATAATATGAGAACTTATGTTGTATCCACTTTTATGCTACTCAAGGAAAGGTTTACATGAATAAACAGAGAAGAAAGGTCAAAGAGTAACACAAATGAGAGTATTTAAACACATATATGTACGTACACTCGTAATATTAATTATATTAATAGGTTGAGGAATAAGTTCTTGCGTTTTTTTAATGTTGTGTTGATTTAAGTTTTGTTGACGTGATTTGTGCACATATTAAGAAACAATAATAAATAATGAGAGCAAAATTTTCTAAGGTTAGGCTACGTTTCTTAACCGATGTAGACTATTAAGCTTTTGCTTAGGCTACTTCTTGAAGTTGAGTAATAAGTCATTGCGGTTTATTTAAAAGTTGTGTTAATTGAATTTTTGTTCTGTACCCTCAAAATGGAATGTCAAGTTGAAAGAAAGGCACATTTTCAAAACTTTTTGTTATTCATTTTCAATCAAGACGGAAACAATGTAAACGCAGCCAAAGCTCGTCGCGATATTTGTGCTGTGTACGGAAAAAATGCTTTTCAGAAAGGACAGAACAATGGTGGTTTTCGCGTTTCAAAAACGGTCATTTTAATCTTAATGACGAAGAACGTTCTGGTTGCCCATTAAGGTGGATGAAGATCGATTGAACGACCTTCTTCATGATAATCCTCTTTAATCGACTAGAGAATTGGCTGTACAATTGGTGTGTGATCAGAATCACCTTCATTTGATGAGAAAAGTTCAAAAACTCGATGTATGGGTTCCGCACGCTTTGAGGGAAAGCAACAAACTTCAACGCTCACTGATTGCCGTGGATATAAGGACATATTTCTTCACCGCATCATCACTGGCGACAAAAAGTGGTGTGTTTATGTCAATATGAACCATCGAAAACAATACCTTAGCCCCAATAAAAAACCACTTGGGCGGTTAAAGCAAGGACTTCATCCACGAAAGACGATGCTGTGTGTGTGGTGGGATTGTGAAGGCATCATTCTTCATGAGCTCCTTGCGAACTACAAGATTGTTAATGCAGAACTCTACGTTCAACAAATGCATCGACTTGCTAAAGCTATTCGTGAAAAGGGACCTCATCGACGTTATGGAGTCCTTCTGCAACACGACAATGCTCGTCCTCACATTGCCAATATGACAAAGGACGCCATCCAAACTCTTAATTAGGAAATCCTGCTGCATCTTCCTTATTCGCTAGACTTGGCTCCATCGGATTTCCATCTGTTCCGATCGCTCTTCAACAATTTGCGCGGCGTTTTATTCAATACTGATGTGGAATTAAAAACTTGGTTAGACGAATTCTTTGAGTCGAAATCCAGAGATTTTTATTGCAGAGGCATCGAAAAACTAGTTGAACGTTGGGAAGAAGTCGTAAATAAAAACGGAGAATACATTATTGATTAAATTGCATACTGTCATCAGTTAAAAAATGAAATTTTTGTAAAAATGTTAATAATAGTGAATAAATTTGATAAAACCGCAAGCACTTATGCCTCAACACAATAATAGTCAAATGCGTACATAAACCTATATAGAAATACTCGTGCGAACGCATACATATGCCGAATAATGAATAACGCCGTATAATAATTCTTCTTTATCCCATACTCTCATACCCACAACATACTCTCCCATGAGCACGAATTATATAATAATTATAATCGGCGATATGAAGGAAAGACGGCTCCGAGATAGAGAGAAGATGCGTAATAAATAATCTGGTGAGGATAGCGAACTCGATAAAGTAAAGGAAATTACAGTATTAAATTTATCTGATCAATAACGTTTAGAAATTTAACCTCTAGATGTACGAGACAACGGATGATCCATGAGTTATTTTACTCAACGTGGGTTAATCCATATATTAGATCTTCCTATAACACAGGTGTCAAAAATGTACTTTAGGTTTTCTGTAGTGTTTCTTAATAAAATTGACGTCCTAATTCCGAATCTGGCATCCGTTTTTTTCTACCAGGTTCTGTTTTTGCGCTAGAGGGTGTGATATTAATTTTATAGTTTATACATGTCCGATTTGACATCAAAATTTCAATAGTTTTTGCACTACTGTATTCGCAGTAAACTTTGTGTACATTTTAAGTAATTATGTTAAGTTTATATTTGTGCAGGTTAGAAAATAATAATAATAATAATAATAATAATAATAATAGTGGTTGAGTTAAAATGAAAAAAAATGTAAGAATAGCTCCGACAGATTTTGCTATGTTTGTAGAAAAGTGAATTTTTGCGAGCAGCGATGAACAATCTCTCCTGTAATTAAATCTTTGTATCATGCATATTTTGAAGAAAGGCTAGGAGATCACGATAAAAGTTTTGTACCACATATCTGTTACATGGGATGCTACATAGGTATAAGACGCTGGAGTCAGGGCGAACAGAAGCCTCTCTCTTTTGGTGTTCTCCTAGTGTGGAGAGAGGGCAAGAACCACACTACGGTGAGCATTGTATCAAGAAATAAGCTTTTTGTATTAAAAACTAACATAGTTCACCCTAGCATGAAGATATCTTTTACTAAACTTTTATGTACTATCTGCAACTCCAAATTAATTGCTTTATGTAATATGCATATATTTTCCACAGGTATAAATAAAAATAATAAACATAGTGTGGCATATCCGGATGTTCCTTCTGCCATTAAATCCCTCCCCCATGGTCCAGAAATTCTTATACCTTCTTCCCCTGAACATATAGAGTTCCATAAAGAGATTAATATGGAAGTTGATCAAGATTATGACACATCTGGGTCTTATCAGTTTTTCACACATGATATGGTCGCAAGACCATTCACTCAAGTTCAGTTAAATGACCTGACCAGGGATCTGGGGTTTTTAAAGGAGAATGCACAACTTTTTGGCTCTTGACTTCGTGAAAGTAATCTTCTCGCTAAAGAAACAACATTTTTGGGTACAGAAATATAGAGCGAGAATTTCGAAGCTAATTTTTATAGCATTCTTCCAGCTCTTTAGTATACTACGCCAATATTAAAGGACTTGAGCCCCTTGGAATTCCCTACAACCCATTAGAATAAGGACTTTCATAGATTCCTCCAGTATAAGTTTAAAAGCTGTGTTACTTAATATTGGTAAAAAGATAGCTTCCGTACCTATAGGCCATTCAATCAAACTTACTAAAAGTTAACAAAATATGTAAATATTGCTGGATGCACTAAATTACTCTACCCACAATTGGACGATATGTGGTGACTTAAAGGTAAGATCATTTTACACTTGGCATTATTAAGCTCTTTGATAGTGACATTTTCATTTTTAATTGTTAATAATTGTATATACTTTTTGGCCAACTTACATTTTACAAGAATGCAAATCTGGAAATCATGAGTCATTTTTTTGTTATATTCTTTTTTAAAGTGTGTCTCTATAGGTTAATGCATCCTTTTTGGGTAATGGGAAACTTATTCTAATTGACACGTTATACAATATAACTCAATAAACTCAAAATAAGATGTACATATATCCAATTAGTTCCAATACAATGATTTAATGCATCGGCATACATAATTTTTCAGTACATACGAATATTCATATTCTTATTGTTTTAAGAAATATTACTTTGAATTTGTTTTTAGAAATAATACATTTTAAATTTACATACCCTGCTAAATTTCTTTTTCAGGTAGTATCTCTTATACTTGGGATGCAAACAGGCTACATGAAGCATACCTGTTTCCTATGTTTATGGGACAGTCGTGCAGATAGTATGCACTATGAGAAGAAGGTTTGGCCTCCACGAGAAGCATTTAGAATTGGATCAAACAATGTGATAGCTAAACCCTTAGTGCCTCCTCGTAAAATATTGCTTCCTCCACTGCATATAAAGCTTGGAAAAATGAAAACTATGTCAAAACCCTTAATAAAGAAAGCCAAGCTTTTAAATTTCTTCAGATTAGGAACTTGATGAGAGATCAGCAGTTTGAGGCATTAATGACGGACATAGAAAAAGATGCCTGGAAAGCTTTCAAAGCTCTAGTTAACAATTTATTAGGCAATAAAAGAAGCCCAGAATATGTTGCCCTGGTCAATCAGCTCCTAACAAGTCTCAAACATTTGGGATATCGAATGTCTATAAAGATACACTTTTTACATTCTCATCTGGATAATTTTCTCGAGAACTGCAAAGATTACAGTGGAGAACAGGAGGAAATATTCCACCTGGAGATAAAATCAATAAAATACAAGTATCAGGGTAAATGGGAGGTAAACCTGCTTGCTGACTACTGTTGGTGTTTGAAGCGTGATGCACCAGATGAGTCTTTTCTTGGAAATTAGAATTATTTTCTTTATTATGTTGCATTCTTTAATTTTTTGTTTTATTAAAAGGATTATAGTTTACATAAGTTTATTCCAGTTACTATGATATAACAATAATAATGCATTATTAGATAAAGGTTTTTGATTTTTTTTTTAGGAAAAATAAGGTAATGTCAATAAAAATGGTTATGCTGTACTGAGAAAATCTGACCTGATTGAACAAAAATACATTTATTTTCGAGCTCAGAAGGTTTGGTTCATTAATAAACTACAAATAAATCCTGAGGAACATAAATCTTCTTTCCAAATGCAGGCCTGTGTAATTAATGTTACAATTTTACCGATAAAAATATTCGAAAGCAGATTGTTTTTATACTAGCCTACTATACTAAACTCTAAACCTAGGTATAGGTAGCTGTATGTCTTAGTCAAACCAAACGATTACATTTCTATTTAACTGGGACCGTGAGTTGATAAATTCGTTGAACAATATTAATAACAATGCCTAAATATTCCAATTATTTTAGGCCTGATAATAGATTTTTGATAATTGATTTTGAGTCTGGAATAAAGTATTAAATTATGCAAGTTAAGTACCCTATCCATTTCACCGGAATGAGGATATCATCGCACTAAGTAAAACAGCTTATCGCTGTAGTTTTAAACAAATTATTAGCAATTATTTACATTATTTGTTGTATTATAAAGAAAACCACCACAAAAAACTCATGTAGAGCTTGGTGAATTGCCAAATTCTCCCGGTGGCTTGAATCCCGAAATTGGGTCTGGCGCTCGGATGCAACTGAATGTGATAGAATCCCTCAAGGAGATCTATCATAATCCATATATCAGACCTTTTAGTATTATTTAATATCTTGTTTATATTTGGTAATTGAAATTTTGGAGGATGGTATAAAGCGGTTCAACTGGACATGACGTAAATGGCCCTGCACAGCCCGTTATTTTTAGAGACACAAAGTATATAAACGGTGAGTGGTACGCACTTTGGAAGCCTTTTCTATAATACCAGCTTTATTGAGAGCTCTGAGGTATGAAAATTTAACAATCTTAACTTGTTTAGATTTAATTAGATTACATAGATACACTAATAGCCCTATCTAAAGAAATTGTATCGAGATTACCTGATTCAAATATTTTAGATTTCTCTTTGTAGTTTGGTTTGAGGGGAGCAATACAAGAGGAGAAATTGCCATCTCTATTCCTCTGTTCTCCTTGCCCCGCGTTGTTTTCGTTGTTCTGGTTACGGTTGTTGTTCTCGTTGTTTTGTCCCTGTTTTGTCTTTTTTCCGGTTTCTTCCTTCTTGTTATTGCCTTTCTTCGCAATCTGGATTCTCAGATTCCCCTTACCAAAATTGGTTCGGTGGGGGCGGACCCAGCGATCCACTTGGTACCTCGATTGGCGGTTCCGGCTAAATGTTCTGGTTTGTTGACATGGATGACTGTTGGAACCGCAAGATCATGTCCGTGCCAGACCAAACATGTTGTTTTGGTACTGGAATGCCCTGAATAAGAAGAAACGGATCACCTGTAGTGCTCCGAGATCCTGAACGGATTCCTGGACGAATTTCTGAAGGGAAATCAGCTCATGATCTTTCGCGTTATGAAAGATGGATGAGTGAAAGGAGAGCGGCGTGTCGGTCGTGATCGGTGTAGTTTGAGATGAAGGAGACATTTAAACCTCAATGGGGGCTGTGATAGATTCCAGAGAAAGATCTTTTGCAGCAGAACAAAGACGATGCACCTCTCTCACTTTATCCATTCTATTAGCGAACTCCACCACATTTAGCCCTATTCTACTGGCCTCTCTGCCTCCCGTAGCCAGTGCGAGGATTCTTTCCCGTTGTTGCAAATATCCATGTAATCTGAATACCGTTTTGCTTAGACTTCTCCCTTCCGTCTACTAGGGCTGGTCCACAACTGTAATTGAAAAGGATGTAATAGAGCCTCAGCCGCATAAAGAGGTAATCGAATTAGAGATCATTGAGATTTCGTCAAAACTTGTAAAGGTTGTCAAGGTGGCTATGTCCTCTCTATTTCTCCGTTTATACCCAAGGGAACCCAGATTTTCGCTAAGTTAGGAAACTACAGTGGCGTATTTTGTTTGAGAGTTCGGCTAGGATGGTTGTTTATGGTTAATATATAAGTACCTCTGAAAGAATATGGTGACAGTTGCCATAGGTGGAGTCCTTCCTTCTCCTCTTTGGCGTTCTCATGTAACGCCAGGGTGTCCGGAGGCTGAAATTGACTGGAAGAACATGGTTGGGAGTCCTGTGGAACACCCGCCGATTTGAAGGGTGAAGTCGGTCGGTTGAACCAGATAGGTGATGGGCACTTTACTTCCTTCCAAGTCTTGTTGGTCTTGCTGTTTTGTTGGCGTAACTTCTCCTTTCCTCGTTTACTACTAACGCAGTAAACGAGGAGCAAAATCTTGAACTTGTGGGATACTGGTCAAGAGCGGTCTCCCTCACACCCCTGGGATAATTTAAGAGACTTAATGATATTATGCAGGTATTGACTCCTTTCTATATTCACTGTTCAACTGCCTTCACAATCAAAATATATTCCACAAGACTTTTCTGTGCAGGTCCCAAAAATTTAAAATATATATATTCATTACACGTAAAGATAAATATTTCAAGCATTTTTTTGTTTGAATGTTGATGATTATGGATTATCACTCAAGAAAATATCACATAGAGTATCTTATATCATTAGATTATTTTTTTCGAATTTGAGTAAATTACTATTCACACAGTAATGTGTATCTCTTTGTATCTTTCAGTACACGAAAGCACAATCATGGGAAGGAATGCAAGGAATGCAGACTTTACAGTTGCACATAAAACAATCCTTGACATCGGCCAGATGGTGGCTAAACCAAAGCAGTCGAGTGTTGAAAATGCTGACCTTTCACAAATAGTTGTATCAAGGCATATTAATGGAAATGTGCATGAAAGTACAAAGTGTAGTAATAAAGGCGCACGAGCAAAATGGATAATTGCAGGCTCGAGACGAATGACACAAATGTCTATTCGAGAAATTGGGGGAGCTTCCCAAGGAAAGGACTGAGGCTAGTGCCAGTGCAACTAGCGCCTCTATTCTCTGATGTTTTGTGAAAAAGCGATAAGACTTCTGGAATTAATAATATCATGCACCTCCTGAACAAGACACAAGTATAAATGTCTTATTTTCCCTAAAGAGAAAAATAACTGAACCTTTGATCAGTGGTCTAAAATACACCGTTCAGATGAAAGTATATTTTGTCATGTGGAAATCAAGAGCCAGGAGTTTGGAAGAATAATGATGAGGAATCGAAGATGGTTGAAGTTCAAACACCACAGGATTTGGGGTACCATTCAATCTGCTGGCGGTATTCCAATTTCATAACAAGAGATCTTTGAGCAACTACTAGGCAGCTTTATGGATATACTGATTTCTTATTCCAGCATGACTTAGCCCCTGTCCACAGAGGCAAAACTACTATTAATTGATTTATTGTTCATGATATTAATGTTTTCGATTTCCCAACCAACTATTCTGACCTAAATATCATATAGAATCTATGTGATATTGTCTAGAGGAAGATAAGAAACACTCGACTACAAATTACAGACCAGCTGAAAGCCACTATCAAAGAACTTTGGCCTCAATAAAACACTCCAGAAGTTCTACAAGTTCGTCGCTTTCATGACACACCGCATTGTTGCATGTATTAATTCATGATACATAGAGCTCAAACAAATAAGTTTATATAGAAGAACATACTTTTCAATGTTAGAGATTTCTGTATCTAACATGCCTTTTAGATTGATCTGACAAAATGTTATAATAATTTGTGATAGTGAATTTCTGAGTATCATGAGCTATAAGCCATAATCAGCAAAATTAGTAAATAAAAAGGCTTAAAATATTCCACTTTACGTAATGTGAATATATAATATATGAAAAATTACTTCTTTTAGTTAAATTACAGAAATAAATGAACTTTTCAAGAACTTCAAATTTGCTAGTTTCACTACTAAATACATTTAGTTATGTATTCGAAAAGAACTTGCAAATATGTCCAAAATTTAAACATACATTAGTTAATTATTTTCAAGTTACATATAGAGGAAAACCTAGCGGCTTCTAATGGAAGGTTCAGATTCATCCGTTCAGTCAAGAGATCACATCCATTAATCTCACTATTTTCGTTTTAACTTAACTTTTTCTACAAACATTTACATATTACTTCGAGTTTATTTTGATCTGGCAAATCTTTTACTTCATTTAAAAATCCCCATTTGTTTTGAAACTTTGTTATTGTTCAAATCTTTCTGCTAAAGAATTAATAGCCCTGTCCAGTATTACATTGAACATATAATTTCTTTTCTGGGTCACTTACATTTCGAACCTTCTCACAGCCTTCATATTAAAACAGCCTCCTTATTCAGTTTATTTGAGCTCTACATCTAATTATACAGATAATTTCATTACTAACTCTAATGCTTTTTCATATCCATTTGCACGATAATCAATTAACTAATCTTTAACACTATTTATTAGTAAAACTGCAGTAAATAGTTCCATAGAGGTATTCTGCATAGTAATGGTGACAACATTTACCATGCCTAGAATATCATATGCGGCATATATCATGCAAGAAAACCATAATCTTCTATTTTGTTACAAGATTCTCTGCTTTGTCATACTTTAGGATCAGATGCAAGCATTTCTGAAACTTCATAAAGAGCTTCTCGAATTTCCCTTATTTCATATTTAGTGGCATTTTTTAATCTTATAAACGTTGAATTGAAAAATATTTTATTTATTATTTTCACTTTTTATCTTTTGGCAAGATCCTTGATGATACCCCTAAGTACATGGTTGGCCCTGGACAACTGTCCGAGTTGCGGGTACCTTGAACCGGCACTTTTGTTTAACCTCAAGTATCGGGAGATACTAAATGAGAGAGTTGAAAAACCATAGGTACCCAATAGATGCTACAAACCACATTTTTAATACCGATAACGGACAATAGAAACAATGTATTGGATGTCTTTTCGGCAGAAAAGGTTAAAATAGGAAACACCTCGAGAGAATACAGGAGCCAGGTTGATGAATACTTAAAGAAGTTGAACGTTAACTCTTTGGGTGTAAGGATAATATTTTCACTTTAACTTTTAATTAAGTTATAAACAAAAGAGATAATGCTAAATATATCAATGCTATTGCCACTTAATATATATTATGGGATCCATAACAAAAATGCATATAAATGGTAACTATTAACTTTAATAAAATAGATCTATATAATGTGTAATTTTTAATTTTAAGAGCCTATCTGGCGATTACCAACTAGGGCAAAATCGTTGTACACACTCTGCCTCCCACCTACGTAGGAAAATGCAACCTGCAACAAAGATTCAAATAAAGTGGAGGAGGTAAGCCTCATCCAAAAAGTGACATAGCCGGCAAGTCTATGTGCACGAATCACTGCAGAGTACAAGGGATCCAGCTTGTCCTGGTATCAAGAAAGGTAACGTCCGCGAAGATCAATCAGACTGAAACATTCCACAAGAGTGTGCGAACAGTCTAGAGGACAACGCGGTCGTCACAATAAGGTTACGGCGAGTGCTCCATCAAATGGCGGTGCATCCAGCGAATGTGTCCAATTCAGAGAGGACAGAAAGCAAAGTAAATCCGTCCGGGTAGCATTGGGTAGTAGATCTATGGGAACAGCCGCGGAACAATGGAACATAACTTTAAGTTCCCCTCTGCCGACTCTCATCTTCTTTGCAACGAGGCCCGGAGGGCTGTCCGTATACCTACCATGAAATGGGTGTGAGGAAAGGCGAAACGTTAGTCTGGTCCTACAGTCCTCGCAGAATCTTTTGTGCCCTCACTGGCGTGCTCATTCCCCACTATTTCCACATGTCCGGGAGCCCAGCAGAAGATAATCTCGACAACCGACTGGCTCAAGAAAACCGTAGCGTCACGGATATCGCAAACCAGGGTATGCGTAGATTCCCTTGCCCCGAGAGCACTGAGGGCGCTATATGAGTCGCTATAGATCACAATCAGGTCTCCGAACCAGGCACGTCGCGTTATCTCCTGAATCGAGTATGTATTGCAGCCAGCTCAGGTGTAAAGACAGACGCAGGGCCTGGCAGTGACCTGCTGACTTCAAACGGAGGAGGATACGGAGTGGAAGCTGACCCCCTATTGGGACTTGGAGCCATCAGTATACACTAATACGGTTCTAGCGTGGCACGAAGAGTGCTCCAAACGGGCAGAACACAATAGTTTTAGCGCTGTAGAAGCTTTGAGAGTACAGGCTTTGCGACAAATAGTCAATGGTGGTAATCTCCAGGGTAGTGTCCTGGGCAGAACCAGGAGCACCACCAGCCCAAGAGTCATACCGTGCTTTCGAGCGATATTACTAGGCCTAAACCCAAATGGCTTAAGGCATGACTGGCAGCTCTTTGCGGCATAGGCACGCTTGAGATCAGCTGGGATGTAGTGAGAGCTAGTGTGAACTGAGGGAGGTGCCGGGCTCGCGCGTACAGGATAAAAATACACTGTGCACAGCGCAGACTGAGTGTCACATCGGCAGCATTCATTAGTAGGCTCTCAATGTAGGACATGCGGAAGGTACTGGTCGCCAGGCGGAGGTTGGTGTGGTCGATAGGGTCCATGTTCCGCAAGATACGCTCTGCTGTGGATGCATAAATCTCGCATCGGTAGTCGAGTTTCGAATGAACAAAGGATTTATAAAAGGTAAAGCAGTAGCCCTATCAAGATCTCAGTTGCTAAACGTCAGGAAACTAAGAATGTACATAGCGCGGCTACAGCACACCTTAAGGCTGCGAATATGAGGTTCCAAGGTGAAACGTCGTCAAATACAAGACCAAGGAGCCGGTGCAAGTCCACCACTTTCAGGCGAGCGACATTAAGAAACAAGTTCCTGTCATGCTGAGTAGCCGTGGATGGCGGCTTGTGCGCTTCATCATAGAGAGAGACGAGTGTTAATGTCTGTTTGATTCGAAGCTCCATAGTTGGTATCTGGGCTGCGTCAGAAGAGATCGAACTGTCGTACACGGAGAGTGTCGCGAGAACACCTTCCAGTAGCACGAGGTGATGCAGTTGATGTTGAGAGAAAAGAGTGTGACACTGAGTATACTTCCCTGTAGGACAACCTTTTCTAGTTCTATTGGGCCGGGGAGGGCTCCAACCACCCTTAAACATAATCACGATCTCTCTGAAATTCAGAGATAAAATTGGGTGGCCTGCCCCTGCCATAATCACATCGTGTGGAGAGTCTCAATAATACCGTATAACCATACTGTATCATAGGCATTTTCTAGATCAAAAAACACCGTGTCGTAGTGGTCTACGAAGGAAAGCAGTGGAATTTTCGGAAGCCGCGCTGTGCGGAAGAAAGGTGGCCCCCCTTGTACAGAAAAATGCAAATCTATCATTTACGGCCCTGTACGGTGATGAGGCTGCCAAAAAACAAATCAACAGCCTCATCCACCTAGTTAAACACCTACTAAGATTGAAAAATCAGTTTTATTCGGACCACCACGCCGTGGCAAAGCAACACCAGCGTTAGTACTCAGGAACACCCACAACAAACTAAATAATGATCCGGTGTCAAATAAAACAATATCGTTTAATAGCTCACTCAAAAATATTCTCAAAGGTCATTCTGATCTTATTAAACAATTCAAAGTGTACAATCCCTCGCTACCGTACATGTATGGTTTACCGAAAGCACACTAATATGGTACTCCCCTTAGGCCGATAATTTATAGCGTAGGATCCCATGCGTACAAACTCTCTCAATGGCTAGCGAAAATCCTATCTAAATTAATTGGTAGCATTTATTATGCTCACATTAACAATTCTTGTGATTTTGTGAATAAAAGTAAAGACGTTGACCTATCCAATAAGCAGTTGTTAAGTCTTGATGTCAATAGCCTTCTCACAAAAGTTCCCGTCGATGAAGCTCTGGATCTAATTATGAAAATCTTGCCTTTGTTTAACCTAACATTACCCCTACCATGTAATAAAATTGTAAAATTAGTTCGTTTGTGTGTGACAGACAATGTGTTTAGAGCTTAAGATTGTTTTTACAGGCAGAAATATGGCATGAGTATGGGCAATCCCCTTTCCCCGATATTATGCAATCTATTTACGGAAGATTTTGAAAAGCACCTCCTTCCACCCATTTTACACAATCACATAACGTGGTTCCGCTATTTAGACGATATATGTGCCACATGGCTCATCAATGATAACAGATTTGATTCTTTCTTTGAAAAATTGAATAAGATCCACCCAACTATTACATTTAAAGTAGAATGGGAACTGAACAACTCATTGCCGTTTCTGGATGTAAAAATATCTAAAATAAAGGACAAAGTATTTTGTTCCATCTACCGGCAACCAACTAATTCTAATGCCTATATTAATTATTTCTCGTATCACGATGTATCTGGAAAACAGATGTGACAAATATTATGTTACTTTTCTTTCCTCCCTCCAGTTAATTAATTTCAAAAAGTTGGCCCGGACCAACAACATCAATGTTGCCTTTCAGTACAAGAATATGATCACTATAAGTGTCACTATAAAGCCAGAACCATCTAATACTCTCCAGCTAATTATATGGAAAACAGATGTGACAAATATTATGTTACTTTTCCTTCCTCCCTCCAGTTAATTGATTTCAAAAGGTTGGCCCGGACCAACAACATCAATGTTGCCTCTCAGTACGAGAATATGATCAGAAATAGCCTACTCAACAATAGATCGATCGATAAAGAACAGAGTTTATTTTATTCCATGCAAATCATGCAATGAATTATATATCGGTGAAAGCAGCAGATTTTCCCAGAGAATGAATGTACATAAATGCGATATGCGACGTGGTGCCCTTTCCTCGAGTTTATTTCTACATATGTCCAATGAAAATCATCAAATTGATATTTATAATGCTAAAATAGTTTATAAGTCTCACAATTATATACATCGACGCTCAATTGAATCAGCAGTTATAAAAGAAATTCCCAACTTTAATACTTCCGACGGCCAATTCATACTTCCGCTTCTCAAAAATGCTGACACATTTTCGCATATTCCCCATTAGCGCAACTGATTTATGTGCTTGTACTTAGGCAACTTCTGTATCTCACTTGTTTACTAGCGACTGACAATGACGGATGTTTCCGTCGAAACCTGGTTTCACATATAAAAATAGTCGTAATACTGTGGTTTTATATCTATATATATATATATATATATATATATATATATATATATATATATATATATATATATGAAATGAAAAACTCACAAAGTATCACGTAAAGGTAGCAAATGAATGCAATATCCCACAGGAAAAAATGAAATGGTGTTTCCAAGTACTTTCGAACTTTATTAAGTTCCTTATCAAGGATAACTACAAGAAATGATATTATATTAGAGGTATATATACGAAAGAAAAGTATAAAAGACTGCCTCAAAAACAAGAAATCACCAATGAGGAAAACGGAAGGGGGAATGTAAAGATTCACATTAAAAATTACAAGAATCAGGTAGTAAGGTCAAGCTGATAAGACGGAAAGGGTAACAGATTAAAATAAATAGAGATAGACTAACGAGGAGATTATAAGACACAAGGAACGAAAGGGTGGCAATTAAAAAAAATAAAAAATGTGGGCCACATAACTAAAGATTGTATATAAAAAACTAAAGACAAAAGTCAGAACTAATTTCTTTAAGTATTAGTCTTTTAATTATAGCATCTATTTTATATAAGCCAGGGGAAAGGTTAAAATTATCACATTGGCTTATAGGGTCATTGGAACGATAAATAAATTTTGCCGAGTTCCAGTTAATTAGATGATCCTTATCTGACATGTGGACAAAGAAAGCACTGTTATCTTCCTCTCTTTGGACATTATATTCATGTTAATTTATGTGAACAGAAAGTTTTTTACCTGTTTGTCCATAATATATATATTCGTAACATATTTTATTGAAGTCGACTGCTAACTTATTTAACTTATTGTTAATTGTTTTCTTTTCAAGCCTCTCGATTTATCTTATATTCCGCTTTTGATCTTGGCTTAACCCATAGATTAATTCGCCGAAATTCATTAGAAAGTCATGACGCACGAGTCCATAAAACTTCTTCAGTTTTCTGCCTGACGCGTTCTGATATATACACAAATCAATTTTAAAGACTAAACAGTTGTGACTAGGGAATAAGATACAGAGCTTTTATATATGTGATTAGTTGTGTTAAAATTTATACGGACATATTCATAGGAAGAAATTTCCTTTCCTATGAATATGTTCGTATAAATAGTTTTTTCACATTATTGTCCGTCTGGCCTATACACACTTGGAGAAGAATTCCGTTCCCACATAAGTTACTTCCGGTAGAAAGGAAAAAGCGAAAAAGCAGGAATGATATCTTCGACACACAGTGGAAGAGCGCCTCTCTATCTCTCCTGATTGACAAATGGAAGGGGAAGCTCGGCCGGAGGTTTCCTGGATCGCACAGACAGGCAGTATGTGGATGTAAGTCATCTTGAAAATACAGGGGAGAGATAGTATCGCCCATTTCTACTTTTAGGAAACGTTGTTTTGTTCACCGCTTAATTTATATTTTAGGAGGATCTCAAGAAAGTAATGTCTTTCATTAAAAGGGGGAAATAAACTATTTTTTAATAGAAAAATTACATTTATTTCAGCAAATTAATTCTCATAATTTTTTACAATCCTCTGCCATCGCTTAACTATACAGTAAATTCCTTTCTGAAGAGATTATTCATTCGGTTTTGATGAAATATGATTTAATAACCTTTTCTACCTTATTCCAAGGAAAACTTTTTCATTTATTTAATATTTTAATGGTTTAAATTAATAGTAATAACTTTCTCCAAGGCCAGCTGAATCTAGAAGATAACATCCAGCATGTTGACCTACAATGTCATGAGTAGGGAAGAGGCCTTTCTTTTTTTGACAAATGAAGAGCGTTTTTATTCAAGAGCCTCATTTGAACGTTCATATTCAATAACTAATTTAAAATTCAATCAAATGCAAAGTATAGCGTTGTGCTAATGTAAATCACCTTTTGGAGCAAGAATGAATTTTTGTTTTCGATTAAGCAGTTTTTGTGATTAATCATGAAATAAAAAACTCACTTTTGCACCCTAAACTCCATTTTCTAGCTTAATTAACAGCTTTAGGTAAATTTAGAGCAATAAAATCAACTTTAAGACGACTTCTATAAGTAATCTAAACTGACATATACTTCTTGAGAACTTACTAGTTTCTGTAATCTCAATTATAAAATCTTGGCTATTACGTCTCATCTAGACACTGGATTACATCTATCCTATCTTGCCCATTGATTTATCCCGTGTTCTAGGACCTGAAGTTGTACTTATATAATTTTAGTTTTCAACTCGTTTATATTAAGTTGTCCCATAAATAATGCGGCATTTTTTTCATGTTGAGCATTATTTCACTCAAGAAATAATCGACAGCAGGTTTGTTTTTATCCTAGACTGGTCTACCTAACTAGTTAATGCAATCATTAACCTGCTTTGAATTTATATATGATTGATTTTGGATTTTAAGGAAATACCTTCACAGAAAACGAGTTTCGTTACAAAGGGGAACGATGCCAGAGGAAAACAAGTGAGCGTCCAGAATAAACGCTCTATGTAGATGAGGAACTGTATCAATATTTCTAAGACTGAAATAAATTGGAAATATATATACATTGTATTATTAGCATTTATGCATATAAAATAATATATATAAATATATATTATGTGGCCTGGAATTGCTTACGCATGACGGGTAATTAGATATATTTAATAGAGAGGGAAAAGATTGGAAACACATTTGAGAGTAGCACTAGAATTTAAATAAGTACAACGAAATGTTGATATATTACGTGTATTAATTTAGAATAAATGTGATGTTGTTGTTGGTTGGGAGATATATTGACACGGGGGACTGGAATTAAAAAGAAAAAAAGGGAAATTATATTATGGACACTAGAAATTCGAATAAATTGATTACAGGAACGTTGAAGCTACGAGTATAACCTTTTCTGACGAGTGGCGAAATCAGGAATGGCTTTGAGTGCGGCAGATAATTAAGGGTCAAAAGGAGCTCAACTCTGAGTGGTTAATTTAAACTGTGTCAGGCAAAGGTTGTGATCGGTTGGAAATAACAGTATAGATACGTAGTGAGTAGACAGATTTGGAATGTCGTACACGGAATATCGTATATGAAATAGTGCGCAATGAATAAGCTCTTAAACGGCGAAAATGCGAGTCATTTTAAGAACTTTTGTACAGAGCTGGCCAAAAATGACCCCGGCTACACCAGTATGTCTTGGTCTATCCAAGGCTTACATTTAAACATGCCTTTATCGTCCTGGTGAAATTCTAATAACACAGCCGAGATTAGGACCTCACCCAGAGAAGTTTCTCTTGTGCCTTTGTCTCTATATGAAAAGCATGATCCATTTTGAACTTAACCTAAACCAGACTATCAACAAAGAGGTTAACGGTGTCTCTTTGACCGTTTCCATGCATCATTTTGAGAATAAAACAGCATTAATCAATATAAAAGTGTTTTTTCATTAACCACAGGATAACATTTTCGAATGAGAAATAATAAGTCATCCTTCATTTTCACTTGAATTTCTTCCATCACGTAATTTATGATTTAGGATGTTAGCGACTCACCTATCGTATAGAATTACAGTCTTAAGAAACTCTTTCTCTCTCTCCCTAAATATAACGAGAGGAGCGAAAATTAAAAAAGGAAGAAGAATGAAGAGAAAGTATTTTTTTGTGAATTCTCGCAAGAAAAGGATTCGCGTTTTTAGATTCGTAAAGCTTCGAGTTGTCTCTAGGTCTAAAAAACAATAGAAACTCCAAAACTCAAGAAGAACTAAAATCGGAACTAATTTTTCTAACGTATAAGTGAAATTACTAAACTTTTAAAATCTAATTAAGTGTAGACTAAAAATTATAATTAAATTAGAAAAATTTAGATTTTTTTTTTCTTGAAAGAACAAAACTTAGTGAACTGCAGTACTATAAACAATTGCCTACAAGCAAATACTTTGCATGGTTAACTCCCAGGCGACTTAATATTTTTCTTTCTTAATTTTAAGTAAGCTTACGCCTCTTATTGATGAAATTTAGATATAAAACTTTCTCAAGTTTTTAATTTGAGTTATTGCCTTGTTTCATAGGGCCTAACTTGAAACTTGAAAAGGTTAGTTAGTCAGGAAGGAGCAGTGTAGGATGAATCGTACTATTTCCTTCACTTTTATAATTTAACAATTATTAATTAGTTATTATACGTGTTTCAGTAATCAGTACTGTACACAATTAATTTAATAATTACTACCGTTCAACCTGTAAATTTAACCTAAAGTTTTGTATCTCTTCTAATAATTTGATTAGGGCTATTAGAAACTGATTTAAATTTTAATCATGGACTCATTGAGATCTCATATCCAGGAGCTTTTGAAATTGAATTTGAACTTTGTAGAGCCAGAATCTCCAGGATATATTTGTCTAAGCACTATAGTGCGTAAAAAATTACCCCAATTCTTTGTTTTTGAGCTTCCACGTAGGTGTGGTGCCACTTATCCCAAGTTGAACCATATATTTGATAATTACTTGGAAATATTTAAAGTTTTAAGTAATCCCTCAAATCCTAAACCTGAAGTTAAAAAAAGGCCGGAAATTAAAAATTATAAAACTAAATATAAAAGTTCAAAGTAAAATCAGAAGGTATTTGTCTATAATTCTAATAATTCTAAATCTAATTCTAGTCGTAGTAATCACTCTAGTCAAAATGAACCTGAAACTAACATTCAATGAAATTGTAAATTTTGTGTTGAATGCAAGAAGTTCCAAGAGCATAGTGACAGGGTTAACAGCGCTATAAATCTCAAATTATGTAGCAAATACTTTATATAAATTACATGAAGTTGATGAATGTCCTGGCAATCAAGGAAAATTACCTTTTAAGTTTGAAATTTGCAAAAACGCCGAACACGTCACTAATTTAAATTTAAAAGAATGACTAGAAGCCACTCTTAGTGACATATTGTGTCCTGTAGTCAACCTTATTGTCACATCTGAAAACAAAATTCTTCAAATTTCATTTTTAATAGATACAGGGTCTCAATTGAGCCTGATAAATAAAGATGCTTCAAATCAGTTAAAATTGTACTTCAAAAGGGTAAATAGAGAGGTTCTCACTTATAACTCTAAAATAAAGCAAACAGAAGAAATGTGTTTTCTCAGAATTGTGATGCCAAATGGAAAAGAAATTAAATCTAATACGTTTGCAATTAATGACCTAAATTTAAATTTAAATGTGAACATTAATCAAATACTTCCTAAAATGAAAATTGAGAATTTTTCCTTGAGTCCATGTTTTCCAAAATTTGCTGACAATTATCTTGCAATCAAGAGTGTTTTGGGAATGGATATCATAACTTACCTTAGTCTATTTGAGTTTGTAGAGGGTGTTTCTTGGAGAGTCATTAAATTGTCAAATGGTTTTATACCCATTGGTTCCATCAAAGAATCTAATAAGGCCTCTCTAATTAAGTTTGAAAATTGTCCATCTTCTAATGATTGTGATCAATCTAAAAAATCAAAATTTAGATCAAATATGCATACCAAAGATAAAAAAATCTATAAGGACAATTTAAAAAATAAGTTTAAGGCTTTTAATTCCAAATCTTATAAAAATGCTCCAGGGAATGACTATAATCCAAAGAAAAATTTAAACTCTACTAAATATTATGATCAAAATTCCTAAACTAATTAAATTAAATCCCAAGCTTTATACCCCTATTAAAGTTAAAAACCAGTGTAAAAATTGTAAAACTTTAAATTATAATTATGAAAGCGAGAAAAAGAGTGTTGTTGTACCAGACAACTCTTCTATATGAGTAGCATTTAATAATGATTATATAAACTCAATCATGAAACCCTCTTTTAATATCCTTCCTGTTCTAAAAACTATTTTTGAAGAGACTTAAATTGAACTAGGGTTTGAAAACTTGTTTACTTTGCATCAATTGTGAATAAAAGAAAAAATGTCCAAATATGATGAGATTTATATAAACAATTTTAAGAAATCCATTGAATTTAAAGAAGGAAAATGCTTCATTGAACTTCCATGGAAGGAGGCATTAATATGTAAGGTACCTTCAAATTATAATCTTGCAAAAGTATTAGCTAAAAAAGTTCACAATAATAATATAAAATTAGGTTATGATAAAAAACATAAAGAAGTTTTTCTTGACCAGCTTAAAGAGGCATTATTGAGCCTATTGAAGGTGAATACTGCTCAAAAGATCATATTGGGATTCCTCATAGGCCAGTAGTAAGAGAAGAGGAAATGGTAAGCACCGATGTTAGGCCAATGTTTAATGCTTCATTAAGATAGGAAACAGTCCTTCTCTAAATGAGGCAGCTTATGCTGGAATAGATATACTTTCTAATATGATGGACCTACTTTTATACTTTAGAACAAATGAAATTGTTGTAATTTCTAAAATAAAAAAAGGCCTCCTTAATGATTAAATTAAAATTGACTTCTGATAAAACAAGTTTTCATTTTTATTATATGAGAATGGGGAAGCTTGTTGCGTACAGGAACACTACTATCATTTTTGGTTTCATAAGTTCTCCATTTATTCTAAATTTCATACTTAGGCATCACATTGAAAATAATGCTAAAGAAAACTTCTATAATTGATAACTTTTATGTAGACAACTTTTTGTTCACTTTTCATACGAAAGAAAACCTCGTTCAGATTGTAACGGAGACTAATCAACTTTTGACCAAAGGTAATTTTAACTTAAGGGAGTTGGTATCTAATTCTAATTCAATTTTTAATCATTTACCTGATGAACTTTTATCATCAAATGAAAATTCTAAAGTCATTGGATACATATAAAATCCAAAATTAGATATACTCAAAATTAAACCTCCTATTTTAAATTCTGAAGTCCAAACTAAAAGACAAGTTTTATCAAATATATCGAAGATATTTGACCCTCTAGGTTTGATTAACCCCTTTTATATTAATTTAAAGCTTTTACTAATGGAAATTCATAATTTAAACCTGGAGTGGGGTTCTAAAGTACCTGATAATGTTAAAAAACATGGAAAACTTTTAGTTCCAAATGTAATTTCCTAAAAAAACTTCAATTTGAAAGATATATTTTTAATGATAAAGATAATAATAATAATAAGTATTTATAATGCGCCCTATAGGGCTGTTAGCTGTCACAGGGCGCAAGTTGTGTAGCGAGTGTAAAGAAAGTTTACAGGAAAGATAAGGCAATTCTGAAGCGATGAGTCTTCAGGAGACGTTTAAAAGTAGCAAAAGAGATAGAGGATCGGACTTCGGCAGGAAGAGCATTCCAGAGTCTAGGAGCACAAACTGAAAAGGAACGGTCACCCATGGAGAAGATAACATAACAAGGAGTGTTCAAGATGGGAGCGAGGTTTTACCTAAGTGCCCGATGAGTTTGACGACGGGAGATGGCAGACGAGAGATAAAGTGGAGCCTCGAGGTTTAGGGCCTTGTGGGTGATGAGAAGAATTTTATAGTGGGTACGGAAGCGAATAGGTAACCAGCGTAGCTCCTGTAACAGAGGCATCGAAAGAGAGAACCGGGGGCGGCAGAAGAGCAGCCGGGCAGCATAGTTTTGAACTAGTTGTAAGGGGCGAAGTAACGAAGCAGGGAGATTCACTAGAAGAGAATTGCAGTAGTCTAAGCATGAGGTCACGAAGGCATCAATAGCAGTCTTAAGGCTTCGTCGATCAAAATGGGATCGAATACGTAAAAAGCTGCTGAGGAAACCGAGGGAAGACTTACAGATACGATGGATGTGCGGTTTAAACGAGAGTTGCTCGTAGAAAATAACACCAAGATTACTGACGGTAACAGAGAAGGCGATTTTGGTTTTTCCATGGTTAAGGGAGGGAAAGAGAACTTTAGATTTCTTCATCATCGAAGTCGTACCAACAAGGAGAACTTCAGTTTTATCATGGTTAAGTTTCAGAAAGTTGTCAGACAGCCATTCGTTTATTGAAGTCTAGGTTGAAACGAGCTTAATAATTGATTGAGCGAAGGCCACATGGGATGAGGAAAGGTATATCTAAGTGTTGTCAGCATAAAGGTGGAAGGACAGGCTCAAATCGCGAAGAAGGGAGCCAAGAGGAAGTAAGTAGATGCGATAGAGGAGGGGACCAAGGAACAGTATCAGCGGAACCAAGCAAGTGCAGTGCCCGAGAGACCAAGGAAAGTTTGGAGACAATCAATGAGGACACTGTCGAAAGCAGAAGAGAGGTCTAGGAGGACTAAAATGGACGTACAACCCCTATCGGCAGCTCGACGTAAACCGTCTGAAATATTAAGAAGAGTGATTTCGCAGAGTGCTTCGCTTTGAACCCCGATTGGTACGTTTCATCGACATTGCAGATAAAAATAAGGTCATCAATGCGAGAGAAAAGCAGTCTCTCGAGGATCTTAGAGAGGAATAGAAGCTGTGAGATAGGGCGATAGCTAGATGGTTCAGAGGGGTTAAGGTGTGTTTTATTAAGGATATGACGAATTGAGGCATGTTCGAAGGAAAAGGGGAACCACCCCTGTGGCAAGAGAAGTGTTAAAAAGATAAAAAATTAGTGGAAGGATAGCAGGGAGAATTTGGTGAAGGAGTTTGAGTGGAAATAGGTCTTTGGGGGATCCAGATTTGTTAGAGCGTGAGATCAGGGCAGTTACTTCCACAGAGGACACCCGAGAGACGACGTTAACCTGCAATGGATTATGGTCGGGAAGAACTGCATGGGCTTGTTCAGATGACTGATGTAGTATGGCGCGAAGCTTAATAATTTTATAAGAAAAATTTAGAAAGAGTAGAGGGGTTGATGGGAAGAGAGGTGAGTGAAATTGGGCTAGGCAAGGAAAGACGACAGAGGAGATGAAATAGTCCGAGGGTCATACTTGCTCTCAGACAAAAGTTTGGGTGAATGAGCCTCACGCGTTGATTTTAATTTGAAAGAATACGTCGAAGAAGCAAGGCGATAGGTAAGTGAGATAGAGGTCGTGTCCTGCCCAAGGAAGTGTGCTTTACGAAGGGCACGTTTATGGGCATGTAAGGACCTCCTTGAACGTAGGAGTTCCATGGTAAACCAAGGGGTGCGGCGATGGTGGTTTTAAGGAGTGGGGCGTGCACGTCAAGGCAGGCGAGTAATGATTGGTGCAGTGAGTTTAAGGTTTGGCCAGGTAAAGCAGTAGTATTAATAGGAGGTAGGACAGAAACAACATCGTTAAGGAGAGAAGTAGTATCAACTGATGATAGTCGCCGGAAACGAGTATGATCTTAGGAAGAGCGAGTATGTAGGTGGTAGGGAATATAGAATTAAAAATTTAAATCATATTAGAAAAGTCAGTTACTGTTCGATTAGATATATGGAGGTTCGAGATGACTAAGTTAAGGATATTACCATGTATATGTGTTGGGGATGAAACATGTTTTGTAAGAGAGAAGAGGTCGATGATGACGATTAATGCGCGGAAAGTCTCATTGTAGCTAGGAAAATTGAAGAAGTCACTGAGAATAAGGAGAGAACCAGTAGAGGATAAGTCGGATAGTAGGTTACTGAACTCCTCTAGACCACAAAGTCAGAGTGGGCACAGCACGTGAGACAGTAATGAGAGCCTAAAATGAGGCTAGAGGGGGGAGGGGAGAAGATTCATGGGGAAGAATGAGTTGGAAATCAGTGCAACTTCCCCTCCACGGTGGTTCCGAAGAACATGCAGGAAAGAATCACCCAGAGGGGTTGCAAGGGCAGTGCATGAACCAGAGTCAGACTCAAGTCAGGTTTCTGTAAGGCCAAGGAACATAAGAACATAAGAAAAGAAGGAGACTGCAAAAGACCATTCATGGCCTAAACTTGGCAGCTCCTGTTCCAGTCAACACACAAAAGATTTCTTACCAGAGAAATGTCATCAACATTGTCACCCTTTACAGGAGTTTGTCAGATCTAATCTACAATATACATAAAATGCATCCAGAGGATTATGTCCATTCATGCAACCGCAAAATATAATCTCCCCACGCCTTAGAAAAATATATACATATGTACATAAAAAAAGTCAGTCCCATCTAGCAGCTTCATCCATATATTTATCTAATCTATTCTTAAAACTACCAAGAGAGGAGGCTTCTATCACATGTCTAGTGAGCCTATTCCATTCATCTACTACACGATTTGTAAGCCAATTCCTCCCAATCTCCTTCCTAAACCTATACTTATCAAGCTTAAACCCATTGCTACGTACTCCGACTTATTGGTCAGGCTCCTAATGTTCAGAAGACACACTGACAGCACCTGCTGATGAGCACAGGAGGAAAGGAAGGATTTGGAGGTGTTGGATAAAGGTAGAAGGGTAGGGTAAAAGAGGTTCCTAATGGACGCCGAAAGTCTCGGCCCCCTCCTAGTTGGGCGAGTTCGGGGGATACTAGCTCCCTTTATCTTCGCGGATGTGGCTGGAGAAAAATGATAAGTTAAAGAGTTGAGTCAGAGGATTGAGTCCCTATCATACATAGTGGAGGAGAAAGATGGAGCAAAGGCGAGGATTATGAACGAGCAGAAGACGGGAAAACTTGACTCGTAGAAAGTGGGGGAGGGCTCGCCCAGGCGAGGGGTGGGAATGGGTGAGGGTTAGTCGAGAAGGAGAACACAGAGCAGCATGTGACAACAAATGAATCAATAGAGTGGAAGGGAAGTTAATATTGTAGCCGAAATGAGCAATGAGCTACAAATAAAATTTGGTACTTGCAAGCGAGACTACCAGTGAATCCGGAGCACAGCACTAACTAGTTGAAAAGAATTAAACACAATACGGTAATTATAGCTTACTCAATGAAAATTAACTAAAAAACACTAAGATCACAACGCGACAACACTGATTAAAGAGCACTAAATAAGAGAAGAAACCATGAATCAGAAGACGGATGATAAAAATGCCGAGCAAGAGCTTTGGGAATGAAATTAAATCGTTGGGGCAATCGAAGATGCTCACACAACAACCTTCAGCGTAATAGAAGCAAACTATTAATGAATAAAATAAAACTGGCTCCTATTAAACCAAAAATTTGCCATCTTTAGAGCTTACGGCCGTTTATTTAGCTATGAGCTGCTTGAACATATGAAAGATATGACATAGAAGGCATTGAAATTTTGACTGATGCCCAAGTTGCTCTAGCTTGGCTACTTGTAGGATCAACTTATAAGAAAAATATATTTGTTAACAACAGATTTTTGGAAAAAATTTTAATTACGGAAAAATTTGAAAATATAAATATCTTTGTAAGTTATAATTAGGTTTTTTCCTTTGAAAATATTGCTGATATACTGACAAAAGAAAATAAAATAAACCTCATAGACATTTTTGAAAAATGGATAAAAGGACCTAAATGGTTAATTCAACAAAAAGAAGCTTGGCTAACAGGCCAACTAGGATGTATACCCGTTGATTTATTTCTAATAATAAAATTGTCAATCTTGTGATTTTAAATGATACAAATAATAATGTAATTGATTTCAATTCCTATTTTTCCTATACCAAACTTTTGTACCATTAATGCTTTTAAGGCTACCAACCTTTGTAAGAAAGTTAAACTGGAAAATTCAAAATTAAAAACTCTAGCATTTAACTATTTATTACAAAATATGCAAAGACATAGTTTTGCTGCAGAAATTACTTTCTTAAAGAACTTAAAGGATAACTCAAATAAAAGTGTGCCTACTTTGGTACACCAGCTAAACTTATTCTTGGATTATAACAATATTTTAAGGTCCAAGGGAAGAATAGATAAAAATTTTACTTTGAATTATGATGCTGCAAACTCTGTTATATTTCATCCTAGTCATACTTTAACTTTGCTAATTATTAATTTTTTACACTTTAACTGTAAGCATTTCGGTCTTAACTCTACTTTGAATCATTTAAGAGTGGATGGTATTTGAATCTGCAGAGCAAGACAAGCCATCAAAACTGTTTTAATGGGGTGAGGAATAAGTTCTTTTGGTTTTATCAAATTTATTCATTACCATTAACAATTTTAGAAAAACTTCATTTTTAATTGATAACAATATGCAATTTAATCAATAATGGATTCTGCGTTGTTATTTACTACTTCCTCCCAACGTTCAAATAGTTTTCCGATGCCTCTTAAATAAAAATCTCTGGATTTTGACTCGAAGAATTCGTCTAACTAGGTTTTTTATTCCACATCAGTAGTGAACGAAACGCCGCGCAAATTGTTGGAGAGTGATTGGAAGAGATGGAAATCCAATGGAGCCAAGTCTGGCGAATATGGAGGATGAGGCAGGATTTCCCAATTAAGTGTTTGGATGGCGTCTTTTTTCATATTGGTAATGTGAGGACGAGCATTGTTGTGTTGCAAAAGGACTCCATAAGGTCGATGAGGTCGCATTTCACAAATAGCTTCGGCGAGTCGATACATTTGTTGAAGCGTACGAAACCCATACACCGAGTTTTTTAACTTCTCCATCGAATTTAGGTGATTCACTACAGTTTTCTGATGACACGCTAATTGTACAGTCCATTCTCTAGTCGATTGATGAGGATTTTCATTAAGAAGGTCGTTCAATCGATCTAATGGGGCGACCAGAACGTTCTTCGTTATTAAGATTGAAATGACCGGTTTTGAAACGTGGAAACCACCATTGAGCTGTTCTTTCTGATAAATCATTTTCTCCGTACACAGCACAAATATGGCGACGAGCTTTGGCCTTGTTTGCATTGTTCCCGTCTCGATTGAAAATGAATAACAAAAAGTGTCGAAAATGCGCCTTTCTTTCATTTGACATTCCATTTTAAGTGTACAGAACAAAAATTAAATGAACACAACTTTTAAATAAACCGCAATGACTTATTACTCAACTTCAAGACGTAGCCTAAGCAGAAGCTTAATAGTCTACGCTGTTATAAGACGTAGCCTAAGCAGAAGCTTAATAGTCTACGCTGTTAAAAGACGTAGCCTAACCTTTGCAAAGTTGCTCAAATCACGTCAACAAAACTTAAATCAACACAACATTTAAAAAAACGCACGAACTTATTCCTTAACCTAATAAATTATTGCTACATTTTTTAAAAGATACAATTCCTAAGCTTTTATAAAACCTCCAATCCCTAATCTCCCAGTGGATAGGGTTAACTATGTAAGACCTTTTATTCTTACTGGTATAGATTATACTGGACATTTTTGGCTAGTAGACCCTTTTAAGTTTAAACAAAAAATGTTCATCATTATATTTTCCTGTTTAAACACAAGAGCTATACATCTTGAATTGTTAAATGGCATGTTAACGCAAGATTTTATAAGATTCTGTAATAGCTATGGTATCCCTAAAACTATCTATTCAGATAATGCCAAATCATTTATATCACAAGCTACTTTTTTCTCTAATATTTTTACCTCAAATTTATTTTCCAACAAATTTACTGCTTATAGTATTAAGTTTAAAACCATTCCAACTTACTCACCATGATATGAAGCTACATGGGAAAGGTTAATTAAGACTGTAAAATCTTGTATTTATAAAACTTTGGAAAGATCCAAAAATTAATATTCTAACTACTCTACCTGACATCCAGCAAGTAATCAATAATAAACCAATGCCATATAGGTCCAGTGAGAATGAATTAGATATTATCACCCCTAATCACCTTATATCTGGTGGTAATTTCTTTCCTTCAAGAATTATATGTGAACAACCCAGCCCTCTTAAAATAGAGGCGTAGATATGAAAAATTTAATAGTAAACAATCTAGAATTAAGAGATGTCACTGTTGATAGATTTAAAGATGTTTGGGTCTTAGAATATTTATTAGCTTTAAGTGAAAAAGACAAAAACTCTTTTCATTCTAAAAATATAAATAATTTATTCCTTAAGAAAGATTAAATCGTTATAATAAAAAAATCCTGTAAAGCCAAGGCCCTTTTGGTCTTTTGCTAAAATTTTAGACTTTTAGCCTTCTAGTGATGAGTATGTTAGAAGAGTTAAACTTTTAAAACCAGATGGTCAAATAGTAAACACTTCAAGTACAAATCTGTATCCATTAGAATTAGACTCCATGAGAGAAAATGAGTTAAGTTATCCGAGTTCTGACTCTGATATAAATTAAGATTATAATCAAAGGGAAATTAATGAAAATCTTGATGAAGATGACATTGAAAATACAAAGACTATAAATAATTCAAGACATACCAGAGAGCTGCTTCAAATTTTAAAAAGAAAATGGGTAAAGCAAGATCTTATATAGAGGAACTTATTTTTTACTTTAAAATTGTGAACTTTTAAATGCCTTATCTTGGCACCTTTGAAGTTTTAAACTGTCTCAGCCGGTACAAATCAAATTTATTAAAAAAATAGCATAAACTTGTAAATAGCTTCATCTTGGCTGTAGAAGTCTAAATACTTCCATGCATTAGTATATACATAAAGACACCGACACAGCTGCTTCCCCCCCTTATACCAAATTCACCTTTTTGCATCGAATCCCCTTCACCCCTTTTCGCCCCTTTGCGATAACCAAATTCGTGGACGGCCACGCAGGAAAATGTCTGCCTTATAAAACACCTACCAGCCGACGAAGGCCTGAGTTTCTTCGTGCCGTCATAAACCTGCGCCGAGTTGTGAATGTTTGGCATGTCCTGGGGGCAAACGAAAGGTCTTTTCGCGCGACAATAAGAATTGAGGGAAATAAAAGGGAAAATTTTCCCTGGAGTCGGGCAGAAGATCTTGGACCTACGTTATGTGTGGAGCTAGTCCCGCAAAGGAAACAGTTCTCCTGTTGTAAGGAAGAAACCTTGGTGAATTTGTTGTTGCCGTCAAGGTACTTGTAGGTGCTAAACTTCTCGCAGCCCCTTCCCCCTCCCCTTCAAAGTCAGAGGTTACACAGAACCTCCCTCTGCCGTTTACTCTAGACGCAGCTACCCACTCCAGGTGCCAATAATCGGAACGGACACTTCGAGGAGAAGAATTCTGATTTTAGTCACAGTTTGACTCGCCTTCGCAATCCGGCCTAGGAACATTATATTAGGTCACCGGTCTAGGATTACCCCAACATTCGGTAACCTCGAACGATCGGGCTAAGTGTGAACATCACATCGTCAGAAGAAGAAGCCATTCCCCGTCATTCTCCAAATACTTACGAACTCAAAGGTATCGTTGAAGGCAATTATTCACTTCCCTAACTTCCCCAGTTTAATCGTTAACTAGAATTTCCATCCCAAGCTCATAACCTCGAGTATTACAAGTGATTAATTGAGTGTTTAATTCCGTGATATTATTCAATCCATTCTTTCGGGTGCAATTAAGACGCAAGTATCCTAGTAAGTAGATTTCAAGTGTAATCTCCATGACATTATGTATATACACTTACCAATTCAGTAGAAAGATTAATCCTACTCATATGATCTGCGATCAGCTACTGCTTCTTAAATAGACGAGGCAGGAGCGTGCGGCTGTGATCAGCTACTGCTTCTTAAATAGACGAGGCAGGAGCGTGCGGCTGCAGGTTCTGACTTGTCATAACTTGTCCTAACACCCCCACAAACAGCCAGTCCCCTTCCTCTGTTTTGCCTACCGATTCGCAAAACTTATTGACCGCTCCTCGTAATGTATTTGCTTATGCGTATATGTTTGGTTACTGGAAGCCGATATATGTATTTGGTTATTCGTATATGTGTTTCGTTACTGGAAGCAGGTTTCGAGCAGTATCTGAGTTGCTACATGGGGATGTGGGCTTCGTCTCCCCATACCCCCCTGCTCTCCCTCAGGAACAATTTGATAAACGAATTTTTAATTAACCATCAGTTTAAACAAGATCGACCCCTCCTAAAAAATTTTAATTTTTATTCTCGTCTTAAAATAACGACTCAAAACAATGAGGTGAGCGAGGCAGAAAGAAAGTAGCTATAAAAGTAGCCCCAAAAATTGCACGAAAAATCATGGGCCGCGAATCTTCACAATTACCTCATAAAGATATAAAGATTACGTTTCCTGGAGGTCTAGGTAGTACTTCATGCTCATAATCCTGTTAAAAGTGTAATTGAATGAGTTTTAGTAATTTAAGTGCATAATATAAGCACCTTAGGTACCTAATATTAAATTTATCCATTTTTATTATTTCTGTATTATGTTTAGGTGAGTAGATACAATATTTATAACTAGGCTCTAGATACGTCAGTGAGTGTGGAATCCATAAATGTTTGTAGAGAAAGACGATGGATTCTTTGCAGGGTCAAAATGTGGTTTCTGTGAATCAATGGAGTTAGTTTTTTTTATTAAATTTGTTGCGTTGATTATGTGGGCAAATAATTATTCATGTATCCAAAGGTAACGCCGAGCGCTGTTCTTTTTTCTACCTGAGAGGTCAGATGTTAATAAGGTCATGAGGTGGTGTTTGTTCAACTCCTGTTTATGTCATCTGAAGTGGTTTATGGAGCAGTTAAAAGGTAAGACGGTCATTAGGCTCGGTTGCAGCCAGTGTCTGATTCTTTGAATTTATGCAGAGTTGTATCTTACGAGCTGCTTGTATCGGCAGAGAGTCTTAAGTGAAAATAGTAATGTCATCAGCATAGCTGAATAGGGGGATGTTTGAAATAGGGATGGGGCAAGAACAAAAAGGTTAACGAGGTTTATCACAGCAGTAGGTTTAAAAACTTATGAGTTGATTGTTTGAGAGAGCCATTGGAAAGCATATGGAGTAATGTTGTAGTTAAGAAAAAGTAGCTGACAAGGAGGAATAGAGGTTATTTAATTACTAGAAAAGAGTTACCTGTATCATGATGATTCGATCCAAGTGTCAAAATGCCGACATTATGCCTTTTGCCTAATGCGTTGTAAAAACTGTAAAGGCTATAAAAAGTCACATGAATAGCTGCAACGGAGATTAGGAAGCCCTAGCCAGCAGAAATGGACACAGCAAGCGTTATGACTGCGTATTCATGACGGAATTTAACAAACAACTGCAAAAGAAATTATGAGAGTCTCAAAAAAGATAATCTTTGCGCCACCATGAAGCTGTCCCTGCATGAAGCCCTTCACTACCAGTCATAGAAAATACACAAGTGAAAATTTCTGACAGCAAAAGCCAATGAGACCCGCTTGACGATATCAAAGAAACCCCTGAACAAGTTGAATTGTCCTGTTGATTATTGGATGATGTGGTTCTTCTCACACGAAGGAAACTTCTCCAACCATCAGTTGCGCAATACCCAGCATCAGGTGTCTTACCTACAATCATTGCAGCGGTCCATGTGTCATGATGACCAAGTTTGCAAAACTTTGATGGGCTTTGGGTGTGTATATAGTCAGTGTAGGAAAATCAATACTTCACCCTCACAACTGAGCTACTTGTCATTGATCATAATGTCGTGGCATTGGTGGCGGCATAGCCCGATCAATTAACCTCTTCCCTCTCTCCTCTCGTCTCGAGGAGAACCAGAAAGGCCGCCCAAGACCACAGAATGCCCGAATCATCGCATGTCAGACCCCGGCGAGCTTAACATGGGTTGAAACAGCAAGATTTCCCCGAAGAGTTGATATTCAATTTCACCGCATATGCAAAAATTAGAGGGGCGTTGTCCTGAAGTCACAAGCTCCCCTTTAGGACTAGCTGAAAGACGCCCTGAGAAAATCCGTTAGAGGAGGAGACTTAATGCAGCCGTCCATATCCCCCCCCTTCTTGCCCCTACCCCCAGTGGGGTGGCGAAGTATATATGCCGATAACTTTGGAAAAACGAGGTAGATTACTTTAGTCATAGAGACAACTAAAACTGGCGAGAGGCACGGCTACCAACAGAATGGACTTAGAAGAAGTTCATCCGGAGATAGTTCCCGGTGGTCACACCGAATTTAGAAGCCTGTCAGTGGTAGATCGAAAGGTAGATCTAGACAGTGAAGACTGGCAAAGTGCGCGGCAAATCAACGAGGGAGACTTAGAAGAAGCTCATCTTCGAGCCAGTTCCTGGTGCTTACACTGAACTTTAAGTTAACTTGATTTAAGAAGCAAGTTTAACTAACTCTCGTCAGAGAAACCCCCTACCTTGGTGTATCCCCAAACACAGAGATATCCCTCGCCCTTGAGGAATGCCCCCAAGCACTCCCTCAAGCACTTCCTTGCGTAAAAGTGTTCACGCTTTGGCTCATCGCTTGTCAGTGCCTATTATTGCCAGAAGAACCCTTAGTTTAGAAGAACCATTCTTTCCCTGTCCCATGGTGTGATCATTTCATCCAGAAGACGTGCGTAACCCCATCTGCCACACGCTTTAAATTCATTTGTGGTTTTAAAAGCATTTTCCCTTTCAGAACACAGCTATAACCGCCGATCCACGCGTCATCCCGGAAACACCATTCTTAAGGTGACATAACAATTGAGTCCAAGGTCAGACTGAAACCAGATTCTAGAAGGAATCACGAAAGTATTTAAACCCCGGTATCTGTTTCGTTGAAGGTTAGTTTGCATTTAATATTAAAGTGAGCTGGGGGTCAACCATTTCTGTAAATTCTATTGTGTAATTTAGTTTGCATAACTAAAATTTGTTTAATTCATTTTTGTGTAGATGTTGTGTTGAATTTTAATCTTGGTTCATGTTTTTAATTGAAGGTCTAGTTTTCTTAGAAACATTTTTTTTATTCAATCCTCGAAACGCTGAGCAAGGCACTAGGAACCCTCAAAGATTAAAGTAATAATATTTATCATAATTATAATGATTGAATATAGTTCTTTTAGAGAGAAAACTTAATCAAGGAGTTTTGAAGTACGTAACCAAAACACACGTCTGAGCACCATCACTCGGTCCTTCCTATACCATGACATAAATATTTGGTGTCAGGTTTTATGGGTATTGGAAGAACTCAGCATAAGTGGTTTGTCTTGTGTTCCATTCAGGAATAGTAAATGTGTGCCAAACGTTCGAGGAAAGGTTGAACATAAAAAGGTATATGTATAAATTTGTGGTGATCAGCCTGTTAAGGTTCTTAAGTAATTTAGGGTGGAGTGGCATTCCAATCAGCAAAATATTGGGATTAAGCAAGTTAGGCAGCGCGTTACTTGGTTAGTGGTTGTATGACGGACATACACAAAATGTCATCGGTCGAAAAATTATACTAACTAGCCCAAATTCTTGGACTAGAAGGCGAAGAGATGGATGCCTATGTCCTGTAAGCACTGATAATAGAAATTAAAGAAATAGAAAGTGAAAACTAAGAAAGGAGAATACTGATGGACAGAAACAGAAAATAGAAAAGAATACAGAGTGATAGAGAAATAGAAGAATGGAAAATAGAAGCAAAAAAGAAGAATACCGAGGGGAAGTAAAAGAAACGAAAGAATAATAAGGTTGAAAAGAGAAGCATAAAAATTAAGAATAAGGATAGAAGGAGAAGGCGACGAAAGAAGAATAAAGATAAAAAGGAGGACGAAGAGAGAAAAATAAAGATAAAAGAGAAGACGAAGAAAGATGAATAAAGAGGTAAAGAGAATCAGAAGAAAGAAAATTCAGGTGAAACGAGTAGTAGAAGAAAGAAGAATACAGATGGAAAGATAACTAGCACAAGCAAAAAGAGAAGAGAGAGAAGAAAAAGAAAGAATGCTCGCACATGAAAGGGCATCGAGCAACGATCAGGTGGAAGTCGAAGCTGTTTTATCGCGGCCTGGCCCATTAAAGTACCTACGATTAGAAGTCAGTCAAATAGGGTGATGATGGAGGAAGAAGGAAGTAGGGAAGCGGTACACTCATGGGTACCTAAGGAAGTACCTACGATGAGAACCCAGCCAAATGGGGTGACGATGGCGGAAGACGGAAGTAGGGAAGCGGTACAAGCATGTGTACCTAAAGAAGTACCTATGATGAGAACCCAGCCAAATGGGGTGACAAGGGAGGAAGAAGGAAGTGGAAGTGCGGTAAACTTAGGTAAACCGAGTCAGATAGTAAACCCGGATAATGAGTATCCCCTACCCACAGGCGTCTTCCTCCAGAACGTAACGTCCACGCAGTTACGCTTTAAACCCCAATTCGCAGTGAGAACCACGACCATTAACTATCCCTTAGTGAAACCTGTCTCCGACCCTGGTAGATCGAATCCAGACACGATCTCCCAGTGTACCTTGGTATGGGACTTACGCTCCCATCAGTTGTTGACCCTGCAATTGACCGCTCTAGCCATAAGGGTAAGATTAAAATTATTCAGTTACCATAAAAAGGGTAGTTCGAGTAGGTTGGAATACTATTACCAGTTTGGGACATACTTGCGTAGACCCCATAAACCGAACGGCCGACTTATGCGCTAAAAAGTAATAGTCATCGAGCACCACTTTAATATTAATTATATCAAAGGTGCTGATAAGGTAAAGCCGCTGTATAACCTGAGTCGAAACCCCATCGAGGGTTAGCTCAGCACCTGGTAATCTTCGAACCATTCTTCATTTTTATGTGTTCGTATTTAGTGTATGTACTTAAGTTCCTAAAAGTTTAGAAATGTAAAGAAGTAGCTGGTTAGATATTAATTTCGAGCCAGACTCCTTTGGGGGGGGGGGGATAATCGATCATTTATGTTGTGTTTGTTTGTATGTTAAAGTGGGTGTTGTGAAACATTCCCTAGTAGGCTTGTGAGGCCTATGTCTATCCCCTGCCTTTGTACGCGCGCGTGTGTGGGCCCGAGTTCAAAGGAAATTAAGTTAAGAGTATGGTTGACCCTAGTTAGCCGTGATAATCAGTAGTATGTCAATGACATGCAAGTTTGCGTTTGTCGATGATGTGTAGGTATTTTTTTTTTGTTTTTCGTTGGAGTTCCCCCCGCCCCCATTCAGTTCTTCGAAGTGAGCTATGTAGGGGAATCGATACCTCACCCTCACAACTGAGCCACTGCTCCTTAACCACAACGCCCAGGCATTAAATGCGGCGTAGCCCGACCACTTGACCTCCACCCTCTCTCCCCTCTTCTCAGAGAGAAACTGAAAGGCCGCCCAAGACTACAGAATGCCGTAATTATCGCATGTCAGACCCTAACGAGCTTAACATGGGTTAAAACAGGAAGATTTCCCCTAAGAGTTGATATTCAATTTCACCGCATATGCAAAATTAGAGGGGCGTTGTTCTCAAGCCAGAAGCTCCCCTTTAGGACTAGCTGAAAGACGCCCTGAGAAAATCGGTTAGAGAAGGAAACTTAAAGCAGCCGTCCATACCCCTCCTCTTCTTGCTCTACCCCCAGTGGGGTGGCGAAGTATATATGCTGATAACTTTGGAAAAACGAGGTAGATTACTTTAGTCATAGAGACAACTAAAACTGGCGAGCGGCCCTGCTACCAACAGAATTGACTTAAAAGAAGTTCATCCGGAGATAGTTCCCGGTGGTCACACCGAATTTAGAAGCCTGTCAGTGGTAGATCGAAAGATAGATCTAGACAGTGAAGACTGGCAAAGTGCCCGGCAAATCAACGAGGGAGACTTAGAAGAAGTTCATCTTCGGGCCAGTTCCTGATGCTTACACTGAACTTTAAGTTAACTTGATTTAAGAAGCAAGTTTAACTAACTCTCGTCAGAGAAACCCCCTACCCTGGTGTATTCACAAACACGAAGATAGCCCTCGCCCTTGAGGAATACCCCCAAGCACTCTTTCAAGCACTCCCTTGCGTAAAAGTGTTCACGCTTTGGCTCATCGCTTGCCAGTGCCTATTATTGCCAGAAGAACCCGTAGCTTAGAAAACTATTCATTGTCCTGTCCCATGGTGTGATCATTTCATTCAGAAGACGTGCGTTAACCTATCTGCTACACGCTCTGAATTCATTTGTGGCTTTAAAGCATTTTTCCCTTCAGAACACATCCGTAACCGCCAATCCACGCGTCAGCCCAGGAACAACGTTCTTGAAGTGACATAACAATTGAGTCGAAGGTCAGACTGAAACCAGATTCTTGGAGGAATCTTGAAAGGTATTCAAACCATGGTATATGTTTCGTTGAAGGTCAGTGTGCATTTAATATTAAAGTGAGCTGTGGGTCAACCAATTCTGTAAATTCTATTGTTAATTTAGTAAGCTTCACTTTAATTTGTTTTATTCATTTATGTGTAGTAGGTATGTTGAATTTCAATCTTGCTTCATGTTTTTAATTAAAGGTCTAGTTTTCTTAGAAACATTTTTTATTCAATCCTCGAAACGCTGAGCAAGGCACTAGGAACCCTCAAAAATTAAAGTAATAATCATAATAATCGAATATAGCCCTCTTAGAGAGACAACTTAATCGAGGAGTTTCCAAGTACATAACCAACCCACACGCACGAACAACAACACTCGATACTTCCTATACCACGACAGTCAGGTTGACGCAGTTTGTCTCACATCTTTGAGAACGGACTTGGGCACTATTCAAATGACTAGTGATGGTTGTTGTTGGAAAGCCATACCTTCGTAAATAGTCAAAACTGGTTGTTGGAGAATTTTACAAATTCCCCATTCCATTATTTGGCTTCACAATTACCCTGGTTTTAATCTCCTTAATTATTATGTGTACGGTTAGTTTGATAAAGAGACAAAGAGCTGTGCCTGCAGCAGAAAAAAACCTGGTGGCCTAGGGACGGTGCAAAGTCATGCATGCGACAAGATTCGGAGGCGTCTTCAGGCTGCGGTTGAAACTGAGGGAGGCTACTTTAAGTAAACTGTTATCTCCCAGCCATACTCTAGTTGGTATTTTTTCTATTTTTACAATTTAATGATTATTGGCTGATGTTAGGGGGAGGGAGAAATCTGTTAAGCAAACGTGAAATTTATTCTGACCACCATGTGTGTTGTTTAGAATGATGGTCAAATCTCCCACGCTCTCTTGGCAAAGGTTGGAGAATCAGGTACTAGCGAAATACAAACGGAATATTACCCTTAGTTTGCGAATTCTATTTTTACGTCATCATTTGCTCACCTGGTGATCCGCTTAGTATTGACAGAAAGATTGTCACTATGCATGGACTTTGGTAGAGCGTTAGATATAACAATTCACTGAAAACGAAGTTTCTTGTTTACTTTTCCAAAAGTAATTAATCAAGCTTATTTCGAGTATATTGAAATAATAACTGATCTCTCCCTATTGGACTTGAGACTTACAGGCTCATAATGAGTTTTTACCCTAAAAAACTGAACTAGCTAACTTAGAGAAATTGTCAATCACAGCTTTATTCAAGCAAGGTTTTCTCTAAATGTTTATTCCACATGCTTTCAGATGGCGTGTACCTTATCGCACCAATCATAAATTCTGATGGGTTTAAGCATCAACTATTCTCCTCAATGCTCGAGACCAAACACTCCTGATTAACTAAGCAAGAGCGATCTTGGATGCTTCGACTCAACTTAATGCCCATGCCATTGCGTGGCATTAGCTTCAAAGGGTAAAATTGGAGATATGAAATTATTTCCACTTCTCTACTGGCTGCTGTAGCTGTCCACATTTGCTATTCCTTCAAAACATATCTCTATCTATATAATAATACCTAGAGTTGAATCTAGCAACGTTCTCTCACCTCAGATGTTTACGGATACAGTGTAGGATAAACAAAAGCTGCCTCCTCTCAATGAGCGGTTATCCAAAGTTATCTTGGGATTCTTTCGACTTAGAAGTACCTCTCAATCTCGTTCCCAAGTAGGATTTGCGTTAATCCTGTAGAACTGTTGGAATAGAATGTGCACCTTCACGTTTTCACTTTTGTTAAGAGAGAGAGCAAGGATAACCTCACTTGCCATTAAGATGCCCTCTCCAGAAAAATTCTGAAAGAGAGCAGGTTTCACCTTTCCTGCGCGGCAGTTCATGGAATCTTTCGCAATCTGATAAAAGAGACCTCTTGGGCAGTTGTGTTGTGATTGTTTCAAAATGTCCTTACATGGTCGGGTCCTGATTTGCAGGAGTCCTTCTAGTAGATGGACTACCCAAATCAGTATCTACCTGGTTAGAATCAAAAGGGCTGCTGGTCTTGACATGTGGCTCTTTGGTGGAACAGCCCAGGCTGAGGTCGTAGATTTTGTCGGGTTTGTTTAGAGTTTATGTCCTATTAGGGTTATTACTACCCCAGCTCCGGAAAAGTAACTGAGAATAAGAACTAATAGCCTAATGCAGAGTACTTCTGATCATTCACGTACCTGCTATATACACCTCCGACTACGCGATTCCACTTTCATTGGTATATCTCAGAATAAAATAATTATCATATGGTAGCGTAAGGACAGCTACGACCCTATAATTAATTAAGTAATTCCTATATTGAAGAGAGAGTTCAGAAATCCTATGATTTTGTGCATATAGAAAAAATTCAGATTTTTAGATATCGGTAAAGACATTAGTACTGGTGTTTAAACCATTACCATAGTTAAATATTTTTTATTTTGTGGGTTAGCTGAGATTATATATATATATATATATATATATATATATATATATATATATATATATATATATATTTGTTTTATAATTTTGTTAATGAACCACATAAACTTTGACTTGAGGCGTTGTTATGTGTCTCTGAGATAGCTTGAGGATCATTCTCTAAGAGTGCTAAACGTTATTTAGATTCCAGTGAATGCATCAGAGGGGTTTCTTTCCTGACTTTATCAATTATTGCCACTTTGACTCGTTCGAGGATAATTAAAAAAGTGTTTTTACTAAAAAAATAGACTTCAATGAACATAAACCCTCTCACTAAATAACATGAAAAAATATAGATCTAATACACTTAATAAAAAGAGAAAGGGATTACTGGGCGAGCTCTCGAGGCTCGATTCGAGGTAGAATTTTACGGAGGAAACAATTTTAAGTTAATATCTTTGCCCTTGGACAGACATTCAATAAACTAATTATTATGCATGGGGACATAAACAACAGGATTATTCTTTACTAACATAAGGTAATGGAGATTAAATACCAGAGACCAGTTAGACCATCTTCAGGGATTTTGTTCCGGAGAGGCGTAGCTCGAGTAGTTGGTTGTTTGCTCAATAGATGAGGTTCGTCGACCTGCCTGTCGATTTGACAAGTGACGTCACGAGAGATCTGAGATTAGTTGAGGCTCAAGCGAAAGCTTAGTCCTTCTACTTTTAGACTGTTCAGGCGACCTTGACATCGTTTTCTTCCTGCCGAGATGAAATCGTTGTCTTCTTTTCTTTATATCTATTTGGGGTTTGTCTAACTCAGACAGAGTAATATTTGTAGTCCTCAAACTCGGTAGATTGATATCCAATAATCTTGGGGCTCGAACGGCAGCGAGCTTCCTTGGTACAATCTGGTTTTGTATGCAAGTTCTCCTTAAATTGCAGAAAACTTTCTACCGGTGATTTTTCCATTTTCTTCTCTAACTCGAAAAATCATCTGTCAACCGATGATTTTGTTGTCTCTTTTGTTGTAACGAAGAAAAAGCCACGTTTCCTTGGGTCAACCTGTTATATACCCAAATTATTTCCTGGCTTGGCCTCTTATAGCTCTGAAAGAGGGTAATATGAGATCGGGGGCAGTTTTCACTTTGAATGGATTGTTTATAAGTACACCCTCGAAGGGCCTTCTTTTTGAGCTGAGGTCAGGAATTGTCTCCTAAAATTTACCCTTTAGCCCGTTCTCCTATGTTACCGGAGACCATCGGAGGGGCAAAGCTAAACACAGATATCTTTTTTTATTATTTGCTTGGCCTCGATATATATATATATATATATATATATATATATATACTAACCTTTTATACCTCTACATTTCGCCACCCTTAAGATGATTCTGGGGGAGGGGGGGTCGCCTGTGCTCTACGCAAAGAACCCTACTATAACATCTTTACAAAAGCAACTCGACCGATAGTGGGAACGCTCCATTCACATCACTCTTATTAATTGAATTATGTCCACCGTGCGCCTAATTAACACTTATCGCAAACGATTCGACGAAATACACAAAAAACTACAACATTGAAGATGCACTTATACGTACAAAATAAACCAAAAGAAAAAAATTCTATCTACACACAAAAAAAATTACCGTAGGTAAACTATATTAACCTGGTATTACATTATGGCCAATACTCTCTGTACGCAAGTCGCATACGTTGTTTCCCACACTGTGAGTTTTAAACTGGCATTAACAACGTGGAATGAATTTTCGGTAGCACGGTGTGGTCCCTACGAACGAACGTACTTGTTTTTTGGTTGGGGGTAGCGGCATCTTTATTATGGCGTCTACCCTATACTGTTGTGTGGATAGACCGTTTTTCCTAATTTTGACTCCTAGCTCAGAGAGGACCGTATCAGCGAAGGGGTATTTAGAAGTTCCCACAGTGGGAACGGGTTCACCGCGTCGCTTTGAGATGGCGCTACAGGCATGTAAGTGTCCTTCCCGTGTAGGGGTAGTCACGTACACGTGGCCAGAATAGAAAGATGCCTCCTTCCAACCACCTACACATCTTCTTGCTTCTCCTTCTCTTTTAATCTTTATTTGGTCGATTTACTATTGAGTTTTACTCTCAGTAATAGGGTTGATCTTCATCAGGGAGAGGAGATTGATCTTCACGAAATTCTTCTTTGATCTCTTCGTTCATTAAACTCTCTTTAAAAACGTCCTTTTTTGAAAGTAGCTTGGTACTCCCATTTCACTTAATGCATTTGACCTTGAGTTTTCGGTCACCATCTTTGTCTTCTGAGAATTATTTTCTTCAGGGTTTTGCTCCGGCCACGATTCTGCACTTTTATTTTGATCTTGTGAAGCTTTCTCAGGCAGAACTTTTTCTTGAAAAGTTTCTATGATTTCCCTGTGATCAGGAGGAACTTGCTTGGCTACAGCTTGCTCATTAGGCGTATGCGTTACTCTTCTTATATTTATTCTTCTTCATTCTCCTCCTTTGCTACCTTCCCCTCCGGAAGTGGGAGGGTTAGCACCACATCCGTCGCCGTATTGACGACTCGGGAACATATGCCTTCGTCTACATGTTACTCGGACGAAAACAAATGTGTCGAGACGGTGTGTCTCTTATTCGAGGGGAACCGGGTCACTACTAGTTGAGCTATCGGATTTGGCGAGAGCTGCGCGCTCTGGCTTATTAATTCAGAGCAGAATCTAATAGGCGCTGCTACTACGTCGGTCCAACCAGAAAAATACTTCGACTGTATGTGGCATCGAACGACAGGGAACTTAGTGCGTCTACCTAGGAAATCCTGGACGACCACGAATTTCTGGTGATTGGGGCTGATAGGGGGAAGTAATTTGTTTAATACAACAATACAGGTACACCTCGTATCGCGTAACACGGTTGAGACTCGGCGAGCATTTATGGCCCAAATCTCGAATTTTAGTCCTTAGGGAGAATTTTTGCTGTATAAAAAATTCACCCGCTGTTCAGGGGATTTCGATGTGGTCAAATGAGGTTAGGGATTCGAAGGTTGTTCTGATTCCAACGTTGCCGTCAGGTTATGTATCTGCTGGGTCGAGGGCGAACTAAGCCTCGAGTTTCAGGGGCAATTATAGCTAAGGTGGCCTTAGGTGCCTCAACTAAAGTAAGTTATGGGGTTTCTGGGGTTTACGGCGTTCCTGACGAACTAGGTAGAGTTATTTTGCAGAGGTTTCTGGGGATAACCCCCTTCCTTTGGAGAAAGGGTTTCTGATGATAACAACCTTTATTAGAGACAAGGGCTTGTTTTTATTAAACTCTCTCGGATATAACCTATGGTTTGACGAATGCAAGTCAGCTTCTGACACATATTTATCGAAGGACTCTGCTCTCCTGTCCTTGACAAAGGCCCTTAATTATGGAGGCAGCGTGCTAAATAGCTGGTCCTTCCTTCAGTATGAAGTCGATGAGTGAGTCAAAATCATTTCTCACTCAGGCTGACTCTAACCAAAATTAAAGGTGTCTCCTGAGAATAAAACCAAATTGTCAGCAAGTTTGTCCAGGCTGAATCCAACCTGCCTAAATTTTATCCTATAGTCTTCAGGATTTAGGTTAATGGCCCCCAGTAGTTCTGCTTTTAGGGTAGAATAGTCTATCGTTGCAGCAGACGGTACAGAGAAACATATGTCTCTTACTTAACCGCATTAACCTGACACCACTTAAATATGTCGTAGGTTAGCCGATATTATATATATATTTGTTTTATTGATTTTTAATAAATCAAATAATCTTGGCCTTGAGGCGTAGGTTCGTGCCTCGATGATCGCTTGAGGGTCGTTCTCTAAGAGTGCTAAACTTTATTTTTATTCTAGTAAATGAATAAAAGGGGTTTCTTTCTTGATTTTATCAATTATTGCCACTTTAACTCGTTCGAGTATAATTAAAACAGTGCTTTTCCTAAAAAAATAGACTTCAATGAACATAAACCCTTTCACTAAATAACATAAAAAAATACAGATGTAATACACTTAAAAAAAAGAGAATGAGATTACTGGGCAAGCTCTCAAGGCTCAATTCGATTTGAATTTTACGGAGGGAACAATTTTAAGTTAATATCTTTGCCTTTGGACAGACATTTAATAAACTAATTATTATGCACGGGGAGATAAACAACAGGATTATTCTTTACTTACATAAGGTAATGGAGATTAAATACCCGAGACCAGTTAGACTATCTACGAAGGTTTGTTCCGGAGACGCATAGCTCAAGTAGTTGGTTGTTTGCTCAATAGATGGCGTTCGTCGACCTGCCTGTCGATTTGACGAGTGACGTCACGAGAGATCCGGGATTGGTTGAGGCTCAAGCAAAAGCTTAGTTCTTGTACTTTTAGGCTTTTGAAGCGACCTTGACATCGTTTTCTTCCGGACGAGATGAAATCGTTGTCTTCTTTTCTTTCCATCTATTTGAGGTTTGTCCAACTCAGATAGAGTAAGATTTGGAGTCCTCAAACTTGGTAGATTAATACTCAATAATCTTGGGGCTCGAACGGCGCTGAGCTTCGTTGGTACAATCTGGTTTTGTACAAGGACTGAAAGTTCTCCTTAACTTGCAGAAAACTTTCTACCGGTTAATTTTTTGTTTTCTTCTTGAACTTAAAAAATCTTCTGTCAACTGGTGACTTTCTTGTCTCCTCTGTTATAACGAAGAAAAAGCCACGCTTCCTTGGGTCAACCTGTTATATACCAAAATTACTCCCGCTGGGTAATGGGAAGGTGGAGGGGGAACTCGCAAGTTGAGACCTCAGGTTGGTCTCCCGCGCTTGGCATCTTGTAGCTCTGAGATAGGGGAATACAAGATCGGGGGCAGTTTGCACTTTTGAATGGATTGTTTATAAGAATACCCTCGCAGGGCCTTCCTTTTGAGCTGAGTTCAGAATCTGTCTCCTAAAATTTACACTTTTGCCCGTTCTCCTATGTTACCGGAGACCATCGGAGGGGCAAAGCTAAACCCAGAAGTCTTTTCTTATTATTTGCTTGGCCTCGATATATATATATATATATATATATATATATATATACTAAACTCTTATACCTCTCCCCCATAGTTAAATAGTTTCCTGGAGATCATTGTCAGACATGCTGGCTAATAACATTTTTGTTGTTAAATTAAATATAACAGGTATCTTTCAGTAACAGATGGAAAGATTATACGAATTTCCAAATTAAACGACACTCTTAGAAGAATTTTATTTAGAAGCTGGAACTTTAAAAGGGAAAAGTTACGGAAACTTAAGGAAATAAGACAGATTGCTAGAACAGCATTTGATTTTGTAAACGTAGCTGGCTAGAAATATAATGTTAATAATTGTACATTACCACTGTCGTCACTATATTTTTACCCAGAAGCAAACAACATAGAAATTGATTTTCTAATATACTTAGACAATTCAAACTCATAATATCAGAATGTGTGTGTCGGGGGGCGGGAGGGACTGTGGGATTATGAGTTGTCAGATATACTAGAGTTCCGGCAACGATAAGAAAAGATCCCAAAACACCTTCCAAATTAAACTTCAATGAGTCATATGTCTCTATCATCCCAACAATAAGTGCGACAGGGATTGAAGGATTTTTTCACCATTGTGTAGCAACCCAGCTTTGTTTCTAGCAGTGCTTGCTTTAATTAATAGTCTCCATTCATAAGGTAAATGTTCGTTTCCTAGCTAATTCATGAGGTCATTAACATCAGTACAGAAACAAGCATCACTTGTTCTTTATAGAAGGCAGCTAAGGCCTCATGGTGTTTACGAAAAGGAGATATTTTTTCACGGTCCTCTAGAAGATTCCATTGCTGTAGTCCGGAGCCCAACAGTTCTGCATTCTCCTTTGACAATGACAAATCCCTCACCAAATCATTCAATCTTTTTGAATTATCAACTCGATCTTATTTTCCTTAGAATCATCCTCCTTTACTGCACTAGCTGAAGGAGGAACTTGGATTAGCATCTCCATATTATGTGATACTGGTTTTATAGCTGACTTACAATCTGTATATACAATTTTTGACTTGTTCTTATTTGAGAATCCCGCAATATTTGTCATACAGAAGTAACACTCAAAAACATGATTTGTTGGCTCACGCCACACCATTGGTACAACAAAAGGCATACCCTTTAGTTTGCCATTTAACTAATGTGTGAGCCCCGTATAATACAAAGTAAAATATTTGTGAGGTGCCCAGGGTTTGTGTTGGTCACCAACTTTACAACCAATATAATAAATGTATGCAGTTTTCACTCTTTTAGCTAAAGTTTTGCGCTGGTTGCTTGGAGTATATCTTCCACATATATAACAAAGTTTGTCTGAACTATTTATACATCTTTGCCGATTCATGTTTTCAACTTCCCTCTGCTCTTCTTCTTTCTTCCCAAGGTGTGCAGACAGGCTGATGGATGGGACTTGTCCTGGTGGGTTTCTCCCATCCTTACTGTCAAGTTCCCTGTTCAATCAAATCAGTTCTGTACCTAAGCTATAAGTGCCTTACTTGGTGTACCGGCTCCGCCAAGTTGACCGTTTAATTCCGGGTCTTATATTTATGTAGTATGATTTTCATAATTATCAAATTTGCTTGTTCTTATTTTTAAGTATTTGTTTAATTACTATTTTAAGTTTTAGCCTTGATAACTTTTTAAATTTCAATAATTTAAGATATTTGATGCATTCACTTATTCTTTTGTTATTATGTGGTGACATTGAGTTGAACCCTGGCCCTCCATGTTAAAAAAAAGTTCGCATATTATACTGTAATATCAGATGCTTGTATGGTAACTTAAATGATCTAACGGTTGTATCATCTAAATATGATATTAATTTGTGTCCTGAAACTTTAGTCTCCCAATCTAGAAATATCACTAAAATCCTATTGGCAAATTTTAGGAGTCCTCATCAGATTCGTCGGGATGCCTTCCCAAGAGCACGTGGCTTAGTTGCTTACATACCAAAGGGTTACAATGCCACATTACTCCCTGACCTTATGTGTGGGTGTCTTCAAATTCAAGTTGTTAGGGCTACCAGTCGTCTGAACAAATTCTATATATTTAGATTATATCGTCACCCTGACCTTGACGATAATATTTATGATTGTTGTCTAACTAAGATGGCTTTGATTCAGGAATCAGATAATAAACTTGTTTTATTTTTGTGAGAGATTTAAATGCACATCACCAGCAATGGCTAAACTCTGTTGCACCAGCCAACAAACTTGGTCATGCTGGCCGTGACTTTTCAATTTATCGGGATGTATTCAAATTATCCTTGGCCCAACTTATAACTCTGGCAATTGTTTAGGTTACTTCTTTCTGATGTGCCAGATGTTGTTGAGATGAATTTCTTGCCACCAATTGGTCATTCAGATCATACTGATGCCTGTTTCAATTTAATGACTAATTTTAATGTTCCTAAGTTTACTACCTCAAGAAGAATTTATCTTAAGTCACCTGCTAACTGGAATAATATAGCCAATGATTTGAATGATGTAGCATGGGGTGATGTCTCTAAATCGATTTATCCTAATATTGCATTAAATGATATTCTTGTACAAATTATATCAAGGAGAATCCGTTCAAAAATAACTAAAAAAAGGTCACAGGATAAAGTTTTGTTTCACGATTCTTGTCGAGATGCTTTTAATCGTAAGCAAGCTGCTTATCATCAGTCGTCTAGAAACAAAATACCTGATAATTGGCTAATTTATTTACATTTAAGATCTGAAGCCGAAGGTATATATGATGCAGCTTAAGCAGAATTCAATGAACATATCTGTGATAACTTAATTAGCATCACTCAACCACATAAATGGTGATCCACTTGAAAAGCTTCATTTATAGAGAAGCTGATCTTCTCCCATCTTTCTTTCAAAGGAGGCAATGTCACCGGGATCTTGGACTCCCTCCTACTTGCTTTCCTACTCCAATTTTGTTTAAATTTGCCTTTAGATCATCAAAACATGGTGGTACGGATCCTACTGGCATATTTCCTTTATTTTTCAAGAACAATTCTGCAATATTGGCCTCTAAACTGGCAATCCTATTTAGACATCTAATTTATCTCGGTAAATTCCCGCTTTGTTGGAGAGTTGGTAAATGCTTACCATTTACCATCTGAATATAGGCCTATCTCATTCACTCCTGTTATATCCAAGATTTTTAAGAAATTATTGCCTAGATGTCTTAATAATTTCATTATAAAATAATCTGTACTCCCTTTTACTCAATTTCGATTTAGAAAGGGTGTAGGGACCTGCGATGCCTTGTCTTATTTATTCCACTAGTTTCAATCTAACCTTGATGCAGGTTTTGAAGCCAGGCTAGTATCACTGGATTTCAGTTCTGCCTTTGACAGAGTTAATCATAAAGTTTGTTATATAAACTTAAATTAGTGGGCACAGGGGGCCCTTTTTATTCTATTTTAAATTATTTTTTATCTAATCGCAAGCAATGTGTGGTTGTTGATAAGAAATGTAGTTCTGTGGTTGATGTGATCTCTGGTGTTCCGCAAGTTAGTGACCTTGGACCTATTTTATTTACTTTATATACTGCTGATATACTACAGATTTTAGAGAATAATATATGGCCTATGCTGAAGATGCATCATTGTATTTATTCATTCTATCACCAAGACATCGAAATGAAGTGGCAAATTCTATAAATAGAGATTTGGTAAAACCTCTAGTAGGTGTACTCGTTGGGATATGGTTTTGAATGCTATACAATCACACTCAATTAATTTTAGTCGCAGTAAAACTTCAAATCAAAATCATTGCTTGTTAATATTTGTCTAGATTCTTCTGATAATATTAAGTTGCTTGCCGTTGTTTATGACAGCAAGCTTACTTTTTAAACTCCTCTTCGTTCAGTTCCTTCCTCCATTGCTTAGAAAACTGGTCTACAGAGAAAATGCAGAAAAACCTTTGGTAATAATGAGGCAGTTTTACATTTTTTCTTTGCTTTTATTTTGCCCAAATTTGAATATTGTTCTACTGTCCGGATGTCGGCTGCGAATTGCTATCTTAAATTGCTCAATAGAGCAATCAAGAATATTAAATTTCTGTTGCCCAATTTAAATATTAACCTTCAGAAACGTAGATTGGTCGGGTCATTATTTATTTTATTTAAGAGTCCAAATAATAATGAACATCCACTCCATCCTGCTCTACCGGAGCCTTTTACAGCAGCTTGATTCACACGTGACTCTGATAACATTATTAATAGGAAGAGCAAAGCGTTTTTTGTTGTTAGATGTAATACAACTCAATTTACTCGCTACTTCATTCCTGATATTTGTAAGGAATGGAATGAAGAATATGTATCAGCATCTGATATTACATCGTTCAAATCTAAAATAAATTAATTTATTGTTTAATCAATGTCTTTGTTTTTCAATATTTTTCATATAGTTTTACTTTGTTTTAACATATTTTATTTTAATATGTTTTCTTTTCTTTTTTTCTCTCTCTCTTTTTTCTTTCCTTGCATTATGTTTTCCTATGAGATCAGCCTGGTTCTTGTAGGCAAGTCGTTTCCATTGGAAACTTCTGTATTTGTATAATAGTAATAATATTTTAATTTTCTACTTTTGAAAGTGTATATTTGGGTTACTATTAAGTATTTCTTAAAATATTGATTTCTATATAGGAGTAATTACAATTTTAGGTAAAAGGGCAACAAACTTGTTATTTGCTCTTTTTTCTTGTCTGAGCGACTGAAACGAGCAAGTTAATAAATATATTTACATCCGTTGGGTATTATATTTATAAAATAATAATATTGCATAAATTTTCTTACCTGGTTTAGCACATTGCGTCTCTTACAGATAAAATGGATGCTTTTGTGATAAGGAAGAAGAGAGCCACAGTTTCATTTGATAAGGTTGTTTCAGCTAAAGTGACTGCAATTGATTCTCCCTCTTCTTAACAGTATATCTCCCATTCAAACAAGCTTTCTTTCACTATTGTTTCTGGTGGCGTCTCTTACTTTCTATGGCTGCATGGGAAGATATATTTGAGAAAGAAGGTGGTTCACTTAAATCTATCTGGGATACCCAACTAGAAATAACAGATACTAACTCTCCAGAGTATTTAAAGTCATCAAATTCCTCATAACAAATGATTTGCCATTCAGGGTGAGTGAAGAAGAGATTGGTGGAATCCTTTCAGTATTATTTATGGAAATGATGAAATATACCGTTAATATTGAAGCAAAATTTGCAAAAATCAGTCAAACAATTCCCGAAAATGCAAAATTCACATCAAATTTTCAATATGATGTTATTGTAATAATGGCGCAGTTAGTGAGAGAGAAAAGTGTAGACTAGATCAAAATAACAAATACGGGTTTGTTCATCACTAAATGTGATGAGACCAGGGATTCGGCTGGAGTTGATCTTCTTTCTTTTGTCATCAGGTTTTTCATAAAAATTTAACTACCAACTGATACTCATCTTGGGCTCTATGGGTTAGAGAGATTTTATGCAGACTACATCACTGATAATTTTTTGCCTTCGTTAAAATATTTCGATCTTAAGCTGTTATTGTCACAGTGTTATGATGGAGCATATGTTATGTCAGGCAAGCACTAAGGAGTACAGCGTTAAACTCCAAGCATGTTAAAAAAAATATCCCGTGCATACACTATTTTAACCATCAACTTCACCTTGTTGTTGTTTATTTTTGTCAGAAAGTGAACATAGTGCAAAAGACTTTAGATATGTGTCAGCAGTTGAATGTCTTCTTGGCAAAGCCTAAAGCTCGCACCATGTACACCAAATTTAATGGAACATCGCTGGAGTGAGAATTTCAAGACCACTAACACTACGGTGGAAAATTACAGCCGAATCATCACTACACTGGATTCTTTTCCTGGGGGAGGTCTCATTGATATTTCGGTGACTGCTATTGGGTCGAAAAGGTTCTTATCCCAAGAGAGGTTTGTATTCTCAGGTAATGTCATGCGTAAGTTGCTGCAATCTAGGAAGTGCTCATTCACCAATGGTTACCAAATTGATAGTGAAACAGTTCATATCCTAGGCAACATGTGAACTAAAGACAATTTTTTAAAGCTTCTAGAAGCATGCTAGCTTGAATGTTTGGCAAATCTTGAGGAACATAGAACAGCTCCACAACTGACAAATGAGTTTGAAAACATCCGTTCAGTCTGAACTTTTTCATTGTGACTGCATCTACAAGATAAGATGAAAAGCAACCACTCATTACTGTATATTTTGAAATACTGGAATCACTCATCAACAAGTTGGAGAGGCGCTTTTCGGAGTGCAACTGCAAGTTGATACCATCTATTCATACTTTGCTACCATGCTTATAAATATTGCTGGGAAGGCGGACCTGTTATACGAGGGGCGGTTAATTAGTTTTGCGAATCGGTAGGGCAAAACAAAGGAAGGGGGATGGCTGTTTGTGGGTGTGTTAGGACAAGTATGATAAGTCAAGACCTGCAGCCGAACGCTCCTGCCTTTTCTATTTAAGAAGCAGTATCTGATCGCAGATCGTCAGTCACAAATATTTCAAAAATGGATAAGGTTGAGCACCGCACAGTGATCAATTTCTTTACCAAGGAAGGCAAGAATGCAAAAGAGATCCATGAACGCATGGTTGTAGTGTACACCGACACCGCCCCTTCCTATGCAACCATCACTCGCTGGAATAAGGAGTTCCGGCATGGTCGTGAGTCCCTTGAAGGTGACCCCTTCGAGGACGCCCGTCAAACGTGACCAACGAGGACAATGTGGTCCGTGTGGAGAGGATGATCCTCCAAAATCGCCGTTGAAGGTCGAATAAATCGAGCAAGAACTTTGAATATCACATGGTAGTGTTATCAACATCATCCACGACAATTTGGCCATGGCCAAGGCCTCTGTCCGCTGGGTCCCTAGAAACCTCACGCCTCATGATCGATTTCAACGTCGTCAAAGTTCACAAGGCCAGAGTTGCACAAGCTGCCCTGCGCTAGTGCGGATTCGAGGAGCTCAACCATCCCCCCTACAGTCCAGATCTGGCCCCTCGCTACTACATTTATTCCGCCAGCTCAAGGCTACACTGCGTGAACGCCGGTTTGGGGACGATGAAGATGTCCAGCTCGCCGTCCTAGAGTGGATTGAACAGTAGTTGAGAGATTTCTGGTTGTCGGGAATTCGAAGCCTCAGGGACAAGTGGCGCAAAGGCATTGAAGTCGAGGGTAGTTATATTAAAAAATAATAAAATATTTTTCCTCATATGTCGTTTCCTTTTTCCGAATTTCAAAACTTATTGATCGACCCTTGTATCAAATTTAAGCGGCAATAGCAACCACCCAGCTACTCATCTTCCAGTCCTTCTATACCAAATCATGATCCTGAGGCACAGCTTTTTGAAAAACACACAATAAGATTTAGTAGAATTTCTGTTATCGAAATGTTAAAAATCAGGCCTTCGCCTATGGACTATATTCGGCTATGGCAACGGGTTCTTGGTCTAAAGAACTTAAAAGGTTTCCAGTCCATATCTCTCTCAATAATTTACTCTTGTCTATGTTTTTTTCAGATCTATGAATATTTTCTAGGCCTAATTGAAGGGAAATCTTTTATCGGGATTCTTTTGAAATACAGAAAATACAACTAGCATGGCTGTTATTTTCGATCTAAGTTTGCTCTAATAATATATATGTGGTTCAATAGGATTTAACAGTCAGTAGCTATTTAGTCAGGCAAAAGATGAAAATGGAAAATCTATTTTAGAAAGAACTTCGATAAAACATTAAAAAAAATGTCTGAACTTTAATGATTTTTTCTGAATTTGCCATTTGTAATTCTGTTGTTATGAAAAATTACTCAACATTTTATAATCATATTTATTTTTTATAATAATTGGAGTAATTAAAATAACAAATATGGTCATTATCAAACTTATAAAAAAATCTTAGAAAATTTCACGAAATTTTCCCCAAGTTAAAAAATAATGCTATTCATAAAATAGTGAAAATTATTCATAGGTAGAATTTGGTTTTATCCAACAAAGTATTATTAAATAATTAGAATCTAAAGGGTAACAATTCTTTGAGTTTTTGTAACTTCATGGTGCCTCTCTAAATTACATAATATGTATCTGTGGTAAATGATTATTAATATTAATTAATTCCTTGTATTTAATAGGAAATTTTATTTTCCTATGTAATTTCGCCTGGGAACCACCAAAATGCACCATTTTTTTCTACTTTACTCCTATATGTGACACACTTACTATTTTGCATCGCAGAAACAGGAGAGCTCTTAGAAACACGACAAGTCTAAGAAACATGGCAATTCTCAGAAATGAGACAGGTTCACCAAGATGATATTTCTTGGAAAGAAGACACATCTTGGACATAGGACATGTCTCTGAAAGAGCACAAGTCTTGGAAACAGGAGAAGTCTCGGGAAGAGGACATATCTCCAAACAAAAATAAGTCTCGGAAAAATGGCAAGTCTCAGAAACTGTGCAAGTCACAAAATAAGGGGAAGTCTCAGAAACTTGGCAAGTCACAAAATGAGGTCCTTTCATAAACTGAGAAGTCACAAAATGAGAGCAAGTCTTAGAAACCTCAGCGTTTTCCCGTTAGAGTCAATGAAAAGTAGATAGGAAAAAGCAATGTCGTATCAAACACGGAGATAAAAAATGAAGATTTAACCTAACCTAACCTAACATACTTTACCTTAACGGTTTACTAAACTAACCAGAGAGTAGGAAAAGCGCAATAGCAACGAGGCCACACTCAGCAGAAGATTTGTAAGGATAAATATGTAAAGAAAATAGTAAAGAGAGAGCAACGAGGCCACATTCAGCAGAAGGTTTGTAAGGATAGACATGTAAAGAAAATATTGAAAAGAGAGCAAGTAAAAATAGGTTGTAGATATATGTAAATCCCAGATCCTCCAGCAGGCATTAATGGCGGGAGGGCAAACTGCCGGTGTTAAAGCAATGAAGGCACACAATCGTACAGATGTTATCCACAGCAAAGTTGTACAATAGTGTGTAGCGAAAAACATTTTTTCTGAAATTTATTTTCCCAGCACGATGATTTTTATGGCGCCATCTGTCAAATTAAAACTCCTAAAAGTATTTTTTAATATAATAATTTTTAAAGGTTCATCAACGCTATTGGAAATTGAAAATAATTCGATTTTCAACTAAATTTTGACTTTCGTCGATTATATCTGAAAATTAAATTCGAATTTTAAATTGATGCCTCGAATTAAATAATTTTTGTAATTAAAGAACAAGTAAACGAAATTTTAAAGTAATCAATCAATATTTAGGGGATCTTAATGACATATTAGAGCGGCATACATGACAATTATGTTTCAGTAGCGTGGAGGATTTCGTTCAAGGTGGATATTTGTGTGTGTGTGTGTGTGTGTCTCTCTGTCTACTGTCTATTTTTTTTATCCCATTCTTTTATTTGTATTTAAGAAGTTATTTATAGTGTACAATAAATATTTATACACGTTTTATTATATTGGGTTGAGGAATAGGTTCTTGCGGTTTTATCAAATTTATTCATTACCATTAACAATTTTGAAAAAACTTCATTATTAATTCATACCAATATGCAATTTAATCAATAATGTATTCATCATTGTTATTTACGACTTTTTCCCAAAGCTAAACTAGTTTTTCGATGCCTCTGCAATAAAAATCTCTGGATTTTGACTAGAAGTATTCGTCTAACCAAGTTCTTAATTCCACATCAGTATTGAACCAAACACCGCGCAAATTGTTGGAGAGCATTCAAAACAGATGAAAATCCGATGGAGCGAAGTCTGTCGAATATGGAGGATGTGGCAGGATTTCCCAATTAAGCGTTTGCATGGCGCTTTTTGTCATATTGGCAATGTGAGGACGAGCATTGTTTTGTTGCAGAAAGACTCCATAACGTCGATGAGGTCGCTTTTCACGAATAGCTTCGGCGAGTCGATACATTTGTTGAATGTTGAGTTCTGCATTGACAATCTCATTGTTCGCAAGGAGCACATAAAGAATGATACCTTCAAAATATTTCCCCCCAACACAGTATTGTCTTTCGTGTATGAATTTCTTGCTTTAATTGCGGAGGTGTTTTTTTTTGGTGTGCTAAGCCATTATTTTTGATGGTTCATGTTGACATAAACAGACTACTTTTTGTCACCAGTGATGATGATGTAAAGAAATATGTCCTTATATCCTTATATACACGAGTAGCCTTGTGACGAGCAAGCAAACCTGCGGCAATCGTGGAGCGTTAAAGTTTGTTGCTTTTGCTCAAAGCATGCGGATCCCATGCACCGAGTTTTTGGACTCTCCCCATCGAAAGAAGGCGATTCACTACAGTTTCCTGTTCACACGCCAATTGTACAGCCAATTCTCTAGTCGATTGATGCGGATTTTTATTAAGAAGGTCGTGCAATCGATCTTCATCCAACTTAATGGGGCGACCAGAACGTTCTTCGCTATTAAGATTGAAATAACCGTTTTTAAAACGTGAAAACCACCATTGAGCTGTTCTTTCTGATCAAGCATTTTCTCCGTACACAGCATAAATATGGCGACGAGCTTTGGCTCCGTTTGCATTGTTCCCGTCTCGTTTGAAAATGAATAACAACAAGTGTTGAAAATGCGCCTTTCTTTCAACTTGACATTCCATTTTGACAGTACAGAACAAAAATTAAATTAACACAACTTTTAAATAAACCGCAATGACTTATTACTCAACTTCAAGACCTAGCCTAAGCAAAAGCCTAATAGTCTACGCTGTTAAGAGATGTAGCCTAACCTTTGCAGATTTTGCTCTCATTATTCATTATTGTTTCTTAATATGTGCACAAATCACCACAACACAACTTAAATCAACATAACATAAAAAAAACGCAAGAGCTTATTCCTCAACCTAATATCTCAGAGCTAAATAATATGTAGGAAAAAATTAAAACAATATTTAATTATGGCATTTAAACCTAGAATGCTTCAGGAAATTGAAAGCTCTTTCTTTGCTTAACGCACCCTGCGCCATTAGTGAACGAGTGTTGCCAACTAATAAATATTTTATAAAATATGTTTTGGTTGAGCGAGAAAGGAAAAAGAACCACAATAGAAAAGACCCGCTAATTAAACAAATTATCACATTAGTAGTGGAGAAGTTAATTTATATTTATAAAACAGCATCAATCGCTTTTGTGTCAATAGGGGCAGTTAGAAAAAGAATTTTAAATTATTATTAAAAATATCAGGCTTTAATAAGAAATATTGGCAGGAAAATGTGCTATCATTCAAACAGAAATTTGACGATTTTACAAAGAATGCAGAACAATTTAATATTTCGTGTTGTAAATGAAATGGCTTTGAAATCTGTTCCTGTAGCAAAGAAAAGAAGGTACCTTGGACACCTGACTATGAATACAGGTCCTGTAAAAGCTATATGCGACCCAATATTTTGGTATCTAGAAGCAAATAACATCGCAAATAATCCACGAACAAAAGGAGTCGTGATTAGAATGTTAGAAAAAAAACTTAATAGATCACTGCATTGGTTTATTTTCCAGCTCCATGCAAATGAGCTTCCATTGCGCCATCTCATCAACAATTTTGATGGGAAAACAACGAGGCCTCGTAGAATTGTCGGACCTATAGGGAAACAACTAGATAAATGTGAGACTCTGAGTGTTGTTGAATTCGAGCCATTTACGACTGCCTACCATGCCGTCTGCTGACAGAGGAAATCTGAGCAACGATTAAACGTATTTGTTTGATATCTTTCTATCTATCTCACATGGTAAATGTTCTGCTGAAATGACTCGTAAGTGTCCTAGAAAAATATTGCATGCACGATAAATTATAAGGGCAAATCGGATACTACGATTATATGTTTCGACTTCTGACCCTTCTGACACACTGAAATCCATTGTCTTGTTCATCATGAAAGTGTATGCACCATGCTGGTTTGAAATAAAACTTAATTCTTCTTCTCAAGATGGAGTACTCAACGTCTTCAAGAGAGTGCAATCATTGCAAGGAATGAACAAACAGATTAAAGATATAGTTGACCCAGTGATTCAAATGAATGCTTATTTTGCACATGCAGAAAACATTCTTCTTTGTATGCTGCAAGATGAAAGAAATCATATCTGGGAACTCGCATGGAGAAGAATTATGAAAGCACGAAAATATTATAAAGGGAAATCAATACGCACTTTCAAGATCCCAGACATAGACTTTGACTACATCCACCTAATTAATTGCAGCAGACCATTGTGACCAAACTCCAATGACGAGGGCACTCTCTGATGATCAACTTAATGATTTTATCCATCAACAACCTAAGTTTGATATTCCGAAGTTTACTTGTTACACACAAGTGGTTGAGAGATGCATCAAACTGGTCACAGAAGCGTCACTAGCAGTTTGTCGAAAAAACAAACGGGACGGCTATATAAGCAGTAGAATTGAGTCCAGGATCAAAATAGCCTCATTTAATACCAAGAAGGGTTCGTAATGCAAAGTAATAACACTAATAAAGTCTAAATGCATTGAAAATTTAAAAATTCGACTGGTAATTGTTCAATTTCTTTTATTTCAGAGTGATGATAATAAAAATCTACAGGTTGCATCGAAACAAACGGAAGAAAAGGAAGGAAAACTTATTGAGTAGTTAATAGATTATTTTTATTCAATAAAATGGAAGTAGAATATTGATTGTAAAGTTTTATGGAAATATATTTTTAAAAGTTTCATGGAAATACATAATATACCCAGTATAGGACATAAATGTTGATGTACAACTTTGGAAACAAATAGATAGAATTTTCCGACATTTTTGCTTTTTTTTCAAATTTTCAATTGCGTTGAGGAACCTTAAAATATTAGCAAATATTTAAAAGTCTAAAATTTAAACACAATAGATTTTGTTGTTGGGTCCATCAAAAAGTCAGGGTGGGAAAATGAATTTTAAATATTTTTGCAAAACCCCCCTTTTTCGATCCACCCTATTTATTGTAGAATGTACGATGACTCTCTCTCTCTCTGTTATAATATAGAAGATGCAGTGAAAAAAAAATGAGGTCTGTAGCAAGAGAAAGAGTGAGAAGGATGGAAGCAGGATACAAACCACCGTCACCCTAAAGGGACATAGATATGAGGTAGGTTTGTACCAGAGAGACGCCCCAGCCCGACGATGAATGGACCAAAGCTGGTGGCGACTGTCCTGTGAAATTAGCTACTTGTAAAGAGAATAAGTGATAAAAGGCTTTAAATAAACAGTCTAATAAAGACTAGAAAGAAAATGTCTAAAAAGAAGCCCAGGTAGTCAAACTAGTTTGTAGTAAAGTATAGAGGGCGTGTCGCTTACACGTGGCAACACCTTGCAGAGTCACCTTTTAGCAGAATTTGAATCACGAAACGGAGTCCTAATTGATTTGGTAAAGAAAGTGAAATCATTCCTAAGGTGGCAAAAGAACTGTTTAGCAAAGTGGTTGTGGTACTTCTGTTTTTAATTTCCCCCTCGTAAAATTTAAGTCACCGCGATGTTTTAATGTTTGTGGGCGCAATATTTCTCGGTCATAAGTAAAAAAGTCCGAGATAAACTTTCCACGAATCTGAATAGATGGAAGATATTGGTATTATTTTGTAAGGCAAGCAAGAGTTCCAGAATCTGGTTTGACTACAGTAAATATAAAAAAAAGCTTCCTCTTATCCATTTCTTTTGCTCCCAAAAGGGATTATCTAGCAACCTAGCGTCTTTTATTTTAGTTAATTCCTTCACTCAAACGCAGTATATTCCGGTTTACCTAAGCCTGCTATCTGTGGCTGTCACAACAGAAGGTCACAAACCGTAGAAATATGAGTTTCAATTGACTACAGCCTCTCATTGTATATTTAGCCAGCTTTATGTTATCCTTCGGCTCATGCCTTTGTTCACGGAACCAAAACCCCTAATTTGCGGTTGCGTAGATTTGTTATTTCCTGATTACACCACAAAATTGTAAACAAATCCATTCTGGGTCGGATAATAACTGCAAAGATTTTTTAAATTTTCGTAGATTACAACTTCGGGCGCACAAATATTTTAAAAAGCTAAACAATTTATAGAAAAGTTAGCTCGTTCCAACTGAGTTCCTTCATGAGCTGAGAAAGGTTTAGTTTACTAACAGAAAGTTTTTTTTTATTATTATATTTTGATAACAATGTAATCGAAGACAATTTTCAAATAATTTTCTTTTATTACCAATTTTTTTATGGCAAACAAAACAGATATTTTTATGGCTTTAAAAAAATCTAGTTATTATGTATAGCGATTATGAAATAACATTCAATGAAAAACAAAATAAAATAGTAATTATTTGTTTAAAACTTGCCTTTTGTAGCTTGTATGCTAAGAAATTGATTAAAAATAGCCACTTTTGTTTTCGCGCCATTGGAGGGCTAAAAATAAAAACAGAGTTAAATTTATAAAATTTGATAGAAACTTCGGCAAGAAATATATAAAATCAAGTAAAAATTTTTACAAGTGAAAAGTTTTCCTCGATTTCCGTTTCTAATATCAACTTCTTGGTATCTCCTTTATATTGATAGAAGCGCTTCCCTATCTCTTCTGGATATGCTCCTATATTCTTTATATTGTCATGTAGATGTGCACCTTCAGAAACATCCTGCGTTAATTTGCTCGTATGTTTTAACTAAGTCCTCAACCAGTTTCATATAATTGTCAGCCATGTTGTTGAGCAAAATTCCTATCACAGCGAGCGTAAAATATTCCAGGCTTCATTTTCCTTTTAAGTAAGCATTTCATGGAATTATTAACACACTATAATTTTCCTAATTTGTGGTCCAACAATGAGACCAGCTTATCTTTGCCTCATAGACTTTGTTAAAGAAATTTGAAGGAACTTGTAAGCCGTAAACCGTTTGCTAAGACCTCTAAAAAATTCCTTTATTTGTAATGTTTGAGATTATGCTTACAGTAGAGAATCTAATCCATTGCAGCCCGTGCTTCTTGTGGTAATGTGCTGTATTTTCCCTACTGTCAAACAGCCGAGATGACATGAACACGTGTTTTACCCTTTCAAGGGACCGATCAAGATGCTACCATTTTTAAGCCTCCAATCACTTCCCAGCCATAATCATTAAAAATAAGGGCTTGAAGAGGAAGCTTAACACTGTTTTAGTCCTTTGTGACATATCCCGAATGCCCAAGGGTAGGCGTGTATGGTTATTCCAATTATGAGAAGTATAGTTTAATGCTTCTCGAGGAGATATGAATGAAGAACCTCAACTCATATGGATTACATGTAATTCAAATTGCATCAAGAAGACCAAACACATCATTGAAGTAGCATAGCCCAGTTTGTTAAGCAAACAATCTTAAGAAATGTTTATGACGTTTCCATTGGCTTGTAAGTTGCACATTTTAATCCAGCAAATACCATTCTATGAGCCTGGAAATTAAAATCCTAGTATTTGACTTCGACAAGCAAAGATCTCTGACAAGGGTATTTAGGTATCTTTGATTCTGAAAAAAATATGGGTTCCTCTAGAATACATTTTCACCTGCCATTTCAGCCTAGGTTGCTTTCTGAAGGCTTGAATATGTAGTAACAGGGAGATGACTATTGGGTGGTACTGGCGCAATAGAGGAAGCAAGATCGTAATAGGAAATAGCAGGTGCAATTCTACCACTTCAACGTTTGGAAGGGTCCACTATGCAGATGTAGTAGTTTTTTGAATGATCAGTGGGTTCACACCAAATCCTGCGAATGGCAAACTCGATGACTCTTTCTTCTCCTCTATACCACCCTGTAAAAGTAAAAAAGTATAATTCATTACTCTTATGGCTTACTAAAAAACAACAGCTCAAATCTTGTGACATTTAATATTTTACTCTTTACAGCAAACAATTTTATTGAATTCCAAAGTTTTCGTGCAATGTGTAAAAGCAAAATGAAGTGCTCAAGATTTGTGATGGTCCCAACTAGCATTTAAAAGTACTTTTTGTCAACTTCACACAGTTTTTAAAGATGCTTTCCTACCAAAGGTTTTTTCTCTTGTTTTGATGAACTCTCTGCCGATATAACAAAATGAATCTAGATGCATCAATCCTAGCTATAGCTGAAATAATAGCAGATCTGTAAATCCCTCAATAATTTTTTCTAAATTAATATTCCAGGATATTCCAGAAGCTTCTAGAAGTTCCCAGGGCTGTGTTGTGGCAAGTTCTCAAACAATATTGAAACTTAATAAAAATCTAAGAAATTTCTCATTAAATCGAAAATGTTTTGAAAGTTTACCTTAAAACAATATTATTCTACAAAATTTCAATGCTTTTATCGAAATAAGATTTACAATTTTCTACCATGCTTTGAAAAATATTAAAGTCACAAGTTTTATATATTTTTAAATGTTTTTCCCCAAATTAATAATACCCTAGCATTATTTTCCAAATGGGCAGATTTAGAAATTCAGCGCCCTACCTACAAAAACAAAATTTTGTGATCAAATCAAAATAGACATTTATCTTCATTTACCTTAGTTGCTAACAACTTGTAAATAACACTTTTGATCCCCCAAAAAGAAAAGAATGAAATTTCATACAATATGAAATATGTGGGGTCCAATATATTGGTAGTAATACCTTTGCGAATTAATTATTCATTAAATAACCTATTTCACGTCGGTCTATTTTTACTTTATACAAAACAATAATTTACATTGGTCTACTATCGTTTACGTAAGCATTGGACGTTTGATTAAAAGTTTGATAAATTGCTGAAAGAATGGAAGGTTAAGGAAACCAATTTCTGATACTCCTAATTTACTGACAACTTTTAATACTAACTTAAGGGGAATGAATCTTTATTGTCCGAAAGAGATTTGAGTATTTTGTTATTGTAAGGTCAACTCATAAGTAATGGGAGATTTTTTTAATATTAGTATCTCCTTCCTTACAAAGGAAAGACTAAGAATAACAAGTGTGACTTAGAAGAACGTCATACAAAGTACCATGCATTTTCAATGTTTGCCATGAAAATCACGTTTTACTGGTTTCATTTAAATTTTCTAAGTTAATTCAAATTTATTACAATTTTAACTCAATTCAGAATTTAGTGCGTCGTGTTTCATGCAAATATAGAAATGTTGTGGAATAGTTGAAACCGAGGGAATATAATGATAGATATTATAGTACAGCTGAGCTTAAGATGTGTATTTTGTGACGTTCGAACTTGAAGACAAGTCCTTCTCAGAGGTGTTCAATGAACAAAGACTAAATGGAAAATGGATCGATTATTTACACTAAATATAAAAACATAAAAAGAAACAAGTTTATATGCGAGGAAAATTTTGGAAGGGACATTTTAATAATCGCGAAGGGAGGAACAAATATTCAATGAGACTCTAAATTCATATGTTTTACTTTCCTTTATAATCTAAATTCATTACTCTCACTCTTTTGCCCTCTTATTTTTAGTTAAGTGCACTTAGTCGCGTACGACTCTATATCTTACTATGTCGGTCGGTCCCCGTTTTGCTCTATTTTGCTTTAGCTAAAACATTGAAAATATTCGGCCGATTCTAACAGAATTATAAACCTTTATGTTGTTTTGCATTCTCTTTGGAATGATATACTTCGTAATTTTCTTCCAAGGTTAGTCTGCGAATTATTAAAAGTTTTGAAGGTCGAAGGCCATAAATCAGAATAGGCTCATGGTTAATGGTTGATTTATTGTGTCCTTTAAAATTCAAGGAAGTAAATTACTACCTAAAATTAATGGTTTTCTCATAGATAAACCTAATATAATTACGCTGTCAGATCTTTTTCCACCATTTTGAAGGGGAATAAAATGATCTTTTGCACGTAATTTGCAGTTTCACTCATCATAACATGTACAATGTACATGTGCAACTTAGAGCCATGCTAGGTTTATATCTGTAATTTTTCATGCATTACTTACCATTATTGGTTTAAAGCTCTTCTATGTTTTAAGATGGAAACCTACGTGTACGATTCCTTATGGCCGCTACTGTATTCCCTGTGTCCCTTTGTAAGAGCTACATAACAGTTATAGATTGAGTAGCAATTTGCCATTCGGTTCATATTTATTTATGAAATATAATACTCTAAATATAGTTTGGATTTGTGGTGAACAGACGTGTTTACCTGTCGCTCACCGCTCCTAAATATACTCAGCAGCTACCTAGCGCGTCCATGGGTGGGGGATTATGGAACGTCCATAAAATCTGGGTAGAAGTGAAATAAGGAAGCTTCAGCTTGACGAATAAAGAGTGGCAGACCAAACAGCAGTATTTTCAGCAGGAAGTAGAGAAGTATATACTGGTAACCCATACCCAAAACAAACGATCTTGTCTTAACGAAACTATGTTAAGGCGGTAGAGGCCACCTTTAAATAAGCCTCCTTACCACCACTACCTTTCGGTCATGACCATGATGCATCAAAAGGCTGAGGAGGCATACCCTAACAAACAAATGCCCTCCAGGATATGTCTAGCAAACCATTTGGGAATTTATTTGTGCTCAAGAAACGTATGAGGTACTCAATCGAAATGGTCCCCAATCCCCGTCAGCCCTTATTTGGGCAGGTGGTGCAAAGAATCCCAGGGTCAGAATGAGTGAATAAATTTAAAATCACTGACGGAAGTGGATGAGCAAAGAAGATACGAAGACCGAGCAGAATGAAGGTTGTTTCGGACGAGTACGCCAACTGATAGATAGGCACTATTTACCAGGCGGATGATGACGATAACGATACTCTAAATTAATAACTACAAATGTAAATAAAAAAGACATACAGAAAAAATTCCGACAAGTCGATTCTAATATTATTTACACCTAAAACGTAAGATTGAAGATATAGAACTACGAATGAAAGCGAAACTCCAAATCAAGAGAGATATGTACAGCGGCGGGGCTATTGCCGTCTAAAGAAGATTAAATTAACAGGCACAAGAACCGAAAGAAGACCACGTCGCAATTGAAGTATAAATAGAATTAACGAGATTTATTATGGTTACTGGGTGTGGGCACCCTCACCGTGTGCAACTTCCTTCCCGTAATTCTCAAGGGAGACGTGAATGCTTGATGTGCTGATTCCGACTATAGGAAGATGAAAAACGGAATACACGTGAGAAATGTGAAGCAAAGCAATAGAAAGAATTGAGATTTAAACCACCGAATACCTTTCTGGAGAAACGTATCCAAGATGAAAAGGAATCCACTCAAACAGACTATTCAGATAAAAAAAGGGAACAAATAAAAAGAATATGAGTCGAAACACTCTTCAAGGATTACTGGAAAATGAATTTTGCATCAAGCAAGGAGAAAATGAATATTTTTACTTCGAGTACAAATGCCAAATCATTGACTCCCTTAAGGAAAGCATAAGAAAAGTTTTTCCACTTTGTAGACGAAGTAAGTTAATTGAATGAAGGAAGAGACACATTAATAACCTGTAAAGAAGTGAACGGAATCCTAAGCTGCGATAGAAATAAAGCCCTAAAAAATATCGCATCACAAAAAGACATTAGATTGAGGCCCATTAAAAGTCATTAAAGGAATTAAGAACATCTTTAATGTCGGTCTATATACAGTCTATTTAATTGATGAATTCACAGTCGCCAAAATGATATTTATATGCAAGCCACGAAGCGCTTTAATTCCTTGCCAAAGAATAAAAAAAACACTTAAGTATTAGTTCACTAAATACCTTGAGCAGAATAAATTATTCAACGAGTACCCATTTGGCTTTGGGAGAAACCAGTGCAGAAATGGCCGTCGTAATAATCACGGAAAAGATCAGAAAAGCAAAGAGAGATAATCCCAGTGTATATATTTTATGCAGAATTGTTGCCAAGGCTTTTTACGAAAACAAGGTACTGTAACTGGAGATAAACACGAATTTTGAAAGAATACTTTGCGATTACTTCATGGAGGGAAACGCGTTCAGCGATACAGGCAACTACAAATAAGGCTGGTTCAGCTATACGCTGTAATCTTGGTACACGAAAGACACCCAATGACCAAATCACTAGTGTACTTGAGCATTCAATTCACAGACAACCTAGTCCAGGTGATGTGGCACCCCAGAGGTACCCAGTTATGCAGGCGAGAATAGTACCACACGAGATAAAGAAGACCAAAGGTAACGTTAAAAAATAATGGAAGATTAGAACAAACAGGACGAATTTCAGCTTAATTTCAGTGAGTCGAATAAATATTCGATGCAAATAGGGTAAGGTGCTAAGCGTCCAATTATACGTAGAAGATATAATAAGCAAGTAACAAATAGAGTTGAAAGAGGAAAGACAAATCTACTATCGCTATATAATCTCCAAGATTTGAATAGGAAAAACAAGAAAATATAACAGGAATTCATTCAATTGGTAATATTTTATAAACAGTAAGCTATTTAGACCATTTCCTAAATAAGATTGAATGAGCTTCAAAAAATCCCGAAGAAGCAAATTAATTACGTATTTTCAGGAACAAGACGAGAGGCAAGACGCTTTTATCCACAGCGTCCACCAAGAGGCATGAATTTCAGCCTTTAAAAAATAATAAAAATGGGCAAAGATGAGATATGAGAGAAAAACTAGACATAGATGTAATGACACATATTATTTCAGAAGAGATAAGTTGAGCTTACCGTCTTTATCGGAGCATTTACTACAAATGATTAATAAGAGGAAGAAGAGGAAATATAGAATAACAGAGACGAATGGCAACGAAAGAAAATAAACTAGGCGAAACTTATCACCGAAATAAACCTCGAAGTAAACCTCAATCAAAACTAAATACGTCAGTGTCGAAACTTACACACTAGTCTTTTTACGCCATTAATCAAGGGAATCAGGTGTGAAATAGTCAATTACAAATAAACCTGCAAACAACGGTGGGAGAGCCAACATACATCTAATTATTAAAGATCCAAACATTCACAGAGATTAGGTTGTTCTCTAGGAAAAATTTGTATTCGTATCCTTTTCACATTTTTATTTTCATTTATGCCGTACATAATTGTCTAACTTCCTAATGAATTAGCTCTCCTACATCGAGATTTCAGAACTTCAATCTTTGTGGCTCACGATCGCTAATAAATTCCAATCACAGTTGAAGGAGGTAAGCTGAATGAAAAAACATATATCATCACATTCTGAAGCATAAAGACACGTTTAAAGAAGCCTGAAAGAAGGAGGAAACTCAATGGCAAAGTTTAAATTAGCTTAAAAGAAAATTAAAGCCTTAAGCTTAATTTTCATCTGCAGCAAGATACAAAAAACTGCATTCGACATTTCGAACATCTCATACCAAAACTAGTAAAGAGAAAGTACAACTCCGTCTTTAACAAAACATATATATGTAGAAGACAATCAGCTCTTATCGTAAACGGATATCTCTCTCTCTATCTCTATCTCAAATTGTACACAGATATCTATCTATCTATGACTTACCCTACTTACTTAAGGGCGCAGATCATAACGACCCCTTACTCTACTTCTGCCTGCTTTCATTAGTTATTTCTAGCAGATATGAAACAAAATTTGAAGGGAGTGAACTTGAGCACTTGCTACCAAGACTTGCCAAGCGTAGCGCTCTAATAACTTGAGCGTGTTTCCCCTCTCCTCTCATCTACCTGCTGCCATAGATGAGTTCACCTTGCATGGATTAACCCACCTACTGAAGTGGTTATATATTGTCAGAGAGAGAAGGTTACATGGAACCCAACGTCTAAGGGTGGCGCCAAAAAAGATGCACCTGCACGGCCAGACAGCCCCAAGGGATCAGTGAGAAGTAATCACAGTGCATCCTTTCTCGGCTATCGTCCTCGTCGAGTCATTTGTACCCCGCCTTCCCCGTTTGGTACCATCCGGTTCTCATCTTATTTATTGTAATTTATTTACTTTTGCTAATAATATTTTCTTTGTATATAGTAGAGTTATTTTTCTACAAGCTATTTCTCTAAGCCCACAACCTATAAAAATTGATTATTTAGGCCAACCGCACTCAAATTTTATTATTTATCCCAATTTCTGGCGTGCTTCCTTCCTGCGTCACCGCAGAGTCAATCCTCGGCTAGCAATCGACGTTTGACTCTCGACATATATATATATATAAATATATATATATATATATATATATATAGATATATATATATATATATATATATATATATAATATATATATAAGGATCCTTGCCTACATAAAGAAATAAATAAAATAATTTTAGTTGCTTCTTTTACTCAGCTTAATATTTCACTGAATGTTTCAGTTGACTAAATCTAAATCGATGTTCACCGATATATATATATATACGAGTATATATATATATATATATATATATATATATATATATATAATTTATTTAGAATAGTTATTGTTAGTTATATATTTATTTTCCTATTAAAATAAATTAGGTTAGCTGAAATTGTCATTATGCACTTATATTTCACTCATTCATTAGATCGCCACTTCGAAGATCCTCCAGCTGCAAGAACGAGATTAAGCACCCCAGAAAGAAATCATGGAAGATGATGAATAAGAGGTGGGTATGATGATATCGATTTAGATCTTGTTAAAAGGAACGAGAAATTTGTGTATAGTGCAATTGGTGAATAATGGTCGGGAAAAAATTGTCCACTTGATATATAATAGTTTATGCATGTTTATTTATGGCTTTCGTCCCTTTAATTATAGGAGTTTAGCCTATTTATTTATGGTTTTTGCCCCGGTAAATACAAGAGTTTATTCCCTTTATTTACCCAATCCATTTTTTATCAATTTTGCAGATTAATCTTCGTTTCATTTCCACGAAATTTTTCATTACTGAATTACGAAAGTAATTCCATTGTCTTCAATGATTCACCTTCAAAAAGATTGTGCCGACTGATAATTTTTTTAGCATTCCAACATTATTTAAAAGATGTCCTCTAAGACTACTACTCTGTTGAGTCATCCTGACTTCGCTCATGGATGAAGTACCCAGAACCTTATAAGGAAAGGCACATAACATTACACTCGTTTCAGCCTCTGTAGTTTCAAGAGGCTGCTCCTTGCAAGTATTATTGTGCTTTTGACATCAAACATCCTGGAATCTTAAGTCAGCCCTGCTGGGGCCACCCTTTCCGCGTCAATGTCATGTGGATATGTCTACAATCAGCATGGTTCCAGGACAGTGCAAAGAGTGCTCTGATATAATGTGAAGAAGGGAATTGGAAAGATAGTGATGTTATAGTTAGCTACTTGCGCAATGACGTAGGTAACACGCGGAGGTGGATACAAGACAACAGCCACTAGGCTGCCAACTCATGGTGTGGATGAAGTTTGGTGTCCGGCCTCTTTGAGAATTAACTCTGCACCTTGACTTTATTTAATAATGGTATTTACCATTATCTCTCTTTTATCCCCCTGTTTGCGGAGATAAAGTCAACTTAGATCAACTTCTTTACTCCTACTGATTTCTCTTTTGATCCATGTTTCTTCTCCTCCTATCACAACACCGCACCGCGATGTTTCTTCTTCCTCGGGCCAAACAGATAAGGTAGGACCTGGGGGAAAAGGGCGTTGGTGACCCTAAATGGGCCACTCTCACACAGGGGTATTTCCCTCTCTGTCCCCGATAGGGAGGAAGGGGAAAACCCTGCGGATGGTACTCTCTTCATCTTCCACACCCACATAGAAAATGAATCCAGCATCGCGTCAACTGGGCGAGCGATAGCTCCTGACATCATAGAAAAAAAAGATAGTGGAACTGAATGAACCACATGGATTTGTTTTATCCAACTCAATTTTTCCTACCAAACTCTATCTGATTTTGTTTTTTTTTCTTGGATATTGAAATTATCGGCTTGAAGGATTCCTCAATGGGGGTAACATCTATGATTAATTACATGTCAATACCGAAAATTCGCAAATTTGAACATTTTCTAGTGTGCCGAAGATCATCTACTAGTTCATAAAATACAGCAGAGCTTACTAAACTTTTTCAACTATTTAGAACACCTTCTTTAGCTCGTTTTATTATGCACAAGACCTTTAAATTTTTCTAGCGAGAAAAACACCTTCTTTTATTGGTCCTATTATGCTGATTCCCTTCTTTAAATTTTCTACTAAACAGAAGAACTTGTTAATATTTTCTAATATCTGGAAGACCTTCTAATCTCTTTTAGTTTGACAAATATGGTAACATTTTTTAGTATGCAGAACTTCTTTAGAATTATTTAGAGACCTTTAGAAATATATTCATCTGGATAATAAAAATACCGATACACACGCACAATTATCTGGTGAGACATTCTTTGATTTTTTCTATTAGCTCATAGCTTAGATAATTTCTGTGGAAGAGATAAGCCATATCTTGGAAGCGAATTGTATTACCCAACCTCTACAAATGAACTAACCTCTATCTCTCTATTTCTCTCCGTTAAACTCAATGAGGCTATTCATGGTCAATAAAGATGCTCTAAATCAAAGTAAATTTAATTTATCATACAAATTTATGCTTTTGAGCTATACCTGAGTCCTGTACACTTCGGGAACATTTTTCTATATAAATATTGAGCAATCATCGGTATAAGCATTTCACCTTTAGTCTTTCTTGTAAAACAACGAGACAAACATTCTGAGAAAAATAAAAAAAAAATTAATATAAAAATTGCACCAAACGTATGTTATGTTAACGTATTTTCTAATTAAAATAAAAGCTATTAAATGCATCATCGAATTTTATATAAGATAATGTATAAACAATGTTGGGAAATTGGAAAGTTAGTTATAAAAGACTCTATTCCTTGAGTGCATTCATATCCTTTACCTCTAACGTGAAATTGCTTTTAAACCAAAGCTTAAATAAAATAGAGATAGATTCAGAGATAGAGTTTCTCCGCTCTAAAAACTCATTTGCCCGCAAAAGAATCATTAACACTTTGACAGTCAGCTGAAACTCCGCTTTCGCTCCTATTCTCCGAATATCCAATTCCACAGTTTGACGAATTGGAACTGTTTTCAATAAAAGAATTTTGAAACTCAAATTGGATTCACAATTTTGTTTTAAATTTATCAGGAAAAATGACCATTTTGCCATTTGGAACTTATCTCAAATAGGTCCCTAGTATTTGCATGGAAACTTTTTTAATGCAAATGCAGCACTGCAAAGAGAGAGAATACAGTTTTTTAGGTGGAAGTGGAATATAAAAACTGAGGTTTGAATAGTTTGAATTGGTGCTTTATTTCTACTCCCCTCCTACTCAGAAATTGGAAACCTTTTTGATATTATTTAAATGCAATGTTGTATGTTGTATTGGAAAACCACAATGGATTTCTTTTTACCATTAAGATATCTACGTAGCAATATTGTGATATAAAATATTCCTTGTTTTTTTATATTTATTTTTTAGGCGCATTTTTGTGATCGCATATTATTGGATTTACTTGAAACGAATTTGCCCGAAAGTATTCAAACATTTTAGTTTTTATGTTAATATTCATTTTCCTGAAAATAATTATTATTTTCTTAAATATTTTAGCCAGATTATCCTAATAATTTGCTCTTTATACTTGAAAATACTAGATGTTAAAAAGCATTCGTTAGGTCAATAGAGTAAAAAAGAAACACTATTGGTGAGAGAGAGCCTAGGAAGCAATCAAATCATTAACAATTCAGAAGAGTTAATATAAAAAATGTTCCTTCTCGTCGAATACAAATTTTTTAACTTTAACCTGGCGCTGTAGTACTTTACTAAATACCCCTAAGAGTTTCATTTACCAAAGTTGCACCAAAGCAGTAAACAAACAACTGAAATGGCAAGAAAAAAGGATTCAGAAAAGCAACAAGAGAATCTTAGGATTTGTCGAAACACACGGGCAAGTACAGATAAAAAATGTAATATCTTCTTTCCTTTCATCTCTCCCAGGGACATATACTCACACACATCATTAGCTTCATAAAAAAACAGAACGATTTTCTTTTGTAAGAATAAAAAGAAACTGTCATAATGTTATGGCGAAATTTCTGATGTGCGAGAAAATATGACGCAGCCTGTGTAGAACGGTGCCATGGACTTTCCGGATCATAAACATCTTACCATGACGGAGATATATTATATTATTAAAATTTATATTTAACTTTATCTGAATTAGCAATTTTGTATAAAAAGATTAAGTTACAATTTGGACATGATAAAGTTAGTCAGATTCTAAAATACAAGGGGCGGTCAATAAGTTTTGCGAATCAGTAGGGCAAAACAGAGGAAGGTGGATGTCTGTTTGTGGGGGTGTTAGGACAAGTTATGAAAAGTCAGGACCTGCAGCCGCACGCTCCTGCCTTGTCTTTTTAAGAAGCAGTAGCTGATCGCAGATCATCAGTCACAAATCTTTCAACAATGGAGAAGGTTGAGCACCGCGCAGTGATCAGATATTGGACCATGGAAGGCAAGAATACAAAAGAGATCCATGGACGCATGGTTGCACTGTACACCGAAACCGCCCCTTCCTATGCAACCATTGCTTTCGGGAATAGGGAATTCCGCCATGGTTGTGAGTCCCTTGAAGTTGACCCCCGTCCAGGGCGCCCGTCAAACGTGACCACGGGTCAATGTGGTCCGTGTGAAGAGGACGATCCTCGAAAATCGACGGGTGAAGGTCGAATAAATCGAGGGAGAAATTGGAATATCACATGAAAATGTTATCAACTTCATCCACGATAATTTGGCCATGACAAATGCCTCTGTCCGCTGGGTCCCTAGAAACCTCACACCCCATGATCGACTTTAACGTCGTCAAAGTTTGGAGGGTCTGCTGCTCCTGTACAACTAAGACCCGGCGAGATTCGAGTCACGCATAGTGACAGGTGATTAAACGTAGGTCCATCATTGGGATCCCGAGACCAACCTCAAAAGCATGGCCTGGAAGCACAGGGGCTCTCTGGACGCCATTAAGTTCCGGACCCAACCTTCAGCATGAAAGATCATGGCCACCATTTTCTGGTATTCTAAGGAAGTTTTGATGATGTTGACCTGTGGAAGGACTATCACAGGTCAATATTACGCCGAGGAACTGGCTGGGTTGAAAAAGTGCATTTGTCAGAAGCGGCGCGGCAAGTTGTCACTGGGTCCTGCTCCTCCACGACAATGCCCCTGTCCACAAGGCCAGAGTTGCACAAGCTGCCCTGCGCGAGTGCGGTTTCGAGGAGCTCAACCATCCACCCTACAGTCCAGATCTGGCCCCTAGAGACTACTTTTTATTCCGCCAGCTCAAGGCTGCACTGCATGGACGCCATTTTTCGGACGATGAAGATGTCCAGCTCGCCGTCCACGAGTGGATTGAACAGCAGTCTGGAGATTTCTGGTTGTCTTGAATTCGAAGCCTCAGGGACAAGTGGCCCAAGTGCATTGAAATCGAGTGTAGTTATATTGAAAAATAATAAAACACTTTTCTTCATGTCTCGTTTCCTTATATCCGAATTTCAAAACTTATTGACCGCTCCTTGTATGTATAGCGTAAAGGTGTATATCATCAGTAGGACTCAACTATTAAAATTAATTCAAATTCTGTTGAACAAAGACCAACTTATAAAAGGTTTTTATTATATTAAAATCAACTTAAAATAAGTCAAACTTCCGCAAGAAAAAGGAAAGGCCAGATTTTACTCTTAATTTAAAATAATAACAAATTCAGATAAATGGGATGAGCTTAGCTGCTAAAATCCTACAATTAACCCTAAGAAAGGGTATTGTATGATGCTTGAACAGGTAATGATTACTACGAGATATTCTTGTATTATTTTGTAATGTTTCCTTTTTCCTACAGGAGTTAATGAAAAAAAATCTGTGAGCGCAAATTTCCTTGAATTAAAACCACTCCAATATGTTAAGAGCCCTTGAATACTTGTCTCCTTGTAGGATTGAAAAAATCCTGAATGAACCGTCTTTCTTTTCTTTTCCGGTCATTCGACATGAAAAAATTCCAAAAGGGAAAAAATATTCCAGGGTAAAGAAATAACTTCGAAAACTCTTATCTGATTCATAACTAAGTATTTCGTTTAGATCTCCCTTTACCAGGTGAACATTATTCAATTATATTTATCTTACACTGCTCTCAGATCCATCTGTATCCTCTGCTCGGAACGTATTTGCCCTCGAAAGAATCATTTGAACAATCATTAACAATTTAACAGTCAGCTAAAAGAATCCGCTCTCGCTCGTACTTCCAGACTACCCAATTCCAAAGTTTGACGAATTGGAACGGCTTTAATAAAAGAATTTTGAAAATCAAATTGGATTCAGAACTTTGTTGTTTTTCAGAAAATTGATTAACACTTTGCCGTTTGGAGATTATCTCAAACAGGGTGCAAGTGTTTGCATGAAAGATTTTTAAATTTTGATCTTAAGTTGCAGCACTGAAAACAGAGAAAGAGAGAGAGAGAGAGAGAGAGAGAGAAAGAGAGAGATAGAAAGAGAGAGAGAGAGAGAATGGTGGGTTAGGTGGAATAGGAATATTGTGACTGAGGTTAAAATAGTTTGTATTGGTTCTTTATTTCCACTTTCTTCTTACTCAGCAATTGCAGGCCTTTTTAACATTATTAGGGGGCAGTATTGTATTAAGAAAACCACAATGTAATTCTCTCCTTCCATATCGTAACATAAGATAGGCGCATCATTGCCATCGTATATTATCGGATTTCCTTGGTGGAATTTGCCCTAAAGTTTTCAAACATTGGACTTTTTGTTTCTATTCATTTTTTCTCAAAATAATAATTATTTTCTTACATATTTTGCGCCAGAATAAACTAATAATTTTCTCTTTAAACTAGAAAATATTATAGGTTAGGTAGCATTTGTCAGGTCAATAGGGTAGAACATAATCATAATTCACATGAGTTACGAGTAATATGAAAACTAGTGCTTCTGAGTCAAATGCAAATTTATTAACTTTAATCCGATGTAATGAAAATTTAGAATTTATAGAATTTCATGGACAAATACAGTTCCAAAATGCCCTATCTTCTTTCCTTTATGCTGCCGCAAGAACAATTTCTCACACACACTATTAACCTCATAAAGAAATATTCTATTTATTATGATTAAAAAGAGACTGTCATATTGTCATGGCGAAATTTATTAATGTGCGAGAAAAGACGAAGCAGGCTGTGGAGAACCGTGCCATGTTTTTTTCAGATTCATAAACGTCTTATCGTGACAGAGATATATTATGATTATTAAAATTTATATGTAGGTTTTGTGCGTAATAATTTTTGTACGCGAAGATCCAGTTACTTTCTTGATAAATTTAGTCCGAAAATGAAATACTTATGGCGTAAAGATGTGACAAATCCTACATTGGAAAGTCGAATCACTTTAGGAAGAGGATCAAAGAACATCGCGCAGATATCAGGAAAGGCTCAATTTCCTCGAGCCTTTTAACTCATGCAAAATTATGACCATCGGATCGATTTCAATCATACCAAAATTATTTATTAATCCAACAATTATTATATTGAGAGGAGGATTGCAGAATCAATCATTGTTAGCAAGGTCGATAACTTTAAAATTTCTGAAAGACAATATAAATTTAACAAATATATCTCGAATAATGTTGCACAATCCATTAATAAACCTCCGGGATTGAAATTTGCCTCCCAAACTACACATACATTTATATCTTTAATTTTGTTTCAATTATTTTCATTTTTTTTAGTCGGATTTTTCGCCTTTATATATTGGAGTTGCATGTCTTACATTTCATTGTACATTTGATAATGGCGGAAGCCGAACTAGTTCTCTTCAAAAATAAATCTGATTCATATATTGTGGTTTATTATTTCTTGCACCATATATATATATATATATATATATATAAGAACCACGGAAGGAAACTGCATAAAAGGCGGATGGAGTTATTACTTTCGTCTATCCGACATTTTCAAACTCACAATGGTAAGAAAAATAAAACACACAGTATTTATACTAAGCGCGTTTCCCTATGAGGTCAACATTTGAATGCTATCAGATAAGTCGGATTTTAGAAAAAGTGATAAAATTGGATCTAGCAAAAAAAGCCCTGGGCTAATGTCTTGTGGCATCTCAAATAGGAAATAGTTTTGGGTTACACAATTAGCTGTTTTCCATTTAAATCAAAAGTATTCGTGCATTACTTAAAGCAATCATGAGATTTAATTTCGAGTATACAGTTCATTTTTGATCTCCTCACGTGTGCAAAGAAAACAGATTACGTTTAACTTAGAGAGGTGAAATTAATTCTCTAATTTAGGAAAAAGTTTCTATGACTGGAATTTAAGAGATCTTAATTGGCTTTTACTGTAAAGTGTCGTTTGAGGCGTAAGCACATCAAAGTATTTAATTAAGATGTTCACAAATTTTGGGTAGCCCTTCACAAAGTCTCATTATTTATTTGATCATATCTCAGTAACTCCAAAAATTATAGAAACAATATTTCAGCCTCTTTTTGACCAAAGAGATATCTGATTATGTTTAAAATTCTAAAAATATATATTTGGTGCTTTTCTGACAATTTACAATAATATAACTTTATATAAGTATATAATTATGCGAAAGATCTTTAAAAGGTTCGGATGACCAAGTGCCAACTGACTTTTTTGTTTCAAAACCTAAAAATAATCATATTTTGCAGGATTCGAAAAAATTCTCTTACGTTGTGACATTTTTTCTTCTCTGTATTTAGCATTCCTTAAAAGAAGGCACATGCAATCCCTTTTCCTTCTACAGAGTTAAAACACAAAGTTTAGCTTGCTTTTCCAAATGATTTTAAATATGTTTACATACCAGAAATTAATTACTTTTATGAAGATTCTTTCTGGATTTTTTTAACCAAATTGTACATTCATAAAAAACTTCTTCCAAATAGAACTGGAAAAAGAAAAACAATGGATTTACCCACTGTTAACAAATCTACTAGCTTTTGAAGCTATCAAATCACTTAAAGATACAGGCTGTTGTCTTCTATAAGGTAAGCCTACTTTGTCCCATTGAGCGAAGGCCCCAATCCTTCATCAAGCACAAGATTAACAAGATAGGGCAAAATCCAAGGAAAAGGGATATGCAGTTTCCTTTGGAGGTCAAACTGAGATATGTGATAATACAAAAATGATGACCGATGATTTAAAACATTGTCCATTCAAGATAGCTAAAGGAAATCTGCTTTCCCAACTCGCCGAAAAAAAGAGAGTAAAAAGAGCAAACTTGCTCTTTCCACGGTTTCTTGATGACTCGTAACCTCATTTTCTGTCGACGAAAGAGAATTTGGTCACTTAATTAAAGTAAAATAAATTAAATAAATTATCTGTTTCACTAAGTTTTTAAGTATAAATTATAACTTATTTTTCTCTTTAAAAAGTGATAGGTTTAAGCTAAATTTTTACGCCAAATAAGATAAGTATGCATTTGTTGATTTTATAGCTACGTATGACTAGACAAGTTATTCTACTGAGCGAAAATACTAAGAAAATTTAAAACAATATTGATGATCAATTTAACTGATTTTCTCATTTATTTCTACAGGGTTCACAATATCGTGAATGAATACGCAAATTCGAACAAGGTATAGATGTTTTTGCCTGCTAGTGCTTTCCCGGGCTCGATCTCTATTCCCTATAGTCAAGATTCGGATTTATTCTATATTCTTTTATTTGCACAAATCATCAGAGCAGCAGTAAGAAGAGCTTCAATAGAAAGCTTCCTAGTAGTAATTTTGAAATTTGTTCAAAAGCTCATATGTCTATCCAGATACAAATAGTCACTTCAAAAGTTCTATCTCTAGCTCTAACTCTATGTTATCTTACCAAGCTATTTTAAATATAATAATGTGGAAAGTAAAAATTTTATATTCCATTATCAAATGTTTAATGTTGCTCCAATTTTGCAAAGAATTCTTTTTCACATGAATCAATTTGTATCATAGATTAGGAAATTATTTTTTATGGCCTTTTATACCTTTAATATATTTTTAACCTTCCTCATTAGATATTATTTATAATTTACTTTTTAACTCCAATGATAGGTGAAGGTAACTAAAGTGAAAATGTCCTAAGGATAAAACTTAAATTTATACGAGTAAAATAGGACTCGAAACTCAAATCCTAAAATGAATAAAAATTTGGTCGAACTGTAAAAATTCTATGCACACGGAATTATAAAATATTATTGAAAATTACATTAAAAATAGTTGCACTTTATTAATTGGGTATTTAAATTCTAGAAAAATTAACTATGACAGCTTAAATGCGGACGGGGAAGGGTAGAGACTATTTGAGTTTATGGAAGAAAACTACTTAACACAAGTAGTAAACAAACCAACCCGAGGTGAAAATATTCGACCAATTATTGGCCAATAAATTTAACCTCCATCGTAGGTAAATTAATGAAATGTGCCATTTGCGATAGTAAGATCGATCATTTGGAAGCACATAATCTCATTAATAATAGTCAACACGGCTTTAGACAGAAACGTTCATGTTTATCCAATCAGTTGGAATTTTATGACAACATAATAAATAGTTCATTTAGATTTCGCTAAAGCATTCAACACTGTTCCTCATAGGCAATTACTAACTAAACCTTTTCCTCATGGAATTATGAGAAACCTTTTAAAATGGATAGACTCGTGGCTTAGTAATCGTGAGCAGAGAGTGGTTTTCAACAGTAAATTTCAGAGTGGAAAAATGTAACTAGTGGCTTGCTCAGGGGTCTGTGTTGCGACCATTGTTGTTGCTTATTTATCTAAACGATATGGACACCGACCTACTTGGTAAATTATCCAAATTTGCTGGACACCAAAATTTCAGGTAAAAATTTAAGTGAAAACGATAGCAAATTAATTTAGCGGAATCTAGATGAAATCTTCGAATTCAATTTAGACAAGTGTAGAGTTTTGCACGTAGGTCGAAATAACCTAAGTTTTAACTATGAAATAGGTGATGAAAATCTTATCTCTCTGAACGAAAAATAACATTTAGGGGTGCGGGTTTCAAAGGATTTTATGTATAATAAACAATTTGACAAAATGTGTAAGAAAGCAAACTGAATGCTTGGATTTATTTCTAGAAATTTTCAGTACAAACACAAAGCTATAATCATACCTTTATATAAAATTTTGCAAGACCACATCTCGAATACGTGATACAATTTTGGTCACCTTATACACATGTAAACATCGATAAAATGGAAACAATTAAACGACGGGCAACTAAACTAATTCACTCTATTATAAATCAATCCTATATCGATTTTAAACTGAAACGACGGAGGTTTTAAACGAACATATCTAAAAGTAATTTCAACGATAAAAGAAACACTCCCCCGAGGAAGTAGTAAATACTAGTTGTGTGAATAGTTCTAAAAACAAGATTCACAGTTACTTTTTTCGAAAAATAATATTGTATAAATACGGAGCCTGTTGTATATTATTTCTCATTATTAAACATCGTAACGACAATGTCCAAAAGCTATCTATAATGTTATTAATATATAATGGGATTGGCCTTTAAGTGGACTAACTAGTCCTTGCTAGCTTCCTGTAACAATTTAATTGGGCAACTATGTACTTCAAGATAAATAAATTGGTCTACAGAATCATTATATTGTTAAAAGTTATAAAAGATATCCGATGAGGTTTGAAATAACTCTATTTAAAGACTACTTTTTATAATATATGTCGTTAATTAAACCTAATTTCATGATTAATTTTGAAAGCAAAGCCACTAGGGTAAACTAACTGCTTAGAGTGGGAAATTTCATAAACTTTTGTTTAGATTTGGCTTCCTTTCTTACTAGGTTTTATTCTCAGATTCATTAATTTAAACATGCTAATTAGTTCAATTGACCGAAACTTACATATCGACAAAAGAGAAATGGATTCTAATGAGTCAATATTTGAACCTAAAAAAATTACCCATAGCATTTGAACTACGCTTGGAAGACAAACTTAACCGAGTCTTGAGCCAACTTAAGCATGAAATTATCATTACGGGAGCTACCTTTAATGACCTATTCGTGCCATCTAGCTATTCGGCTTCTCTCCTTTGACTACCCAAAATAATATATAAAAAATTCATGAAAGTTTAAGATTAACTTCTTGGTCTGATCAATGATGGGTACATAATTAGGTAAAATACCTATTTACAAACATTGCTGATGATAAAACTATTATAATTTTGAATAAGATATTTTAATCTCAAAGCAAAGATTTCCAGACTTCTTACAATTCCGTTGAATGTCCCGTAGGCGGATTCTTGGCATCTTGCGTTCTTCTGGTGGGGGTCTTCTGTTAAATATGCCAGTGAGAGAGTGTATAGGTAAAACATCTCTGTTTGGTGGAGATATACATCATCAATGATCAACCTTTCTATGTCGAGTTCGACCTCAATCGCGAGATAGGATTCATCCAGATTTCTTATTTGCTTTCAGTTTATCCCTTTTCTTATTGCAATATCGGCACCGTCGTACCGCTACTGCGAATAATTTGTGATCAACACATTGTAATCCAGATCTCTATTTTAAAATTACGTGTGTTGATCTCATGGTCTGAAATTAAGATCATATTTGCCTCTGTTTCTCTGAATACATTTCCGTAAAGAGTCCTTTTAGTCATCCAGACGTTCGTATTAATTTCGAGTATCCTTAGAAAAAATAATACCACCTTACTACAAGAACAAAATGACGGATGCCTACAAAACAGACGAACGAATACTAGAAAACATCATAAAAAGTAACATTTTCCAAGAAAAAGAGAATAAGTTATCTCTTCGAATATATTATAAAAACAAAAAAGTCCTCAATCTACTAATGAAAAACAACATCCAAGAAAAAGAATCCATCCGAAAGGCTACAAATGTGGTATACAAATTTGAATACTCCCTATGATGAATGCAAGCCTCATTCAAACAACGAATATATAGGTATAACCACCAATACTATCAACCGCTACCTAGCAATACGCTTGCAAAAAACAAATTAATCAAGCACACCACAAAGAACAACACAATGAAGAAAATTACAAGAGAGTTCCTCGTTGGAAACACAACTGGTATCTCCGCCGCCTGAAGAGCCCGGAGCTCCTTCCCATCAAAGATATAGGTCCGAACCAGAACACACGGCAAACCAGCTTGGAGCGAGTATTGCACCAATAGTGCTAAAATAAGATTGAACGGTACTCTGACCCGCCTACCTATAAAAGGCATCAAAGAACGAAGACGAAATTTATTCTTTGCTGCTCACCAAACAATTTCCTCTCCGCTAAAGGAGGAAACACGAGAAGAAACTTTCCATCATTGTCGCCTCAACAATAACCAAGTCTTCCGTCTGAAGATGCCTGAAGAAAGGCAAAAGCTCACGGCCAAATCTGCAAAACATCCGAATATTTGAAATAAGAAAAAATAATATGGATCTTCCTCGGTTGATTTTTAATCATCAGCCTCATATAAAAAACTGCATTTGACAATTAGAACTTGCTAAAATAAAATTAGTAAAGTCGAAATACAACCTGGTCTTTAACAAAACATGTATAGAAGAGAAGCTACTATTATCACACACAATATATATATATATATATATATATATATATATATATATATATATATATATATATATATATATATATATGATGAGGTTAGTTTAAAGCAATAAATAATACTGCCCATCACGTTGATGGAAGGAACTTTCGCTGTTTTACAGAAAACAGAAAATTATCTAATAATTTCTTTGCGTATCTATGCTAAACACTGACAGAACCACAAAATCTGCTAGGAATTTTTCCTACTGTCAAAATGTGTTTGGCATAGACACACAAATAATCTATTAGATAATTCCGAGATGTAGCATCTGTTTCAACCGGGTTTTTTGGACCCGATAAAAATGATTGACTGAAGCTTGATCTTCCATCGACTTGATTAAGGTGTTCTACGAGTTTTAAGCATCCGGCAGTATCAATTATTTCATTACAATAAATGCAACCTCCTTCCTGTTTTTTTTTTTTCTAACTTAAAACGCAATGCTGCAATGTCTTTTAAATGTGGATTTTTTTTGTTTCAATTTAGTTATGTATATTTTTAAATAAAAAAAATTATTGTAATAACTTTATGAAAATATATTTTAGGAGGGGTGTTTATTTGAATGTCCCTTTTGTTTATACTTAACCTTAATATTTCTTTATTTTGGTCACTGATAGACAAGTTTGCTGGCCCGCTCATTCTTTCTTTAAATACCTAGATCGTTCTCCTAGAAATTGAGGATCTCAACTGTCTACAAAATAAGTAAATTTCACGAAGTTGTTTACTTGGTTTCTCATTTTTCTCCTTTGTCTCGTCGGTCATTTTTCACTATTAAATTATTATTAATAACTTGATATTATTTTTAAGCTGGACTTTCCCGAGCATTTGTTTCGATGTATTTTTTTAACCTTTTTCATGTGTGAGGCATAAAGTGCCATAGGTATGACTATCTCAAACTGACCTTTAATCAGCTAAAAAACACCCAATTTACAAACAAATGATTTAATTTTTTGATAGCCGATTCCTGCAATTGTTAATAAATATTTACCTTAAATCAAGGCATAATGATATTTGTTTGTTTTAATATTAGATTAGAAATCATTAGTAAGAGGGCAAAATTATATAAACTATTAGAAAGATTATGGTCATCAAGGCATATCAATAGCAATTCTTCAGTTATACAGTTATAAGATCTTCTTTAAAATGAAGAGAAAAACTAAAACATCAATTTGAATGGCGAATTAAAACAAACTTTGGGTTAAACTATTTAACTAATGGAATCTGTGACGTTTTTAACCCTAAAGTTTCAGACAACATTTTTAAATAGAGGGGAATTCACATTTTGTTGGCTTCAATTTTAGTAAAGGAATGCGCAAGAAATGGAATTAAGTAAAAACAATGTGTTTGTCCTGAAAAGTTTTCAATTAGAGATTTATTAGGAAATTGGCTTAGACAAATCGAAAATGGGTGGATGAAAAATACCAGCAGGACCTTTTGCGATAACTTCGCAAGAGTTGAAGTGAAGAATCTCGACTTCCACCTTAATAAAAAACATCCACATTTTGTTTGCTTAAATTACGATATGATTATATATAGGTGTATATATATATATATATATATATATATATTTAGGTCAGTGTTTCCAGTCATGCGGGTAATGAAGGTAAACCAAAAAAGAGGAATACAATCAGAGATAACTCGAGTGTAAAAGTAACATAAACGAATTAAAAATGCTAAAGAATGTTGCCCCAAGCCTTGTCGCCTTTTAACTTCGCAGTCCTTGTAATTCATTTCAAAGTGAGAGGTTGTATGCATAAAAATGAACGGAAAACCATCAGAGCAATCTAACCAAAGTGTATATCAGCAGGTAATGAGAGAGTAATGACAATAGGCGGTGGGAGTGAAACTAGGGAACGAGTAGAGCGCTCACTTTAACCTGGCCTAAATAGAAATATGTCCCATAGCAGGTCTTATATACAAACTTGTATCTTTCTCGGTTTGAAAATAGACTCTGCTGCACATTCATAAAACCATTGATTTAATATAAATGTCAAATGTAAATCGACTGTTTCTCAACATGGCGTCCATTGAAGTCCAATGCCGCAGTTTTAGTCATTGGTATCGTAGTTAATCAAATCTTGTTTGCTTCAAATTCTTCTTGACATTTTGGGGAAAATAAATCCGATTAGAAAAGATCATTACTAAAGTGGGTGGCCGGATAATTTGTTTGGCAGCAAAATGTCAAAGAAAATCATATGTCCAACTCTCCCTTGGTCGCTAATGCAGTTTTTAATTCCCTTAAAACTACTTTCAATGTCTCCATGATCGTTTATTTCCTTCGAGAAGATCCATGTAGACAAATGCGGCTCCACGTGTGAGCCAGGGCTTCCTTCTCCAACTCAGTACTTTCGAGGAGAGCGTCATGTCTTTCTACGACAACCTCACCTCGCCCATTTTCAGGCGTGTCAATGGGAGGGGCTTGAGGGCCACATTTAGTGGAACTCGGTTTTTATCAGCACCAGAGAAGGGAATCATTCACTAAACTCCAGCTTAGCCCCTTGGTGGATTCTTACAATAGGCTTTTAAAGAGCACCTGCACCCATGCAGGTGGCGTGCCTGTCTCTAGGATGATCTGCGGCTACATGTCTTTCACCACATACACATCGACTTCGTTCCATTTGTTCTTTAGAGATCTTCACTTACTATATTTCTGCGTGATACGCCCTTTTTTCTATTACGGGGAAGGTTTGTGGTAAAAAGTCTCAACTTCTTCTTTGGATATGGTGTAGTTTTTGTTGCTGTTGTTTTTAGCACTCATCTGGCGCCTGCCTACAACGGCATAAGTAGCCATGATTAATTAATAGCAGAATTTTAGACTACATTAAAATAACCAAATGAGTCAGAAACACCAAAAGGAAAACCAGAGAAAAACAAAAAGAAAGAAAATATAAACAAGAATCTAAGCAAAAGCAAAAGACGAAAGCACGTTCCGGCGTCGGAGGTAGGTGGGCCTCTACCAAGTGCAGGAACATGCGACCAGTACTAAAGTGTCTTAAATAAAATGTAAGATGCCAGACTCTTCTAAAAAGTCACATATTTCGCAGGTCTGCGTAAACTAAATCGTCCTAAGTTTAGGAGACAAACGGTAGCGACCTAGCTTACCCCGATACGGGGAAGAGTAACATACGCGATGATAACCAAGGCTGGGACATTCAACAAGAAGGGGCCGAACAGTCTGGGAAACAGCGCAGTCGTCGCAGTAAGGGACATGTGAGCTCTCCCTCAAATGGCAGTACCTCCCGTGAGTGTGCCCAATTAGATGACGACAGAAAGTGATCTGAAACAGACGTGGCATTAGGCGGTAAGTCCACGGGAATACATACTACTCTACTTCACTCTACTCTACCCTAGTCCAGTTCTACAGCTCGTTCTCTACTATCTCCATCTTAACACTTTTCCTGTTTTAAGATAATATTATTATATGGTTTCTCGTTCGTATTAATTTTCATTATTTCATTTGGTCCATCAAATTGTAAAATACCAGACATTAAAAGATTACATCTAAAATCAAGGAAGGGGATTTTTACATCATTAATAAATAAATACCGGAAGTGCGACTACGATTTACATGCGTTACATTTCTTCCCCATAATATCCTTCACCTAAGAAAAGGACCTCTTTCATCTCCTGTTTGAGGACAGAGAGTGGCATCAAATTGAAGGTACATAACTTTTAATACAAACTATCAAACCAGGAGAGAAGCGTCCTAAATTTCCACTACTTTGTATGCGTGAAGCCAAGAAGGAGCCCCTGTTGAATATTCTTTCCTAATAACACCAAATTCCTCTTATATATCGGATAAAAAGTGGTCAAACATACACGGACTAGCGAATTATTTTTCAAGCAAATATTAGCAAAACATAGCAGAAGATACATACATACACCAGCATAGATTAAGAATGAGAATAACATGTTTGTAATTAGTAATTTATCTGCCGAAGCAACGATTAAATTGATTATACCATGGAAGTTTCCGCAATCTTTTTAAATTTTTTCTGGAGAGAGTAGTTCACTGAAGATGCCCGTTACTTAGTTCACTTTACTGTAGGAATCCTTTGTTTTGAGCCCGGAGACCCTGAAGTTGTTCGCTCATCAGGAAACGTCACTGTTTCGTCTACCAGAGATAAACGTTGTACCAAATAAATGTAATCTGTGAGTTATGCAATCTGATGACCTCGTCGATGATTAAAAAAGACAATTAATTAACTAACTAGGTAATTTGCTACCTCTCGTAGAGCCATGTTAGGAGTAGCATGGGAAACGATGCTACTGCCGACATCTGGAAAATTGCCTGCCGTCTCGGCCCCAATGCAAGGAAGTTTGGCTGTCCTACCCTCCCCACAGCCGGTTGATAAATTGGTGCTTTTTCTCGAGTCATTTCTTTGCCTTTCTTTTAAATTTCCTCCCCTCTATTTTCACTATTCCTACACACTCTGCATACGCCATATTTTCGCTTAACTAAATTCTTAAGGTACCAAAGTGTCCGAAAATTTACTATGAAGTGGAAATATATAGTGTCATCTGGGCACTTATTCACGCCCAAGCCCCCAATTATCGGCAGGCATAGAAACAGTCGAAAGTGTTAAAACTGTTCGGATACGTCTTCGGGGCACGAGTTGTGGGGGTTTAGAAAATCAATCAAGTAAAGGAAAGTTCTTCTTACATCATATAGTGAAAATCTGGCCTCATCATACCACGAAGACGTATCCAGAAAGTTTTATCCCTTGCAACTGTTGCTATGCACGCGGGTGATTGGGGGATTGAGAGCTTTAACGATAGTGAGAGTCTCTGAACACTGTGAACCCGGCGAGACTATATTTTCAGTGCATAGTAACTTTACTGAGATGACCCTGCAGTATTTTAGCTTTTTTTGTAAATCTGATCTTCTATTTTGGCGGTCGAAAGCCAAAATGAGGCAAAATCGAGGTTGAATCCGATTTCAACGGATATGGATTCAAACTTTATGTTGTCCCATATGCCAAGCCAACCTCTTAAAAAAAGAACAGATTTTGGTAAAAGGCACAGAATAATAAGGCCAATAAATCTAGAAAAATGTACATAATTATAATGAAAGTGTAGAATCAATTCAGAAAACTTTATTTCTCCTAAAATTCAAAACAAACCAAGGAAATTATTTAGTTCCACACAACTGTAACCTTAACTATAACAGTAAACAAATTTATTGTTATACTTTTTATCTCTATAGAGAACTATATTAAATACTCTAAGTACAATTAGGTCCTACAATCAAATTAGAGTCTTTCGATCCTCACAAAATACGAGACAAACATATTTGTATTTTATTAGGTGTTTCATTTTTTTTTAAATATAAAATCAAATTAAATGCTTTTAGAAGAAAAAATTTAGCCAAAAGAGGACGATGACTCAAACACATTTTGTCGAAAGCAGGAATGAGAATGTCGCATCGCCACGAAAAACTTGGTTGTTTTCCGCACGAAACTGGAAGCAATGATTTAAATCTGCTGTCTATCAATATATTTTTTTCCATTTCTTGCAAATAATAATGTTTTGAACTAAGTTCTAGAGTATTTAATCAAACCTTTAACAATGAGCTTCTTTAAATCATTAATTACCTTAATAATCTTCACCTTAACCTTACTTATACCTTTCTCTTTTGATGAGTTTGCAACAAAAGATTTGATTTTAAATGGTGATAATAGTATTAATTTTTGGAAACTCATTTAGCAACTGACTATGAGGGTCATAGTTACTCAAATTATATTTCAGCATATTTTTAGCCTATAATAGAATTTAAAGAAAAAAACAACACTAAGAAAAAAAAAACCTATTCTTTGAATTTTTCTTGTTGAGAAATAGATGGTTGCGAGGCGGATTATGGGTGGCACTTCTGAAGAGGGTTTGAGAGCAGAGGGGTTGCCCGTTGCCAGGCGTATACGTTTATCAGCCTTGCTACCGGTGTGACCTGCTTTTCAGCTCATCTTCTTCCTTTTCTGATTCATCTCTCCCGGCGCCTTGCGGCCTCCGGGGATGAGCCTTTCAAGGTCGACCAGTAGCAGGCTTCGGCTTGTCCCGCCGACTTCAGATCTTCCAGAATCAGCAACTGCGTCCATTCCAGACACCCAAGACTCCGGGACCTGTACAGGGGAAGGCGGTTTCGGCGCTGGCTCGCAGGGAAGCAGCACGCGCTATTTCCTCCCCGACGCGTCCCGAAGCCTCGCCCCCTGTCCGGCGAGTGAGAGGCCGGAGGTCCGCCACGCCAGGGGTCCGTTGCCCCCTGTCCGGCGAGTGAGAGGCCGGAGGTCCGCCACGCCAGGGGTCCGTCGCCCCCTCCGGTGCAGGCTCTTCGTGACTTCCACCTAGAGCCCCTCTCTTATGTGATAGATCCAGAAACCCCTAGGTCGCCTAGTCGTCCGCCACCAGCGTACGAACCCGCCACTGAAGATACAACACGGGCCCAGCCAGTCGACATTGAGTGCTACGCGCACATTCGGTGGGAAGTCATTATTGCGCATCTCCGACGCAACCTCACATCCTCCTGCTTCAGACCGCGGGACAGAGTGGAAATTGAGCTGTTGCTGGCTCTCTTCCCTTTTCGACTGAGCATCCCCGTTGCGACGTACCACACAGTTCACCAGCGCGTGCGTCTTTACTATACCGTGTCGATCCACGGGTGGTCCGCAGCCACAATCGACACGAGACTCCAAGCCTCCAACGAATCAGGAATTCAATACGATGCCCGGATCCTTAACAGGTCTACAGCGGCCAGGCCGCCCCCTGCGTACGGCTCATGGTACAGAGCCCCGGCGCCCCGACGAGTTGGTCGGCGACGCCCTGCAGCTCGGACTCGAGCGAGCCCGCAGGTTCCTGCAAGACGTTAGATCCAGGGTGGACTGGCGCACTGAGCTCCGCATCTCTCGCCACCGCCGCCGCATGGGTTTTGATGTCCGCGCCCGCTCCGACACCTCAGAGGAATTTCGCTCCCTGAGTCCTGGCTCACCGCCTTACTTCCCGAGTCCTAGCCCCACTCTGGATTCTTCCGCTACTGGCTTCACCATTTCCGACGCCTCATCCACGCCGGAATGGATTACTTGCGAAGACGGCAATCTTTTCGGGACCCCGCCGCGACTTGTGTCCCCTGTGCCTATTCCTCCCATCGTGTACGATGTGTTGAGGCCCCCCCTTGTGGCAAGTCCTACTTGCAGCATTGTGGAAATATGTGATGTCCCCTCTGGACCACGGGATACTATCCCTTTACCTGTGTTTGCGAGTGATATCACCGCCCCAGTGCCTAGTGTTGTCGAGTTGCTCGACCCCACTATTTCTGTGTTCCCTCCCCTGCCTGTGCCGGAGATTACCGCCTTCTTTGAGGCCGCCGCCCAAGAGCTCGGCGCTCTTGCCCTCGTCGATCCTCCGCACGCCCCTGCCCCGTGCTACACTGTGTGCATCCCCCTCCCCGGTCTAGCGGTTCCCACTGTGCTCCAAGGCCCTACCGCTACTCCGCCCCCTGCGTCCGCGGCTTCATCCGACACCCACCCCTCTGAGATGGGTGATGTCCTTGATGACCCAAATAGCGGCCCTCCAGACATCATGAGAGGACGCAATGGTAACAACGACGACAACGGACAACAGCAGGAGGGCAACAACGACCGCAATAACCAAGGAAACAACGACGACCAGGGAAACCAGTGGGAGAGTCCCGGACTCGACCCGCTCGAGCCCGAAACGCCTCGCGTCGACTTCAACACGCCCCTGGATGTTGAGACCCCCGGGTCCTACGACTCGGTGACCCCTGTTTCCCATCTGCAGAAGGCTAACGCCCAAAACGGTGTTAAGATTTTCTTAAACAAATCTTACCGTAACTGGGCCCCGTCTGACGATCGCACCCTTCCTTGGATTACCACCCTTGTGGAGCGAGGGGTACTAGAGGAGGCTAGCATTCGTTGCGCCCATCGGATCTTCGGGGTGGCCAAACCCAATGGCTCGGCCCGCCTCATCTACGATATGTCTCCCGCCGCGGAGGCCTATTACCCTCCGAAGTTCAGCCTGCCGAGTATCAAGAAAATCATGAGCTCGGCCACTGAACACCTTTGGGCCATGAAGCTGGACCTCAAGGACGGCTTTTACCACGTCCGCCTCCACCCCAAAGCCCGCCCCTGGTTCGGAATCCGATGCGGCAACCGATCCTTCCGCTTTACCCGCCTTCCTATGGGCTTCAACGGTGCCCCCTTCCTAATGCAGAAGCTCACTTTAACTACGATGAACCAGCTCGCTTCTGGTCACGGCATAAGGGTTTACACGTACCTGGACGATGTACTCTGCATCGGCCAGAAGCGTGCCCTTCGGGCTTTCATGAGGACTATTGAGCGAAGCTCAATTAATGCAAACTGGCGAAAGTCTTTAACTACGCCCGTCAAGCAAATTTCTTACCTGGGCTTCAACATCGATTTGAAACTTAAGCGTATCCGGCTTACCACTTCCATGCGGGACAAGACCCGCTCCGCCCTTCGCATCATGTCCTCGCGACCAGTCTCCCGTAAAGCATGGTCGCGCCTTGCGGGACTGCTTAACTTCATCCTGCCTGCACTCCGTCTCCCGTTCTGTTGGGTACAGCTATGCTACCTGCAGGACACCCACCCGAACCCGGCCCCCTTCCTTCATCTAAGCCGTCTCATCCACGGTCGATGGACCCGTTTTCGGCCACCGAAAGGAGTCGCCCCGGCACTCTATGTCGACGCCTCTCCTTGGGGAATTGGGTGGTGGTCACAGGGCGCCTCTATGGCCCTTGACTGCCGCCAATGGGACTTGAGGATTTTTGAACTCGAATCCTTAGGTCTTATCCTCTCCACCCTCTTCGCTCCCCGCGCCCTCACCTATGGGGACAACATCGGCGCGATTTGGAACGCGAAACGAGGAAAACTTCCGGAGTCAATCCTCCTCTCTCTCTCTACTACGTCTCTCCTTGATTATTCTGCCGCCTTCAGGATCTCATCACGGAATCTTGCTTATATTCGTAGCAGGCACAATCCGGCTGACGTCCCGTCTCGGCACTTTGCAAGAAGTCTCTAGGCATGTGTGGGCCCGCTCCTCCTTTGGACTATATAGGGTCCCACACTCCCCGAGACGAGACGGACGTTTATCAGCCTTGCTACCGGTGTGACCTGCTCCCGCCTTCCGCCCCTGGCTCCTCCAGTGTTCTCTTCATCATCCTTCGGCTCTTCGCTTCTTCTTCTCTTTGGCTGGCATCTTTGCGTGATTAACTCTTGCGCTAATATCCAGCCTTGACCATTGTTAACAGGCCTTTTCTGAGGCCCTCTTTTGTACTCATTTCATGTTATTTGTTTGAGAAATGTTTCCAAATTTCACTTTTGTTTTTTCAAAAAATTAAAGGAAGGTCCTCCTCACCCTGCGGGGGGGGAGGACCTTCCTTTGGGTCATCAAGGACATCACCCATCTCAGAGGGGTGGGTGTCGGATGAAGCCGCGGGCGCAGGGGGCGGAGTAGCGGTAGGGCCTTGGAGCACAGTGGGAACCGCTAGACCGGGGAGGGGGATGCACACAGTGTAGCACGGGGCAGGGGCGTGCGGAGGATCGACGAGGGCGAGAGCGACGAGCTCTTGGGCGGCGGCCTCAAAGAAGGCGGTAATCTCCGGCACAGGCAGGGGAGGGAACACAGAAATAGTGGGGTCGAGCAACTCGACAACACTAGGCACTGGGGCGGTGATATCACTCGCAAACACATGTAAAGGGATAGTATCCCGTGGTCCAGAGGGGACATCACATATTTCCACAATGCTGCAAGTAGGACTTGCCACAAGGGGGGGCCTCAACACATCGTACACGATGGGAGGAATAGGTACCGATGTTTATGGTACCGATGTTTCGGTTACGAGCCTATTTTCAAGGATAAGGATATAAAATTAATAATATCTACAAACATAAGAAATTTTTAGAATAATTATCAGATATTTATAAATAAATCGAAAGTCAAATATGAAGCAGCAGAGGTGGCAGTATTCAAATTATTAAAATGCAGGGCTTTTAACTATTAGGGAATGGGAAATATGTTTTTCTTTTTTTAAATAAAAATAGAAATTAATCTGTTTTGGTTGTCTTTGTTGTATAAAAGGGAGATAATAAAAATATTCGAAAAATATGGGTTTATTTTTGTGAGAGTGATTTTGTCGTGTGTTGTTCGTGGGTGTTTATAGGTGTAGCAAAAGTGGGGCTTGTAAATCTAATGTAAAGGGATTAAAGTGTTTGAACTAGGATTTGGGTTTTGGCTGTATCTTTAAATTTTTTCAATTAAATATACATACACTCAACACCGGTATCAACGAACCACATGCCCATTAGCGACAAATTTCTCTTCTTCTTGTACTATATTGTTATATGTTCTGCAATACAAGGTTTCTCCATCTTTTTTTCTTTCTTCAAAAGGGATTTGACAGGCAGAGATCTAATATGGCCAAAGCCCTGCGGTGGTTGTTACCACCCGCAGAACTTGTATTTGCACTTTCTTCGTATGTGACACAAATAATGAGCCTTAAAATTGTGTGCGGGTAAGAAGATATGGCATAAAAATTCCTCTGATGTTCCTAGCTTAGGGAGATACTGCATTTGATAAGGTAACGCTGTTGGTGAACTTGAGTCACTGTGCCTAGTAGCTTAACAGTAGTGCATCTGACCGGCAATCAGCAGACCCAATTTCCAGTCTCGGTCATGAATTTCAAACTTTTTTCCCAGGCTTTGGTTCTGTCTTCTCAGTATGGATTGCCTTCATTGTGCCGTACTTTGCTTTCTTTGATCCTTGTGTTCTTCCACTGTTCCTTTCTTTTACCTGAAAAAATCCTTTCCTGTTTCTTGTACTATATATATAGTTATGTATATAGTGAGGTGAAACAAGTATTTACACACTTCTTAAATTTTACGTAGTAATGAAATATTCCTGGGAAACTGAATCAACATTTTTTTAACAGAATAAATATGCAACCATTAAGAATTTCAGTCATTCATTATTGTGTGGTAAAACCTTTGTTGGCAAAATCAGCTCGAAGAAAATTCTCTGCCTCCATCCATAATCCTATATTTTAAGAACGAGATTTTTTGAAGGTGTTTGAATAAGATTTTTTCTTTTAGTTCGGTTGTCACCTAAGTAGATTTGATTTTTATCAAAGTTATTTCTAATAAAGAAGAAGAAGAAGAAGAAGAAGAAAAAGAAGAAGAAGATGAAGATGAAGATGAAGATGAGATGAAGAAGAAGAAGAATAGGGGTTTCACGGTGTAAAATATAGAGTCTATAAAGGGAATTAAAAAAGGCGGTTAAGATTAGCAAATAGGCCATAGTCCACACCCGGCAGGGGTGCCTGTGTAACCAAGCTCTTCCTGTTAAGGAAGAGAACAGCGGCTTGTAACAGTATATTTTAGGAATGGGATTTTTTTGGAGGTTTTGAATTTTAAGAACGTGATTTTGGGGGAAGGTTTGAATAATAATAGATTTTTTTCGCTTAGTTTGGTTATCACCTAGGTATATTTTACTTCTTTATTCAAGTTCTTTTTAAGAGTTCCTATAAAGTTTCCAAAAACAAAATGGTGAAGTTCAGAAATAAATATAGGTATTAAATGTTTTGAATTTTTTTAAAACAAAAGGAATTACAAATGGTGAAGTTCATAAAATTTATTAAAATTGAGGCATGGATGCTAATTTTAGCTATATTCAAAAGTTTTATCGAAATTATTTCTAAAATAGAATTTCAATTTTAATCTTTATCAGGGGTATAAGCTACTGACCTCTAAAAACGAGTATAACAAAATGAAATTATTAGAGAAAATTTTGATTGCGAAAAAACGAATCGTGAGTATAGATTTTGCGCACTTAAAAAAAATTCCGATGTAATGTAATATCTGGCCTTTAATCCTAGAAAGTAAACATCGATTTAAAAAAAAACAAGCGTAAATTATTAAAAAAACAGGCAATGGCTTCGCCCCCCCTCCCTTACGGGGGTAGCTTGCGCTTCGCTACTAAGGATAAAAAAACAGCCATGGTTAAATTCCTATCAATTTTATGAACTTCGCCGATTATAATAATTTTAAAATGAACTCTAAACTAAATTTCCCCCTTTGAAAATATTACGTTGCTAAAATAGTTATAGGAGAAGATATATAAAAATAAATTTTCTGAACTCCAACATTTGTAATTCTTTGTGTTTTAAAAAATTCACAAAATTTCGATACTTATATTTATTTCTGAACTTCACCATTTTTTTTATATTATAAAAGAATTATTAGAAATAACTTTGATAAAAACATAAGTCATAACCAAACTAAGATGAAATTATTATTTAAATACTCCCAAAAATCCCCTTCTTAAATTATAGAGCTAGTGAGGATGATGATGATGATATGTACTGGAAACTTTGAAAAAAACTTTTGACACATAAATGGTATTGGTAAATTCGTATAGGAGGACTGAGAGATGGATTTTGGTATATTGAATCGTTTTATCAAAGTTATTTTTAATAATTTATTTAGGAATCGAAATATTAGAGTGCAAGGCTTGGTTTTTGTGTATTCAAGCTTCTATCAAAGTTATTTCTAAGAGTTGCTTTATAGTTTGAAAAAACAGGGATTAGTGATGGTTTTCGTATATTTGAAGCTTTTATCCAAAAAATGTAGGAGTTAACATCTTTTCTCACCTCATACTTTTTACTCCTTGAGCTTATGAATAGAGATGAAAAAGGCTTGAATAAAATATATATTGAAAATATTGTATACGAAGACGTGTTTAAATACGAGATTATTAAAAAAAATTATAGGAAAATAAAGATTACCTTTACAAAAGAGAAGATAAAAATTAAGTTATTCAACAAGATATTGAAAATTTATTCCTGAAGAAGATATAGAAAAAACAAAAGTACTACATATATTTCCAAAGAATTGGACACTATAGGAAAGGTAATTGCTCAATTTTATCCTAAAATGGAAACCGATACCCTCTATTAGGCCATAGGCCCCAGACCGAAAGTTTGCCAGCAAACCGTAAGCTCCTCCTGCAAGGAGGGATGGGGAAGCCGCTCCTCTTGTTGATTGATATTAGCTTTTCGCATTCATTTGTTGGTATTTTATTCCACTCTTCTACTCAATTTCCCCCAAAGAGGCAAGGTTCTGTGGATTTCTCTTTCAAATTGCAGTCTTCAGTATTCGCTACAAATTCTTAATAAGATTAAGTTCTGGCGATTGACTTGGCCATTGAAGGATGTTTATTTTTCTCTTCTTTTGTGGTTAGGATCGGTGTCTTGTTAATAAATCTATAGATGTCGGCCGTATATAATTTTTAACTCAGGAGCAATTTTTCCACCAGGATATTTCTATAGGTTGCACCATCCATTTTCCCATCCTCCATCAATGACGTTGGGTGCTCCTGTGCCATATGCAGTAAAGCAGCAGCAAACCATAATACTAATATTTATGTGTTTCACGGTTTTTATGGTGTGATTAGGATGATAGTCAGTTTCTTCTGCCTTCCAAAATTTGACTAGCATCATTTTGGCTGGTTTATGATTTTAGTCTGATCTGACAATATAACTTTGTTCTAAAATTCACTTCCCTTTTCAATGTTCTCTTTGGGGAAATTTAAACGGTTCGTTACATGTTTTTTTTAAAGAAGTGAAGTTTTGCGTGTAGTGAAAGAATGCAGAGGATTACGATGCAGCTCTCCAATAAATAAGGTTTTACTCACTCTATGGCCATGAGTGCCCTTTCAACTCATTAGTCTGCATCAACCATGTTACTCAATAATCCATAACCCCTGACAATTCCAGATTTTTTTTAGATGTTTTTAATAATCACTTGATTAGCTTTTAGGGTTCGGAAGTATGTAGCGTCAAAACTGATCGGTTAATTTTTAGAAGAGAACGGGCACTATTAAGTGGCAGGTAATTCCATATTCGCGATGCTTTCGAATTCTAGAACCTAGTTTTGTATGAGTCACTTCAACTCGTTCAGACTTTGTCCTATAAGAAAATTCATCTGGATAAAGTTTAATTATTTGCTGTCGAATAGTTTGAGGAACTTACCTTGGGCATTGCTCAAAGAAAACATCCCTCTTCTATTGATTATCAAAATGAAGGACGGTGCTAATAAATTTCATTTCTAGAAATTTCTCGATTTTTCATTCCTACCATTTGGATTAAATTTACGATTTCTTTTGTTTAATAACAATATTCTCTCATGTTATCTGATTTGTGAAATAATTTTGTCCCCCGCCAAAAAATTTTATTAGTAAATGTTGTTATATACAAAGAAAATCTTTCTTCTGTGTATTTCTTTTGTAAATAGGTTTACTGAGTTTCCTCTTAGTTTTATAACCAGACAAAAACACAAAATATATTAGATATATATATATATATATATATATATATATATATATATATATATATGATTTATCACTTTTCTTTTCTTTTATCTACTTTCCTCCTTTTTTCTCTTTCTATTAGTGTGTAATTATCTTTATAAGTTAATTTTTGTACCATTTCCTGCCTATTTATGCATATCCAAGTGATTAAGTATTTATGTATCTCTATTATTTATCTAAGATAGAGTGAGGGTAAATTGGCAGCGACTCCATTAGAAAACCAAAATCGTAACACACTGGTAACGCTTGTAATTCTCATCTGTAAGGTCGATTCTTCTAATCCCGGTTGTGTCTGATTATTCATATCTTAATTATTGTTAATTTTATCATTATTATTCGTAAGAGAGTGTATGGATCACCGCACTATAGCGATGACATCAATACCTAGAGTATATTTCTGTGAACTATTTTTTGGGGGATGACTTCATCATACCGTGCACATGTTCGGAATGTATGCATAGGTCAACGGCACAATTAAAATAGAAGAAATGAAGTGGTAGGAGAGTAAAGGAATAGAGAAAGGAAAAAGATAAAATAAGTAAAATAAAAGAACAATAAAGAAAGCGCAAACAAAGATATAGGGGAAAATGAGTGGACATGTGATGAATTTACGGTCAGGAAATTGACTCAATTTTCTTTTAAAATAAAAAGGAGTTGGGGTAATTTGGCCTGACTGATGCCAGTTGGATCTTCATTTGCTTGGGTACTTCTCCTTAAATTAGAGTAATCAGAAAGTAATTACAGCCTTTAAAAACATAAAAAATTCATGTGCCTGGGATGTTTAATTAACCTATTTATGAAAATATTATTATCATTATGAGAAAGGGTAATGAAGATTTTAGGGTCATAGGTTTTAAAAAGTCAGCATTTTTTATGAAAACAAACTAATGAGCAATGATTTTCAATGATATCTTTGTTTCTAAATTTTCTTCCACTTAGGAAATGTTCTAATATTCAAAATTAATGAGATTCCTTATGTGCTAAATTTAGTATGTGAAATGTGCAGAATAGACAATCATAACACACTAAACCTTTCCTTAGTTTGTCTTTGTATTGCAGAGTGACCCCTTAAAGTATCATGTAGGAGAATAAAACTTTTCTGCTTACCAAAGCTGACTAATATCGATTTAAAACTTCGATAACAAAATCGAGTTGGTAGCAATAAACCCCTGAACTAATATTCATTGCGAGGTAAACATGAAACTTTCAATTTTGGAGTCAAATCTCTGATTGAATAGTTTCTTTGAAAAAAAGTCCGAGAATATGGATTGTCTCTCAGAACAAGGCCGTATCGGAGAGGTCATAATCACTGTTAACTGTGCAAGGTTTTCACCACAGGTGGCATTTACCAGCCTTCACTGCACTGGGATACACCACAAAGATCCTTCATATTGCTTGCCTATCAGTACTATCTCCCGAAACTCATACAAAAAGCAATAACGAAAATATGTTGGTCTTTAAATTATTTATCTTTCATGAATAATAATGAATTTAAAACAAAGAAAGATACACTTTTGTATATAAGCGATGATTTCCCTAATCCAAGAGTATCTTTCTATTATAAAAGCATAATAATTAACTTGTTTGTTATCTTATAGTTCATAGCGGTAAAATACCCAATAATGAGTACTTTTCAAACACTTTAATAGATACAAGCAGTAGTTTTACTAATTATCACTTGTTTTATAAATTGTAAACCATTTTTCAAACACTTTTGCGCCTCCAAAAGCATATAACTACTAAATAGGACAATGGTGCTCGGTGTTTTTAGTATTCTGATCTAAAATATAAGTTTGTTGATAATGAAAAGTGGACAACTTTCTTCCCTTGATCGTTGCCTATTGAAGATGAATTTCTGCGCATTTATCTTCCACAGTTAATTTTCTACCCTTGTCATTTCTTTGCTTTGGACAGGTTAGGTCGTTGCTCTCTCTTTACTACCAAAAATTATCACTTCTGCAATACAATCTTAAACAAATTTCTTTCTGCCAATGCCATATCTCTATTTTCGAAGAATCCTACCATGGCACAATTTATTTGTTGACTCGGTTGCCTTTTCTCCTTTACAGAATATATTGGGTGTTTTATCTAATGGCGACGATTCCTACAATACCAAACTCATCGCTACTTCATTTTTCTTATGACCAATGCCGTTTTTATCTCTTCAATTAAAAGCCAGTGGTTTTGCTCAACACCGCTCTTAGATATCTCTTTCCATCGATGCTGTTATGTCTTCCACTTACGTGAATCTTTCTTTATAGTTTCGCCTCACACTTTCAATGTAGTTATGATAATAATATTATGTCTTCATTCCGATTTAATTGTCATATTTCATCACAATTTATTGCAAACTTGTTTGGCAATATTCCTATTTAGTAGCAATTGAAGAAATTAACGGTATCTATTGCCGTTTCGTGCCAATGGATATCGCACTCCTTACCATTTTATGTACCATATAATGGTCACTCGTCCCGACCTGTGATCGACACTTACAATCAATTTGTTATTTTAAGGTTTGGATCTTCAGTCTGTACTTAGTGATTAATTTCTCTATTTCACTTATGAATAGTTTATTTTCTGTTTTACTTAATTCATCTTAGGAGGAGCAATCAAGGTTACATCTTGGAATAATTTTAAGAATATGGAGATGGAGACGGAATCAACTTAAATCTGGCAACAAAGGTTGGCGGGGATATGCGTTCACCAGTTGGAGTTTTTCTAGGTGTCAGTCTGTATGATTTGATATATGATATCTCAAAACACTATTGATGGATTTCAATGAAATTTTGCTGTCTTGGGGCGGGGCGCTGAGACATGAAAGAGATAATTAGGCTTTAGTGAGTGTACAGATCAGGATCTGGAACCTGGATTATTGATTTAATTGTGTGACTCTGCCATCGAGAAAGGTAAAACATTCCTCAACTCTGTCGAGTTCATGAAGAGGCTCCCTCATTAGAGAGTGCGCAGTAACTCTGTATCTATGGTTGTGCCCAAGATGCCAATGTGAAGTTACCACCTCTGGACTTTTCTGACCACACATATGCCATTAAACTTCCAGATTACAAGTGGTATTGCTTTCTTATTTCTTTGCAAATAAATAGTACTAAACCCAATTTATTCCGGTACACACAAATGGCTTCCAGTCCCAAAATAGCATTGCCTTCCATGCTACTCGTACTTCGCCCGTATTTGATGGGCAGTGGACAACGCAAATCTTTAAACAAAACATAAGAGTAATGCACGTGTTAGGTAAGATAAGAATCATCACGTCCTTATAAACATCACAACAGGATTATAATATATGTTTATATATTATGGATTTTCTTGTCCCAGATTGGGGAATTATCCACTTCAAGGAGCAAAATGAGCCCCTGGGTTAGTGAAGTTGGGGCCTAATAACTGACTTGAAACGAAATATTTGTTAATACCAATACAAACAACTAAGTTTATTTTTTGTATAATAGAGTACAATAGAGTATGGCCATTGACGTTATTAATTTCTTTGGTCTTATGAGGAATACGAAGGAAAAATAGCAACGGATACATTATATCGCATCAGAACAGTGAAAAAAAAGAAAATCTGAATTACAGAAAAGCAAAATATGAAACTACCTTTCATTGACAGCTCCTTTTCTAATAGAAACCACAGGTTTACCAAAAGCAATTAATTTCATTTCGTTTACAGCAAGAGAGACCAAGTTGATACCTTATTGTCATGGTTGAACGAGTTTTAAAAAATTTTAAATTTCCCTAACTAATATAAAAAAGTGTTTGGGAATTTGGGGGAAAAAAAGGAAAAAAACGTTCTTCATCAATATAAGGCTAAAGTCCCATCACTAATATACCAAGAAATCAGACGATTATATAGGGTGGATGAAATGATCTGCTCCTTTGAAAAACGCCGTAAATACTTATTTTGGGGGGCCGTCGTCATCAAAATTATATTTTTCGTTTATAACTATCAAAATTACTCCCAACCTAAAATACGACTAAATCGGAGACACATTTTTGGTATTCACTAAGTAAATTGCAGATGGTCCCCTTAATTGTGCCCTCTCGTTTTTTTTGGATCTTACCTAAATGTGCTCAGTAACCTTACCTATCTAATTGTTACAAAATAACCTGGTTTTGACAGTGTCTATTAAAGTTAAATATCAAATATAATTTTTCAAATAGATTTTCCGTTTTCCGAGGAAAATTATATCACCTCTTTGCCTCTGCATTTTGAAAGAATCTTTTTGAAGGAAGCTTAACGCCATCTTACACCCTTTGTTGGTCCAACCAGGCGCGAAAAAGACTAGGTGATTGAGAAGAGGTGCAAAAGAAGACCAAAGAGAGACCACCAAATTCTCATGGGGCACTGCGGGCGAGGGAAAGTCGAGCTCCCCAAGGTCTCAGTTGTAGCGGGGGCCATTAGCCCTGTCGCACCATCCACCACATTGGGTGGGCTGCAATTGGTGTAATTCTCGTTTCTTCTTTTTTTCATCAGTTAGCTTATGTTAGGTTAGATTAATTCTAGTTTATTCTAACTCCATCGTAGTCTGTGATCTCAACCAACGTGGGGGAGAGCGCCTAAAGTGGTGTGAGATGGGGCATGAGGGTCCTTGAGGGAAAGTGTTCTTTGGAAAGTGGAAGAAAGAGATGCATTGATTTTAAATCAAATGGGAAGTGATTCCAAACGAAAAGGGGAAAAAACAAACCAAACAAGGGATGCCAATATGACGAAACCAACAATAACAACAAAGAAACGCTATTTGGTTCTTTTCAATATTTTCGTGTTATAAGTTCGAATCAAACTCCCTCTGATATTTATTATTTGAATCATTAATGTGCTGGTAATGTGAATGGTACCTGAACAAAATTGCGGAAGATGCAACGTTCCCATAATGGTTCAATTAATTTAGACAATTACACCTATTGGGCTCTTCAAAATCCGCATGTGACTATGCAACATCATTTTAAACTTACCAGGGTTTACAGTGTGGTGTGGAAAATCAGCATTGGGCATAGTAGAACCATTCTTTCTTAACCAAACTGTCACTGGTGCCATTTACCTAAACTTACTGCAGGAATTCGTCGGTCCACGTATTGAAGAGATTTTTGGTGATGAAGAGATCTACTTCCAGCAAGATGATCTTCTCTTCACTACCATCGTGATGTAAGGACCTATCTTGATGCAATACATCCAAAGAAAGACATGAATTTACTATATACAAAGAAAATATTATTAGCAAAAGTAAATAAATGACAATAAATAAGATGAGACCCGGGTTACCTGGCGGGGTGTGGATAAAAATGACTCGACGGGGACAAGAGTTCGAGAGAGGATGCTTCTAAGGAAATGGGGGAGATTTTAAATGACGGGGAGCCTCACGTAAAGCCTAATTGACTGGAAGCTTTGGGTAGGAGGAAGCGGGGCGCTGCAAAGTTCCACTTGCGAAATTCCTTTTTTAACCTCGCTGAGAAATGAACCAGGGAGTACTCCAAACAAGGATCAGCTATGTGTGGCAAGATGTTTTTGCTCTAGTTGAAAGACAATATAATAGTGGCATTAAAGAAACACTCTTCGGTGCTACTCAGTCTCATAAGTGGTGGTCTACTCTGAAGTCTGCTTGATTTAATAGTAATTTATAGCAACTTACTTCTTTTTAAATCAGATGTGTTTCATACTCATTGACCAAAAGATAAGGCAACATTATTTACTCATGTCTTTGAGGAAAAGCAAAGTGGTGTAGGGTTAAATCTCCTCCAGATATGTCAGCTTGAAGCTAAATTAAGGACAATAGCTTTTAGATTACATGATTTAAAACAACTAATGCTAAACCTAGATCTTTATGCCGATTCTGGTCCTAAAGGTATATTTCCTCTATTCTTTATTAAGATTACTCATTTTGTAGGCCCCTAGATTGCTGTTATCTTTCGCAACTTATCTAGGGAAGGTAAGTTCAGCTTGTGTTGGAGGACTGCTAATGTTACTTCTACTTCTAAGTCTCTCTCTGCTGCTGGTTTCTGTACCTATTCTGTCTAAGCTCTTTGAGCGTTTGTTAGCTAAACTTTTAAATGCATTTACTGGGAGTAGTTATCTCTTCCCAAGTCTGTAGTTTGGCTTTCTTAAGGGTCTTTGTGCTTGTGTTGCTGTCCTAACCATTTCGAACAGGGTTCAAATGGCTTTAGATTCTGCTTTTGAAGCTCCTATGGTTGGACTTGATTTTAGTGCAGACTTTAATCGAGTTAATGACAAAACACTGATTTAAAAACTTAGGCAGCTGGGTATTGGTGGCCCTTTTCTAAATATCCTAACTGAGTTCTTGACTTACTTAGACAACGTGTAGTTGTGGAGGGCAACTTGGTGAGTGGAGAAGGGTAATTTCTGCTGCTTCCCAAGATATTGTTCCGGGCCCACTGTTATTCCTTCTATATAGACATGATATGTAGGTTGGACTGGAAAAACAACTAGTTTCTTATGCAGATGATGCTACTTTGATAGCAGTCATACTTTCTTCTGTTTAAAGGCATTTGATATCTGAATCACTGAATAGAGACCTACCAAAGATAAATGATTGGTGCAATTCATGGAGTATGAAGCTGAATGCAAACAAAATTTCAAGTATGATTGTTAGTAGATCTATAACTCTGTACCCCAATCATCCTGATCTTATCATAAACAATGTTGTATCTTTTAAACTTTAGGTGTACTGTTTGACAGAAAATTTACCCTTAAACAACATTTGCGATATATTACCTCTTCTGTTGCCCAAAAGATTGTTCTTTTAGGAAATCTTATGGAAATTTTGAAGACATTTCTGTTATGACTAAGTGTTTCTACTCGTTCATACTTCCTTCTCTGAGGGTATTGTTTTCCTCTCTGTTCTTCTGCTGCACTATCTCATCTTAAGCTATAGGACAGCAATCTGAGAGCTTTCAAGTTTCTAATTCATGATCTTGAAGTTGCCTTGTGGCACCGCCGCTCTGTCAGTTCACTGTGTATGCTGTATGATATATATCCCAATCCTAGCCATCTATTGTACAGTAAACTACCTGATCCTTTTCGTCCAGCTCGGTTAACTAGAAATGTTGCTAATGTAAATAGACAAGCTTGCACAGTTGGGAGATGTAACACATCTCTGTACTCTAGATTCTTCATTCCAGCAACTACCAGGAATAAAATGAGCTCCCTAGTCATGTCGTTGAATCTCATGAACTTCAAAAGTTTAAAACTGGTGCTCATTACTTTCTTCTGAGGCGTTAATTTGTGTATGTCTTTCTCCTGTCTCCATCTCTTTTCCTCTATTTTTTTTATGGGACTGTCTTCTCTGCTGATACCTTAGGGTTTATAGCATTCTAATCTATCAGCCGGGATTTGTAGTCTGTTAGGTAATAATAATAATAATAACTGGTTCACACATCAGTCTACTTAGCCGAAGATCTGCTCCGAACTTGTGGTGTTACAATTTTTGGTAGTTTCTGATGAATAAACTATACATGGCACCTAAAATGAAAAAGGAAGTAGGACAGCTGGTTAGTATTTCAACAAAAATATGTCTTAAATCATATATGAACTTCAAGAAAACACCGAAGAAAATCGTTCTTACCCTTTTCTCCCCGCACAACATGCCCAAAATTGGTGCCAATGGGATACCAAAAGTCATTAGAACTATTACAACATCACGAAATGTGTTCAACCTCTGTTTTGTAGCTGAAAATCAAGAACGCGGCCTCTTTCTTTCATCTTTGTCATTGAATGTTTATTCAAGAAATCATTTGCGAACGGGAGAAAACGCAGGGAAGCATCTCCTGTTTATACAATATATAGCTTTTGCGGCCTTGGGTAAAACAAAGGCTCACACTACCATCATTTTACCAAAATCTGAGGAAGACTATAGCTTATTAATTTAGCTGGAAAAAATGTATCAATTTCACCGCTTGTTCGGCTGTTGGAAATCAAAAAGCGCTGTGTCAAATGTACATATTAGACAGAAGAACCGAAAGACAAAGATTATCTTGTAATTCATAACAAGAGCCAGTTGTAGATTACTTTATTGAAAATAACTGCAAGGAAAAAATAAAAGAATTTATTTGCGCCCCAAAATGACTATAATTTATGAATCGTGTAAACACATTAAAAAAAATAGTTTTAGAAGTAAAGGAAGAAATACTTATATGCAAATTTTTGTTATATTTTTACTCGAAGTATATCTAGTTTCGTATATTATAGTATTATCTAAATGATTAATGTAATACATTTTATTTAGGGATTGTTTTATCGAAATGCATATAAAAAATTATGCTTATAGATCTAGTATTTTCTATTAGAATGACGCACATTATATTTCTAAGATGTAATTAACAAACCAAATTATCGAAAGTCTTAGCTAATCACTCTAATGCGCACTTCTCTGCCCAGTCTGAAATAAGTAGGGCAAGCGAACTCAGTGACTGCTGAATCTCAGAAGTATGCTCTAGAAGTTTTCAAATAAAACGTCATCCACTGATTGGTATCAGCGAAGATAGGCTATTTCTATAACGCTTCTATATCTATGTATGATTGAGCTAAAGATTAATATCGCATTGATCAGCGCGTTCCTTGCAAGTTAGATCCTTAGACTTTCCCCAAATTCACTAATATGGCAGAGACTTTGTAAATGAATCTGCGGAAACGCCCAATTTTCTATCGTCGAGCTGAAAATTCCTTGTGAAAAATTATCGTTTCTATTAAGGCTGGTATTTTTAAAAATGAAAAGGGTACAGAACAGATAAATTTCAAAATTCAATTCAATTCAATAAAGCAGAATTTCCTCTTTAAAATAATTTTTGTTTCATTCATCTCGCTGTTAACGGGGAGAAATAGATACCTGTTCAAATCAAGACAATTTTAGGGGTTAGCTCGTAGAAAAATTAATGGTATAGCATAGCTGGTATAATGATTTTTACTAGTAGGCGATGAACTGTGATAGGAAAAGAAGGCGAACATTGAGTCATAAAATATGAAAATCTTTTACAGAATTACGAACCAGCATAGACTCTAAGTTGCGATTATACTTGATTAAAAAAAGAAAGCACAGGGTAGAAATCAAAGGAGAAGGACACGTTTATAACTCATATTTTGAATAATCTTTATCAATTCTGCTCTTAAAAATATGTACCGTAGTCTTTTCATCTAAATTTCTAATCAAACCATTCAAATTCTATTATTTTACAAGAAAAGAAGTTTTTTGTTTATACATTTTTAAATCACTTGTTTCCTAGATTTAAAGTGTGATTTCTAGTAGCTGATTGGCTATCTAGCTCAAATATAGATTCGCAATCTATATTATTAAACTCATTTATTATTTTAATATTTCAATAAGTCGGTGAGTAGATAATGATTTTATTCTGTAGATAAATTAAGGACAATTAGTCTTGCTTCTTAAAATCTATGACTGACAAAAGTATAAAGCATTTCTCATAGATTTATACTGTATATTTAAAATTGTTAATCTAAATTTTCGAATTTATCATATTATTCATTAATCTCTATGGAAATAATGTATATTTTTCTAATATCTTATGCTTGAATAATTTGATATGTTTGAATTACTTAGTATTTAATTAATACTCTGTAAATAATAAAAGGATAAGTTTCCTAAAATCAGAATTTAACCAATAATTCTGATGTTCTCGCTTTAATTTATAACTATTTTGTATTTAATATCTTTGTAAATAAGTAATTTGACTAAAGCTAAAGAACTTACAAAAGGACACCTTTAACATAGACAAGAGTTATCGCAAGTAGAAATTGCTAAAATAGCAAAAGGTTTAAGATATGCTGTCCCAACCACTATAAATGATCAAATTAGGAAAAACGTACAAAAGGACACCTTTAACATAGACAAGAGTTATCGCAAGTAGAAATTGCTAAAATAGCAAAAGGTTTAAGATATGCTGTCCCAACCACTATAAATGATCAAATTAGGAAGGAGAATCTTTCGTTTAAGATGAATAAGTGAGAGCAAACGACTTACAGCCCTTAGAGAAGACATATATTATTCACGCATTCAGTACAGTATCGCAGAAAAATATCTTGTGACCTTGCTGGAGTGTTCAATAAAGCTTCCAAAATATTATCAATAACTGTTAGTTAGAATGAGGAAAAGATAAACTGCTAAAAAGATGCAATGCGAAAAAAAAGCCATGGATATCTGAAGTCTTAAGTGGGCCAAATATCGCATAAGTTGTACATACCAATTAGGTATGAAAGAAATAATCACGTATGTAAGAAAGATTATGGTATCGTTTTTGAATGGAATTTTTATAATTCAATTTAAATGTATCTTGTACTTTGTGTGTTTTTTAATTAACTTTTTTGTAACAATTTTGCAGATGCATTTTTCAGGGGTTTCATATCTTCAACCTAGCTAAGGAAGATGTTTTCTATGCAAGAAGCGAATCAATCCCTAACTTATACCACAATTTTCATAATCTTTAGAGGTATAATCCACAAAGGGCACCCCAAAACAGCAAGAAATGAAGTTATATATTTAGTAGCATAATTCCTCAAGCCATACCGCAGCAAGAACTGGTTTAGAGAAATGTCGTTTGCCCCTAGAGTCTTCATCATAGATCACAGGCCCAAATCCATTAGTTTACTTGTGGGTATTGCTTAGAAAGGCAATAAGAAATACCATAATTAAAAATAAAACAGAACTCTATGAAAAATTACAAGCTGAGTCAGATATTTGTTAAAATTTAGTGTAATCCATCCGAGGAAGAATTCTTCTTGTAATTAATAAAAAAGGGAGCGAAATTAGTATTATAAAAATAATAATAATATATACGAGTATATACAGTGGGGTGAAATAAGTATTCGTACACCCTCAAAATTCAATTTTAATAGACTTCCAAACCATCAAACTTCATGAAATTTAGACAATAGATGTATATTAATGTAAAGTTAAAAGTTCTGTGCACAAAAAGGCATGAAACATAATTTATAACCAATAAAATTGAAATTAATGAAATCAGGGGTAAAAAAACACATTTTCTCTCTATTTAAAAATCTTAGAGTAGTGTACATCAATAAAATAAATCTCAACCTTAATAACTTCACCTATTCAAGTAAACTATTGTCTATATACCCACCCAACACTTCAATACATTAACTAGCCAACTAATCAACCGAATTAATCTCGTTTCTTATAATTTAATATAATAATTATTTTATTATTCATTCTATTTACCTTTATTTTTTCATATTCAAGTCAGTTTTTGTTAAAACTTCACTACTTCCTATTATTCTTTCAAAATTACACTGGATAGTATTGTTTTTTCTTTCCTCTCAAAATTTGTCAATTTTATTGATTTACTCTACCTTCCCTCGCTTTTTTAGTCATTATATAATGCATGTTTCTAACTCTTCAACTGTTATTGTTAATATTTCTTCCCCTTCTCATTAGTCTATACAGTCGCTGATGATGGTCCTAGCCAAATTTCCAAACGTCTGACCAATAAATGATTAGTGTAATCTCTTGGGTCTTCATATTCCTGCTACGTATCAGATTCTCAACGAACAAATCAATTACAAGTATTATATATATATGCTGAATTCATTTAGCATAATTTTCTAAGTACCGTGAATGATTTTATAAGGTGCGTTATACATTTGACCAAATGTGTATGCCTAAGTTTAGGAGTAACTTTTTCGTTCGACGCGGGTAATGAATTCCGATTCATCTACCTTTTTCCAATTTTTGTTATGTTTCTTTGTATTCGTTGGTATTTCTCCAAATATGGCTATGTGAAATCATATTTTCTCATTTCATTTTATTTGCTTTTGCAACATGGTTTTGATTCAACTTTAAACCTTAGGTCACTTTTCATAATTAAGGTTCCCAAACAAGTTTTGATTTCATATAAAATAGAGCAAAGAAATTGATCAATGTGATATCAGCCGAAAATCATGTAGCAAATATCTAATTTAAAAAAAAACATTATTTAATAGGATGGTCAAGCAAAGAAAATAATGATTTAAGAAAAGGTAAGTATCCCAAATGTGGAATATAGGATACCTTTTATAGGTTTGTCAAGGGTAGTTTAATTACGAGCTGAATTTTCAATGTCTTTCAGCTCCTAAAAGGCCGATAGATCTGGATAATATCGCCAATGGCCACACTCGATTTGGAATTCTCGATATATTTCTAAGGGGTCATAAGAGTGAGGGTTGCTCAGATCCTTTCCCCCATCGCCTCTCCATTTAACGAGAAAACGTTCGTGGACATAATGGTTCACTCTATAGAGAAGTGAAGTGTAGCTTGAAAACAAATGCTACAGTTTTTTATAGATTCGAATTATTTACGTTCTAACTTGAGCCAGCAATGGGTGACAATGCATCAGATGACGGAAATAAAAGGGGTATGGTGTAGACTATTATTCACCCATCCATAGCATATAGGAGATTAAAATACTCTCAAATGTCTATTTCAAGTTTGATATTTCTCGGGGCTAAATAATAACTTAACCTAAATACATATGAAAATCTGGGTTATTGTAAGTTCGTTCTCCCAGGGTGCAGTTGTTTTTACAGTTCTAAAGAACCAACTTTTTTCAAAGCACAGGGGATCTGTCAGACGTCTATTCTATTTTCTCTCCTAAATTGTATTTATTCCGCTTGGAAAAGAAAATTGCATTTCTCGTTAACTTGATGTAGGGACGAGGAAAATTTGAGAACTGTAGAGCAACAAAATTCCCAGGCAGAAAAAATTAACGAGCAATTAACAATGAAATAATTTTTAAGCAAAGTTGTTGTTTGGTACCCTGGCTTTGTTCGCAAATCCCTCATCAATCTGTATGCACAAACTTAATAAACTTTGCTATACAGAAACAAAACATTATGATAGACTAAAACTATAAAGAGTCAATTAATTCATTTTATGTTTGTAACTTGTTTTGGTTAAGAGGACTATTCTTTCTACACAAGTTTAGACCCTTAATTTCTCCACTTAGCGACAAACCGAATTCAAGTTCAGAAGTTAACAAACTCTATTTTACTTTACTTTTCTTAATTTTTACGCATCCATTAAATATAGAATGTTTAGAACGGCTTTCTTCATTGTATTGTCCACCAGTATTCTGTTGTTGCCAGGAAGAGACGAGGATTAGTAACTGTTCCTTTCACCCTTGTCTCGCGCAAGCTTAGAATATGGAGGAAGAGTGAGACAAATTTGCGTTAAGAAAAGAAAAGTAGCATAATTAACGAGAGCAGTCCAAAAATGAAACTAGACAAATGAACAAACAAATTGTGATAAATAAAAAGTATGGAAAAAGTATACAATTTCTTATTGGGAAAAATTCAATTGTTCATGTGACGAACCTGAATATTCAAGTATGGGGTGGTCCTTATTTAGCCATTAAGATCTAAGCTCATACACACCCGGCAATGCAATGGATCTACATTAGAATTTTATTGGTGCAAGGAGGAATTTAATCGAACCCACTTATGGAGTCATTTAAAATACTTACAATGGTAAAAGACGTCCTTAAACCAACTGTGGTAAAATCTCCTATGACCAAAGTACTAGAAGATAAGGTGAATATTTAAAATGATTTTCCATGGATTTAAATATTTTGGTATGAATTCCACATGTGATGAGAGAAATGAAGGGAAACAACATTAGCTGGGTGTCAAACAATAAGACAAAATGATATTCTACCAATGGATTTGAGGTGAAACATTTTGAGTACCCGTTCTTAGTATAAAAATTCCATGAATACTTTCACTACTCCTCATTTGCTGTAATAATTGTAGGTTTAGACATTTTCACCTCATGACACTGATATACCAACACCCAATGATTGGAAAGGACTGGTACGATACTTTAATTTTCCCATTATTGTACGTAAAGAAAACTTCCGATAAATGAAATAAAAGCGATAATAGCCGATGTTGTATGATTGTAGAAATAAAACCAGTCTTTTATGATTTAAAAAAAATTATTTTAAAACAAAAAATTGCTGGCTGCTCGTTCATGTAGAATTGATTTTCCTCTAAAAACTACGAAACAACAGTAAATACCATTTCTTTCGATCCACTCTTGGGAAGACCCAACTCATTATTATCTCTGTCTGTTCATCTGGCCACTGTTGTACGTGCAATCATCTTCATACTTTGGTATGGAATAGGATGCTGCAAGAATTTAGGTCACATTATTTTCATTATTCGCACGTAATTTCGAAACTTATTGATATTGATTCTAAATCTTTCCAATTTTCCGTTTACCGCAAACCCACTCATTCAAATGCTTATTTTCCTTTTTTTATCTGACCAAAGAGATCATATAAAGAAATCAGTTGTAAATTGGAATGAGTGCTATAGAGCAAATACAAAGGGTCCTGCTAATTTTTTGGGTGGAATAGTATATATATGAATTGACATAAATGGTTGCTTCACCGAGAAAAACACGAGCGACGTGTGTACAAAATATAAGAAACGTAACCGAAAATCCGTGGATCCCAGTATCAATTTCCTAATATAAAAACAACAAGGAAGATATTAAGCCAGAAAAAAATTATGTATTACCAGGGATAAAATTGCTAACGGAAATTCCAGTGGATTATGGTTGGAAAGGCAAACAGGAGGTATTAGAGGTTAAACACGAGAGCAAGGTTAGGATCTATGCGGCGGCACATTCGATTCAAATGGAGAAACTGGTATGTTTGAAATGCAAAGAGAGAAAGGAAAGGAGGGCTCGGGCAAGTTGAGAATGGTGAATAATTAGCTCAAGAGAATTTTAGAAGAACTTAAAAACTTTATGGACAACAAAAAATGTGAAGATGATGACAACGGAGCAGATTTCATGCACACTTTAACCCCTTTTTTGATGCCCCAAAGTACCGGTGTGAGGGCGAAGAAATGGTGGGACTGGTTCTGTAGTAGACAAAGCGCTTACTACTTGTGGAAACATTGCAAGGCAGTCTAATAGTTAGGTGGAAAATGAAAATTTTGAAGAAAAATGTAATAAGTAACACTTTACATAAAAAATAACAATTATAATTGAAGATAATATTTTAGAGCAAGTCCACAAATCAGTGCACTTTGTGCTAAGGGAAAATTTCACTCTACCCAGAGAAACCTAAGCAACAACGGTCAATTAACGGATCTCTGACGGATGCCAGCAGTGACCAATGTCCATCTCAAATAACCCCCTTTCTTACTATTCTCTTTCAGCAGTCGGCAAGCTAGTTTTCAATTCACTTAACTACACCCCCCCTCCTAATCGATCCATCCGTTTTAAGTTTCTACAAAACCCCTTGCTATAAAAATATATAATTCTTTTTAAAACTATATAAACTATATTGATAAAAAGCAAAATGCTACAATATTTATTTACTACTGATAGACTAAAAAAGTTTCTCTACAAAAGAAGTTAGTGAAATCGGTCATTAATTATCGAGGTTTGAAAATCGGGTCATATTCTTCACTTAAACTTCCTCATTAATTTATCGATTAAAAATCGAGTAGGATATTTTCTTTGTTTTGGTTATAATTCCTTAAAGTGAATTTAGTCTTATTTAGTTTATGGTCACACTAATATTCGATATATCCCTGCTATTAACAAAGTTATATAAATACGAATTAAAAAAACTGGTCGTGTCTTCCTCGATGCAGAACTTTGCGAATTTAACATTTGATGTTCTAACTTCGAGTATATGGGCCGAGTGGCCACTAAGTCAAAACTCAGAACTCTCCGGTGAACCAATGCATTACCCGTTTTGATTTTAATTATTTGTTTAACTATACAATTCCCTAAGCTCTAATTAAGACAACATTAATAATTTCTTATTTTATTTTCTTTAATCAGCCGAAGATAAGATTTATAATGGTGCCTGCTTGCAACAGTGTCACTATTGTTTTACTCTTATAACATCGCTTACATTAGCTTATACGTTCTTTAATTTCATTTTTTAACCATAGCACTTTTCGTTGTTTAATATAATTTTTTTATAACGCATGAGCTCATTGTTAATTTTAAAAAGAGAATGGCGAAATAGACCTTCATTTCAAGAGGTTAAAAGGGTGTAAAATCTCATTCCAAACATCACGTTTCAATTAATCCAAAAAATAGATTAAAGGCGGAACTTTTAAAGCAAAGAATAGATTTGCAGTTATTATTTGCATTATTTTTAAAAATCTATATTTATGCGATGATCGCTGCTTTCCAACTTTCGCCAACATGTAGATTCTATACAAAATTGTCTATAGCCTTAGATTTTAATTCCCAAATATAGACGTGTATCTATTGATATATATTTGACAAAAAAATAGCTCATTTTAAAATACACTTGACGCTTTTCTTCTCTCTCGGTTACTTTTATTTCGAATTTACATTCGACAAGTTTTCAGATTAAAATCTTAACATGGAACATATATTCTTGCTTAATCAATCTCAAACCGGTTTAAAAGCATAATGGTACTAAAGTAATTTGGTACCAATAGTTGCAATCTCAAGGGCTAAAATAATAGATCCTATATATTCATTTAAATTTTTCACTAACTCCATTTATGTATAATAAACCCTCTTTACCATTTCTTTTAATCCATATTTTTAAATTACCTTATAATCCTATTAATTGAGCTCTTCATATATGTGGCTGTCAGAGAAGAACGTTTAATAAAATAGCCGAAGTAATTTTCCGTAGATTTACGTCAACTATTTCAATTTCTAAAAAGAAATTTTAGACAAAAAAAGGTTATCGGTTGAAACTCCTTGAAATGCTAAAACGGATCGTGGCAAAGGCACCGTTCATGAGAAATTAAATTGATCCCTTTCGATTCTTACACTGTATAAAGACTTTTTTCCTGTTAAATCATGATTTATTTTGCGGTTTCTTTAGAAAAAAAATCATTTTTAACCTTCTTGAATCGCCTATAAAGATTAATTCATTTTACTCTCGTAATGAAAATTTGATTAAAATTAGATGATATTAATGCAAATAGCCACCATAAATTATTCTTCAATAAGGAGCTTCCTCTGATACTACTAAAGAAATTTTAGAGTTTCTAAAAGGACATTGCAATGCAAGCATTGTTAAAGGGGATTAGCTACCATTTAGTCGAAACTATACCCTTGTTTTTATTTGCTTGCCCATCCATACAGAAGAAATTTATCACAGTAGGAGAAAACTGCTAATGTAAGGCAAATATTGGAAAAAATCCACTCTTCTTGGGAGCATTTTCTTCAAGATTCCATTCTAGTAGCAATTTCGAAAGTGAGTAACTAGGTTAATGGCCATCATTAATCATGATAGAAGGCATTTAAAACCTTAATATATTATTTTCTATATTTTCTTTGTTTTGCCTTACTAGTACTAGGCCGGTGCTATAAGTTGAACTCTGACTTAAGCAATTTATATAACTTATCATCGTTACTTAACTGTCGGTACACATTTGGGTTTCTTAAGACTGGCATAGAGTCCAGCTTAGCCTATAATTGGCATTCTCGAATCTCGTGTTCATAACGAAGTTCTTATCAATTTTCTTTAGTGTTGTGGGACTCAACCCTGCCCGTAACATTAAAACAATCATTGGCAAAATAGATACATTTTACATTACTTTGCAGAGCCAATTTTAATATCAATATGACAAGGTATGAAGTAAAGTTATTTAAAGATTTATAGAGGATAAATTATTCTTTTATCTACATTTTTTTGACTTCATGGTATGTATACAAGGACTCTCAAATCGGTCTGGTTTAGGAGTGACACCTAGTATATATGTGCCTAAGTGTACATATGTTGTATTAAAAATAGTTATCCTCAAAACCATCATTGGTGCATATTAGTTTTAAACCGCTTTACTTGTCCTAAATCAAAATAATCCAAGAGAAATGAGAATTCTCAATTTTAGGGTCTCATCTATCAGCGACCAGCGATGGCATAGCCACCAGTAGTCACCATAAAACAAAAACAGAAAAGGGGTCGGGCGTATTAGTGAATGTGTCGAATATATTAAAAATATGTAATTCTTAATTTTAAAAAAAAATCAAAACTTTTTTCAAATCATAAACCTGGTCAAACCCATGGCTAATTTTTATTTCGGCCATTGCCTGACTTCTGTCCCCAATGGTCACTGGAGAAGTACAACTATGTATATATTTTCTAATCATTTTCACCTTCTCTAGTTTCATCACTTCCTGTACAAATCACAAACATTCTGAGGGAGATTCTTGAGTCGGGTTTCTTTTTATTATTTACAAAATTCAGCTGTTGGTGCGAGTTCAAATTCTTTGATTATTATTATATGAGAAACACTCATCAACTTTTATTCAAATAACTACGTTTTTATCTCTGTGATTCACGATGGGATAAAATTAAAAGAATCTTGTAAAGATGAGGCATACAAAGTTTTTTTCGGCCCCAATATAACTTAAGCTAAATAAACCTAACAACCTAACCAAGCCAACTTAATCTAGAATAGGCTAGGTTCGTTTAGGTTAGGTTATATTCCGGTCAAATCTTGTGATATCTCATCTTTACAAGATCCAATTAAAGTATATTATCAAATAAAACAATAAAATATCGAATAAATTCTAGCAAGCGAAAAAAAAGATCATGAGGAATCGGTGGATGATACGGATTTGTAATCATTTATTTATTCTTGTGAACACAAAGTTGCGGAAGTTGAGTTAGATGCAACAATAGATGTGTTAGCATATGAAGAAGAGGGGTACAAGGAAGAGAGAATTAAACAAAAACAAGTTCTCACAATGTCAGTTTATAGTTCTAGACAACAGATATTAGCTTCTATAAGAAATACCAGCTTACAATTAGTTTTACAACTAATACACATTTTGATATAACTTTTAGAAGTTTATAGGGGATGAAATCCATCAATTATAGACCGAATAAATAAACTTACGTGAATGAAAAGAGATAATCAGAATCAACCAATAAAGCTATATTCCAGCCATGGGATTTGGGCATCACTAATAAAGTAAGAAATAAACATATGAGTTACTTTTAAGTTATCATTTGAACGCAAGTGTACATTAGCTTCCTACTGGATTCAAATCTCCCAATACACACTCATAAGTCACCCATTTAAAGTTTTACTCAACAGTTAAAATTTTGCAAATAACGAAGTTCTTGAACCACCCAACTGACGGACAAATTCATATACTTATACATATATGAATAATGAATATAAACAAACCATTATTCAAGGAATATATATCGTTATTTAGGTAGTTTTTGTCTCCTGTATAGGCAAACTGAGCTGGGCTAAATATTTACTAAATAATATGTAGTCCTCAAAATTCAATGAAAATCTTAAAAATTTAAATAAGAGGGTGCTATACTCTTACTTAAAACTTATTATTTATTCTAAAAAGTCTAAACTGTCTCCAAACTGTAGGACTCTGAAGTATGTGCTAACTTAATAAGGTAATGAATGGATCAGTCAATAAAGAAGAAACTCTAAATGTAGCAGTGTCTGTACTAGCCATTGATTCTCGGAAATTTTTGAAGACGAAGGACTGATGTTATAGGTAAACATCAAACATAAAAAACACAGCCAGTTAAGTAATCCAGAAATTTAAAAAGAAACAATAAATAGCAAAGGAAGAGTCAAATCTAATTCCTGTTTCGGAGTGGAAGGATACACACGAGGAAAAATCATTCTCAAAAGGGTATACAAGAACACTTGTCATAAATAAATGCCATGAAGAGATGCTATGGAAGCGATTATAAAAGACAAAACCTAATAAATAGTTTTAAAGACAACAATCAAACCCAAAATATAATAAGGTAAGAAACCTTTCCCGATAAAGTAGATATGAAAACGGAGTAAAGATAAAGAAGCTGCAAGAAAGTAAACTTAACTAAAACTATTTCTTTGCACTACATGGTATGGAGCCTTGTTCCATCTGAAAAAAATAGAAATATTTCATTACGATGTTTTTAACTTTTTATTGTTAAAATAAAATTTAGTTAATTTTCAATACAATTAAGAGTTAGTTTGTTGAAGAAATACTTAAATAAATAAATATATATATATAATTAGGCAGAGGACATGATGAATAGAAGTGCGGTGAGTAGATAGTCAAAGGCAAAAGTTGATAACCAACACTGCATCAGGTCCTAGTGGCCAGCCCGGCATCATTCCTGCTTTAATGCAGCTAAAAGGATGCATTGCAATAGATTCCATAATATATCGCCTTGTTTTCTGTCACAGAAAATAAAAATGATATAATTGATTTCCTACGTTATCTTTGCTAAATACATTTTAAAGATAGGAAAATATCGAGAATTCTCGGGACAAATTGGTGCGGTTATTAAATAGCAGACGTTGGTAGCCGACCCTGCATCATCTCCTGTTGCTGAACATCTTGCCAGGTAGGTGACCTTCAAGGAATTGCTCCGATGCACCTAAAAAGATGCATTTCAATAGATTCCCATATGTATCGCGTACTTTACCGTATCCTAAAGTTTGAAATGTTATGATTGATATACAAAGTTATTTTTCCATCTTTTGGGGACGGTAAACTATGTGATATATAAAGGAATCTATTTAAATGCATGTTTTTAGGTGTATTAGAGCGATTCCTTAGAAACACGGAATTAATAAGATATAAAACCAGGTGAAACTGTTCATTTGCAATGTACTGACGACAAATCACAATCACGATTGCTTCGATGGTAAGAACTATTTTCATTAGACGAATTTTTTCTGGCCTTCTAGATTCATTCTACACTATGGACCCAGTTTGTCTTCAGTGTACACATTATACCTACCTCTAAGACGCGACTCTTTGCCACTACACAACGTTTTACATCCTTGTGGACACAGTAATGCAGTTCTTTTAGGTGTAGAACTTAAAGACCGGTGCCAGGTCTTCAGATACACCGGAAGCACGAACAAGAAATGAAGAAACCAGACAACACTACTGGACAAAGACATCGTTGTTTGCGCTGATCCAGACTTGCCACGTACATCAATGATCGCTGTGAAACGAAATCCAACGTAATACTAACCACCCGGAAGTTGTCCCACAAGTACTACATCCAGCCCATCCTTGGATCCCAAGTGAGTATATCGCCATTCAAATCACAGTCTACTCAAGCCCATTCCAACTCCCTGCAAGGAAGAGGAAATGCCTCCCCCGAACAAACTTCGATGATTACACAACTATTCTAGGTGGTATGTGCTCTTATCTCTTGAAGCAGCTACCTCGAACGAAATTGTCGAAGAGCTGAAGAAGATAAAGGAGAGAATGGTGGAAGCGGGTCTCCACAACCGTACCAAGAAGAACTCTTTCGACGCTGCCAGCCCAAACGTGGACAAAAGAAATGTGACTTAACAGAATACTAAAAACTGTGTATGAAGAAATTTGACTTAGAGGATCGGACAGATACAAGATAAAACAATTAAGAGCTCTCATACTACAATTGACATAACACATTACGCAATAACGAAAGATTATGTGGAATAACTTGATTCACAAAATTAACACAGAACCTGATCCTTACTCATTCTGAAAGACTATACAGAGACTAAATGGCCAACTACTGGATAGACAAATCAATCTAAAGAACAAAGATGAAACGAAATTGGACAATGAAACGGGAGTTTGAGAACCATTCAGAAACCTCGGAAGAAGGTATTCACAACTCCCCAAAAGAAAATGGCAACTACTATCTCGATTTCCAAACTTCAAATACGACAAAGTAAGTCCAGAACTAGAGAAGGCATATCCCTTCAAAAACCCATCCCCGGAAAGAGAAATGGCAGACTATGGTATAAAGATGAAGAGAGACAAAAGTACAGACGCTACGATAAATTAGATAAAGATAATCAGGGAAAAATTAACTAACTAAGCTGAACTTCGTAAACGGATCCAAAACATCAAAGAGTGGTTCGCCAACGTGATAAATGGTTGCATAAACACCTGGCCACTTTCCATACAAATGGAAGATTGCCAAAATTATATTTATTCCTAAATATGGAAAGCCACACGACTGCACAACAAACTTCAGTCCCATCTCCTAGCTCATCAAGGTCGCAAGCAAGCTCTTTCACAAGGTGACAACCAACAGGGTCCATGCATTTTTGGAAGAAACAAACTCCACAACCACCAAGAGCTTGGATTCATAAAAGAGGGAATGAAACGGCATTAGAAACCAGCACAGAGGAACGAGCTGACATTGAAAGCCAAAATAGGTATACTGACATATTACTTAGTGAACGTTCAGCTGCAGGCAAGAGTAAAACTGACCTTGAAGAAAGTTTCAAGGTGCATGACTCCCGAAGACCGATAGGTCAGATACAAAAGGACGAAACCATTTACAAGTAACAAAAGACTGATAGACAAGAAGAGTCGAAATGCCAATAAAAACAAGCGGGAAACGAAAATAAAATCAGAATCAAATCAAATATTAAAAAAGAACAGACCGAACACAAACAATCAACAAGTAGAAGAACACGTTACCCGACAAAACAACACTCAGCAAGAAAAAATCGAGAGAATGCAAAAAAACCTAGAAAATAATTCACCGTCCTAAGAAAAAACAATGAATACCCCCCAAAATACAATGTAACTGAGAACTAAATAACAACAAAATATTTCGAAAAACATCAAGTTAGATAAGTAAAAAAAAACAAGAAGAACACCTAAGAAAACAAACAACTACGGCACCTTTTAACTAGGGATCTTTTACCTTAATCTACCTCTTTCCTTTATTTCTAACATATATATATATATATATATATATATATATATATCCCAAAAAGTAGAGTAGCTTACGTGTAACTATAGAGATAAAACTACAGTAATAGGACTAATTTTATATGCGAAACCAGGTTTTGACGGAGACATCCGTCATTGTCAGTCGCTGGTAGACAAGTGAAATACAGAAGTTGCTCAACGTACAAACACACAAATCAGTGGGGCTAACGTAATTTGTGGAAGTATGAATTTATTGCATATTAAGGTATTAGTATTAAATTGGCGTCGTAAGTATTAGAGTTGGGAATTTATTTAATAGGTGCCGATTCAATTAAGCGTCGATGTATATAATTGTGAGACTTATAAACTATATTAGCATTATCAATATCAATTTAATGATTTTCATTGGACATATGTAGAAATAAACTCGAGGAGAGGGCACTACGTCGATATCGCATTTAGATCTATTTATTCTCTTGGCAAATCTGCTGCTTTCACTGATATATACTTCATTATATTATTTGCAGGAAACAAAATAAACTCCCTGTTTTTTATCGATCAGGGAGCTTATCCCAAAATAAATTGATCAATTATGAAGAGGGAGTTTATTTTGTTCCCTGCAAATCATGTAATGAAGTATATATCGGTGAAAGCACCGTGATATATAATAGATGTATTTAAAGGACCAAAGAAACGAAAACTGCTAACACAACCCGGAAAAACACTAAGGAAATTAATTACGTGTTCTATTAAAGCTTAGGAAAGAAAATGGGAGAATTTTAGAAACGGACAATTGGGAAACTATTTTAACCGTTATATGAAGATGAATAAAGGAGTTGGATTTGAATCTATGTCATCAAGCGCTCTTCGCTAAAATGACCACAACGCTCATCGCCAGAGCTACCATATATATATATATATAGATAGATATATATATATATATATATATATATATATATATATATATATATATATATATATATATATATTAATTCACCGCTTTATATGTCCAAGTTCAAAGTACAATGAATAATGTAAATATTTCTTTGCTAATCCTCTACACCAAGATAAACCTCTATGGAAGGCTCTAGTTTGAGTTAGAAAGTCTAGAAAGAGCGAAACTCATGTCATAGAGAACAGAGAGATATAATTACACTTGACACGTTAAGTAAAATACTTCCAAATTATACTAGCAAACATGTCTCTCACATTTAATGACAAGTGACAAAATCTCCATTCAGAAAGTCCAGCAACAATAGGAAAATATATTTGAGATCTTACATTTCGCATATTTAGCAACAGAACAATGATACAAGGTCATCTAACACAAAGAAAGACTCCTAAATCTATTAGACAGGGAAAAAATGTGACTAAACCTACAATTAAAGAAAGGATTGAAGGTAAGGTACTCAAAAGAATATTAAATAAAGGAGGCAGAATACGTCCGAGATCATATGTATAATACAAATCTATTGAATAAAACATTGAAAAGGACAAGTCACAAAAACAGATATAACAAATTCTAAGTCTTGAAAACAAAAAAAGAAAAACAGGTAAACAATATAACACGGAGAAAAAAACTCATCGATGTAGGTGGAAAATTCAAGAACATATTGACGATAGAAAAGGGCACCATATGACAGATAACTTCTTCCCAATAAATGAGGAAGTCGTCCATCCAGGAAAGAAGGGCGGAGTTTTGCATGAGTGAGGAGCATTAAAAATAGTAAAATGTCAGGTAAGAAGTGATTACAATCGACCTTATAAAGTTAAGTGGTGAAGTTCTATTTACAAAATGTTTAAGGGATACTAAGGATATACATAATGTCATGAATTGACACTTTCGTTGTACTATTTTATAAAATAGTCGAAAAGGAAATAGATAACCGTCTAAAACTGAAGAAAAAATACCACCATTAGATTTTCTTGAAAAAATTCATTTAATTTTTATGAAAATTAAACAAATATTCTTTGAAATTTGTCACCGATGTTGTTTGTTTTATATCATATAACAGCTTCTATAAAACTTTATGAGGAAATGATGTGTATTAAAAGAAAAGATGCACCAACAACACGTGGGGCACTAATGCCCACGTGTGATGTAGATTGCTACTGATGGTAATTCTCATTTATCGGAATGCACGATATCCTGAGGTAGAGTAAGGGAATGTCACTGAATGACATTTCGAGGCATTGTAATCAGCCAAAAAGTGTGGTTTCTTGTGCAGAATAAATCTCCATGAGGACACAGCATCCTGCAAATCGACGAAGAAACAGTTTGACCAAGGAAAAACACTGGATGGGAAGATTGCAATGGTCGTCGATGAAGGAGTAATGTGAGATAGCAATAATGTCCCGGGTTCCTTCCTAAGAAACCCCTCAAGTATAAAGAATAAAGTTGTTAAGTTGTCCTTCGCTATTGAGCAGGTTCTCTAGAATGCTAAAAAGTGGAAAACCGTATTTTTAGGAGACGAAATCATTGTACTTAGTTTAGATCGATTGGGAAGCAGAATGACGCCAGTATTACAGAAAGTCTCAGGAAGAATGAGAAACGTGGGACTTGAGCGAAACGACTATTAGATTGGGATGTCGCAGCGCTTTGAAAAGGGTCATGTTTTCAATTGCTAGAGTATGCGACCCCGTCTGTTTACACGAAATTCCTAAATGATATGTTATACAAGAATCTGCTTCTGGAACATTTGATCTCCTCTCCCTACATCGCGACTACGTGAACCTCTTTTCATGTAGGATAATGCTGCGTGACACATAAGAAGGTCGAAGAAGCAGATCTTCATGTTAATAATAATATAGAACCAATGAAATGGCGTGCATAGAGCCCTCATTAATACCAGATAAAAAACTTTAGCAAGATAATCGGCGAGAACATTATATGTACCTTCAAAACCGACGAGTGTTAAGATCTCTGGAAAAGAACAGAAGAAAAATAAGGTAAAATCATGCTAAACAATGGGGCAAATAGTAGATGGCTTGCAGCCGAAGATGTGCTCAAGTCATTCAAAACAAACGATTGCATACTTCATATTATTTGTTTTTCATTGTTTATAAGGTAATTACGGGATTTTCTAGTTATGGCTGCTTTTATCCTATTTTCAACTACGCATTTAATTCCTCATAACTATGAACATTTTCATACGCAAGGTTTAATGAATTGCTGTGAAATTGCATGGAAATTAGAAGATTATTTAAAATAATATATATATGTTGGTATTTTGTTCTTTAGTTTTGGATTCCACTGTGAATTATTTAACAAGGTAATAACCAACAGAGTATCACAAACACTTGATTGAAGTACAAATTTGTTGTGCTCAAATTTCATTATTATTGTGATTCAATATATGTAATAATTCAAATATATCCTCATTACAAGTAAAATATTTTATAGTAATGACCAACATGAAAAAAACGGTTATAAATAATTATGTGTAAATAATGCCGTATGTATATATTTTTGGAACATGGGTAAATGATCTTAGTAAAGCAAGTTAGTTCTTTTATAAGAAAAGGGTACAACTCGCCGATACACGTAGTGAACTTTTCGACCGTATGGGACATGTATATTTCCTGTCGAAGTAAAGTGTTTGCATCGTTACTGTAAATTATTATCTTTAACTTCAGTGAACCTTATCATTTCTGTCCTTTTAGGAACTACTACTGTGCGAAAGAGATATTGAAGGGAATCGGTGGTGTACGAGAAGAAATTACAGCGTACTTCTGAATTATAACCAGCACTGCCACCACCATCGTCGTTGAGGCGATAGTAGTTGTCTGCATGGTCTCTATGCGATCTACGTACCATTTGTCCTTTTCCTTTTTACCTGACTCAGGCCTTTCTTGCTGGAGACGAGGAAGGGGGAAGGAAAAAGGAGGCTTGATAGACATCAAAGAATTGATTACCGAATATTAAGCTATTTTTGGCTCCCCATGAACGAAATTGTATAGAATCCTTTCTCTAATGTAGATTGTGACTCCTAAAGAGGAGTTTCTGTGAGGTTTATTATCTAGGTAAGGAGGCATAATTTACCAAATAAACTCTTAATGGTGCCCAGTCGCGGGCCCCTTTAGTTTCAAGTTTCACCGATCAACCGAGTGGTATTGCAAATCTCTTTCTCCGGCTCTTCAAATCAGTGTTTTAGACGCTATATCGTCACGCAGTAGCTTAAGGACAAACATAATTTTTCACATTCTCTTATTAGTCAGTGTTTTTCTAATAGATAATGTGATTTAACACGCGCAGTACAAACCATTGCGTTATATGTTTAAATGTGTTACTAATCATTTGAAATGACGAGTGTGTCAAATCCTCTTATTAGTTATTCGCGCATTGACCCTTAATTTGATGACGCGTAGCATTTTCATTGTTCATTGATTTACAACACTTAATTGAGCATAACGATACACCAAATTATTATAACAATGTAAATTTACTACGTGCTGCAGCCTGAATTGAATTGGTGGCATTTACAGAAAACTGCACGGTTTGGATGAATCAAGTTTATCAAAATTTACCAGATCTTCAAATTTGACAATTACTCACGATTATATTACTTTCTGGTGCAATGGGCATGACGAGGCCTTTCTTGTTGCTTAGCATGCTGTGCTGATCTTGGGTAATCATACTGTGGTGGTCGTATGCTGCCTACATGTTACTGATAAGATTGATTATTCTTCTTGCTAACACATTGATCACACGCACTGATAGCGCAAACGCAATTGGGAGCTTCCTTATGACTCTTTCATTGCTGTTCACGCAATTTTGTGGAAACTCACAATACTGGTTGCGCATTATTAAACCGTGCTCGGATTAGTGGTCCTCCTACAATTAGGAGTAATACTTGATTACAGGGTGGTGGAAAAATATAACTATACATATTAGCTACTAACAGCATATTATCGAGCCTTGCTTGCTAATATAAGATATACTCTCTCGATCAGTAGCAAAGATTAGACACATTGCTGGGATCAAGTTTTATTAGTCTTAATCAAGGCAAATTTACCACCATTGATAAGGAAACTGGATGTCATTGAGCTGCCATTACGATAATTATTCCAACAGACGGTTACATTAACTTGAATGAAGACGGACAGAGCGGGATTAATAGATATTCTAAGCAAGTTGGAATCGTAACTTAAACCATATTACTCAATTCAACTATAATTTCTCAATTATATAGAGAAAGCCATGGTCTATACTGATGATATTATTGCAAATAAAGCTTGTTCAACTATTGGTATTCGTGTGCGAAGAGAAAATCTACTGTGCAGAGAAAGAGCACCGAATATACAAAATAATAATTTTACAGGAAAAGCTTTCAAAGTTTTCCTATATTGTAAGGCCCCCAAAATTGGTATATTTTTAAGATTCTGTTAAACATTTAATGTATTCACTCCATTATGGGCATCATCTTTCATATTTGTGCTTGTTTTGTGCATTAATTTTATATTTTTGGCTCAGTTGTACAAAAACTATTCTTCCTTTGGTTTGTAGATTGCCATTCACCACAAATGCAGAGGGAAAAAAACGGATATAAATATATTTGGTGTTTTTTTCTTGAATGACCATTAATATTAAACAATGAGACGCCGATTATACCTATATTCGATATTTTAACTTTGAATTATTGACAACATTAAGCAATCAGACTTCATTATAATTATGGCAACCACATTACATTAAACATTCATCACTGTTCTTGTTTATTATTAACATTTTTAACAAGTCATTGGAAAGGTATAAAAAATCTTATAAATTTATTGACCATCAAAATACAACCTAAACAGAATCTTGAGAAAATGCAATGAATTTATCTTTCTATTTGCATGTAAATATTAGTTTGAAATATCCTTAATTTAAAAAAGAAAATAGTGAACATAAAGTTATTTTTAAAAAGATCTGAGTAAAAATATAAAACCACAAAAACTGTAGTTATATCCCTTTTTACGGGAAAATGACTAAATACACAAAACGCAAATCCATTTAAAACTTAACGGGAAAGTTCATAACACCGTGATGTTTAATCTACCCTATAATTTAAGAGAGATCGGAAATATTATCACTAGTAGGGAGGTTATTCCAAAATGCCCGATGGGAAATAAGCATTCTCATAACAAGACCTGAGTGAATTTTATCCAATATTTGTTTTTGAATTCCTCTTGGCTTTGATAAATATTTCGCCGAATAAAGGGTGGAATAATCTCTTTCATAATTTTAACTTTAGATCCAGAGTCCTGAAATATATATCTATAGATCAGTCCGTGCAGACCTTTCTCAATTCGGACTTCACATAAATCTTGTAAAGGAGGAATATTATATTCAAAAGACGCTCTTCGGGTTGTTCTCAAGTTTTCGTAGGCCTTAAATTCATAAGGTTGCATTTCTCTGACTGTTGTTCTTTTCGTTGAAAGTTCCAGTGAATCGCAGAGGTGTTTTATATCATACATATACTTCTTTTTCCGGATTACTTGTTGAATATTTACATGAACGCCATCTGTGGCAAAGAATATGGGACCGATGACAAGATATTTATTTCATCGTGATTTCCGATGGTCCAAGATCTTGAATGACAAGTAAAGCGAAAGTGGATAATAAAGTCCAGTTTTTAGTCTGAGCAACGTAATTATTTGCCATAAATATATATTTCTTTGTATCCCTATTTTCCTTAATTACTTTGATATAGGATGAGGCAACAATAGGAGCATTCCTACCTCGAATACTTTCATTCCAAACTGAACAATAGTGATGTTGATATTTCTTTAAAGAAGCAAATGTTTCAATAAGCACAACCATTCTCGAGCAGAAAAAACCTTTCTTTAACATCAGGCATCCTTGGCAGGAGCAAAACCTTTTGCAATCGACGGCAAATATTAGGAGTCCATCCATTTGTTCGTATATCTCACTATCTTTATTGTATCCGTTTCTTGCATCCTTTTTCAGTTCATTGTGCAATTGAACCTTTTCAGCATTTTTTTCATTCATATTCAATTCATAAAATAAGCATGTGGAACATTTTTCAATACCAGGTTCAGAAAAACTGATGTTCATTTTCTTTAGTATACTCCGATAGGATTCATATGAACAATGGACTGATATATGTTTTTCTTGAAATAGTTTGCACATTGAAGCAACGGAGAGATAAGTTGGAAGGTATCTTATATGTGGAGCGTGGTCTCTTCTGAAATGAGAAATAACTGGATTGAAAGATTCGATCTGATTCATTATTACTTCTCTTTTAACTCAATTGGTAGGTTCACGTTTTTCTCTGTTATCTCGATGTACAAGTTGCATCAATGGGGTGAAATAATGATTTTATAACCTTATCTTGACTATACCATGAAGTGCTGAGAAAATTTTTTGACAGACTTTGATTGCTTCCTTGTCCTTGGGCATCGCTCAGTGCATACACATACGATGACGTCTTCTTTAATAGATCTTCCTAAATATGCCTGATTTCTACTTCTTTCCTTGTTACTTTGCCCTACAACCATGCTCACCTTATATATTAACAGTTTTTCCAAAGTTATGAGTGAATGTGGTTTCGCAATTTCATCTGAAAACTTGGCATGGCATTTATGAGGGCATTTATCTAGATCAAATCCATTGAATATTGGGTGTTTTTCTTTATTTTGAATGATCTTTTCTTGTTGTGTCAATGATTTCCTCCTTTTTATTAACCTCAGAAGCAACAGAGGTGTGATGGGAAGCCATTTCATTGTCATACACTGCTTCATGAGTATCGGAAACTCCAGGAGATTGAACTTCGATAGCAGCTGCTATATTATTCTCTTGAATGCATGAAATGTCTTGCTCTTAGGCCTCAAAACACATCTGAAAGGAGAAAAATGAACAAATATTTATCCATTGAATTTAAGTAGTACATACAATAACTTCGTGAATTACTGCATTATTATAATGATGATATCACCATCATCATCTTCCATTACCTCCCTCACCAGCACCTTAATTTTTGCATGTTACCTTGTATACACAGCAGAGCGGTGCAAGTATTTCTGTGTTAACAAATGGACACACACACAAATTACAGGCATACAAATATTTTAAGGCTTGCTCCTGAATAATATATATATATATATATATATATATATATATATATATATAAAAATAAATAAGCAACGATATATTAAAGATAAACGAAAGTTAAATTTGAATAACGGTAACTCAGCAAGAGATGCAGGCAGCCGCGCAGTGCCGTAAACATGGCACAGACACACATAATGTCCAAAGGAGAACATAATCCGGAGCCAAATAAAAAAAAATCCTAAATTAGTGTCACGGTAGTGTAGAAAAGACAGAAAATTCAATCGCTTGCGATATGATTTAAAGACAAATTTTCATACTAGTTTTCTTTCCCAGTAAATCTCCGCCTAAATAAGTATGATAAATAAGTATGATAAAAAATAAGCATAATAATCTTTGAGAAATATATTTTTAGCATTACTATATTCTAAATGCTTACTATTTAGTTTTTTATTATTATTATACCGGTTTATAGGCTGACAATTCACCCGTAGTGGGTCTAGCAGGCTATGCTACGGAAGAAACAAAGAAAAAGAGGCTGGACAAAGAGATGAGGCAAAACAAGCGAAAAAGAAGATCAGCAAAATAAAAATATGCTGGGGTGAGGAGGGCACTTAAACCTCCAGGAACAGACACACGAGGAAGTGTAAGCCTGAACCCCCTTGCGGGCTCATATTTAGTTTGATATGATTTAATTTGATTAAAGATTAAATTTGATGCGAGAGACAACACAAACTAGTGATCTTTCACAAGCCAAACTCTTCACCTTCATCTTGAAATGAATAATTAAAAGTTTTAATGAATTCTTATTTCTTTTAGATTCCAGGATTATGATTGTTTTTAATAATGCCGGCCATATTATTAAAGAATTTAGAGTTATTATAAATAAAAACAAAACTTAATTATAAATATAAAATAAAATAAAGAGGCAAATGCATTTTATGATATAAAACAAAGCTAAATTCAAATTAAAGCTTAATATGTTTTGTCCTTAATGTTCTTTTAAAAATTGGGAGACGTTTGATGGTGTATTGTAATTGCACGCCATGGCTACCAGTCCTTCTTCTTTAACAGGGAGATGATCTCCGACTGAATTAAAAAGATAAAACTTGACATAGGCCTAAAAAATCCTCCTTTGTCCATTTCAGTTCAAACGCGTAGCTCACAATTTGTTCAGGAAATAACAGGTTGCTGCATGAGAGGAGCTGAAATAAATTGATAGAAAGCTTGCTTATTCACTGTTTTACGGCTGGACATCGTACTACAAATAAATAAAATAGACTGAATATTCAGTATAATCGATGTTTAACCTCTGCATTTTGCATATTCGGTGTTTCTTCTATGTTAACCAGGGTAGTGTCGCGTATACTAGGGGTGTGGCCAATTTCTAACTCGAAACGAGTGAAAGATGGGCATAAATCAATGCCAAAAATGGAATTTATGTCTCAAACTAGTTACATAAGAGTCAATATATAATCCAAATTTGGCATCGGGTTAAAATTTTCAAGGTAATCTTTCAGCTCCCTTTTAAAAGTAGTCATAGTTATTATTTTTAATGTGATTAGGAAGGCTGTGTCATAGGTTATGTCCTGCCACTAATAAAGATAGGTCTCATGTACGAGTATTAGTTTTGGGAACAAGTAAGTGGTGTTGATTTCTTGAGTTTGCTGTATGTTGACTCTCACCTTAGGAAGTGAGAACAACTAATCAGATAACCGTTTATTTATTATCTTAAAAACAGTAATTCCCAACTCATATTTGTATATATCACTTATCTTAAGTGTCGTAGAATTGCTCATAGTCTGGTCCAATAATTATTTAAGTCCTTGATCTGGACACACCGCTTTTGTTTAAGTCGATGGTATTGAGACCCTATGACTCACTCTACGATCATTATATATATATATAGGCTTTAATTCCTACTGAACGTGCGAAGGTTGGTTAGAGGCGGGTTGTGCCGTAGCCAGGATTCTCACTATAAAAGTCCCACTTGTTACTGGGGGAAAGGTTTGTGATTGTTAAATTCTAAGAGTGCATAATACAGGTTGAATAAATTAGCCGAAGGAATTCTTAATTAAAGTCTTGCCAAGGGTACATCAAAAAGGAGGTGCTACAAATAAACCTACATACAAAAATAAACTTTACTTTACATCAAAATAATAATAAATAGCAATAGTTAAACGGGCATTTAGGTAAATAAGGATTAATTATTAAACACGGATTAGTCCGGGTTGACAGCAATTATAAATAATAATATCAGGGAATGACTCACTTGAATCTCTTTACAAACGGAGGGGAGGATGACCCTGACGTTAAGCGTCTAGATTTATAAGGACTCAATGTGAGTATCAATCACTGTTAATTAAATAGGTAATTTAAGAATAGTGGAACACTGGGTTTACTGATTACCATTAATTGTGATGGATTGGAGAGACGACTACTCAGGTCCAGACGGGGTGGTTCGGGTGGCGTTAACACGAGTTCTCGGGGAGAGGAGAGATAAGACGACGGGTTCAGGGCTGTTGACTGCAGTTCCGGTTAGTTCACTCCTAACTGGATGTGACACTAACAAATAGTTACTTCCAGTAACTATTTGGATGTTCCTTTTTCTTTCTCAAGTTACGTTGAGCAACAGAGCGTATTATTCTAGTTACAGACACTACGAGGGGTAATTTGGCTCAGGAACACTTTGAGACAGCGATCATGTTAACTCAGCGGCGCGTTGGCAGTCGATAGGTTACGGCAACGACTCTCGTTCAACGTGAGGGTTACGCGAGTAGGTTTGGAACACATCTGTCCAGGGATGAACGGCGTTTTCATTCATACCGCGGACTGTGTGAAATCAAGAGAGATTCCATATCCGACAATTCGCTTTTCGCAGCGCCTTCTGGACAATCTCCATGGTATCACAAAAAAGGCAAATAGAATTAAGGCTTCTCTGTGAGATAGGCCTTCTTTCGTCAGACTTCCTGGGGAAGTTTGGCACGGATAACGACTTAGGTCAAGAGAAAGGCGGAAGAGGGTAGTAGAATGTCGGGGGAGGGTGGGGGAGAGAGAGGAGACGAAGGTCAACTCAAACGACAAATTTCTTTCGTTCCCACGATTGTCTGGTGGCATGTGAGTATGTACGTTCCATACCCTCATATTAGGCCAATTTAATTCTCGTGTGTAAGGTGTTGCATGGTAGAATTTTGTGCCTCGAAGTGCAACTTTAGCGGCAAATTTTTGTTTATTTTCAGATGCAACAAAAAGTCATTTTCGGGGTGCCTTCGGCGTCTGTTCTGGGCCCTTTTCTTTTGAACATAAATGTTAATGTTTTCTCTCAATTTAGTTAGTGTAAAGAAAACTAACTAACGAAAAATTATACTTTAGCTGAAACGGTCTTTTAATGAATACTAATAAAACTGCGAAACGCGAGAAAACATAGTACAGAGCCCAAGTGACACTCTTATTAAAGTCGATGGCAAAAACTGCATGCTGCAGTAACTCCCCATAAATGTTTGGATCTCCCTTTAAAGTATCAATATTATCTTTATTAGCTAGTAGGCTCTGTGCATTGATATGGTCGATTTTAAGGTAGTTCCTCCTATTTATAGGGATAAATCAGTGCTTCTTTTATCGCCTGTTTCCTATTAGTTGCACCAATTACATAGGCGTTACCTATGACCTAACTTATGACAGTAGCTACACTGAGGTCGATGGTCAAACCTACGAGTAGCTTGGTGATTATTTTGTTCATCATTAAGGAGCATGCGCGGCAGACGTCTAATAAGTTTGAATGCATTTTTAGTGCTTATATTTAAGGAGCAACATTTTGTTTTTTCCTGTTATATTTAAATCATTTATTATAAAAGAATATACTAGAGTAGATAAATACTAGTCTCTTATACGAGTCACTATTATGCGAGTACAAAAGTAGAGGCAGCATCGATTGCTTTTGTGTTTTAAACTATATCCACATATTTTCATCGAAACCGACACTGAATTTTTTATAACGTTTTAGAAATGATTCTAGACTAAACTACACAGTTTGAAAGGGATAAATTGGATGCTAGTTTACCTGCGAGATGTGTCAATTGTTGTCAACACTTCGCCGAGGTAACATTTCTAAGAGCGCAATGGTGGAGAATGCTGAGCATTCCGAACCTCTAGGAAACCATGTTGTTAAATTGCATTGAGCCGCTTATGTTTAGATAAAAATTATCTCAATTGTGAACATTCCAATTTTTTCTTTGAGGGACATTATTTTAAAAATATAAATCTAATGGCCCTTGAGAATTTCGGTACATAATAAAGACAGAACCTTTCCTATAACTTCATTAAATTTGTTATAATACTAACTACAAGGGCTGTATTAATAAAATTCTCCTACTTTTATCAAAAGATTATTTTATGCAGTTAATAAACATTATAATGCTAAAACATACCTTTGAAATATGTGATATGCGTGTATTAAATTACATGTAGTTATCGAAGAATACACCGAGGTTTTTATAGATGTATGTACAAGGTGTTATGTTTTTGCCATCGACTTTTATAAGTGTCACTACGTCTATGTACTATGTTCCCTCGTGTTTCCCTGTTTTATTAGTATTTAGCAAAAGACCGTTTTAGTGAGAGTATAATTTTTAGTTGGTTAGTGTTTCCTCACACTTAAGAACTAGTTGCTAGACACTTACTTTCGTACCAGTAGGTATAAATTGAGTATCTTTGGCATATTAGATTATTGTACAGTCTTTGCTAAATTGAGAGAGATTATTAACATATATGTTCAAAAGAATTGGGTACAGAACAGACCCATGAGGCACCCCGAAAGTGACTTCTAGTTTACTTGATACATAATTTTGCATAAATACAGATTGTGTTTTTTTATCCAGAAGCAATCAATATTTAACATAGCATATTTTTCAATTAATATTTTGTAATTAACACTGTCGAAGGTCTTGGATAAATCACATGGTGAGAAAAGGGATAATTTCTCATAATCCATATTATCGCATAATTTATCTTTTAGATTATGTAAGTAAAGCTGTGTTGGTTGAAAGAGCATATCTGAAGCCATGTTAGCTATTATTTAATAGGTGGTTTTGATCTAGGTACTCAGAGAGTTGTTTGGCCACAATTTTTTCCAAGGACTTGATAGTACAGGCAATCGTGAAATGGGGCGGTAATTACCAGCAACATCCTCATCACCAAACTTGTGGAACAACGGAGTGCTTCCATGATGTTGGTTTAATGCCTGTTACAATAGAGCTATTTATTATACATGTTAAATATGGTACTATAATAGAGAGAGAGTCTTTTATAGATCTAATAGGTACATATATCGTCAGAGGCGTATAAATTAGAATTATTCATATGCTTTATAGTTAGAACAATGGTGGCACTATCAACTAACATGAGTCTATACATTATGTGGTTATTGGTGACATCGGGCCTCATTGTAAGCGGCCTATCATCATGGTCCTTTACAAATTGTTGCGTTTTCTCATATGTGTTTTTACCTCCCCATGAAAAAAATGTGTTAAATTGTTCAGATCGCTCTATGATGCAAAGCTTCGTCATCTACATTCGTCACGTTTATACTGTTTGTCTTGTTAGGAACTGAATCTTATAAAATACGCCAGACAGCTGCATTTTTCTCCTTGTTTTCCTCTAAATTTTGATTATAATACTGTGATTTGCATTTACGAATTGACTCTTTTACATACTTTTTCAATGTTTATTATATTCAGTTTGCAGGTTGGCGTTTGTTAGGGTCGTGTTTTAGTCGAGACTGAATGTGGTTGCGTTCCTGCATTAAGGTTTTCGGCTCGTCTGTCATCCATGTGGCTAGGGTTGTTCTCATTATTTTTGTTGTTCCAGAAGTACGTGAATATTATCAGTTTTAGAAATTTTATCTAGCTTCCATCTTTCGCTTAATAATAGGTCACATAACGTTTCGGGAGTGTAATTTCATAAATGTCGAAACGTTTTCATGGTGGAGGTGTTGTTTCGGTTTCTGCAGGTTTATTGTTATACCAATGAGTTCATGTTCGCCCAAAGGACAGGGGTTCGAGTCAGGTTTATTAGTTGTGTCCCCATCGAGGAGGGTGTAGGAAGTAAAGGTAATTCTACTCAACTTAGTGATAAGTTGAGTCATCTTAACACTCGTTATTATTTGCTTTAACTTACTACTTTCTAATAAAAGAATTATCCTTCAAGTCATCAAATAAGTATCTGGGTTTATTACATATAGAAATATTACAAAGGACATTGTTAATATTGTCAAATTAGTGTACAAGAGCCTTGGAGTCACGGTACAGACTTGCGATGATAATTGATGGCATTTGACGGTGTTCAATTCCTTCTGGTCTGTCGACATTGACATTAATAGCTATTACTTTATTCGTGTCTCTAATATGGATACATGTACCACCACTTCCCCCTCTATCAATTCTTAAGAGGACATAACCAAGTATGCTATGTGTTGATATTTAATGTCCGTGGATAACCATGTCTCGCTTAAGCACAAGATGTAAATGTTTGGCTCTTCCTTTAAAGTATCAATATTATCTTTATTAGCTAGTAGGCTCTGTGCATTGATATGGTCGATTTTAAGGTAGTTCCTCCTATTTATAGGGATAAATTAGTCCTTCTTTCATCACCTGTTTCCTATTGGTTGCACCAATTACATAAGCGTTACCTATGACCTAACTTATGACAGTAGCTACACTGAGGTCGATTGTCAAACCTACAAGTAGCTTGGTGATTATTTTGTTCATCATTAAGGAGCATGTGCGGCAGACGTCTAATAAGTTTGAATGCATTTTTCGTGCTTATATTTAAGGAGCAACATTTTGTTTTTCCTGTTATATTTAAATCATTTTTATTAAAGAATATACTAGAGTAGATAAATACTAGTCTCTTATACGAGTCACTATTATGCGAGTACAAAAGTAGAGGCAGCATCGATTGCTTTTGTGTTTTAAACTATATCCACATATTTTCATCGAAACCGACACTGAATTTTTTATAACGTTTTAGAAATGATTCTAGACTAAACTACACAGTTTGAAAGGGATAAATTGGATGCTAGTTTACCTGCAAGATGTGTCAATTGTTGTCAACACTTTGCCGAGGAAACATTTCTAAGAGCGCAATGGTGGAGAATGCTGAGCATTCCAAACCTCCAAGAAACCATGTTGTTAAATTGCACTAAGCCGCTTATGTTTAGATAAAAATTATCTCAATTGTGAACATTCCAATTTCTTCTTTGAGGGACATTATTTTAAAATATGAATCTAATGGCCCTTGAGAATTTCGGTACATAATAAAGACCTTTCACAATAACTTCATTAAATTTGTTACGAGCAAATCCTGCTTCCAGGGTGTAAATGTCCACGCTTCAACTTTACAACGTTTTTTACACCGGAAGAAAGGAAACTTATCTTCAAGAATTCTCAAAATAGGCCCGGTTTCTATTAGCTAATGAGCATTTGGGTGATATTCAAACTTAATTAGATAAAACACTATGGTCAGATCATAGAAAATCAGGCTTTCGGTTAAAAACGAAGAACGGTGCATTTCGCGGAAATCTGCTAAAGCCTTGACAACTATGGATAAAGTTCGATTATGTTGCGGTGAATTTTCTCTGTCGCTGGCACTGGCGCATTAAATTAATCTAATGGACTTAAATTCTGAAAATTATCAGGCCATAGTCTATGCAAACTTGAAGCAATCGGCTAAGAAATTGGAATCAAACATAGATTGAGAAAGAGGCAAGAAAGATAACAAATGGAATTAAATAATATAAACTCTTTTAGCGGTTAAAATTGGATGGGATTCGAACTTATGTTATCGAACGTACTTCGTTGTTCAGGCCACTGCGCTAACCTAATTAACGAATTCTAATCAACGAATCCTACGATCGTCTCACATGAGTAAATCAAAGTATTTGGGTCACTTAGCCTCTTATGAATTATTCAAAGCACAAATATCACATAATCACCTCCGGCCCTTAATTTTCTTTGTTAGATTGACATCTGGGGCGAAGTTGACTAAACCTCAACTGAGAGACAGCCATAAACTTTGGGAGTAGTTTTGTTTTGTTATATTTTACAAAACATCATGGCGTTGCCTAAGTTCAATTTTATTTCTTTGATTAAATAAAGAACTCAACGTTAGATTTTAGAGCAAATTGATTCCTTACACAATATATAACTCTTTTTAACTAATTAAGAATATAAACAAACAAATGCGCAAGACATATTTTATTCAGAATTACTCCGTGACATCTTTTGGAGAGCAGTATTTGGCATTTAACGCATTTACTGCGGCTGTTGGTGACAGATTGGAGTCGCCAAACGAGCAAGTTCCCAAACAGATGTTTGTCTCGTCAAAAGTTGTTAAGAGGTTGCAGGATTCAGTATAGTGAAAATGAATTAGAAACTCAAACGGAGTAATTTAAATGGAATACATGAAAAAGGGGTTTCTTGTGTATAACCAAAATCCACAAATTACCACATTTAAGAGGTGATTTAATATACTTCTAATTTCTTTAAAAATGCAAAATAAAGTTCATACGCATACATACATAATCTCCCTCCCCCTCTCAGGATATCTTGCTGTCTTTCTCACTCTCTCTCTTTATCCCTCTCTTTCTCTCCCTCTACATCTACCTCTCCCTTTCCCTTTTTCATACTTTTACCCCTCACTCTCATTTACCTCCCTTTCCTCCCCACTACCCCTCCCCTCTCCCTCTCTCTCTGTTTTAGTTTTTACTTTTCATTTGAGTTATTTTTTTTCTCTCTCTCTTTACGTGCCCTTCCATTTATACGCATACCTTTCTCCATTAGGTCTTCCTTTTTAGTTAGATATTTTTTGTACCTACCTATGTTGCTCACCTCTGCTTTTGTTTGGTTAGCACTAGTTATTTACACCTGATAACTTCTTTGTATGTGTCTTTCACTCGCTTAATCCCTCTTTTACCTTCTTCAGTTATGATTTACTTTTCAGCGAGGCGGTGCTATAACTTTAGTTTTATTTATGTATACTCTTTTTATATTTTTTTTTACCTTTAACTGTTATATTTTAGCTTTCTTTGAAAAGGAATTGAAGAAAATTCCAAGTATTCGAAATAGATTTTTTTCCTTTTCATGCGGGATTTTTCATCCATTAGTCACCTCATGCTACTTTGTGAGTTCATATTTTGGGGAATATTATTAAAAAGAGATTTAACATTAAAATTAACAAATCTTTTTTCACTCCTATTCCGGTCAAAGATACCCTAGAAATAATTTACTTATATTTTGGGGCCAATAATGAAAACTTAGCAGGACTTGCAAAAAATATATTTATATCTTTATTTTTACCTTATCTTTAAAGGTACATATTTTATATTCAACAATAAAATTGATAAACAAACTGATAGTATCTCTATGGGGTCACCCATTATCGTCCTTCTACCAGCAGGTTTTTATCAGAATTCATCTGCCACCTAAAATGTTTCCAGAGTCTCCTTCTGACTGTCGTTCACTGTTCTATTGGACTTTTATGACGACTCTCTACCAGTTTTCAAAAATAAATCTCAATATGTAACTATATTTTCAATTCTTAAATAAACTGCATTCCAACCTCATATATGAAATAGAAACAGTAACGTAAGATTCAATATCTCGTTGTGACTAAAGATTTCCTAAAGCCTACCTACACTGGATTGGTGATAAACATTTACAGCTCTTGTGATTTTAAAAATTAAATTTCAGCCATTAAAATAGGCTCCACCGAGGGTACAATCTGTCTTCCTCTTATGACTCATTACATCATTAATTATTGAAATTAAAGACTTAATTTACTAATAATAGCAATCTGTGTTATACATTGATAAAATTATTAGACTATTTCTGAACAACATTTATTTACTCAACATAGATATACCTACATACTGTTCTTAAACAAATCCATCATTTTAAATTCCCGAAAATGGAACTATATATAAGTTACACAGACAAAAATTATCATTGTTTGTCGAACAATATTTCTGACTAATAGAATATAGTTTTATATATATAAATGATAAATATGTACAAGGTTTTTTTATCCCTGTAAATCATCCAGTACCCGATTATTCGCTGAGTTGTGTTTTCTACAAGTTTATTTGCCCAGGTTGTTTCTCGGCGTCATATATTGGCACCGCTGTGGGGTGACCGTTTCTCTTCGCATATTGTAATTTGCAAAGGACCGGGTTATTTCTTTGTAAAACAGCATATTTCCCTAAGAATGATCAATTAATTAATTACAAAACGTCGGTGAGTATAGAAAACTTTAAAAATCATTGGTACTAATAAATGTATTAAGCGGGATCAGTATATCAATATATATATATATATATATATATATATATATATATATATATATATATATATATATATATATATATGTGTGTGTGTGTGTCTGTGTAGATGAGAAATACAATGAAAAATAATGAGCACAGTTTTATTTCACACGAAGTCTTCCATGACGCATAAATCATGAACCAGTGATTCATCCTAATTTCTATGAAAAGAAACGTATATATAAAAATTCTTTCTGACGTTTGTGCCATTATATTAATCTAGGTAAGAATGTCTTACTGATTCTGATCTCATTAAATAATGCGATTTTTCCTGACTGCAAATGAGGCTTGCAGTCCTGTACCGTAAGCAATTTTTGACAGTTCTTCTTGTTTACAAGTTAATTGGTACCATTTGTCGATCTTAATCCATTACTTTTGGTGTTACAGCAACGGCCCATCTCTGTTAAAATTCAATAGATGATGTGATATATTTTTCTACATTGTTCTTTTTCACGTCTATATTATCGAGGAAGAGATTTGGTAAGGTTCAATTTACTTGCAGTATTTGGTGCTCGTCGTTGATAATATGGTATATGCCAGTTTGGTGGTCTCATGAGCTTTCTTTAGAGCATTTCTCCTCAGTTTTCCAGTTATATATATATATATATATATATATATATATATATATATATATATATATATATATACCGGGTGTCCCAGAAAAAAGTTAACCATAGTTTGAATTAGCATAACTCCAAAACTATTGGAGATTTTTGGATCTTGCAAAAGGCGTTTTATTTAACAACTATTTATCTGTCGATTCTGGGAATTTCATTAAATTCCCTTTTATGATATTGATACACTAATGGGTTTAGTGGAGGCTATCAAAAATATGTTTGCGCAAGGAAGTAAAATAATGAAACGAAGCCTAGGAAGGCTAGGCGACCGTGCACTTTCAAAAGAAGCGTAGGGAGCTTAGGTAGCCTAGGTCACTGTGCGATTCTTCAAGCAAAGCCTAGGCCATTTTACAGTGGTTTTTCAGCCACGCTGTTCTATAGTCTCTTCATTATTGCTTACTAAGCAAATCAACGCGTATTTGTAGTCAAAAACTTTATTAAGACTGGCAGTATTGAACAAGTACAAGATTCATTTGAACAACTTTTTGCAGGTAGGCACCAACCAAGCAAGCCCAAAATTTGGAAAAATGTTCGCAAATACCAAAATGAAGGAATATGCTTAATCTAAATAAAGGTCGTTCGGGTCGTATGAGAACCATAAGAACAACAAAAAATATCGAAAATGTTCAGATGACACTTCTTCAAAATCCAAATGCATCAGTCAGAAAGAATGGGTTACAATTTTCAAAGTCATCAATTAACCGCATTATTAAACATGACTTAAAATGGCATCCCTATAAGATGCATGCAAGACACCAGCTTCTTGAAACTGATTTTCCTTGTAGACAATTTGTCAAATGGCCTCCCCATAAACTTGCTCGTTTCTTGGAAAACATTGTGATTGGTGACGAGGCAGCCTTTTTCATGAATGGAAAGGTAAATAGCCATAACATTCGGCAATATGCGCCGCTGAACTTCCTCCCCAACCATTCTACTTTGGCACACGTATTTGTTAGCAGAAAGTGTCTCTGTGGATGGAATATGCGGGAATGGTTATCTTGTCGGCCCATTATTTTACGAGAATAACTTGAATGGTGCTGTCTACCTGAGCATGATCAACGAAAGAATCTTCCCGGAACTCCGCCAAATTTACGGCAATCAATTCAATAGACTTTGGTGGATTCAAGACGGCGCACCAGCTCATAGACAGCTTGCTGTCTGAACAAAACTAAGAGAAAAGTTTGACAACATCATGCAATTAAATGGCCCCCAAGATCCCCTGACTTAACACCGTGCGATTATTTCTTATGGGGATATCTAAAGAATTAAGTGTATTCTACTCTACCACAAAGCATCAACCAGTTAAGAGATAGTATCACACGTGAAGTCAATAGACTTAAGGAAAATCACAAGTTAATCAAAAAAGTTGTTCAATCAATGCGATCAAAGGCGCAACTGTGCTTGGAAAGAAATAGAGGACATGTGGAAGGAAACAGTGCTTAGAAAATTAAAAAATGAATTTTATTACCCATATGAAGAGGTGTTTTTGTTAAAAATGGATTTAAATATATTTGTTGATTGCAAACTTCGAAGTTTCATTATTTTACTTCCTTGCGCAAACATAATTTTGATAGCCTTCACTAAACCCATTAGTGTATCAATATCGTAAAAGGGAATTTAGTGCAATTTCTAGAATCGACAGATAAATAGTTTTTAAATTTGATTTGTTTTGCAGAACTCAAAAATCTCTAATAGGTTTTGAGTTATACTAATTCAAACTACGGTAAACCTTTTTCTGAGACACCTTGTATATATATATATATATATATATATATATATATATATATATATATATAATATTGAAGATAAATCCCAGAGCCACCAGAAACGGATGCAACATCTTTTAATTTCCTACTACGTTTCGAAAACTACAAGTTTTCATCTTTAGGCTAGAATAAGTTTACTAAAGTTAATACATTTGAAGAAGCCATGAAAAGGCCAACGAGACATTGAATTATTTTAAAAGGTGACCAATTCTACCGCCGTTTTGTTGATGATTGCTTTCAATTTCCAATAATCTTGTACATAACCAACTTTTCCTGATTTTTTTTAACACTTTACACCCCAACATCAAATTCACCATGGAAGTAGAGTGAAATAATAAGATGCCCTTTCTTGATATTTTAGTTACCCGAGATAATGACCAAGCGAAAAATTCTAACAACCATTTACCGAAAACTAACTTTCACAGAACTAGGCTAAAACTGCTTTAGTTTTTTGTGATTTCAGATACAAAATATCCACAGTAAAAACCTTAATTAATAGAAGTTTCTCGCTAACATCCACCTACCAATCAATCCATAAGAAATTTATTTTTCTTGGAAATATTTTCTAAAATATTTATTTCCTTCTGATCTATATGATAGAGTTTTAAAAAAGCTACTTGATAATCTCATTGACCCCCTCAACCCTGCATAAAAGTTCCTTAAATGCCAATATATTTACTAATTTCAGAGATGGCTTTCTAAACGATAATTTTAAAAGAAAAATACTATTTATTTTTACAAGATATTTTCCACAAATCAACCTCCAAATAGTTTCTATAAACAAATTATCCATAGGAAGTTTTTTTACCAGTAAAGATCCTCTCTCTTTGGAGTTCCGCAGTGATAATGTTTATTTATTAATTTATGAATTCAAATTGCAAAGGAAGAGTTGTAAACGTTCAACATAATTATATGCTCTATGAGGGAGGGTATCGACGATATTAATATTAAATTTAAACTCACAAAAACTGAAATAAATAATCCAAGATTCAATACAGTGGGTTATATGTACATATTATAATCTTTATTTTTTATTAATACTTTAGCACTGATGATGGGATTTGTTATAACCCTGAAACGTTGGCAAAAAATGTTACAAGGCGTGGTCAGTTCTGTTCTGGTTATCCTGTTTATACTTCGTATAACTGTGGTAGATCAGATAGAGTTCACTGACCTTTGCTTGCTGCCCTAGAGGCAGGGGGAGGGAGGAAGTCCCTTTTAAGATGGGGATATTCGAGTCCGTGAATTCCGTTGGCCGACTTAGAAAATAGATCAATGGCTTTTTATGTGGTTCTGAGATTTAAACAAGAGAAACAAAAATAATCTTTACTATTATGAAAACAAATAACAAAAATTAACAATAATTTATACACGATGGGAAAACTAATCGTTCAACAAAGGAATTAATTTACAATGAATTGCTTCGGCACAAACTATGAGTAGCACATTATTAACTCGAGCGAAAAGAGGAGGAGATTAGGGAGTGAAACTTCGTAGTCGGGAGGCGTCACTCCTATTCGAGAAAACGGTAATATGCTTAAAATTTTCCAAGAATGGGGAAGGGAGCCTCGAGTGGTAGTTCGAGGGCGTATCTTTGCAGGGCACGGAGTGAAGCGCGTATTCAAAATGAGTCCTTGACTGGGGTAGATATGAACAAATAGTTTCTTCATGCGAGCCCTTAAAGTAACAGGAAGTCGCGTGTCAAGGAGCACGTGTGTCCTTAGGCTGGTTCCAATGAATCCTAGTGATTACTGCTTGGATACTGCGTGAGCAGTGCCTGCCTCCTGGTTGAATACTTATTTCTCGTTTTCGCGCTGGAAAATATATAAGGCTTCGCCGGAAGTGGGTCCCACTCCGATTCAAGACACGACGGGTAAAGGCTTAGCGCCCTCTCGTTGATTTGAGTTCCGAGCTCCAGCTAGACTCTTCTCGCTTCGTTATCATCCCGGAGGTTTATCGAAAGATGCCGGTTGAAGATTCTTTCGTTCGTGAATCTCTCTTTCTCTCTGACAATAAGATTTGTGCCATTAAATTTCTTCATCATATATATATATATATATATATATATATATATATAGTCGAACAGGTTTTCATTGTGAAGCCTGATCTTTAAATTCTCGAGAAAGGCAAGGAGAAGCAAGATATGGTTCATTTCGTTTATTTTTACAACGTTTCGAGCTTAGTCGCTCATCTTCAGGAATTGACATGCTATGAAATTAAAAAAGAATAAAATTTAATAAAAGCCAGTGTAGCACTATGAGGTCAAATGGCGACTACGTGCCCTTCTGTACCCACGCGGATCCTGAGATCACCGCATGTTGCTGTGAAAGAATTGCTGAACCTAAACAAGGAGGCAGCCGACGCCGTTATCACACGCCCCAGCTGTACTTGCCTAGAGACCGATGCCATCCTCTTCCACAGCCGCCTCTCCGCAACCATTTTGGCTTTCCGCTCGAAGATTGAAATCCGTTGGACATTCCAACCAACGTTATCACGATTCTCCTTTCCTCCAAAGGAGTCACCGACTTTTCCCCAAAATCGCGCGCGTGTCTGGAGTCACCTCACCAAGTGCCTATATAACGCTTCGACTGGTTTTAGAAAGCAGCACTGCTATACTTCCACCTACTCTGGCGAACGAGCTGAATGACGCACCCCCACCCTTCCAGCAGCGATATCGATTCGAGTTGAATGCTAATTCGATCCGTGAACTCTGCTATAGTCAATCGGCAAGTATCCTCATCCGTGAACTCTGTCATAATCAATCGGCAAGCTTTGACATCAGTGAACTCTGCCATAGTCAATCGGCAAGTAACTGACGAGGAATCTTGACTCTAAAGTCTCGACAAGTACTCCCTCGTCTGAAGCAAGAGGTAACTTGATTTCTTCCGTCGCATTTATCCTACCCCAACTGGCCCCTTTTCGGCAACGAGCACGTAAGTTAATCGTAACTGTTGCCACCTGCAGATTGATCTTGGATCTGGCTTACCCCATTGCTCCATTTTTTGTGTGAATGCCACAATTAAAATCCCCCTTTAAATCACCAAACTAACTTTGACATCTTTGATCCCTTAATTAACCTACCTGTATCTCGTGAGGACCTTTAACCCCGTCTACGCGACCATTCCCTTTAAACCCATTTTTTGTGCAAATATAAATATCATATTGTCGTTAGTAAAGATATATTTTCGTCATTGTCTTTCTTTTACAACCCAGCGCGTACCAGCTACCTCTTAATCTTTGGCCAACTTGCACTCTGAAATATCTGTCTAAAAGGACCCCGCAAAGTTAATAATAAACCATCCCCACTGGACTCATAACAGTTTCCCTTTTTTAAAGATTAAAACTATTATCAATTTACTCTTTCTCACAACATTCCCCAGTTAAGACTGAACGAAAGGACCCTTCCTTATGCAATCGAAAGAGGGTGCTTGTAATATTTTGGTGGGCTTCCCAAATTTATAAGTGGACATGCTCCTCGTGAGATAGGCCTACCAGATACTGCAATAGTATCTGGACTGTAAATATATCCTCTGAAAATATATATTTTGATATCTGAGATACGGTTCTAATTGCGTACATATTTGTAAAAACGTAATGAGTTTACAATTCATGAGTATTTTAATTTGACCAACACATTATTTTTAGGTTCTGGCAAAAATGTAAAATATGCAGTCTGGTTATGTTAAAGAAAGTTAATTACTAATCATTCGTTTCTTTACACAACGTCGATCAAAGAATGCAATTTCATCAAAATTTGTTAATAAATAACCTTTTTAGGTATATTTTGCCCATCTACACAAACACAAATAACTTGCGTTCAAATCTGATAGACGAAATAATAATGAACGCTGATGTTTACTATTAGCACTTAGATAACTTCAAGGTATCAATTTAGCTAAGGCTTTGCCACTAATTAATAAGGGATAGCAACAAAATTTAATACTTTCATGAAAAATAACCCGAGACCACTTTCAACTGTAAAACTGTTTCGAAATTGCCAAATATCACATAAATCTTTGCTTTTGGTAGGGAGTTTGGATTTTTTTCTTATTATGGCGCAATTTCGTCTCCTCAGCCAGATAGCTGAACGGCCGGTAACTCAAGTGAGTAGCTTCTCAGATATTTTTTCTTGAATGGCCGGTTCCTTGAATGAGTACCCTTGTTGAGTAGCTCCTCAGATAGATAGCTGAATAGCGGGGTACTCGAGTGAGTAACCTGTGACATTTATACTCTTTACGATATCCTTTGGTTTGTTCGGAAGCCTAAAAATTTGTTTCATCCTTAAAAAAATGACAACGTACGAGCTTGCTCGGTAGGTGCAAAATATCAAACAAGCAGTTATGTATTTGCCAGAAAAGGGGAACGTGCATCAGCAAAGAATTCGCAATACTGGACCAAGCATGAAACTTTTATTGTCCCATTACCCAACTGTATGGTACTGTCACAAAAAAAGGGGTAAATCAAATCCTGATCAAGCAGCGAGACCTGGTTATAAGTGTAAAAAATAACTATAGAAACAATCATCTTTTTTGTCATGTATGGTGCAACAACTTAATAACTACTGTTTTTTAAACGAACAACTAAAAATGTCAGGCAATGCTATTACGGACTGGAAGAACTATTCCCGTTTTGTGTGCGCAAATTCGTTAATCCCAAATCCTCTAAAGATCGGGAAAATGGATTAACAGTAGAAATAGATGAATCCTCCTTCTCACGAAGAAAGAATAATGTCGGGAGGGTTTCGACAGACCAGTGGGTTTTCAGAGGGATTTGCAAGGAAACGCGCGAGTATTTCATGTATGCAGTTCCTGATAGATCGGCAGAAACATTAATATCTATATAATTAAAGAATGTGTATTTCCTCGCACGAATATTATTTCTGATAAGTGGCGTGTATATTGATTCCTTGCCAGAGATGCAGTATAAACTTTTGACTCTTAACCACTTGAAGAACTTTAAAGATCCAGAAACAGAATTGATCCTGAAAACACGATCTATATTAGCTTCTTCTTAGTGGTACTAAATAAGCTGGCGTGGCGTCAATTTGCCAGGTATTGCAAACATAAGGATTGCCAACAGTCACTGAAAAACCTAAAATGAAAATTAAGATAACATATTCTATGCATATCTATTACCTTAGCAAGTGTCGAATGGCGCGGGGTTTAATCAGCTGCCCGACAAATGCCATTCCCGCAATAAGTCAAAGGTGCCAACCGGTAAGGGAAGCAATGACTTTTTTCTGTGATGTGCTGTGTGAGATTGTGGCGCCCAGAGTGCAAGGAAAGTAAGCCTGTGCCACCCATATTTCAGAATAGATACGCCCAGTGAGGAACCCTCACAAATGGTTGCTCAATGAATATATGAAATCCTAAGATGGAACACACACATTAACTAATTAGGTAATAGGAAATGTAATCAGTAATAAAGAATTGTAAAAATAGGGAAATACTAATACCTAAAACCTTGCCTCAGTCCCCCCCCATCTACATTAGTAAAACTTACATACCACCGCACAGCCCTAGATTTATTTCGTTCCTGCTAATATGGTAGACGCTATTTCGAGAATAAAAACTTATTTATCGTCGCTTTTCCTTTGAGTCCTTTCCTTTAGCCCCGAGTTATCCAAGGCACCCTCTGGAACATAGCCTAGAATCAGAATCTACCTAAACCTTAGGAGTCAGAGCAAACTCGACGGAGAGATCAAACTATAGTCACCGGTCACGCCAACCGAAATCTGACTAAGCCTTTAAACGTCTTTAAATACGTTACGTAAACTCATAAGACCATCAACGGCCCCTTTAACCTTTTAAAACACCATTAACAATCTAAAAACATTCTTTAAACAAAGCCTTTACCCTAAACCGGTTACCCTTTTCTGCCGGACATTGAAGGTAACAAGAAAATTGACGCATCAGGCCATCAACAAGCAGGACAAGAAGATACGGAGATCGTGAACGCCATCACCATCAAGTCACCCGTCCTTAACGAGGCTGCAGTTGCAGGTTGTTTCAAGGTTGTGAGTTACCAGTTTCACATTTCAAGAGTAAGTAAGTAAGATACTAAATTCTTTCATGTTTTGGATGCATTACCTCCAGAGACCGTCGACCGTCTTCGGGCTGCAATCCTATCTACTCAAAAACCCAGTTTTTAAGGACTGAGGTGATTGGTCTCTTCGAGAGGACAAAACCCGAGCTTTTCAAGAAGCTCATTGCCTCATCGACGCTCATCGGTCGAACTTCTACAAACTTGGAAGCACTAAGGAGAATTGTTCTACAGGTAGGAGTTGGGGAGAAATTCGTGAGGCACAAGTTCATCCAATCACTGCCAGCCAACACCACTCCTATAATTGCTACCCAGCAGGAACCCACCCTGGCCCACCTAAAAAAGTTGCGGATGAACTAATGCCATTTTATAGAGGGCAGTGTCTTAATTTTAATGATAGCAATGAATCCATAGAATATAGTACCACTTCTTTGTCCGATATGTGTATTCTCAATCCTAATAATAGAAGTGATAATTATATAAATAATGTAAATTTTACATAAATGCGCGATCAGTGCCCGTAGGTGCATACCCTAATGAAAACAGTTCTAATTTTGTACAGCGTAATAATGATCACGGTGTATATAATATACCGATAGGATTGCGACCCCTTAGCAGAAACCAAAAACCTGTTGTATGCCGTTCACTTTTGTATTTTGGTGAGATTGATAAATTATGCAAGGCCTGGCGCAGGTTGCCAAAGAGAGAGGAACAATTGCAAATGCAACCTTAATCCAGGTCATCCTTGCCAGCCCCATCGGCAAACTACCAAGGTTTGCCATGGCAAACGCGACCGCTGGTATGCCGTCCGTCTTTACCCTCGTCGCTAAAGTGAATAAAATTAAGTGAGGGTTTCTAATTGATACAGGGGCGAGTGTGTCAATAAGTCCGGCTAAATTAGTGCAATCAGGTGAATTGCAAGAATCTAATGTGAACACTGAACATTATGACGTCATATAGATTAAAAATAAAAGTGAAAGCAAGGTACACAAGAATATAGTTATCCCTAGCATTCACTGGTGATTCAGTTGGTCATTTGTGGTCGCGGATACCACTTTGTCATTATTATTAATTAACTTTCTGAGGCACTTTAATCTCCTGGTGAATTGCGGGCGTGGTATCCGGGTCGACAACCAAACTAAGTTCATATCAAAAGTGAAACAATCCGAGGAGGGAAGACTACGGTAGCTTTAATCTTTAATGACCTTCAGCACCTACCGCCTAGGTGCAAGGCCATGTTAGAGAGGTATGAGGCTTTGTACAGACCCGCGCCCACTAATCCCTCCTCTCCTTTGCCGAACTTAGTGACGCGCACGATTAAAACCGGCAGTGCACCACCAACATTCGCCCAGCCTAGACCTCTTTCGATGGAGAAACTACAAGTTTTCAAAGCAACGTTCGAAATGCTATTGAAGGAGGTAGTCGTGCGCCTGTCAAATCACCATGGAGTAGCCGATTCATATGGTCCTTAGGAGGTCCGAGTGTTAAATGTGATCACAAAGCCCACCTCCATGGCAAAAATTCTTTCAAGGTTGGATGTGGTTCGTGGTTACCATCAAATTCCTATGAACCCGGAAGACGCATAGAGGACTGCGTTAATGACGCCATTTGGTTTATGGGAGTAGGTTAAGCTTCCCCTATGCCTCCGGAATGCAAACTGCACATTTCAACGACACATGGATAATCTATTTCGGGGATTAGGCTTCGTTTATGTATATAAACGACAGCCTGATATTCTCGAACAATCTGGACTACCATTTGGAGCATTTACATCAAGTTTTCAAAATCCAGGTCGAGAACGGTCTGAGGATATCCCTTAAAAAATGCGAACTGGCAGAGGAGGAATTTGACTTTTAGGCCATCATATTTAGGTGGAAGGAATTTGCCCACCGGCTAAGAAAATGAAAGAAATTGGAGATATGCCTTTACCGAAGGACTACAAGGAACTAGGACGATATTTAGGTATGATGAGATACTACCAAAGAATGATTCCTAATTTTGCCACGATTTCCACGCCGTTGACCGAGTTTGCACGTCTGCAACCTAAGGCTCGTGAGCTCGAATGAAAGATGATGCACGAGAAGCATTTTGAAGTAATACGAGTAAGTCGGTTTTGATTAATTCCATCAAGCTCTTTCACCCGCTGAAAAATGATTCACCTTATCAGCTGGTAATGGATTGCTCTGAATATGTGGCTGGTGCTGCCTTTCACCAAATGGTAAACGGATCGCTGCGCCCGGTGGAATTCTTCTCGAGCAAACTAAGCTGGACACAACAAGCATACTCCACCTATAACACAGAGCTCCTAGTGGTGTATCTTGCTGTAATCCACTTCAGATACATGATTGAAGGTGGCCATGTTACTTTGTGCACATACCACAAGCCACTAGGGTCGGCATTTTCGTCTCCTTTGAGTGTCAAAACGGATAGGCAGCATAGACATTTGACGGCTATTTTTGGAGTTCATTATCGATATCACCAACGTACGTGGTTAGGACAACGTAGTTGCTGACTGCATATCGAGCAACGTCAGTTCGGTTCAAATTGACTCATTTGACCTCCGAGCTTTAGCGGCAGCGCAACACAATGACGAAGAAATAAAGGAGTTTCGCTCACGATTAAAATCTTTCCCTTTTCTCGGAGAAGCTCAAGTATGGTGTGATATACAATCAATATACCTACGACCGTTTGTCCTTATAGCGTGTAGAAGGATTAACTTTGGCCGCTTGCAGAATTTGTCACACCCTAGGATCTAGACATCACTTCGACTAATTAAGTCTCGATATTTTGGCCTAATATGGACAGGAACATTCACTCCAGGGCTATGGAATGCCAGTCATGTCAGTACTCCATGATTTATCACCACACAAAATTTCCAATTCTGCCCAATGATATTCCGTCTTCAAGATTCGAAACCGTGCATATTGATATCGTTGGACCACTTCCACCATGTACACTGCCTGGGAAATCCTATCTGTTGCAATATCGGTATCTGCTATCGTGCATTGATCGGGCTTAAGTTCTGCCACGGCTGCGTTCGTTTCCATAGCCGGTTGGAATTCTCGATTTGGAGTCCCGCTATACGTAGTAACCGAACGTAAGGTTCTGTGATGTCTACATGAACCACACTTAGCTTCGAGTCCGACAGCTAAAATTGCAAGAATCGAGGTTTGGTTAATTTGTTCGTGCGCGTTTGCCGATATGGAACTCAACCACGTAAAAGATCTTTTTCACATTTTTGCCCATTTGAGGCCACATAAAGTTTTTTCAAGGTAGAGAGAGTTTTTTAACACTAGAGTGAGGCAAGCAATAAAAGAGTTCAAATATTTTATGTTTGAATGTTTGGCTCACGAGGACCCTTAGTCTATTTAGTTAGGGTCCACAAGAATTTTGTGCTAAGTGTTTGACAGTCTAAGGGAGGATAATCGGAGCTTTTTGTTTTTCCAGGCCAAGAAGTGAGTAATAATCGGGCAGTTGAGTTGGTCTGCCTCTAGCAGGGCATATAGAACCGTTGGAAAGGACTTGGGGAAAAGTTCATTGGCAGCTAGGAGAGTAGATTTATAAGAGTGATTTGAGTTCGAACACTGTCATGTGATAATCGTCATTCTGACCAGAAGAAAGAATGTCTGTGGTCGGTGTATTCTTAGACAGCGCGCCACCTGCGATCAGATGCTTGGCGTGTAACCACTGAATGCCCTGAATTAAATTGTTTAATGAAATCTAGGTATCTAGCAACCATAGGAGGGTGTAAATTCCTTAGAGAAAGAAATACCAAATCTACAACTTTGTGGTCTGTATAACGGGTTACTATGGAGCCTTGTATTGTGGTAAAAAAGCCACAAGAAGCCCTCTTCCAAATTTAGACATTTTTGCTTGAGGTGGAGAAAACTTTTACGAAAAAAACCCTAACGCGGCATACTTTCCCTTCTCATGTTTTTCCAATATTCCCCAGAAACAGTCGCACTTGCCTTAGCTAAAATACGAAATGGGGCGTTTCGCAATGGGTGCCATAATTCAATGGCTCTAGAAATACTAAGTTTGGCTTTTTTAAAGTCATTAGCAGCACATTGCAGCTAATTTAATGGGAATTTTCTGCGTTTGTGTGCACGCTCCAAGAGATCATTTAGCGGGGCTACGAGAGAGGCCGCATTTTTTATATGAGTAAACAATGAGGCACGAGAGGAAGGAGTGCCGTAAATAATGCTCCTGGGCATTCCATCCGTGAGAGCGCGCCATTGTAAATCCACAATTATCTTGGATTTATAATAGCGTGCTCTTGGATTTACAATGGCGTTTTTCAAGGAATTAACTTGTCATGTTCTCTAGGCCTCATTTCACTGTTGCATAAAGTCGACTCCAAGATAGGATAACCGACTCAGCAACTAATAAAATCTTTAGGAGAGACCTTCCGATAAAAATAGTGCTTAAAAGAAGTTTCTGAGACTATAGAGAGATAGGATGAGCTGAGATATTTTGGAGCGAGCAGATCATCGGTGACCGACCTCTGTGCTGAGGTGATGCCGAAAGAATGAGAATGGAGAAACTAGGGAAGCTATAGACCAATCTATGAGTTTCTTATCTGGATTCTGGATGAATAGGCGCAGGTCATAGCCCTGTATCGGTTCCACGGTGAGTGTCTATGTACGCTGATCAAGTGTCCCAGAGGGAGGTGTCCCTGAATGGGAACCTCAGCGCCTAAAACCTCTTCCCTTTCATCATCTGATGAAAATTCCTGCTCTGCTTCCTTTATCTGTTCATTTTTCAGCTGAGGAAGGTCCTCTGTGTTGAGTATTTCCTTGTGGTTTTGCATAAGTTTCTCCACATTATCAGAGTCGACCTCCAATCCTAATCTTTTTCTAAGAGTCATTACCTCATCCACTACTGCCTCTGGTGCCTCCTCTCGTGCGTTCCCAAAGCATTCAAAATCACTTTCAGGCACACAGCTTGGCCAAAGTTTCTTCCAAGCTAACTGAAGTGTGAATTTATTAACTTCACTCCATGCCCTAGCAATGAGGTTTATGTATTGGAGGATATTTAAGTGATTCATCCAAAACACTCTCAAGGTTAAGTCCGTGTCACTGGTAACTTGGAAACACCTTGCAAAAAGATGAAGGTGTAGATGACTTGCTGGTCCATTGACTGTGGGAGAGATATGTTGGGTGGTAAGAATTAAAATTTTATAGAGTTTAGAAGATCATGTAGGTCATCTTTCAAGCTTAGAGGATGTGCAGGATCATTATCCATGATAAGAAGACAATTTAGTAGCAAATTGTTCTCCTCCATATATTTTCTGATTGCTGGGGCAAACATATCTGTCAACCATTCATAAAAAAGAATTCTCGTCACCCAAGCTTTTGAATTTAACTTCTACATTACTGGCAATTTAGACATATGCACATTGTTCCTCTTAAAGACCTGTGGATTTCTTGAGTGGAAGAAAAGAAGTGGTTTATTTTCTAGTCCCTACTTGCATTAGCAGACATAAAAAGAGTCAACCTCTCTTTCAGTGCCTTGTAACTGGGGAGTCTTTTCATCTTTAGTGATGTAGGTTCTTCTTGGCATTTTTTGCCAGAATAGTCCGGTCTCATCACTGTTAAAAACTTATTGTTCGAGGTAAGCTTCACTCACCCACAAACTTTTCAGCAACATCTTTATCAGAACTTGCTGCATCACCATGCTTACAACACTATGAATGCCACTTTGTTTAGGAAACTTCTCGACCAAACTCTGCTTGTTTTGAATTCTTGAATGTCCGAGTCGTTCGTATTGGGTATTTTAACCACTAAATCACTATGAAACTTCATAGTCTTTTTCACATATTGTGGCCTAAGTAACCTGTATCCTTTAAGTTACATATCATTTATCCAAAAATAGAGCAACTGTTCTACTTTTTCTAAAATTTGTGTCCTTTTATTTGATTTTTCTAAATCCCGCATCAGCGGCCTTTAGTGTCTCTTTATGTTTTATAAAATGTACAGATAGTGAACTTGGATATTCCATACTCTGTGGCTCTCTTTTTTATTGATTCATGAATCAGGTCAACACTGTAATGCTTATTTGTCCTCTCTACCACTTGCACTGTTACTTTTTTACTTTCTTAGGAGCTAATTTGAAGACAAAAGGTAAAAAATGTCAGCACAACAAGCGATAGTTTGCACAGCATGGGAGAATGCGCGAGACTAGGCTGCCTTTGTTGGCAGACGTTCGTTCGAGATGTCAGGCTTTGTTGACAAACGATGCTCGAGATGGGAGTGAGATTCGACATGGTAGGCGAAATTTCCCGGAAATCTTTCATCGAATTTGGAAAATTCGACTTGAAATGCATTCGACTTGGGAGGTACCCCTGTATAAAGTTGAGACGCAAGATAACAGCCACAGAAGAAACACACTTAAGTACCATGCTGTAGAGGACTCAAGCTTTCATTATAGAATCAAAAAGTTCGATCTGTTTTGAGGAAAAGTTTAAATTCGAATAAGATTGGTTTAGGTCTAAGAAGAGTAGGTACTTGTTTCAAAAGAAAGATCATTTTGCTCGTCAATTTAGGCCTCATCAACTGCACCATGTTTTGAATCATCTTTTACAGCTGAGTGTTTTAGTATGTGGTACGGGTAATTCTTCGCTGCGAGTTAATGGCCTCATACTAGATGAAAAAGTTGTGCCCTTTATAATATGTTTTGCATTTTTATTTCTTTCAAATTTCTTTCAAATTTTCATTCTACAAATCTATCCCTGAATCATAACAACCTATGAGTAACACAAAGGCTTGCAGATTACAATTGTATTTCATAATAAACGTATTTCCTTTGTTAGCTTGCCGGGATAGATTTTGCTCCATAACTTTAAATATAGAGATTTGTCGCATAAATTTGCGAAACCTCGGCTGACCAGTGAGTTTAAATTGGAAGAGATAAGCTATGTTAATCCTACAAAAGGAGATAAGTAGAATTAATTATATAAAACTAACGACTGATCGTAGGAAATTAGAATCTCTCTTATGCTTAGATAACCGGCTGGACAAAAATACGCAATATAATGGAAGGCCTTCCCAATCTTAGTTTTTATATACCCGTTATATGAAGAAAACGTGATGTTTTTTCGTACTAAGGAAACCCAGAGTGATAAATTGTCTCATAAATTTAGAACAAAGCGCCAAACCTCTTCCCTTGATTCCCCAATTTACAGCCAAAATATTATTAATAGCATTTTCCACAAGTTTACTGTCCAACCTGGTCTTTGGCCTTTAAATAATGATTAATCACATCGGTAGCAATAGTTATCTCAATGATTTAAGTAGTATATAACACAACACACTAAAACAGTAATGTAAATAAGTAGGCAAAACAGAACAACACCTCATTCATTGTATACGCAGTGAATGACCACACAATAATCTTTGTTTGTTTGTTTTTTCAAATTAATGGGCGTGAACCCAGAGGGTCATAGACACTGACTTCACACTACTGGCATGCTTATGATGCAAGACGTTGCTTAACATTTAGGTCTGCCTTCGGAGAACGAAAACTTCAGACCTATATCCCTTCTCGACTTCATTGGGAAGATGTTTGAAAAATATCCTAAGCACAAGATTAAATGAATATATCACAGAAAACAACCTCCTGAACAACAACAATTCAGGTTCAGAAAAGAATAGGAATTCGGAGACGGCCCTCAGCGTGATTAGAGAAAGAATACGCAAAGGGAAAGGAGAGAAATGCAGTATGGACATTGTATGCTGGGACATATCGAAGGCATTCGATAAAGTCTGGCAAAGAGGCATACAACATAAAATTTTAAATCTGCAAATAAACAACTATCTGGAAAGAATTTTATGCAACAATGTCATGGAAAGATATGCATACGTAGACACAGGGGTGAATTACCAAGGTGAAAGATTCAAGCTTAATGCGGGCCTCGTTCAGGAAGGGTGTTTGAGTCCTTCGCTATGCTCAGTGTATACCTCGGATATTTCCCCGGGAACGAGGGCTGTGTGAACATATAATACACAAATGATTTCACTAAATTAATTCTGTGTTTATCGGAACCCACTGATGCAGGCCAGAGTAACGGCAACAGAAATCGAAAATATAAACGAATATGAACACAAATAAAAAAATAAAACGAATAAAGATAAATTTAAAATTATACCTATGTATCGCAAAAAACTATTTGACGCTTACGTAGATGGAGAGCAATATAGGTATAATGGTAAAGGCAAGATTTTAGGCCTAACCATTACCAAAAATATTTACAAGAGACACGTGACCGAAAGAATAGACAAAGCACGAGGCATGCTAACTTTACTCTACAGATTAAGAAATCTAAACATAAAAAATAATAAAAAGATCTACCAGGCCATGATACGGCCTACCTTGATATATCCAACAATTGCCATGTATACGGTTTCAAGAAGCAATCTAATAAGAATGCAACGTATACAGAAAAGAGAGGGAGGAAAAAACAAAAAACTTACACAACGGAGCGAAAATAAAACAATTAAATAAAATAATTGAAAATAGAGACCAAAGAAATCATGGAAAAAACACAAGAAGAAATAGGAGAGGAAGTAAATAATCAAATAGCACGAGGAGCAGGATGGAGACAACATATCTTGTTTCCTAGTGTTAAAAACAAATCAGACCAAAGGGAGAGGAGGAGATTTACGTGTAAACCAAATAAGTAAACCTGATTGTTACAAAAATTCACGAATAATGACAAAACTCACCGGATTGGACTTAATACCCACAAAGAATGACAAAACTAACCAAAAAGCGCAAATGAACGAAAAAGGAAAAAAAAACATAAATAAAGAGGAGAAAAATAAACAACTAAATAACTGAGGGGCATGAATTCACACAACAGAAACGAGAATTATGCGACAAAAATCACAGAAACTCGAGTTATTAACATAGCAGGAAAACAAATAACGCTAACAACGGTTTGAACGCCTATCTCATACACACATAACATAATAACAAAACAACCACATAAATAAAAAAACAGATATACTTTCACTCTAACTTATTTTGAACTTAACTCTAGAATTAGTTTATAGTACAGCGATTAGTGTGACCTCCACGCAACTTGCACAGCTGCAAACATCCAACTTCCTTCCACTTCAATCATTTTCCTCCTTTACCGCTATCCAAAGATGGACCAAACACTAACACCAGGGACAGGTACAGAAAATAGTAACAACTAAAAGCTAGGAAAACCTAAAAACACCGTGGTCCGAGTTTCACGTTAAGCAGGTCCACAGACCAATTTGGTCAACTTTCAAGCACTTGACTTTATTTCAGTCTTTCCTATCTTTACTTTTTTCTTCTTCCCTTCCCTCTCTCCCCCTCTCCGGAGCTCTTTCCACTCAATGCCTTTAGGCACCTAGGGAGGAAGGTGTCGAGAAAACTTAAGGAAACCGGGCTTCGCCCCCCCCGGTTGGGTTCCTCCTCCGGGAGGTTGGGGAGGAGTACGGGGATCTAAAACTTTTACTCTCACTTTCCTTTGATTTGAGGGCAGTTATTTTCCTGTAAATACTTCAAGGTAAATCCACGCTTCCGCCAAATAAAGATAAATCCTGCTCCGAACTTCCTTTACCTTTAAAGGAAGTAATGATCACCTGACTACCCAGAAAACTAGACAAGTACAAGACGAAAACAAGAGACATAAAATCTGAGGGAAACTTAAGAAGGATAGGAGTAGAGACCGAGAAACGATGTATACCGATCAACGAAACAAACTATAAATAATTCTTATTTCTCACCCTCTTCCTAAAGTCTTTTGTAGTTCCGGTGCTCCTCAGCATCATCATATTCAATCATGTCTGCCTATCATCTGTTCACCGATAGAAAACCATACAGGGGCTCTCGTTGATTCCCTCATTTAAGTAATCCACCTCTTCCACTACGTCTCCTTTAGTTTCCCAATATGACGACAAATGTCATAGAATACACAGGAAATTTATTGAATTCCAAACGGGCACCCATTTCTTACACTAGTAGGGACCAAATACGATAAAAGCCAGGGTAGGGGGGATTTAGATTGATTAATCTTCGTTGACATACCGTTCAAGAATCGAATAGATAAATATTACTTCGAAAAAATAACTTAAAAGAGGTGTCAAAATAATTCCGTTTGCATATCTTGTCTTGTTTTAGCAATCCTTCTCCTCAGATTTTCAAATCTTCCCTTCTCTTGAACATTCTTGAGTGGATCTTAGTGTCTTGCTGGTTCTGAATTCCTGAGTGGTTGGCCCAAAGTCTGACATAGTTGCAATACATACTTCATACACCGGTATATACAGGTACATACATAGAAGCGTTGCGCAATACTTTCAATTGTTAAATAATTATGAATCAAGGGCAAGTTTGATGGGTCATATTTTCACTGGGTTAAACACGAAAAGATAGTCAGTGGTGAAATACTGCATCTTCTGTTATATAGAGATAGAAATATACGTCGAAGATTTACGTATATGTAATATATACATATATATTTATATATATATATATATATATATATATATATATATATATATATATATATATATATATATATATATATGGAGTCTCTGTGATATAATAAGTCGTGATTTAGTCGTTCTCAGAAGTTACAAGTTGCCACTCATCCCTAGAATTATCTATTTAAACCATGCAAAAACAGTCTTATGTACAACTAAGCGCGTAGGGGAGTAGCAGAGAAATGATGGTGATGATGTTGTGAACCTTAAAGGCATCATCTCAATGTTTAAATATATTATGTAGATAAGAAAATAAAAAAGATTTACCGCAACACTTTTTAAAACGACTACCAGAAAACGCGCAAACCTAGAATGCTTCATTATACCTTTCTTAAGCGATCTTATTCGGCTGTTTGGGTTTATACATCGCCAGTACGACTACAAAGTTAAATTAAATAGAAAAACTACCGTAAAAAAGTAAGGGAGTATCGGAAAAATAATACCGACATAAAGTGCCTCTTAGTCATAATAAATAATTACATACCTTTCCTCAGCTTACAAAAGGAGATGAAAACAAGGATTAGCATCACAATTTGATCATTTTCCTCAACAAATAACTGCGGCGTATATATATATATATATATATATATATATATATATATATATATATATATATATATATATATATATATATATATATATATATATATATATATATATATATATATATATATATATATATATATATATATATATATATATATATATATATATATATATATATATATATATATATATATATATATATATATATATATATATACGATGGGCGGTCAATAAGTTTTGCGAATCGGTAGGGCAAAACAGAGGAAGGGGGATGGCTGTTTGTGGGGGTGTTAGGACAAGTTATGACAAGTCAGGACCTGTAGCCGCACGCTCCCGCCTCGTCTCTTTAAGAAGCAGTAGCTGATCACAGATCGTCAGTCACAAATTTTTCAACAATGGAGAAGGTTGAGCACCGCGCAGTGAACAAATTTTTGACCAGGAAGGCAAGAATGCAAAAGAGATCCATGAACGCATTGTTGCAGTGTACACCAAGACCGCTCCTTCCTATGCCACCATTGGTCGCTGGAATAGGAAGTTCCACCATGGTCGTGAGTTCCTTGAAGAGGATCCCCGTCAGACGTGACCAACGAGGACAATGTGACCAGTGTGGAGAGGATGATCATCGAAAATCGACAGGTGAAGGTCGAATAAATCACGCGAGAACTCTGAATATCACATGGAATTCTTATCAACATTATTCACGACAATTTGGCCATAATCAAGGTCTCTGCTTGTTGGGTCCCTAGAAACCTCACGCCCCATGATCGACTTCAACGTCATCAAAGTCCAAAAGGCCAGAGTTGCAAAAGCTGCCCTGCACGAGTGCGGATTCGAGGAGCTCAACCAGCCTCCCTACAGTCCAGATCTGGCCCCTAGCGACTACTTTTTATTCTGCCAGCTCAAGGCTGCACTGCGTGGACGCCAGTTTGGGAACGATGAAGATTTCCAGCTCGCCGTCCAGGAGTGGATTGAACAGCAGTCGGGAGACTTCTGGTTTTCGAGAATTCGAAGCCTAAGGGACAAGTGGGGCAAGTGCATTGAAGTCGAGGGTAGTTATATTGAAAAATAATAAAACACTTTTTCTCATATCTCGTTTCCTTATATCCAACTTGCAAAACCTATTGACCACCCCTCTTATATATATATATATATATATATATATATATATATATATATATATATATATATATATTTATATGATTCCAGCAAACTGCAAGAAACAGGAAAACCGGATAATTTTTCTTCGGAAATGTTATTTCCTAATTCGAAAGAATTCCGTACAGAGGTGGGATTCGAACCGTGCACCTCCCTTCGATATTCATGTTAAAAGATATAGTACTACTACTTATACTATTATTAGTAGTAATTATTAAAAATAGTTATAATTGGATTCCTTCGAAAATATTGGATGTGTTAACATTGAGTCAAATCTCAAAGTGAGATATTATAATTTTGCTTCCATATTTAATCGTGTAATTTGTCATCCATTTCTCGCAAATGGGTTTATTTCAAATTTTATTTACCTCTATATATGGATTAATATTTTCCTGGAGGCGTTGATTACATCCGTCCAACAGTGGTATGTGTGAATATGTGTTCCACTGCAACTTTTCTCTACACTCAGGATCATCTTACTACCAATTTTCTCTCTTCATTCCTTCTTTGTTCTTGTTTTGCCTGCTTATTACTCAATACGTATTTTTCCCCAAATGTTCACCCTTAATGTGGACGTTCTTTTCTTGGAGTGATTCGTACATGTCAGGAATAACTAACTCCCCCTGGGAGAGAAGAGGAAAAACCGCACAGAGCCAGAAGGACATGAGTTCGATCATCTTGACCGTTATTCCTGTACCTTCTAAGTCGTTTTCTTTGTAAATACTTAGGCCTTTTATCGGTGTTCCTAAAAGATATTTTCAAATTCTGGTCAAAGTTGTTGCATCGGCTTTCGTTCGCTAACTCAAAATTTTGATACTGCAAAATGTCGTTTCGCTCAATTTCTCCTCATAAAATTGCATTTGTGTTCAAGCTTCCATGTTGGAGCCGTTTGCCTTCAATATTGCCCTCCAGCTTTTTAGGATGTTTGATGATGTTGGCCTTAATTTTATTTATAAACGTTTATTTATCCTTTAATAAATAGTAATTTTTTTTTGTTTAAGACTTTTATGTTCCATTCTCATCTTACACCTTACTTATATGATTTATGACAATTTATTATAGTTTGTGTTGATATGAATTGCGATTCTATCCGTTTATGCAAAACTGATAGACTTAAAACATTTCTGAATCGACAAGGACATGTTTTTAATAAAAATTATATGTTTTAGGGATTAGGTAAGCTTAATGATGGAATGTTAGTACGGCAAAATGATTATAGCGAAATGAATAAGCGTAAAATTTCTCTTCTCTGCCTAGGTATGTAATAGGATTTCTTGACTAGCCTTGTCATTTGATACTTATGTTCTATAAGATGCTCAATACTTTAATGCTTCTTTTTTTACGTTCTATAAATTGGAGTCAATTAAATAAATATTAGATGTAGTTTGAATAACCATTTAACAAAGTAAAGCCCGCAGAGAAGGCATGGGAGGGAATAGTGACTCTCTAATTGCCACACAATCTATGTTACCACTTAAGGGAAGTTTGACACCTCTAAAAGACACGTTTTTTAACAATTATGGGCTGCAAGACACCAAGTTTAAAGTGACCAGGTGGTTCTGGTTGGATTGAAGGATAAAAGTGTGAACTTTTTTAACGTTTTCCTTAAAATGTAATGGCCTGTTTATTCTGCCTCTTATGGTTGTATGTGAGTTCTTATGATAAGAGGGCTTCACTGCCTTTTTGGAAGGCAGGCCACCTGACTACCTTCGGTCTTGCTTCCACGTCCTGGTGCTACTTCTGTTAAATTTGATCTAGCATCCTAAATTATATTCCCCATTGAAATCGATAATATAAACTAATTTAAAAATCAAAATCAATAAACAAATATTTACCACAAACTAAATTTACAGATGAAAAGATAGTTGATCTTGAGATAGAAGATCAACTTTCCCGATATCATCCTAAAGCAAAATATTGGGACTAAAGATAACTTTGGGCTGAAAGGTCGAGATATAGCCGAAATATTTAACAGAGCAGCACCATTAGTGAGCATCCTATACAAATGAAGAGGTTTAAGTCTAAAAACAAAAGAAAGTTCTATCTGGCAGTGGAACGGAGGCCACTGCCTTATCTGTCCTCCCATCTCATTAAAAGTGCGTCTAAAACAAAAAAAAAGGAAACTTCAGAGAGCACAAAATAAAGCAAATAATCAAATTATCAACACAAGAAGAAGATAACACAGACGCCAAAGAGCCTTACACCAACAAGAAAATATTGAACAGCCCAATACAACAATGAGGAAAAGGATGTAAAATATCTAATGGAAGATACACTCATTTCCTCTAGTATTCCTATAAAATATCATCACCAGAGCTAACGCGACCTCCAACTCCAGATTTCTTAGCGGAGAAAATCAACAAAGAATAGTGGCAGAACTATTGTACAGTATATTTGAAAATAAAAAGGTTGCTCAACTAAATCGAGACTTAGGTCCAAAGTAGCTCAACTCGATAAAGTTAAAAAAAAACTTAATGTAAATTTACCTACCCGATACAGATTATATAGCCCCACCAAATAAAAACAACAAAACAAACTCACAGGATTAGACTGAATATACAGAACGCAATTAAGAATACCCGATTAAGAGCCCATAAGTGAAGTTCGTACCAAACTTAAATAGTAGAGTGCCAGGCACTAGTCTAACAATAGGAAAAAGTGTTGAAAATGTTGACAGTTTTCAATTTTTTTTCCATAAGCTGTGTGAATTTATCCCGCAATCCGTAGAACCTCATGGGTATGTTCCCGTGACTCAGCCCTTGCACAAAACATGGATAAACAAAATAACCGTATTCAAAGCCAAGACCATTCAGTAACCGTTTAATCTGGTGTCTGTTAAGGGCTCTGCTTTTGGCAAAGTTATGCATGACACTACTCTTGAGATCACATTGTTGAGCTGCAACGACTGTGCATATAGACTTTCTTTGTTGTGTTTAAGAAAAAGCGGTATATAATTAACAAAATCACTTTACCCTTTTTCTGAGCCAACCATGGCTGGAGCTCAATCTATAGTATAGCCCCTTAACTTTTCAAATATTAGCTCAAGTTTTTTCATTGATAAAACAAGTCTCTCAAGCTTGTAATAGACTATTGTACTACTCTGCATTTTTCCCAGTGACAGCAGTTCCTCTTGCCTATCAATATCTATAGTTATCCCATAAGTAGAAACCTGCTATTTGGGCAATACTAATTATATCCTTTAACTCGTCACCAGCCAAAAAATAGAACAATATAAAATCTCTTCCATAGTCCATTGTTCTTTTCCACATCTTGGGCCATGTCGTTAATCCGATTTGAGAAGGTTCTCTGAGAGAAACTCACAATTTGAAACAATTTTACTTTGTCTGGTGCTAACAACTCAGCAGCAATCAGCATGCGCATTTTTCATAAACTCTCCCTCTAAATGAGTCCGGTCGCAACAAGCTCTGGTGAAAGTGGCTAATTGTGATTCCAAACTTTGTGTTTGTTCTTCCATCCATTAAGTTCAGAATGTTTTGAGTTGTAATGGCGCTTCAGTTGGCTCTAATCATTATTTACAACATATCGCCACAAATTAAGCACACAGGTTTGTTTTTTATTTCAACTAATAATAATCGTTTGTCATTTTCTCTTGGTAATATTGACACTTTGCATCAAGTTATCTTTTCTTTTCAATCTCCATTTATTGTGTGTGGTGCAACTTAATAAATATCCTTTATAAGTTAAAACTTGCTTAACGAGCACACTCAAAGCCTCTGTGGAAAACACTGCCCTTTGACTCACCCAAGGTTGCCATATATGACTCAAATTTGGGGCAAAGATTGCAGTCAGGGGCTGCTAATCCGAACGGTTTTTGCATATAATTACGCAATCTTACATACACATTAGCACAAATGTTTTTTGCAAGCAACTATTTATTGGTGAGGTCTATCTAAGTTTGTGTACCATATTATCAAGATTAGGAGACTGGGTTCTACAGATAAAAGTCATTTTTTATATTTATGCTCGTTACTGGAGGTACTGCAAACCAGACATTTTGTGGGAATTCTTCCTGAAACTTCCATGCTGGCTTTACTAACACCCTGTAGAATGGATTTGAAAAATATATGTTTTTTTTACTGCATTGATTAAGCTCATTTTTCTCACTTTTACAATAATGCAAGAAAGATGTTGGCAATTAGTAAAAACAAGGTCTGCTAACGAAAGTCGCGTGCTCTAACTTATTCTGATTTATGACCTTATGACCAACAAAACTTTCAATAACTCCCGGACTAACTTGAAGGACCGTTGCAATTATGTCATTCGAAAGTGAATGTAAAACAATATAAGGATTTCAAATTTTGTTAGATTCAGCTAAATAGTTACAATGTTATTACAAAAACAAAACAAAAGCAAACCGGGGACCGACGGACCACGACCGACATAGTAAGATATAGAATCGCCTGCAAGTGACTAAAAATTATTAGTGCAGAAACACTGTCTGGTGATATACGTAGGTCTAGCCTACGGTTCTCCGGTGTATGGAAGAGCACCAGTAGTGCAATTTGCGGTGTAACGAATAGTTCATTAACTATATACAAATCTGTCATTACTCTTAACAGTACCATAACCAATGGTGGATGTCTAAAATAACATGGTCATTGGCCCAATACTTTTATCATCTTTTCTGACCAGACGAAGGTTTTTGAGTATTACAAAATCGCGTTTGTTTTTATTTTAAAATAGTTTAAATTTCTCGATGGCGGGCCTGCTGATACGGCTTCACGGGCCCTATATGGACTTTAGACTGTACCTTTCTTACCCTCGGCTTAGATCAACTTCTTCACTCTTAATATTATCTCTAATTTCATCCTCTTGTCCTCCCAACTCGGCTTCCTATGGCCAAGAGCCTGTAAGAGGGACAATAGGGAGGAGACGAAAAACGGGTAAGTCGATTTTGGGTTGCCTACAAATACTCTTCATTTACGTTCTATATACCTTAACTACGCTAAACCCGTTCTAAAGAAAGTCACATAGACCGAAAGTTCAGTAACTTACCGATCAATCCCGTGAAAAAGGTTTAACATTTATACTAAAACAAATTTACGAAAGAGTTATGAATTTAGTTACGCTTATTTACGAACTTTCGTTAAAGAAAAAGAAGAATATCGGAGAGCTTGAAAGCTGTAGAGAAAAAAATCATAGAAGGACATTACGCTGTGGTTTTTAATAAAATGTGCATAAGCAAAAAAAGTACAGTAACATACACGCAAGAGCAGGAAATAAACTATAGTAATTGTAACAATATATTAAGAGCCCAGGTTTCGATATTTTTAATGTAGTGATGCCCAGGCTCTTTTCAGGTTAGTTATGCCAAAGCTTTTTCAGGCTATTAATATGTAGGCCATTTTCAGCCTAATAATACCTAGGACTAATTTAATCAACCAATGTCAAGGCTCTTTTAGGCTAATAATACTTAGGTCATTATAAACTACAAAATGGAGTTGGGAGCCATATAAACCGTCTGATGAACAAATTGAGAATTTTAACTCATCTCCATTGGCTCTAAATGCCAGTGAGCCTTTTGTAGACAGTAGTTTTTTACTACAGTATTAAGTGCCTAAAACAATGGCTTGATCGCAAACAAAACTCCACTCCTACTCTTAAAGGTGGTTTCTAACGGCAGCAGGATATACTTGTAATAATATATTGTGAACTTTGCAATAATAGGCAAGCTGTTAATGGAGACCTAAATGTTAAAAATTTACAACATAAAAAGAAGCTCCAGAACAAAATCGCCATTCAGTGGTCAGCTGAAATAGTGTCCACCTCCTTCAGGATTATGCACGACCATACGTCGTGCGTTGGAACCAAGAGAAAAAGAATACGCTAAATTGTGAAGTTGCGCCACATTCCCCATATTCAGTAAACCTTCTTGCTTCATGAGATTACCATTTATTTGGGTTATTACAACATCACATTAATGGCAAAGTTTACTTTTTTATGAAGGAGATGGAAAAGTCTACCAAATTTTATATTCCATAAATCCGAATCAATTCTTCAAGAAAGGAATCACTGCTTTGTATAACGACACGAGACCATTGTCAATAAGGAAGAAAAATACTTTGCTGAATAAATGTATTTCTTGTATATTGAAATTTACTTTTCAACCCATTTAATAAAAACGCGACCTATATTTCTTAACATCCCAGTATTTTTTCACATTTGGGAAATATAATCTTAGTATTCTCGTGGTCTGCCTAAATACATGTCATGGCTAATGGTTGGGAAATCGCCGTTCTACATAAATCACCTTTTGTATTTCAAAAACACATTATTCATTATGTTAAAAAATTTAACCCTCAAAATCCTTTCAGCTACTTGATTCACTTCATGATGTGCATTAAGCAGATGGGGTCCAAGAAACCCCTCACCCATTACACTGTGCGACAAATCTTAAAATACTTATATAAATTTAGAAAATTATTGTTTTTTATACGAATAAAAATACAATTTTAAAAAGAGAAAATACTTGAAATTATCATGAAAATGTGTTGATACTTAACATTTAACGCATATAATAGCACTCCAAGTAAATAACGCGATAAAGACAATTATCTAAAAAAAAAAATACATATTGCATTGCGTTTGGCTTTGCATGTTGTATATGACAGCCAATGTATCGCATCGAGCTGTGCAACGACATCTGTGAGCAGTCCATTTTACTTTGAATCTATTTTCCATTTCGCAAAACTCCCACTGGATTCTTTCAATCTTTGCTCACTCTCACCCTTAACTCTAACGTAATGTAAAGGAAAAATAGAGATTTGTACTGAAGAAATGTATTTTTAGTTAAGGTCCTACTGCAATTCACTTATCTCTACACTAGCAACATATATTTTTCACAGCTCTGATACTTTCAAGACTTTTGCTTCCTATCAAACCTCTAACAATCGATTTGAACGCACCCTAACCTATAATTTTGCGTATATCAATGTTTGATTAGATATTTGAAAACTTTTGTATTTGCTTGGCAACAAACAGATTTTTTCCTATTTCTCTGAGTTTTTAGAATTTCGTTTTTAGACTCTAAAACAACCACATTTTTATTTCATGCTTTCCACAAGTATTTAAATTATTCCAATTTCATATAAAAAGATAGTAGAATAATCTTGCGTGACACGAGGAGACGAGTATTAAACAAGTCTTTGAATCCAGACTTCAAATCATCGCAAGATGGTTAATCAATTTTGATCTAGCGAGAATTAATGGTCCTAATATCACATTTGACAGGTAGCATTCTGAGCAAAATAGCGATAATCTTTATATCCCTACAATGTTCGAAATTATACTACCGATTTTTAATAGACTGTAGGTTTCTTTAATTTCCATTTTGAGGTCGAGTTACCTAAATGCTTAATTAGATGCAAAAAATAAAATCTTTCAAATCATTTTTCCTTTATCTTCTATGGGTCTTAGACGGTGTTATATACAACACAGCTCCCAAACATTGTGTAGAATGGGGGAATTCTTTATGTCGCCTCTGAAATACGGACGCAGGAGTGTTTTAAGCAGGCATCTGCTCTCTTTACTAGAGATGGGGAAGCCATCTCCATGGGAACTAGGTATAAGTGCAGATGGAATACGGGGATACAAGTTGCTTAATTATTTTTTAGCCATACACATGAGCAATAAATGACTTATGAAAAGCAACGATTCCGTCTCCTTATTCCGCCACTTAGTGGAAGTTTGAAACAATTCAGTTTCAGGAAACGTGATATGCCCACTTTGTTTCTGGTAACATATCACTCATCTGAAGTACAGTTTACATCTTGTTTATCACAGCGATGATCATCTACTTCTGTGCCATAAATGTAATATTGTAAAAGCCATTAGCTGAATAAATGCAAGTCTGCATATGTAATCAAATTGATATATCAACACAAATTTCCTATCAATAAAAATTCATATATGAAATATGAATATACATGAAATTTATGCATAATATAATTATATAAAATATTTTTAGAAATTGGGTGTTAGATCGACACGGGTTGCTGCGCGTATTTGTGTGTTTAACCTAGGATAAGAGCCATTTAGGGCCTTAAAGGAAAATAAGAGCTTAATGGATACTTTAATTATTCCATTGTCTTATTTGAACTTCGTTCCACTACATTTAATTTTCAACATAAACCACTACAATTATGAAGTAATGCAAAATATTTAATTTTTTTATTTTTGCTTTTATCACAGCTTGCCACGTTAATTTGGTGGCGAAGAAAGTGGATTAAATTTTGCCCCAATTAGAGGAGAGAGATTCATGTTAAATTTTAATAGAGTCTTCACTTGACGCGAGCTAACATCCCTGTAAATAAGAATAGCAAACATTAATTTAAAAATAAAATGATAAAGAGAAAAACATAGAGTGAGAATGACTTGAGGGAAAAATTGAGTATTCTAACCTGCTGTTTGAAAAATCGAACTCATTTAAATCTGTACACCTTTTTCTTATAACGCCTTTAGTTTACAAGCTGGGGAAAAAATGCATACATTTAGACATTAGAAACTACTCTGGATATTACGAAGTTAAAGAAATAAACATAAAATAATAAATTTAAGAAAGATATTATTTTTTCTAATTTAAAGAATATGACACTATCGTGGTATAGGAAGCACCTCACACCTTGACACCAAACATTCATTTCATGGTATAGGAAGGACCGAGTGATGGCAGGATGTTCGTACGTATGGGTTGTTTACGTACTACTTCGTGATTAACGTTATACCTCTCTAAGAGTGCTATATATGATTTTATTATTATTATCTAGTGTCTTGACTTCTTTAAACTTTGAAGGTTCCCTGTGCCAACGTAGAGATTCGAGGAGAGAATAAAAAAAATTCTTACAACAAACTAAAACTTTAATTAAAACACAAAAACAAAATAAACCTGAACCACAGAAATATTACGAATCTAAATACAGAATAATGACTTTAATAAGTTTTTAAGTAAGGATTTTTATCTTGACCTACTTGACATTATAGTGATGGTTAACCCACCACTCACTTCAATATAAAAATATACTAACTATTTCTACTGGAGTTTAAATACCTTGGTTCCTCCGGCAACGGGTTTGAGTCTGACCTTGAACTCAATGAGCCCAGACACCTCAGGAATCTGGTGGGTTCTTTGATGCGTGCCTCGACCAGATGGTTGGCGGCGCACGGGATAACTTGACATTCATAGGGACTTTGGTGAGTGCAGAAGATGGGGATCCACACAGTATTCGGGGGAAGGGGTCTTTTTCAAGTGCGAGAACTATCACGGTGCTTTAGGATGCACCAGGATAGGCGGGTCTCTCTGACGAGAGTAAGTTGAACTTGGTTCTTAAACCACGTTAACTTAGAATTCGGCGTGACCACCGGGTAACGGGATCGAGGAGGAGCTTTTTCTTCTTCGTTTCGGAAGTTCTCAAGGGCGAGGAGTATCACGGTGCTTTGTGGTACACCAGTATAGAAGGGGGGTTTCTTTAAGGGCGAGGTGAGTACTCTAGGGGGATCTTCTTCAAGGGCGAGGACCATCTCTGTGCTTTAGGATGCACCAGGATATAAAAGGTGTCTCTGAAGAGAGTTAGTTGAAATTGGTTCTTTTATCAAGTTAACTTAGAGTGTTGTGGACCACCGGGTAACGGGATCGAGGAGGAGCTTTTTCTTCTTCGTTTCGGAATTCGTCAAGAACGATGAGAGTAATTATGGAGAGGTATTCTTCAAGGGCGAGGACTATCCCTGTGATCTAGGATGCAACAGGATAGGGGGTCACTTTGACGAGAGTAAGTTGAACTCATCTGAAATGCAGTTTGCATCTTGTTTATCACAGTGATGATCATCCACTTCTGTGCTATAAATGGTTTGATAACCAGGGACTAGCTCGAGGATGAGCTGCTTCTTAGTTCCCTTGGTAGCCCGGCCTCTCTTGAAGGGTACTTCGTAGCCTGGTTGACTTACTGATTCTACCACCTTTTTCCCAAGTGCTTGGTATTTATACGTCGTAGGAGGGTTCTAACTCCAACGGTTTTTCTCAGCAAGGCTTACCTCTGGTCCAGCTAGCCCTTCAAGCTTGAGAGAAACGCGTCTCCAATTTGGTACTTGAGGTGAAATTGAATACACACACGTAGGGGACATCTTGCAGTTTAAACCGTTCTGCTTTTCATATGAACGAGTAGCGAGGGGCCGTTTTCACGAGATTGACCCTGGATGTTTTGCGGTCAACGTCCCGTGTCTCAACTTGGAGAGAAGGGAGAGGGTCGATTCCCTTACAGACACTATTATATAAGGCTAAGTTGTAATATCAGCCTGAGGGTGCCATAGTGTTTACAAAGCACTTAGATGAGGCCCTTACTGTAGAAAATTATTAAGGACATTAAAATGGTAAAATCTTAGAATTTAAGGTCGTTTTATTAAAAGAAACGTAAAATCATTTTTAATATTTAAAAATATTGCATTTATTCAACAAAATGGTTTCCTTGCATATTAAAATGCCCTGGAATATCTGAAAATAAAGGTCGATTAAAAACATGAAGTTCCACAACGCATCTCTAATCCAATGCTAGACTGCAAAAAAGCGTTTCGATACAGTAAATTAATTTTCCGTATAGTAATTCTGGTACACTCAAATATAGAGAAACCACAATTGTATTAAGTATATTTATTAAAAAAGAGTGTTGTCTATCGGTATGTTCAACTGTATAATAATAAGGAATATGCAGTTAAAACGAAGTATCTAAATTCGGAGAACAAACGTAAATAAAATGAAATGTAAGCAATACAATGAAAATATTAAATTGTAGGAATGGTCTGAAAACTATTATAATTTATATGGAAGTTGAGGTTAACCTCCAGGATTGATGGATTTTTGCCGTCTAAATTTTGAGGACGCGAAAATAGTAGATGAGAGTTTATTAAATGTGTATTGCGCTTCTGATGAGTTATAAATGTCAACAAAACCAATGAGTTGTATAGATATTAGGATTGTTAAAGTCAATAATATGATCACAGGTTTGCAAGATCATGGAAGAGAAACTCTCCTAATACTATTAGTCACCAGATTAGCCAATGTAAAATTTCACACAATCTTTACATGAAGCGTCTCAGTTTATTGGATGAAGTCGGGTTGTTGATTTTGTTATTTTTTTCGAAAAATTAAATGCTAAATTAATGTTATTATATTAAGCTTACGATTTAAAAGGGAAGATTATATGAGTTTATTCTTTCAATACTTCTTTGTGGCTGTACATAATATGAGTTTGTTCTAGCCTTAGAATATTATTGGTTAATAAAGTAAAGCGGATATTTGAGTTCAGTGAAATTGAATATTAGTTGGATGATTTTCTCTTAAAGAAATTTTGTAGGCGCATATACTATATGCTCAGTTGGATACAAAAGTGTGAAGATATTTTAACAGAATTATCGTGACATGTGAAGTAATATATATATATATATATATATATATATATATAAAGAAAGAGCAAATAGAAGTTCTGCGGATGATAACAACTACCACAGGGCTTTCACCATATTTATTTGCTGCCTTTCAAAACTATTTTGAAGACAGAAAGAAAGATTCAAAAACCTTATTTTGCAGACTATATAACAATATAGTACAAGAGAAAGAGAAATTTGACGCAAATGAGCAATAAGACAAGAAACAGGAGTTTTTTAGAGTTAAGAGAAAGGGACATTAGAGGAACACTAGAATCCAAGAGAGCAGAGGGCTGCACAATCAAGGCCATCCTTTACCAAGAAGACAGAAATTTATCTTTCACTTGTACTATATATATATATATATATATATATATATATATATATATATACGCATTAGGGTTAATTGGCTTAAGCTAAAACGTGGATTCTTACATCTAAATAAGGTAATGAATTATGATGTTCCCATTACACTTTGAATTTGATTGATGGATGCAGAGTTTTTTTAGGAAGAATGCATCTACATTATTATTTTCTCAGAACCAGGCTCACCAGATATCATCAACGTATCTTTAGGAAATAAGAGGTTGTAGAATATTTCGTGGAAGGAGGAAAGTTCATAATTTTCCATTAAGAAGTTACAAAGAATGAGAGAAAGAGGGTTTCCCATGCTTAGGCTATATCTTTGACTTATAATCTATCTTCAGCAGAGAAAACATTGTCAGTGACCACATAACCAAACCAGGTTAATAATCTTTCAAGGAAGTTGTGTTAGGTAAGTCCTCTTATTTTTTGATTCTTGCAAACCGGTCGGTGTAGGACAAAATAAAACCTCTAGTTCAAAATATGATTATGACGATGATGCATTTTCCCTAAGAAGAAAAAAGATAAAATTTCTTGTTTTGGAAGGGATGTTTCTAACTCTAGCTTTTCATAACTATATCTACTAATAGTCAAGTTCATTTTGCTTCGTTCATAAGCGATAAAATTAGAATCACTTCAGGCATAAAAATAGACTAAGGATTGTAATCAAAGTTGAGGAATATTGAAACAAAAACGAAAAGAGTAAACATAAATAGAAAAATAAAAAATATTTTCATTTTTACCATAGATTTGAAAATCCCTCCCATTATTTGCCATGCTAATAATCGAAGACTAATTCCGTTTATTTTCAAAATTCGTAAATTGCAAACAAATTTCAAGTGTTGAAATTTGGAAGAATAATTTCTTTTTTTTAGAAATTCAGAATTCGTTGCATACATTATACTCCCCAACGTATAGCGCTGAAATCCAGGCAATTCCGCTTTTGAGCAACCAATGCATCGCTTAATCGTCATTCCATTAATTCATACAAAATGTAACGAAGGTTAACGCTAAAGCGTTAAAGTTATTTATTAACGCATTAACGTTAACTTTCATTAAATTTTTAATGGATTAACGATTAACCATACCCACCTCCGCTTCTAGCTATAAAGCCACACAGGAGACAATGCGGTAGACTTACTCGCTTTGGTACTCGGGTCTTTGATGCCCAGTGCTGTAGAGAAGTAGAGTCAATCATAGCGGGACGCTGGGAGTGTTGCATGCGCACAGTCCGCCAAAATCAAATATATTATCACGCACATAAGCCATTAAACCACCAATATATTTCACTTTGTTTCCTCTTGTCTTCCTAAGTCTCGGAAAATACCTAAGGAGTTTTCTGCCAACTCAATAGACGTTGATTAGGTGGCTCTTCCTTGGGCCACATGCAGAATCAAAATGCTTGCAGGCTACGGGTAAACACATAGTACTGCCATTCTCCTTGTCCCTTGCTCTAACGAAGAGAGACAGATGGTGCCATTAGGCTTGCCAGTGATGTCCCGTCGGTTCTTTTCGTTATATTTCTCACGTGCTTTATCTCTCTTCTATTTTGCCACTCCTTTACTCACTTTTTATCCCCCTCCCCGGTTCAGCAGTTTCCTGCCGTTAACCAAATGTAATTTCAGTTAAACAAAGAACTAACCAATAACTATGGGTTTGGGTAATTTGGATATTGCTAAAAATTAGACGTTTTTATTATTTCTTACTTGTTTGTGACCCAGTAGCCGAAAGGAGCGCTGCTCATGTTAAGAGAGGAAGAAGCTCAGGTTTACGAGAGTTATCATTAGCCTTCACAAATTCTCTAATTGTCGCGTTCTTTGTTCCTCTTCGTTATTAATTTTCGTCATTCTCAACTTTACTGAAAAACTCTTTTTGACAACTTCTAGCTTAAATGCCCATAGCTTCTTCTTTTTTGAGCAAATAAAAAAAACGGGATATCTATGGTATTTCTTACATAGTATGGATTCGTATTTATATTTCATAAACTAATTCATTTCTACACAATTTTCGGTAAAAAGCATCAATGCAGCTTCACTTATTTTAACTGACTCTGGTCCTTAGGATTGGATATGTTGAATTTGAATTTTGAAATAAAGTGACTATGATGAAGGATTAAAATAAACAGCCTTTTCACAATCCAACTTTTCTCTGTGAAGAGAATCGAATTAAAACTACTCTTTACTGACGAAAATAAAGTTGGTAATTAATTTATAAATGTTTTACAATGTTTTTAGGTGTTGCTGGCAGTGTTGATACTTGTATTTAATAGCATTGGGAATATTTCTAGCATGAAAATTAGATTAACAAACATGTAGAAAATAGTTTTTGAAGTCCTTTTGCTAGTAAAACCCAGGTAATATATCGAATTTCCTAAATTAAGCTACTAGATATAACACAAAATATAAAAAATATACATTGGTTTATTTTAGTTGAATATATAAAATAAAAAGAGCTTAGATATTTTCGTACTCGAAAATGTTTATGTTGTATATTTCATAAAAACTAAAGTTTCCTTGGGCATTTTAGTTTGTTACCATAAGGTGATATTATATTTCCTGGTTACAACTCGCAGAAGCAAAATCTCTACCAAACAAAGAATCAAGAGGAACCTAGTTTTTCAGAAGAATGATGTTCATAATAGCTGGGAGCTAAACCTCGTGAGGAGATGAGTTTACACTGCCTCATTAAGCTAGGCGAAAGAGCTGCCTCTAGCAGCCAATGGCTAGGCGTTGGGCGGATGAGATCCTCGACTGATCCAACGGCCAAGTGTAGAGGAGTAAATCTTCCAAATCAGTAGTGGAGCCCCGAAGGTGGACCAGTGCGCTGTGCTCACTGACTCTGGCAGCACCTGAAGCCAACCTGGTGCCTAACGTACTCCTCTGCATTCCTTTGGATGACACCGGCGAAGTCCAGAGTGATATATTGACGACTGTGCAACCCAGGATCTCCACAGACTTCGACCACACCTAATACATGGATTGGCGGCTGCAGTGCCACTGTACCAGCGACAGAAACAATACGGGAGGCTGTCTTCTATGCTGCAATTTCCATTGTCTTCCGAGACAGAAGGATGCCAACCATTAATATTAACGCGAAGGTCCTTTATTCCGTTCCTCCTATTTTGTATGCGTTTTCTTGTCTGTATCATGCCACTCTTTCGTAGGTATTCTTGTCCATTTAACTGCTACTTTTGTCCATTAAAAATGAAAATGCGATTTCTGGCAATGATTACTTCCTTTCAGCAGGCGAGATTTTTTCCTACGCAGAGGAAAACGTTAATACTATCTTTTGCATTTCCTACAAATTCACGGATCATAACGCAATCCATAGCTCTTCTTCTATTTTTTCTACAGCAGCCCTTAAGTCACCAATAATCTTTACATTCTTCAGTGTAAATTTGCAACTGAATAGATTAAGTTTTTCTCATCCCTGTGGGTACAGTCTTTAAGTGTATATTGAGGCAGGTGCGGATGAATTTAGAAATATTGTTGGAGATTTCTGGTAGAGTGAAAATGGGATTGGAGTAGTGCGAGTTATTTGGATTGACTATGGTGGTGCACCATATTTCTTTGGAGCACCTCTTTGGGGAAAAAGAGTGCTTGTACAGCGCAAAGGGGTTGGATGGGAAAATGGTGAATATAGGGTACGACACATGCCTAAGGCATGCAACTACACACCATTGAATGGCTGCCCCCTACTTAAGTGAATCTAGTGTATCTTAATGATCCTAAGAAGTATTCATCTGAACAGTTTTGAGTTCATTATTTTCAAACAGGTTACACTTACTCTCCTTGATGAAAATTGTTTGGTTTCGTGGAGATGATTTCTTGATTTCTTCTCAGAGGTCTGCCTCGAAATTCTGCCTTGGGCAGATAATTTCGCCCAGTCTGAGGTGTACCACGTGTCCTAGATACTGTGATGAGGTCTCTTGCTAAAGTCCGGCTACTGATGAAGGGACTTTTCCTCTCTTCACGGCAGGGTAGCTTTGTATCTTTTACTGTAAACAATTTGGGTCGTACAGATCAACTGTTTACAAAAGAGCCTGTCAAAAACTTCTTTTTAACCAAAGAATAATACTTTTTCAAAGATGGTTTCAATAGTTATGACTACAGCCTCTCCAAACGAAGCAGGACTTGTCTAACCCCTACAGCTATTGTCCTATGGGTCCTATTTCTACTATCTTTAAAGTATTTGAGAGATTACTTGATGCTCACATGCATAATTACAATCACTTGCTCTTCTCGTTTTTTATAGAATTTTAAGGGTGAATCAGAGAGCTTACTGCTGAACGGGAATTATTTTCTTTTATATATTTTTATTCACAATCTGTTTTAAATTAAAAGGCATATTAGAGAAGAATTTTTGGCTGTTAATGTGCCGTAATCCAGAATGCACTTTCACCCCTTCTCTCCCTAACCACAGGGAGACTTTAACAATAAATAAGTTCTTACCAGGCAGGAGAGGTCAATATTTGATTTCCTATAGTTTCCAGCATCCACATAGACCTAAGGCAAACTCATTGTTCCTAGTATGCACTTATTTCTTATCGTTTTCCTCTTTGTTTCAGTAATACGACTGTGAAAGAAGATTAAAACTTCAGCCACGGCAAAATGATGTTTTGAAAGTTTGGAAATTATTCGCAAATGTTCTTGTTTGTTTTTTTTGCAAAAAGGGTGAATCCATTGTGTGCCTAAGATTGGGCAGGGAAATAATAAGGATAAAGCGCAAAATGATGGGAGTGAACTACCACTGAGATTTGGTTGCCCAATTTCCGGGAGGGACGGAGAATGGAGGTCAAAGGTAGAAACAAAAGCGGGTTGGATATAATGGAGTAAAATTTATGGAGGAAGTTTCAGAAGCAAAGAAAAAAATGTTAGAATTTTTATACATGATATCGCACGGGAAAAAATAAGCATAAAACAACGATGTTGATAATCTAATATTTCTTGAAGAGAAATTGACTTTATTTACGGGAATTTTAATTTCATTTTAGCAAATATATAGCAATGACGGGAGGGAATTTCGTACTTAGACCCTTCGGACAAGAAAAGAATTTATTAGATTCAATTGCACACATTTATCTATTAAAATATATCTATTCTTATTGGATATGGTATATTTATATAATGTATTTATTACTCTTGTCGTGCCATTCTTTCGAAATATTGATTCGCAGTCGTTCAAAAATTGGCATTATCCCAATTTACTTAGTGAAAGAGAGAAAAAGATCGTTTCGCTTTATTATTATTTAAAAAAAAAAAAATAATGTTTTCTTACGCAAAAAGGGGTTCTCTCAAGCACAACTAGGGATGACTAAAAATAAAAATCTAAATGGGCTTCTCATTTACGCAGAATTATAATCCCATAATTATATATATATTTACCCGAATCAGGTTAAAACTTTTACCTCTTTCATAATTACATTTCTTTTGCCACAACGTATTTTAGATATTAATTTAGATATTAATTATGTATATATTTTCTTGGTCTATTCTTTCAAGGAAAATTTAAAGAAATGGATAAACAATTGTTTATCCTCACTAGATATAATCATGATATAAGGGATAATTACTTAGGAGATGGAATATCAATAAGGCGATATCAATTAGTTAATAAATTTGTAATTTTTGTCAAGGGGCTTGGGTATCGACTGAAACCCTATAGTAAATTATCCACCATTGGATTATTATAGCTATATACATTGTCAATCTTCATCGGAAATTTCCGAGAGAGAGCCCCACCTGCCTCACCCCTATCAGTAGCTAACTCTAACTCAATCCAATCTCCGAACTTAATAAATTTTATAAAAATTCAAAATAGAAAGCCGATTCATGGCTCAAATAAAAAAATGTTCTGGAAATATTTAGAAAGAGCGAATTGATGCAAAAGCATTGCCGCCTCGAATGATAAGCCCGAAAGCTTTTAGTCTAATTTACTAAAGTGCACAAATGGAGCAAACACTACTTAAAGCAACTCTGTCAATTCACATACAATTGAAAACCATTTACTTAAACAAAAACTTTCTTGTCCTCAAGTATTCTTAAAATTCTTAATAGTCACAATTTTTAATTTTGATTTACGGATCCATTAATATTTTATATTTCTAAAGAAAGCAAGCTCTAAGTTAAATTTCCTCAACCATAGGAATATGCAATACCCCCTTTAGTTTTTTGATAATTATTTATGGTTTAACTTTCATTTCGCAGCTTTTTTTTATTAATTTATTAATTGTAACAGCCTAAGTGATAATACTCTCTCCGCGAAACGTTAGCTGACAATTAAAATAAGTTTCTTAGGGATCATCTTGACTTTTCTTTATAAAAAGAGATGCCTAACGTACGGACACACAAATTTGCGAGTCGGAATGTGATTAGGGAAAGTGGTATTTTTGATTAAGGGAAGTATAAATTTCTTACTTATCAAGAGATTAGTGTTAAATTTGTCATCGGAAGTATTAAAGTTTGAAATTTCATTTATAAGAGCCGATTTAATTAGACGGCTATGTATATAATTGTAAGAATTATAAATTATTTTTGCCCTATCAATGTCAATTAAATGGTTTTCACTTGACATGTGGAGAATCAAACTAGAAGAAAGAGATCCACGTCGCATATAGCATTCATGTTCCTTCATTCTCTTTGAGAATCTGCTGTTTTATCCAATATATACTTGGTTGCAGAATTTGCACTGAAAATAATAAACTCCCTGTTCTTTATCGTTGAATCTATTTTTAGATAGACTATTTCGAATCGTTTATTCGTATTGAAAGGTCACATTGATGTTGTTTACACGTGCGAACTTCTTAAAATTAATTAATTGTGGCGAGGATGGGAATGTAATATAATAATCACATAGTTTTTCCTAAGGATTAGCTGGTAAGTAAAAGATGGTTCTTGCTTTATAATGGCATTTTTCTCTGAACAAAAGGGGATACTGCGGCTCAATGAATGTTTGAATGATCGTATACATTTCATCCTAAAGAAAACAACGATCACAAATGCGATAAACTCTCAAGAACAGGGAAGAAACTACGGACCTTTTAGCTGATACGTCATAGCACGAGAAATGTTGAATATATGCATTAGAGTTGGTTGGTTTCCGGTAGATAGAACAATCTGCTTTGTTGTTTACTTTAGGTATTTTTACATCCAGAAATGGCAATGAGTTATTTTGTTCCCATTCTACTTCAAATGTAATGGTGTGGTGAATATTATTTCATTTTTTAAAGAAGGAATCAAATGCATTATCATTAATAGGCCATTTGGCACATACATCCTCTACAATCTTGGGCTTTAAACACATTTTCTGTGACACACAAACAAACCAACTTTACAATTTTTTTACACAGTAAGGGTAATGGTAGGTTAGACAAATGCAAGTTTTCTATAATAACATCCAGGGCTTCATCAACGGGAACTTTCATGAAAAGAATATTAGCATTAAAACTTAGCAACTGCTTATTGGATAGATCAACCTCTTTAATTTTATTTGAAAAATCACCAAGATCGATAATATGAGCGCCAAAGATGCTACGTTAGGCATCTCTTTTGTATTTCGTTAGTATTCCAACGATTGACGATGACGAAGGCTCCCATCGAAACCTGGTTTCACGAGTAAATTGATCCAATCACTGTGGTTTCTTTCCTGCATTTACAAGTACGTTACTGTACTCCTTTGGATATACATATTCAAATATGTTTATAATGGGCATGACTGTGAATCAGTTGTTATGCCCAATAATACACCAGTTAATTACTATCAGAGCTATTGTAATTATTACTACATAAGAAACTATTTGGGGGGCCAGTATGTTACTATAGGGTCTTATTAAGGTATGGTATCCTCTCTCTTTTAGTTTTGCAGGCTGGGTCAAGTGATCAACAGCTTCCTTATGGGATGAAGAAAAAATATATATTTATATATGGATTCTTTATTCCTGTGTATTATGGCTGGAATTAGCTTTGAATATGGCGAATAAGGAATATAACTTTTTTCTTAAAACAACAATAATTTTCTGATTTTTCTGATTGCCTTTTACACAAAAATACACCTATATAAATAGTTATTTCATCTAAACCTAACACTATAACAGTTTAACCAATCAGGCGCCATGATAGATTTAAAATTTTACTAACGCTACAACCGCTTACACATAAACACGGCCGAAATCAGTTTTACGAATTTTTTTTCAGACAAAAAATAACCTAAAACCTGCTGGAAAATTTTGGAGAAGTCAGTGGTGTAAGTCAAAATTTTTGTTTTTTGTTGGAGTGAAAAGGCGAACGCAGATAAAATCGGTCCGCAATAAGTATTAATTTTATTCGTGCGAAAGAAAAAACTTTAATTTACGCGCCCTCTTTTAACAAAGAGCTTCAAGAAGAGAGGCCCCAACATGGGGGCGATCCCTCAGGACTGCAAGAAGATCCTCTCTGCGTAGTATAGGAGGGGCGTCTAAACCGACAAGATTGGCAGTCATACAAACAATACAAACACCTTTAGAAGGAGAAGAAGAGAAAAAGGGTGCGAGGAAAAAAAAGAAGAAAAAGAAGAAGATCACCGAGGAGACGCCACAGCAAAATATTACGGATGAGGAATAAGAGGAGGAAGGAAAATACGAAGGGGTCCCCCTCACCGAGAAGAAGGAAATCCTCGAAAGAGGCCTTTTTTTCGACGGGAAAGACGTGGGCCTCCGTATTTTCGGCTCCCCCCTGTCCCCGGCCCCCAGAGACGATATAGAGTTACTCATTATCGGCCTAGCTGCTGATGAGTACAAATGGACGTACGAGGGACCATACTCCAGGAAACAAGTGGCGGCTCTACTCCTAAAATCCATAATGTCCATTAACCCAAGAGACGTCCATAATGTAAATATGACGACATTCAAGGCAATACGGAGTGGACAAAAAACATCAGAAATTAAATAGTGAATATGAAAAAATTAACAATTAAAGTGAATAATAAAAGTGAATACTAAAAGTGAATAAGCAAGCAAATAACTATTCTAATCATATTTAGTGTAACTAATCTAATTTAGTGAAAATTAATTTAATGAAAATAGTGTAGTAAATAAAATAAATATAAATATAGCAAAAAGTGAAAAATTATTAAATTATCTACAGTGATAGTAAATCAAATTTTAGTGTAAATGAATTTAATGAAAAATAATTTAGTGTATGTAATGTAACAAGCTAATATAACTAATCAAAAATTACTAACAAAATTAAATGTGAAATTAAATTGAAAGTGAATTATAATAAACTAACTAATTAAATGAATTATAACTAATGTATTATAATAGCTATTAGTTTTATGTAAATATAAACATTAATATTAAGTATTTATAGTAAATTATCCTTGAACTTTTTTATATTATTAGAATTCAACTTAGAAATAATTCAATTGGTAATGATTTCCATGTCTCCGGGAAGCTATCATTTCCTACTTCTACTCAGTGCTATTACCTCCTCTGCTAAAATCAATTTCACCACTATTTTTTCTATCATTATTACTACAATGTTTGTAATTAATATTTTAATTATGCTGCAATGTATGTAATTACTTTTTGTATTTATTTACTTAATAAACCGTTGAACCATTGAACCGTTTCTGAATTTTTAGACTGCTAAGATTTTCCTGTATAGTTGTTTCTCTCGGTATGTAAGTTTAGAATAAGGAGGTAAAGTCAAGTGTAAATTAGCCAAACGTTCCCTAAGATTTTATCCTCTCGCGAAATCTTCTCGCTTAAAATCACAATTTCCTCCATGTGTAAACAATAAGTGCGATGCATATAAACATCATACAAAGTGATAGTGTCACCACAAAATCTGGATTACGGCAAGTATACGGACACCAGAATCTTCTCTTCTAAAGGTAAAGTGGCAATTGCATTCTGAAAATTTTTATCTATTTCTCTGTTTTCTGGCCTTCCACTTTTTTATACACCTTTGAGAAAGTGAGAATGACGGTAAAATGACGAGTGACGTACTACAAATTAGTCTGAGGACTCTCCCCGTAAGGACAAAGCCTGATCGGGAAGATGTCTTCTCCATAGTCTACGGGGAGCTGGACGTCGCTCTCGTGAGACTAATCGACACAGCTTTGGGAATACGGCCATTTGCCAAAACAAAGCGACGCGGAGCTCTTGGTCTCACCAAAGGGAACGAAGGTTTTTAATGAAATGAACCTGACTCCCAAAATCCCTCCGCAAATTCAGGCACACCGTAGTGTCGTTTGCCGCCGGCTTAATTCCTGGCTGGGTCACCCCTCAAGTGCCGAAATCTCTCAATAGATCGAGAGAAACCACCCCTGGGCTAAAGCTTCTGAAGTCAGCAAATTCAGAGACTACACCCATGTTTTTAAGGTGATTTTTGCCGACACGGAAATAACACAGAAGGCCAAAGAAGTAAGACTCTTCCTTTTTCACATTAGGGTCTGCCCTGACTAGATCGAAAAAGAGGAATTTACGCAAATCCAGACATGTTTCAAGTGGTACAAATTTAACGAGCACACAACTAAAGCATGGCCCTAAACTGAAGTAATTTGCTCTATCTGCAGTAAGGTTGGACACGTCTGGCGTGACTGCAGAAGCAACAAGAAACGTTGCATAAACTGTAACGGGCATCATAGAGCCATGGCAATGTATTGCCCAGCTAAGAAGGATGCTATTAGGAAGCAGCAGCTAAAGAAAAAAGAGGAAGAAGAGGCGAGAACTAACAGGTCTTATGCCAAAGTGGCAAAGGCGGGAGTCGGCGAGGAAGCGGCTAAACGCACCTACCTTAAGGTAGAGAGCAAAGAGTCGGCCAAGATTATGTGCTGCATTTATTATGTGCACATAGCCAATCTAACGAACCCCGGCTCTTTAAAAAAAGAACTTAACCAGATGTTGAAGAACAACGGGATGAAAGAGATGTGGTTCTCTGAGAACTCACCATCGGAGGATGTCCTTCGCATCCAAATGCAGCCGCCCAACCAAAACCAGCCACTTCACAAACAATAGATGTTCCCGCTCCAGTGAATCAATCCCAAGGAAATCCCGAACCCACAACACCTGAAACCCCCATTACAGTTCTAGAGACGAAATCACTCAAAGGAACGAAAACAAAGTACCGCCATGGTAGCCGCTCCAAGCGCTCACCCAAGCCACAGAAAGGTCGATCCCCCCTTCGTCTCAGGAGGGCAAGCATGCCTACCATGGTAGGAAAGTCGAACTAAAATTTTTTACCACAGAAGATGCCCCATTTCCGGAAGTAAAGACCGATAAGGACATAGGCGACGGAGTGACCACCGGTCAGTACAAATGGGAGTATAGCAAGGATATCCAAGAGAGGGTAGTTGAAGAAGCCCTCATCCTTGGGATGGTCGGGCTTAACCAGGACGCATTTGCCACGATCACAAACTCGGAATTTAACAAAAAGAGAGCAGGTAAGTGCCGATCTTCATCAGGTAGCTCCTCCACACCAAAGAAGCACGTTAATAGGAACGACTAATTGACAGACATAATGGACAGACTAAAAAAAAGACTTGACAATCTTACAGATTAAAACTGACGGATAAAACGACAAACAAGTGACCTACGGTAACATTATTAGAGAATATGATCCTGATATCGTTCTGATATCAGAACACGGTATTGACAAGACTCAGAAGATTATGAAGATCTTTAATTATAGGTTAAAAACTAAGAACCACAGCCAGGAACGTGTCAATAGCGCTGCCATCGCAGTCAAAAAGGTATTCAGTTCAAACTACTCCCATCTGTAGACGAATTCTATCTGGCCATCGAGGTCCAAACCACCCTGGGGCCACTTGTGGTATCAACAGGGTACCAACCCCCAAAACGAGACTATATCCCCATTCACAACTTTCTCCAACTCTGTGCCCACAGCAGAACAGTCATGTTCGGGGGCGGGGGGGGGAATCTCAACGCCAGATGCCAGGAATCCGGATACAACGGAGGTCTAAAGAAGAAGGGGAGAAACTTGAAGAACCTTGTTTACCTAGGTATCGTTGCCCACATTGGGCCTGACTTCCCCACCTATATCACCGACACCTACGCAACCAAACTATATGTCACCCTGATCAGCTCACAATTTCACTACAATTACCATATCCAGCCTGGACCTCTAGTCCCTAGCGACCACTTTGTTGTCATAATCAAAATTCCATCGAGCCCCATCCAAAATACCCGTCAAGGAGCGAAAATGCTTCTCCCGAACGAACTGATAAGAGTATCAGACCCTTCTTGGTGAGTTCAGAGCTCAACCAGTCGTAGAAGCCACCCTGGAGGAAATCGACCAGGAACTGGCAAGGTTGACGGAGGCAATGGTAGAGGCGGACTGCACAACGGTACCTAAAACATCCTACAAAACGGTACCAGCACCAAGGTGGACACAAGAGCTATATGACCTAACCGACGAATATAAAAGACTTTTCGAAGATATTAAACTGACTAGAAGACATAATTAAAAACAGACGGTTACGAACACTAAGGACAGAAATAAGGACACTTATAAAGGGCAGCAATCATTACTCTGGAACACTCTATCCAGATTGAAGGGTAAGCCCCCTTGCAAAACCATTCTCCTCAATAAAGATGACGGGGCAAAAATGAAGGCGACAGAAACGGAAGAAGAGTTGAGAGGCTACTGGAAAAATGTATTTTCCATTCCCCTAGAAGAAAACGAACTCTTTGTCCTAGACTTCGAAGAACATATTCATGAACAAATAAGACAAGAACTAAACAGGACATACCCCTTCAATAACACAACTTCTGACAGAGAGATAACAAGTTATGGACAAAGAATAACGACGAAAGAAGTACTAACGACGCTACGTACCTTCAAACAGTTAACACCAGGTAAAACAGGATTGACCAAAGTTAACTGGTTGAATGCCCCCTCCCCCATAACATCTTAGAGGGGCTGGTCAATCTAATGAATGCGTGCCTAAACGTCGGGTATTTCCAAGAAATATGGAAGATCACCGAAATGATCTTCATTCCCAAAGCCGGGAAACCCTTCAACAGACCAACAAATCCCAGACTCATCTCTCTCCTCGAAGTGGTTGGCAAGGTCTTCGAGAAGATCCTTGGTAGCAGAATCCAAGATTTTGTGGAGGAAAACAACCTCCATAACCAAGATCAGCATGGATTCAGAAGAGGGAGAGGGACTGATACGGCGCTAGCAATCATCACAAAAAAACTGCCAAAGATTGCTAGCCAAAAAAGGTATGCTGACCTAGTGCTTAGAGACGTGAAAAAGGCGTTTAATAAAGTATGGAGGACTGGGCTTCAGTACAAAATACTAAGACTCGGACTAAACCCAAGACTAGAAAAAATTCTATGTGACTACGTGACAGACAGAAATGCATATTTACAAATATACAACCATGCCGGACCATACTTCAAACTAACTGCAGGCATACCGCAAGGAGGGTGCCTAATCCCCCTCCTATACAATATATATACCCTCGACCTACCCGATCCGGTCAGGGAAGACACGCTGTATGTCCAGTTCGCTGACGACATCTTATGACTTTCCCTTTCAAAAATCCGGAACTCATGGCACAGATCACCGCCAGAAAATCGACCGTATCAGCAGGTTCGAAAGAAGATGGAAGATCGCCACGAACCCCCCAAAATTTAAGGTGAATCCATTCTTCCGTAGGAAACGGGCCCATATCAAGACCGATAACGCCTGGTTTCCATACAGCAACGACGAGACAGTACTAGGAATAAAGATAGGTAGTAATGGATCACCGCCAGAGAAATCGACCGTATCAGCAAGTTCGAAAGAAGATAGAAGATCGCCACGAACCCCCCAAAATTTAAGGTGAATCCATTTTTCCGTAGGAAACGGGCCCATATCGAGACCGATAACGCCCGGTTTCCATACAGCAACGACGGGACAGTACTAGGAATAAAGATAGGTAGTAATGGATATGGTAGCCACGTTGTTCAGACAGGAGCGCGAGCGAAATTCGAGCTGAATAAGCTGTTCAGGTTTCGAAACCTGAACACCACCAACAAAAAGAAAATATACAACACGATAATAAGATCGAAGCTGCTGTGTCCACCAATACCTATCAATACTAGTTCAAAGAACCAAGTACGACTCCTCCAAAGAGTGCGAAACAAAGGATTGCTCCTAATAACAAGCACCAGGAAGAGAAAAAGAAGGAGGCAGAGGGAGCTTCACCACAGCATCCAGATGACTCCGATCAACATGGAGATGCAAAGAAGAGCCCGAAAAACCTGAAAGAAAATCCCACGACTCATGACGGGCAAAATCAGACAGAGACACATAGACATTCCGTTAGAGGACTTAAACAGAAGGAGACTAGACTTTGTCAGTAGCAAAGCAAAGACCGAAAGACGAGAAGATCCAATCTACACATAAGACTACGTATAACAAATCATGAACTACACAAGTATGAACTACAAGAAGAACACTGAGAACACATAAACGAACAATGAGAGAAACACAGAAGTTACAATAAACACATTCAAAGGTTTGAACGCTACAAAAACCACTATAAATTACACGAAACAAAATGAAGATACAACCAATAACATCAAAAATCAGGAACCACAAAAACAAAAATAATAAACCATAGTAAACCAAACAAGAAACAAAACGCAAAAAAACAAGAATATTAGAACAAAAACTAAGAGAAGAATATAAATCTTAGACAAATGCCTGCGATTCCCTATCACCAGGGATTTTCTACCCTTCTGTCCTTTTCATCAGGGAAATCTATCCCCACCTATCTATCTCCCACTATTATATACATATAGGCATACATGATTGCAATTTCAATCATATATGTGTGTATGTATTTTCCTTTCACAACTTTTTATATCCATTGTCCATTTTCTGAATTTTTAGACTTGGAAGAAATCTACAAAAAAAATCAGCTTACCGAAAAGTTCACAGCAGGCAAAAGAGAAAAAGTCGGAGTAAATTCACTTCAAGAATTCCATTGAATTTTCCCTTTTATCCACGCAACATCACCAACAAGATCTATTTTGTACGGAGCCACGTATGGCCGACCCATGATATCGTACTGCATCCTGGGAAGTATAGTTTCCTCTTTACGAAGGAGAAATACTACAAAGCGGGAAGTTTATCTTCCTATTTACAAAAGAGAGCTATTAACAGCGGGAAGTTTATCTTCTTATTGACAAAAGAGAGCTATTATCAGCGGGAAGTTTATCTTCCTATTTATAAGGTTCAATGTGTGAAGCGTTTAAAATTTTCAAACAAATGTTTACTAGGTTCGACCTTCAACTCCCTTTGCACTCCGGCCCGAGAAAACGGAGTGTTTAATACATAATTAGTATCTACGTCTTACAATTATAAACAAATATATATATATATATATATATATATATATATATATATATATATATATATATATACACACATATATTTTGATATGCTCTGGTTTACTGTGAACCATTGTAGAATTTCCTAAGATTTCAAAATGCTAATCTTTGAAGTATTTTTGAGTCATAGTCGATTCCATACTATAGTTCCATCACCGCAGGAATTCATTGCGAGACGGTGGAGTAGGTTTAATACATGAATAATATCTATGCCTTACAATTATAAACATAAATATATAAACATATTTTAATATGCTATGACGTACGAGGAGCGGTCAAAAAGTTTTGAAATTCAGATATAACGAAACGAGATATAAGGAAAAGTATTTTATTATTTTTCAATATAACTACCCTCGACTTCAATCCACTTGCGCCACTTGTCCCTGAGGCTTCGAATTCCCGACAACCAGAAATCTCCCAACTGCTGTTCAATCCACTCCTGGACGGCGAGCTGGACATCTTCATCGTCCCCAAACCGGCGTCCACGCAGTGCAGCCTTGAGCTGGCGGAATAAAAAGTAGTCGCTACGGGCCAGATCTGGACTGTTGGGGGGATCGTTGAGCTCCTCGAATCCGCACTCGTGCACGGCAGCTTGTGCAACTCTGGTCTTGTGGACAGGGGCATTGTTGTGGAGGAGCAGGACACCACGTGTCAACCTGCCGCGCCGCTTCTGACGGATTCACTTCTTCAACCCAGCCAGTTCCTCGACGTAATATTGGCCTGTGATCGTCCTTCCACAAGGCGGATAGTCCACCATCCACACTCCCCCAGAATCCCAGAAGATGTGGCCATAATCTTCCCGGCTGAGAGTTGGGTCCGGAACTTGATGGGGATCGGAGAGCCCCTGTGCTTCCAGGCCATGCTTTCGAGCTTGGTCTCGGTGTCCCATTGATGGACCCACGTTTCATCACCTGTCACTATGCGTGACTTGAATTCCGCCGGGTCTTGCTTGTACAGGAGCAGCAGCTCCTCCGAACTTTGACGACGTTGAAGTCGATCATAAGGGTTGAGGTTTCCTGATTTTTCTAGGCACCCAACGGGCAGATACCTTAATTATTATCAAATTGTTGTGGATGATGTTGATAACACTTCCATGTGATATTCCAAGTTCTCGCTCTATTTCTTTGACCTTCACCTGTCGATTTTCGAGGATCATCCTCTCCACGCGGGCCACATTGTCCTTGTTGTTCACGTTTGACGGGCGTCCTGGACGGGAGTCATCTTCAAGGGACTCACGACCATGGCGAAACTCCCTATTCCAGCAAGCAATGGTTGCATAGAGAGGTGTGGTGTCGGTGTACACTGCAACCATGCGTTCATGGATCTCTTTTGCATTCTTGCCTTCCTTGGTCAAAAATATGATCAGGGTGCGGTGCTCAACCTTCTCCATTGTTGAAAAATTTGTGACTGACGATCTGCGATCAGCTACTGCTTCTTAAATAGACGAAACAGGAGCGTGCGACTGCAGGTCTTGACTTTTCATAACTTGTCTTAACACCCCCACAAACAGCAATCTCCCTTCCTCTGTTTTGCCCTACGATTCGCCAAACTTATTGACCGCCCCTCGTACTCAAAAATAATGGTATGAGGGATTTCTCGCAAATTTTACGCGTCCACCGGAACGTGTATAAACACTCGATTCACTACCATTATCCTGGGTATTTGGAACAGATTCCACGTAACTGTAATTTCTGCCACTACCTTCCGATGATACTTCCTCATTTTCCTGTGGTGTATCTAATTCTAAAGGATTATTTACAACGGGTTGATTGTTTGATGTTTGCGAACAGTTTATATTCCTCTCATTATATATTGTTTTGAGGAATAAGTTTTTGCGGTTTTATCAAATTTATTCATTACCATTATAATTTTAGAAAAACTTCCTTTTTAATTGCTAACGATATGCAATTTAATTAATAATGTATTCTCCGTTGATATTTACTTCTTTCCAACGTTCAGCTATAAAAATCTCTGGATTTTGACTCGAAGAATTCATCTAACCAGGTTCTTAATTCCACATCAGTATTGAACGAAACGCCGCACAAATATTTGGAGAGCGATCAGAAGAGATGAAAATCCAATGCAACAAAGTCTGGCGAATATGGAGGATGTGGCAGGATTTCCCAATTAAGCGTTTGGATGGCGTCTTTTGTCATATTGGAGATGTGAGGACGAGCATTGTCGTGTTGCAGAAGGAGTCCATAACGTCGATGAGGTCGCTTTTCACGAATAGCTTCGGCGAGTCGATACATTTGTTGAACATAGAGTTCTGAATTAAAAATCTCGTTGTTCGCAAGGAGCTCATAAAAAAATGATGCCTTCACAATCTCACCACACACACAGCATCGTCTTTCGTGGATGAAGTCCTTGCTTTAATCGCGGAATGTTTTTTTATTGAGGCTAAGCCATTGTTTTCGATGGTTCATGTTGATAAAAACCCACTACTTTTCGTCGCCAGTGATGATGCCTTAAAGAAATCTGCCCTTATATCCACGAGTAGCCTTGTAACGAGCAAGCAAACCTGCGGCAATCGTGGAGCGTTGAAGTTTGTTGCTTTCGCTCAAAGCGTACGGAAACCGTCACCGAGATTTTGACTTTCCCTATCGAATGAAGGTGATTCACTACAATTTTCTGATCACACGCCAATTGTACAGCCAATACTCTAGTCGATTGACGAGGATTTTCATGAAGAAGGTCGTTTAATCGATCTTCCTCCAACTTAATGGGGCGACGAGAACGTTCTTCGTCATTAAGATTGAAATAACCGTTTTTGAAACGTGTAAACCACCATTGAGCTGTCCTTTCTGATAAAACATTTTTTTCGTACACAGCACAAATATCGCGACGTTGCTTTGGTCGTGTTTGCATTGTTCCCCTCTCGATTGGAAATAAATAACAACAAGTGTCGAAAATGCGCCTTTCTTTCAACTTGACATTCCATTTTGAGGATATAGAACAAAAATTAAATGTAAACAACTTTTAAATATACTGCAATGACTTATTACTCAACTTCAAGACGTAGCCTAAGCAAAAGCCTAATGGTCTACGCTGTTAAGAGCCGTAGCTTAACCCTTGAAAATTTTGCTCTCATTATTTATTATTGTTTTTTAATATGTGCACAAATCCTTAAACAAAAATTAAATCAACACAACATTAAAAAATGCAAGAACTTATTCCTCAACCTAATACATTAGGCAATACAGCTGGTTTCACTCTATCTATAGACACCACGTTCTGATGGCCATCCTGGAATTCTAACTTAAAAACTTTGTCGTTGCGTTCGACAACACGGAACGGGCCTGCATAAGGCGCTTTTAGTGGCTTCCGAACGCGATCAACACGGACCCCCATATGTGTGGCTTCACTTAATTCCTTGGGTACGAACGTTTTGGGTACCGAGTGCAGGTGGCCTTCAGAGGTTTGTGTGAAATCTATCTTTGACATAGTCTTCGCTAGTTCAGGGATGAATTTCGAATCGGCTTTGGATAAAGAAGAGGCGAACAAGGGTTTTGGGCAAAGAAGGGTCGTCCCTGTGACCGCTGTAAAGGGTGAAAAAGTGAATCACTAGGCAAAGACCGGATGCCCAGAAGAACGATTAGTAGGGCCATCAACCAACTTTGTCGGCGAGCCATTATAGAGCTTTTCAAAGTCCGATACAACCTTACCACGATCCAGTTAGTGGTAGGTCTGTACGCTGTGGATCGCAAGCGATGGAAAACAACGAGGGCCGATAATTCTTTGAAGAGTTCGGACTCAAATTGCGCTCCTCTGTCGTTGATTATGTATAACGGAACGCCAAATCTGAATATCCAGCCGCCCAAGAAGGTTAAAGCAACCGTTGCAGCACTTATGTCTGGAATCGGTACCAGTTATGAGATGGGTATGTTTGCCCAGGCAGGGAAGACAGCGGGAGTGGACCAACTATATGAATGTGAATCGTCTCAAATCTTGAAGTTGGCATACTAATAGGCAGGACTGGGGACTTAGTGTGGCGATTTACCTTAGCAGATTGGCAGGAGAGGCATTCACGATTCCACGAACGTATATTTTTGTCCATATTGGGCCAGAAATATCTCGCTTTCACCAGCCGAATCGATGCCTTAATCCCTAGATGTGAAATATTATGAAGTTGCTTAAAAATAGCTGATCTGCAGGGTGAAGATACAAACGGTCGTGGGTATCTAGATTTTACCTTACACCAGAGTTAGGAATCAGCGGAAAAAGGAAATGCCTTCGTCCAGATCAAGACGACTTCATTTCCTCGTCTTGCTCTTGTGCTGCTGCCAAAGAACGGAGATCATTTGAGTCCACCTGGACCGAATTGACATTCCGAGATAGGCAGTCAGCAACCATATTGTCCTCACAACGTACATAAGCTATGTCATTGACATACTCCAAGATTGTGGTCCAGTTCCGTTGTTGCCTGTCCGTTTTTGCACGTAGTGGCGAGGAGGAGGCAGAGACTAGTGGCTTGTGGCCCGTGCATAAAGTCACTTGGCGACCTTCGATCATATGCCTGAAGTGAAGCACAGCAAGATATGCAGCCAGAAGTTGCCTGTCATAAGTGGAGTACGCTTGTTGTCTCTTATCTGTCCGTTTTGGTTATCGCATTGAAGGATCGAAAGTGACCTACAACTCTATACTCACCTGAGGTCTTCTTTGCACCATGTGAATGGGTGAAGACCATGAAGATCTCGACGGTCACACCACACCTTCTTTCAACAGAGTATCGAAAGTTGCTTTTGCAATTTGTAGTTTCTCCATTGGAAGTGGCCTTGGGTGAGCGAAAGCTGGCGGAGCGCTACCCATCTCAATTGTGTCAACAAAAGAATTAGCCCGTGGTGAACAAATGTCAACACACTTCGAGTTATATATATTTTCATATTTGCGGAGAACTGTCCTGCACTTAGGTGGGATATGCAAGAGGTCATTAATGATTAACGAGATCACTGGTTCGCTTGACTGCTTCACTTTAGAAACTAGGCAAGTCTGGTTATCAATTAGGACACCACGAGCACAGTCTACTATGTGGTTAAAATGAGCAAGAAAATAGACGCCTAATAATGGCGACGTAATATCTGCTGCTACGAACGTCCATCTAAATGAACGTCGCAGGGTAGGGATGCCTATTTCCAGCTGAACTTCTCCATGCACTCTTATCTTCCCTCCATTAGCCGTTGCAATGTTAACACCCGATTTGCGCATCACACATAATTGCACTAAATTGAATGGAATTAAGGAGGACACGCTCGCGCCACTGTCTATCAGAAATTTGCACATCATCTCATTAATACGCGCAGCTACAGTGAAAAAAATCGGCATACCGGTCGTCGCATTTACAGCGGCCTGCAGATTTCGTTTTCCAAGTGGGTTGGAGAAGACGGTCTAGACGATGGATGCATTTGAAGGTTCTCACCTTGCTTTGGCCAAGTGCACCACGGTTTACAGTACCTCGCATTCGGCCCATAGTATAAGTGTGTACGGCATACCACTGGTTTTTGATTCCGGTGGAAAGGGCGTACCTCAAACAGTATACCTTTTGAATAATTCTTGTCACTATTATACTTATTTTGCACAAACCTTGGTTGGTTACCTGTAGGATATACGCCGACGGGCACGGAACGCGAATTTTTAAATTGTACATTATTTACCGGCTGGTTGACACTAAGAGCACCTATATCGGGGAATGCACAATCATCACTAGTTTGTCTCTTATTAATATTATAGCACTGTGCCTTGAAAAAGGCATGAGTTCATCAGCGAGTTTCCCCAATTGGGCAATAGTTAAGTTCTTTTGCGTGGCGATGATGGAGGCGCTGTTTGGAAGTAAAGACTGGATGAACTTATATCTCACCAGGTCCTTCCCCACTCTAACTTGCAGATTGCAGAGCTGTCTTCCGTAGATCTTCAGGATTCACTGAAGGTCGTCCGGTCTGCGGAGAAGACGCGAATAACTTCTCGAAGAGCTCAGGTTTCGTCCTCTCAAAAAGTCCCACGATTTCTGTTCGTAGGAGCGAGTAATTCTGCGACAAGAGTACTGCAGATGAGAGACAATCGACCATCTCGGCAGGTAACGCAGCCAGAATATGGTAAAATTTCGTTTCCTCTCGTTGTATTCTCGAGATGTGAAATTGCGCCTCCACAATTTTGAACTATCCTGCGACTGCTGCTTCATTAAAAACAGGAGGTCTGATTGAGATCGCTTTCGCGAGTTCCACTTCTTGGTGTAGAAGAAATTGAGCAGCTTGTTGATGTCTTGATGCGTCGCCAAGCGAATCCATTTTGTTGAATTATCACTTATATCGTTCGACGAAGAGAGGTCACCAGTTATAAGGTCCTATTGAAGTATGGTATCCTCTCTCTTGTAGTTTTGCAAGCTGAGTTAAGTGATCAACAGTTTCCTTATGGGATGAAGGAAAAATATATATTTATATATGGAATAAGTTTTAAATATGGCGAAAAAGAAATATAACTTTTCTTCTTAAAACAACAATAATTTTCTGATCTTCTAACTGCCTTTCTGGTGTACTCAATAGTGGAAGATTAGTGGTAGACGATAGTTGGTGAAAGTGAGGTAGGGTTGCCCTTGTTTGAGGGGCATCGCAGGCGTTTTTATTCTTTAGTAATTTATTTGTGTTTTTTTTTGTTTATGTTGTCTGTTGTTTGTATCTGTGTGCGTTCTTCTTTTGTATTCTTCTCTATTTTTGTCTCTTTGTTTTAAATTCTAGTATTGGCGCGATGTTGAGCTTTCGAGCCTTTATTAGTGCTTAAATTTAGTACTTCACTTCACGTTTTCGTTCTGTTGTGTTTGTTTTTCATATTTAATTGTAAGTTTGGTGTCTGTCTCGTACTTCTATGTTTTGTGTTCAGTGTTTTTTTTATGTTTATGTCTATATTGGTGCTATGTTTACCTCTGAACAGTGTCTAGTGCTGTGAAACGCCGGTTTCCAGCGACCTTCCCCGCGCAACCTGGCCGGGATGTTAATTCTGCCACCAATTCTTCTTAGTTCTTGGAAGATATCATTGGCCATTGTAGACCATACTCTTTTTTGCCAGTTTCTTCGTAGCAACATTAATTGGCTCCAAACGCTGTCTGCGGTGCATGTCCCTCTGCTGAAGATACTCTCTTCATCTGGTTTTATTTATGCAGAGGGATGCAGAGTTCTGCGCTCTCTGGAGCCTCCTCGTAACGGTCAGGATGGCCGTTTGAGTCACTACTGCAGGATGGATGAGCTTAGTCCGGATAAACATCAGGTATATTTTCCTGATATTCGCCCAGCTAAGATTTCTGAACCTCTCTTCGCCATATTCTTCCTCTCCTTGTAGTGACTCGAGTATCCGTGGTCGGAGATTTCTAGGCCCAGGATGGTGCCTTCGGCACCAATATTGAGTCATGGTCACTTGTACGTCGCTTTTTCAAGACCGCGCAGATAGACAGATGTGAAAGTTAGTGCTGGAATATGAAAAGCTAGGAAGGAAACATGATAAAGCACGTAGTATGCAGAGAAATAATAACACAATTCTGAGCAAGAATGGAATGGGCATAATAACTAAGTCTCCATTATATAGTGATCTTATATATGATTTATATTTTTTAAATAAATTTGTCATTAAAATATATATTCCATGAAATTTCCACGGGTCCTATTAGTATACATTTAATCATATAATAAATAATAAAAATAAGAAGAAATTTAAACAGCACTAAATTTAAGCTGGCATTTCTTTCTGTAGATTGTTGTTTTAAATTGATCTCCGGCTAGTTTTCCAATGAGGGAGTGTTGCGCTTTGCCTTCGAGAAGAAACCTTTTTCCTTGAATCTAGGAAACTACCTCGTTAGCCCGTTGTAAAAAACCTGAAATAAGGTTCCCTAATTTAATAAATAGACCTCTTTTTCCTTTAAAAATGTTAACGGTATACTCATAGTTTCCTACCTAAATATTCATATTCCTCATTCCCTTTCGTTAAGAACAAAGGGTATTTACATGTAGATCCGCATAGGAGTGAAGCCATATAAATTGGAAGATTAGTAATTTTCAAATTTCTCATTTCCTTCCGATAAGAGCAAAGGCCATTTACATGTAGAGCCGCCTATGGATAAAGGGAAATAGATTGAAGGATTGATTTTAATGAGTTTGATATTAATTCTTTACAGATCCTGAAATTTTAGATTAGCTTAATATTTTTTAACAAAAAGGAACTAACTAGAAAAGAAAATCTGGTTACTGAGGCATATATATATGCGGTCCTACAAAATTTGAACCTGAATTTAGGAATGGCTATGTAATTTCACAGCATCAAAAAAATAAATGACATAACTTGAAGGCCAGCTAGCTTGGAGAATTGGTCCTCGGAGAGAGTAATTGGCTTTTGGTCGCACGGTTGAAGTATTTATGTTGACTAATCCATGTTCCTTCGAAGAAAATTGGAGGAAATGCAAAGCGATTTCTTTTCCGATTTGCTCAGAGTTGGCGTCTTTTAGGAGTTTTTATTGCCTTTTATAAGTTTTCCTATTAGAAAAAAAACAGAAAAAAGTGAAACAGCAAAGGGCCACCTCGCAAGCTTAATAAAGGCTGTTGAATGTCCCGATTTGCAACACTTATGGGACGATTAGAAATACAGTACATTCTTACTGGGCCTAGCGATCGTTCCTTTCCCTGCCAGTAAATGATCCTATATTATTATAATAGAGCGTCTTAAATAATACTATAATATTATATGGCCGGATATCTTAGCTCAAACCTTGTTATATATTTTGGGGGGATAAAGGAGGAAATCATATTGCCTAAATGGTCAACATTTAAGTTTAAGTTTACAAGTGGAAACCAACAATAAACATCAGTCCTGTTCATTGATTTATATGTGTGTTTATATGCATAGCCCTTTAGGATTATTTTTTCTTTAGCTGTTGACCCTAAATGGAAGACGCTAAAAATTAATCATAATATTGGATTAAAAGTGTCAAATTTTGACAAATTAAAAACTGTGACAGTCAATTAAGGTAGAGATAGAATGAGCTAACTCAGTTCATTAAAAAGTTGATTAGAGTAGCAAAGAAAAATTATAAATTCAAATGGCAAATAAGTCATTGGAAGATCCCAAATGTTTCTTTCAATTATACAGAACTAAGACTAGAGATAAAAGCGGCCCACATGAAACTACAGATGGAGAGTCCACCGGTGAGGGATAGTGATGCGATGGCTACGATGTTAAATAAGTATTTTTTTCAGTTTTCACACTCGAAGATATTATAATTCCACTTGACCCTCAAGGGTAATGATAGGAATAAATTAAAGGATATTTTAATTACAAGTAGATAGTCTCAAAAGAAGTAGAATCAAATTTAGTGATCATAGTTTCCTTATGAGTTTGAAGGAATGTAAAGATGAGTTAAGTAAACCCATACTTTCCTATTTAGAAAAAAAACGTTAGAAGCTAACATTATATCAAAGGCATGAATGAAAGCTAATGTGATTCTGATATTTAAAAAGGGGAATAAAGCGAATATGTCCAATTACGAACAAGTGAGGTTAGGGTCAGTGTTAGGAAAAAAATCTTTAATAGTGAAATCAATTATAGATCACTTAGAATAACATAAGTGAATAACTAATCTCAACACAATAAAGTTAAAAGTCCCCCAAACCCTAAATAAAATCTAAATCCGACTTACTCCCTACTGTTTCACGAGCCAATTCAAGAAGTACAGCCTTGTCGTATATGTAACGCTCCTGTTGAGGGTTGAGGAACTCTAGGAGCCTTCTCTGTCAGGTTAATGAATTATTATTATTACCCTTACCTAAGTGCATTGACTAGAACATTATTGTTCATTTATCATATATATATATATATATATATATATATATATATATATATATATATATATATATATATATATGCTAATGTTTTGAGGGACACAGTACCACTATTCCTACTAATCACGAAAACTTCTCGCTTCCGAAAAAAACACAAGGGACGACAGATGCTTTTTGCAAACCGTGCCTAATGTAAGACGATAAATAGTTCCATTGAGATGTTCCCAAATGAAAAACAACAGGAAGGTATTTATTCAAATATAGAGGACAAAGAGAGACAAACATTCCTCGGAAGTGTTCAAAGATACAGACATCATCTCGTATCGTGACATAACTAAGACATGTCGAACCATTCTTCGGAGATTTCAACCCAGACAACTTGTTTTATAATCTAGAACCAAAAATTAGTTCCTTATCCTTTATTTTTTATAGTCGTTCTTTACTATCTGTTCTTCATTACAGTGTCCAACTATACTTGTGCATAGTCATTAAAGTATCAACCGATTTCCACCAGATTTTCCGTTAAAGGCCACTGCATAACTTCCGTCCAGACTCCATTTCTTATTGTTCCTTGTTTGAAATTAAATATTCATAGACGTCGTCAGGTCGATACTCTTAAATCATTTATTAACTGGTTTTAAATTATTTATGATGTATTTTTATTATTGTTATTAAAGGGTTGTTTCAAAGATTTAATTTCTCTCGACTTGTGTGTCCAAGGGAGAAGTTCGATTTATTTTATAGCAGAGAGGAAGTGGAAAGGGAGTTACTGTTACATATAATGGAGTTACATATTCAGCTCTCCTCAAAAACAGTAAAACTATCCATCTACAAATTTAAGCAAGAATTTTTATTGTTTACAACAACAGCAACTCTATCGATCTACACAACAACAACTATGGACGACGACAAAAAAAAAACATCGTGGAAAACCCAACATGTACAATTAGCTTCCCCGCCTTTCAGGCTGTCTTCACCTTACTCTTGCTTCACTCAAATCAAGCTACCCTTCTTCTTGGAGAGATTCCCAAATGAAACTCAAGTCACTAGGCCATGATCCGCCACACACAGAAATTGTTAAAATTTCGTCCCTTCTAAGTGACCACACAAACTTGAGATCCTGGAATTCGTATTCGTCCGGTTATACACAGCTGAGCAAAAAAAAGAGAATGAGTTTCCTTTATTAAAATATTTTCAAAAATATGATGAGTAGGTAAGTGAAATTTCTATGATACATAAAGAGATGCATTTAATATTTTTTATGAAGATTTCATATGATGCTATGAGTATTTTAAGTTTAACAAACAGTGTGACGAAGCTTGTAAGAAGACGAACCGAATGCTTGGATTTATTGCGAGAAGTTTACAGTACAGATATCAGGAAATAATCATACCTCTATATAAAAGTTTAGAAAGGCCATACCTCGAATACGTGATACAGTTGTGGTCATCTTACACACATGTAAACATCAAAATAATGGAAAGAATTCAACGACGGGCAACCTAACTAATTTCCTCGATTAGAAGTAAGTTGTATATTGAAAGATTAAATATATTAAAACTACCAACCCTTGAAACTAGGCGATTGCGAGGTGAGCTTATCGAAATATTCAAAATTTTAAATAAATTTGAAAACTTAATTTATGATTTTTTTAAGTATGACCATGGTATCACACGGAACAACAGTTTTAAACTTAAAGGATAGAGGTTTCAAACGAACATAGCTAAAAAAAATTTCATCTTTAAAATCATAGCTAAATGAAACGCACTCCCCGCGCAGGTAGCAAATACTACTAGTGTGAATAGTTTTAAAAACAAAATTGACAATAATTTTACAAAAATTTATATTTTTTTAAATACGGAGCCCTGTTGTAGATTAAATGTCGACAATGTCCAAAGGAGGACTATTAGCATATTAGTATACAGCCTTGGCCAAAATAATGGGGCAGGTATGAAAAAAAGGAAGAATATAATTGAAAGTCAGTTATTTCATACTCGACATAATACAAATACAATTCTTTTGTATATTCTATCAATAATTAATATTTTATGTGTCCTCCTCTTTCTTTTATAACCGATTTTATGCGTTTTTGCATAGTTGATACTAAGTTGGCTCAATTTTCTGTCACTCTTGATGAATTTAGGCTGTTAAATCATTTTCGAGGAGCATTTGGGCCCCATCATTCTTGCGCCCTCATGTGACCACAAATATTCAATGAGGTTGAGGTCTGGATATTGAGGGGCCCATTCAATCAACGTCACCCCTTTCTTTTTGAATCGACCTTTTCAGACTATAGAAGTGGGGCCTGGATCATTGTCTTGTTGGAATATTACACCTTCTGATAGGTCATCATTGAAAATTTTACCTAGGGAAGGTTGATAAACCTGGCCTAACATACTGGTACAAGTGTAAAATTCATTCTCCTCTCACCTTTGAAGAACAATCGGGGACCTGAAGACGAAGTGCAGCTCCTAACTATTACACTGCCCCCTCCAAATGTGACTGTTGGGAAATCAGATCTCGCATCATAAGCATCCCAAACCTTTCGACGAATATAAACAGCGCCAGGGATTCGAAAGTTCTGAGGAGAAATATAAATTTTACTGACCATTTTAGTATCCAATAAAAAATTTAGAATCTGATAAAATGTGTACAAACGTAATAAATTGGTGAAAACTAATGTAGAGAACCTACTTCAAAGTTGCGTTCATTACAGCAAACAACTTTAGCTCAATCATCATCAGTCCAATCAATCTTCATGCTCTTTTGCCCAAGCCAATAGCTTCTTCCTGTTCACTCGAGATAGCCACGGTTTCTGACTCGCCTTACATCATTTGAGCCCTTCTTCTATTAACCTTCTTCTCACTGTGAATTTTAATATCTTTTTGTTTTTTGCTTTCCAAAACTCAGAAGATACATCAGAAGAGAGTTAATTTCCTATCGGCCAGAGATGTCCTTTTTAGCAACCTCTCTACCCTCGGAGTGTACACCTTTTGCGACCTTGACCATCACGGTTTTTAAAAGATTGGCTTCATTTAACATTTTAAGTGTTGTTTTGACACTATTGCTCGAGCATTTGAATTTTCTTATAATTTGGACTTGGGATAATCCCTCTCTGGAACAATACAATGAATTGCGCTCTTTAAGCTTCAGGAATCCGATTCTTCGGAGAAATTTTTAACAAAAAATTACCACTTGTCAGATAAAAATAAGATAATCACTAAAAAAATAGGAATAAACGTTAGTAGCACACATTAAATGGCAGAAGGTTGCCCCAGCCACTTATGCACAATGTGCAATTAACCATTCTTTAACTGTGTCCTACTCCATTAATCGAGAGTTGAAAAAAGTACACCTAAAATACATATATTTAAAATGAGAATATAGATTTAGTATTTTTCATGCAAATTTTACTTATCTGTTAAATGTAAAAATGTTACACTACCGAGCAAAATAAAAGAACGATTTTACTTTATTAAAATATTTTCAAAAATATGATGAATAAATGAATGAAATTTCATGGTACATGAAGTCATGCATTTAATATATTTTAGAAATATTTCATATGATATAATCCTATATTCAAGAAAGTATCATAAATAAACTGTAAATTAAGAGAACGATTTTTTTCAGGAACATTCAAGGTTTCTTGAAATCATCTGGTAAATTTTGCTCAGATGGTAATAATTGTACAACCAGCGTTGTTGTTGTACTCACTCTATAGGTATGCTACCAAACGTGAACGTGACTCCTGAGCTCTATCATAGAATTTTTCACCGTTCTGAAGTTATACAATGAAAACAAAAGAAATATATCTCCTGCAAAAATTAGTCGACCCTGCATATTCACCGCCAAAGAAGACAAAGCTATTAGGTGCTACTCTTTGAAGGATCCCGTTGAGACTTCACCAGGAATTTCTCAAAGAATTAAAACCAATAGGGAGAAAGAAGTGAGTCGTTTCACAGTATCCATTCGCCTCAATCCATCTGATTTAAAAGCTCGTTCTCCAACTACCAAACCAATAATTACACTGTGTAAAAATATTTCACTTTTGTCTTGTCTTATGGTTAAAAATGTTATTTTCCAATTGCTTGTGGCTCTATTAAATAAAAAAGTAAATTTTCATCCCCAAACTTTGTATCTATTGGCTAGGACATTGAATTTTTAAATTAACCCATTTATGGTAAATACATTATTTTTGTGCAAATAGTAAAACCATATAAAAAGTTTCAAGGGTTATGTTTTTTATCAATTATGGTATTTCTTTTGCGAGCTGGACATTAATGGCAGTTCTCTTACATTCCACATAGATTCATAACTAATTTGGTAAAAAATAAACTGTAGAGATTTCTAGAAATTTCTAAAAAAAATTTATAGGTTTGAAGAATTTCTTGAACAATATAGCAACGTAGATGACTGTATAAATACAAAGAATGTCTACTCACGGGATCAGCTTAAATCTATCTATCACATCACAAACATCGTCACTCATTATTGATAGAAGAATTCGTCACACATGGCATCAAGAGGTTGTAAGCATCCGACAGACGAATTTTGATATGTCTGCGGCTGATCTGCGGATGATCTATTGAGACAAGAGCGGAAGAGTACTCTGTAGAGATCTGCTAAAATGTGTGAAGCCTACAAGGCATATTTCTTCGGCATGTCAGTCTGAAATAAAGACAAACCTTGGGTATCTCATTTCATCTGCGAGCTCTGCTAAAGAACTATGAAAGGTAATATATATAAATATAGTGTTTTGTTTATTTGGATACTGGACTTTTATTTTTTTTAACATTCTAATAACAATAAGTAAAAAGTTTCTGTGTATTTATACTTATGTTTTCATTTTGTTATTTTACAGGATGGTAGAGGACAAATGAGAGCTATGAATTTCGCAATCCCACGAATTTAGAGGGAACCAGCAATTGTTTCTTCTCCATGTTGAACCATTCCAAACGTTCAGCAGGCAGAAATGTGCCTATTATCTTGTATCCAGACCTTCAGTCATCTATTTCGCCAGTTCCGCACAGTTCTGAGCTCCCCGTACCTACTCCTCTTAAGCGAGAGCAGCAGTTTTTAGAAAGAAAAAGCAGTTCACAAGAGGATGAAGTCATTGATTCAGATTTTAGAGGTCCGACTAAAGATAGAAACCCATAATACCCCGACCAAAATTATATCAACGAACTTTCAGAGATCTTAGTCTCACAAAGTCCAATGCTGTGATTTTAACTATGAGAACCAAACAGTGAAATTTTTTAGATGACAGTGTGTAAATATCAGGTCATAGAAAGCGTTACTAGTGTTTTTCAAGCTTTTTTTATACACCAAGATGAGCTATGCTTTTGTCACAATGTGACCGGTCTGTTTGAGATAATCGGAATCGACTGTAACCCCAACTAGTGGCACCTGAGCATTTTCAGCACGTCCAGGAACTTTAAAGCAGTGCTGCTTCATAACGGGAACATGCATTCATTACTTTCCCTTGCTCACTGGGTCCAGCTAAAAGAGGAATACAGCAGTGTCAAGATCTTGCTAGATGTATTGAAATATGAAGAGTACGGTTGGGAGGTTATCAGGGACTTCAAAATGGTGGCCTTTTTGATAGGTCTCCAAGGTAGTTTTACCAAGTTTCCTTGTTATCTTTGCCTTTGGGACAACAGGAAAACCGTGGTACACTACCATTAGCGGGATTAGCCACAGCGGAGCAAGTTTAGCGTGGGGAGAAACAATGTCAAATGGGAGCCTTATTGGAGCCCGAAAAAGTACGGTTTCCTCCTCTGAGCTCTAGATTAGGAGTCTGTAGCTTTCAAGTATCTCCAAGATTTTTTTCCTCAGCAATCTGCAGCAAAGATGGAAGCCGGGGTCTTCGTTGTGCCACAAATAATAAAGATCATGGAGTGCAAGGAGTTTCCTGAGGTGCTCACTAGGACGGCAAAAGCAGCGTGTGATAGCTTTATCGCATTGGTTCTGGGTTTCCTAGGTAATTACAAAGCCTAAAACTATGTAGAGCTTGTTAAAAACTTGGTAAGAAATTACGGCAAGATGGGTTGCAGGATGTTTCAGAAAGTCCATATTCTTCACGCTCATCTTGATAAATTTAAGAACATGTGAGTGTACTACGAGGAGCATGGCGAGCGCTTTGATCAGGATCTACTGGACTTTGAATGCCATTATTAAGGATCGTATAATGAAAATCTGATGGCAGACTATATTTGAGGTCTGATTCGTGGAATTAATTTACAGTATAAGCCCAAATCACGGAAAACTACTCATTTCTAATATTTTAATATTTTCACCTATGTAATTCTAGAATAAATAAATGTTTTTTTTGTACCATATCGTTTTGCTTCTGCTTTATGCAAATAAAAGTTAAAATTTACCACTTTCTTCCAGAGGGAATAGGTAAATTTCATGTAAATATCATTATTCGGGACATAAAATCAAAGTTTAAAATAAATAACCGTGTTTTTTCATATATTCTAGACACAAGAAAATAACAGTTGCTGCACAAAACGAAAATCGTGTTACACAGTGTTATCAGTAAGAAGAACCAGAGTGTAAGACGCGAATATGCTGAAGCTCATGTTGTTTAGATGGCTAAAAATTGGAGGAAATTTGTTCAGCAACTAAAGTAAATTTACCTTAGTTGGATTTGATGGCAGCCAGCAGTATTTATGCAGGGAAACAGGTTATGGCATACTGCAAAGCGAGTAAAATAATTTTTCGACCGAAAAGATATCGAGCTAAATATGTGGCATGGTCATAGCCTGGACTTGAACCCAATTGAAAAGCTCTGGAAGATCAATGGAGACAAATTTCGAGACTAGCATCCTTCAACTGTGACGGATTTATGGATGAAAATGAAGTAAGTATGGAACAAAATTACTCCAAAAATTTGCAAGAAACTGGTGAGGTCCTGTGGTCGTCGTTGTGCCGAGAAATAGAAAACAAAGGTTTCAACACCTCACATTGTGTTTTAAGTTTCATCGCTGTCAAATCTCGCTTTGTTTCTAGTGTAGGTATTTGCTTGCTAAGCGATTCTGTTAAAGATCGTAATGGGGGTTCTCGATGTTCCCGTTTATAGTAGTGGTTATCGAGTGATAGCGTCTGGCAGAGGTTGGCGTTACGGGTAGCAAGGGCTGGTAGGTAGTTGGCCTACTTTTGTCTTCCAATCGATTGGCTTCTGGCTCCTTAAATTTCTCTCAGGAGAATACGCGTTTATGCTGGGTCCCCGAAGCTGTCTCAGTAATCGCGGGTAAAGAAAGGACTTCGAAAAAGAAGGCGGTGATGAATAGATTTTATTCTTAGCTTGGGTCTACCAAAATAAGAACATGCGAAAACGTTCGAGTTCTACGCAGTTATATATATATATATATATATATATATATATATATATATATATGCCTTCCGTTATAAGGCTAAATAGCTGAGTATAAATGCGGTAGGATTCAAGGATGAGCGGACGGATTCGTAACGCTACAAACGGCAACTGTCTGTGACGAACGACTTGTCTGATTCTCTCTCTATCTCTCTCTCTCTCTCTCTTTCTCTCTCTCTCTCTATCTATCTATCTAACCTTCTCCTTCTCCTCTCCATCTGTGTGTTTTAATATACATGCGTCCCTTCCTCAAAGGAGGTGACCTTTTTCATTTGTCCTGGACGCGGGGCAGAGCTAAAGATCAGGAATGACTCTGTGTTAGTATGTTTTAATTGTTATGTTTTTACAACACTGGAGATTATGTCCAATATAAATAATCGTCCTTCCTTCTCTGCTCCTGTTCTTTTCTTCTGTTCTCACAAATTAAACCATGATTAGTTAGGAAAGTTTCGGATAGTAGTACAATGTGTGTAGTGTCAGGAATTTTACCTAGGCTTACAGTAGGCAGAGAGTGGATGTCACGCGCAGTTGTAATAAATGAGAGGGGGAAAGTCTTGTGGGATATTATGGGACTTGTGTTTTGGGGAAATAGCTACCAATACGAAATTAGATTTAAGTTTAAATGGTACTAGGTTATCTGGACAATAAATACGTTTAAAATCCCAGGTCTTAGAAAAGCAGATTATTGCGGTTTGAAGAAGTGCCTAGAGGCGATTGTTTATGGACTAGCAAGTGAAGTCAGGTAAAAAAAAATGTAATTTCAATGAGAGCAGTCGAAGTGGAAGATAATCCCCAAAAAGAGAGGAATCGAGTTGATCGGGAATATGAGACAACGATTAAACAATCAATTCTGGACAAAATATGAACATCTCATAAAGGGAAATAAGAGTCAAGACTGTTGATCTTTAATGGATGTCAAATAAAATTAAGCATTATATTGGCATTAAATGGGGCATTTACCAGGTTTTGAAAAACTTCTATCACACTCGATTTTTTATTTTTCGAAAAATGTACGTGTATGATAGAAAATGTTCCATCTAACAAATTTGTAGTTCTACTTTTCCACCACCTGTCATTATAATGTTTTTTTCCATTTTGTTTCGAATTGGAGTGAAGAGAATCAAGATCTTTGCTCTCCACTGCGCTGGCCACAACAGGCTTGGCATCGCCCAGCAGCTCAACGTCAGCCGAAAGACCGTCCTCTGATCGCGGAGAGGTTCAAGAACTGAGACGAGCTAAAAAATTGATCTCATTCAAGAAGATCTAGTTTATCAACCGTTTTGCTTTGATAAGCCCTCAAAAATTCTCCGAAGCTCAAAATGACTCGCTCGGGAAGAAGAGAACATCTCGGTGACCACGCTGCCCGGGGCCCTAATGCAGGAGTACGGCAAGACTATGAGGTGCGTGTTAAGGCGTCTCTGTTCATCGACCGTATGCAAGAAGAAACTCTGGGACGCCATGGCGTTCAAAGTCTCGCTTTTCTTAAGAGAAATACCATCACGGTCGATCCGGTCATAAACAAACAAAACACCCGCGTGGTAATCTTCTTCTAGGATGGTTCTGAGGTCTACTACGTGTCCGCAACTAAGTGTTCGGCCTCTGTGATGAAGTTCCTCGTGTCAACTTTGAATGGTGAGAAGATTCCACCGGTATGGTTCGAGGCCGGTTACAGTTTCTCCGTTGCCGATTACAGGGATATATTAGCTAAGAAAGTGAGTGCTGCCCTGTGTCAGAAAGATCACGAAGAAGGCGGACAACATCTTTCAGTTGGACGGTCTCCCGGTTCACACAGACAATACCGTGCAAAAGTGGATGTGGTCAAACATGAACTTCTGCTCCAAAGACTTTTGGCCGCCATAGACGCTCGACTTCAATCCTCTTGACTATAGCGTGTGGGCGCATGTCGAGGGCAAGGTCTGCAATGTCCGCCAAAGCATTGTCGACCAATTGAAGTCTTCAATCAATCTCGTATAGGCGAGCATAAGGAAGGACTTCCTCTGCAGCGTGAGCACTGCCTTCAGGTCTCGCCTGGAGTGCGAATTCGCCGCCGAGGGTGGTAACATTGATTAATATTACAATTTAACAAAAACGTGTATAACTATATCAAAACTACTATTGTGTCCTCTGTAGTAAGGGTCGTAGGGAGTGTAACAGCAATTCTGCAATACTCATTAGAGTAAAATAAAAAATGGTGATGGTCTATAGCAGTAGGAATCTTATCCGCAGGAGGTGGGAAAGGGGCCTCGGTGTTATTGCACGTCTTAAGGTTACCCGTCTACGGGTGTGAGTTTTCTATGACTCTAAGGTTTCAGGTAGATTCGGCTTCTAGGCTATGTGCCAAAAGGTGCCTTGGTTATCTCGGGATTAAAGAAAAAGGCTCGAAAGGAAAGCGACGATAGGTAGGCTTTTATTCTTGAGGTGTGTGCGTTCCCACCCTAACTGAACACATTTTCAGACCGGGCTGGCAAATCCTATCAAGATACGGCAGTTTATTTTTCGTTTGACAATTTAACGAGAAACCAACCGGTTAAAGCATTTGCTCGGCTTCCTTAATTACCAAGCATCGCTATATTTCCGTTCCGCAGCTGTTCCTTTGTGTATATGAATTTGTGTGTGGCCTCGTGAGAAACCAGTTATTCGCTTGCCTTCCTTATACTTTTCCTAATAAATGTACAGATGTCATATAGCTATTTCTCTATTTTACATTGGTTTACTACCTATTACATGGCATATTACCTTATTAATTAATGTGTGTGCTCAATTTCAGAATTTCATAGATCCACCGAACACCCATTTGTGGGGATTCCTCACTGGATCTACCTCTCCTACAATTTGGGTGCCACCAGCCTACTTACCTTGCACTCTGGATGCCACAGGTCAATTAAGGTAGAGATATAATGGCCTAACTTAAGACATTAAAAAGTTAAGGTAGCAAAGTGAAATTATGAAATTAAAAAGGCAAAATAGGACCACTTACAACTACAGATAGATAGTTAGTGGGTTATACTGATGCAATTTCAATGATAAATAAGTATTTTCTTTTATTAGTTATACATGAGGATATTTTAACTTCACCTAGGGGGGGCCTTGATTTTCAAAGGTAATGAGGTGGATAAATTAGAGGATATTGATGCACAAAGGACAAGCTTTCAAAAAAGAGAGATGGAATAAAATTTAGTAAAGCACCTGGTCCTGATGAGGTTTACCTAGAAATTTGAAGTAATGTAAAGATATGTTAAGTGAGCTCCTAGCATGCCTACTTAGAAAATCGTTATTGAATAACATTGTGCCAAAGGCATGAAAAAAATATAGTGTGATACCTATATTTAAAAAGATGGATAAAAAAAATATGATAAATTACCGACCAGTGAGTTTGACATAAGTGGCGGGGAAAATTATGGAATCTATAATAACGATATCTATTAGGGATGACTTAGATGAAAATAAGTTGGTTAACGAAATTCAACACGGCTTTACTAGGGGCAAATGGTATTTGATTAATTTACTTCTTTTGTAAACAACGGTGTTTGATGTTGCTGATAAAGATAAGAATTAGGATATTGTTTATTTTGATTTTAGCAAGGCTTTCGACTTGGTGCCACACTTACGAATTTTGAATAAAGTTAAAGGGCATGAGATCGATGTAATTATTTTTAGGGGTGTAAAGTTGTGGTTTAGTGGCAGGCAGCAAAGAGATAGTGTAAATGTAGTTAAATCTGAGTGGATGAATGTTACCAGAGGGTTCCTCAGGGATTAATGTTGTTTGTCGTTTTGTTCTTGATTTATATTAATAATCTTGCCTTCGGTATAGTTAGCGACTTGACCAAGTTTGCCGATGATATTAAGTTAGGTAGGATTATAAGCTCTGACTCTGACCGTGAGGTATTACAAGATGAATTGATGACACTCTCTCGCTGGGGAGTGAAAATAAAATTTAACCTAAGTAACTTTAATGTACTTACTATAGGTAGGTGCAATCCCATGAATAAATATAAATTAAGTGGTAGAGTATTAGGAATCAGCATTCGAATGAGGTTTGGGCTTTCTTGTAAGTGTTGACCTCAGGCCTAGAAAGTAGAGCTTAAATTCTACGAATATAACTAATGGGGTATTGTAGTATATTGGGAGAAGAGTAAGTACTAAAAGTGCGGATGTCATTCTAAAACTGCACATGGCATTAGCTATGTCTCATCTATACTATGCGGTGCAATTTTGCCGCCCATGTTATTGGATGGATATTGGTTTGATCAAGTGTTTGCAAAGAAAGATGACTAAGATGATTCATGGGTTACCTTATTGTGAAAGGCTCAGAAGTCTAAATCTTCATAAGTGAGGGAAAAGATTTCAAGGGGACCTGATTGAACCTTTCCATTGTGTAAAAGGTTATAATAGGAGAGACAGGTGAAGTTCTTAATTTTGGTAAGCAGGAGAGGACACGTAGCAATGGTTTTAAGCTGAATACTCGTATGTTTAGGTTTAGGAAAGAGATTGGTAGAAATTGGTTTACAAATCGAGTGGTAGATGAATGGAATAGGCTGACTAGACATGTGATAGAAGCGTACTTCATGTTTTAAGAATAGATTGGATAGATTTATGGATAAGGACGTTAAATGAGAACTGGAGCTGCCTCGTATAGGGTATTCATTAGCTTTCTGTAGACTCCTTTTCTTATGTTTTTTGTTTCTTGTGCCTTTGAAATTGCAATAAAATTAAAATCCAATACACTCACTTTGCTCTCTTATAAAATCCATCTTATTCCTTATGATCCTACTACTTGTGTAGTCTTATCTACCTTCCTTGTCTTCTACTCATTTCGCTAAACATTTCTAGAATTTATTTAAATGCCCTATCCTCTACCCACCTCATCATACTTACCTTGATAGCCTATACCTGTACTCCCTTTGAGCTAGTCTCTTAAGACTTTCACATCCTTGCGCGTGAAGTGAAACCTATCCATTGCATACAAATCTTCCCATCTAAAATCTCAATCCATTTATCTAAATCACTAGTCCAATGCTACCACATAATACTTTTATGCTCACATTTATCTCACCTGTGTGCGACATCAACTCACTGCCTAATCTAAGCACAGGTAAAATTGCTGACATTTCACTTATCCTGCTACTATATCTAAACTTTCCTAACAAATTCATTTATCTAGACACTAGCTAATCCGACAGTTTTTCACATGTACAAGTACAACTGCATCCCTTTCAACTCCACCCTCCACCCTTTCAATTATCTCGCTCACATCAGCTATATTATATATGCACCTGGTAAACAAATCCTCATACTTGCCTCGCGCTCACGTTCAAAAAATTCCTGCCTAGATACCTAACCTGTGAATTGCCCACCAGGAACACTTCCGACATTTTATTTTCTTCATATGTGCCTACACTCTCACTTCTACTAGGTTTCCTATGCCCCTGAACCTATTATTACAAGTAAGAGGCGCAGACCTTTACTATCTACCTAGGCCTACTCTACCTACATCCTTAACACTATCACCTCTACTTTCATCTAGAACAAAAGATACCTCACTAGGTACTTGACTCCTTCCCTCTTTACCACCCTCCACTCGCTAATAGACACATTAGGCTACCCCTAGTAATTGTAAATTCGCTAACTGTATCATCACTAGAACTCCTACTTGGGCAGAGTGCTTATATCCCACCTAAGTTCACTGAATAACTTTTCCAGCACAGCTATTCTTTCTGAATCCCTCGCTCTTCCATCCTTTAATTTCACTACACACTCACCCAACTCACATACAACATAAGGATCCCCTACTCCTACCATTCTACTTCCAACACAAGATTTCCCCTCACTTTTTATCTTACGTTTATCCAACATTTTCTCGACTCACTGCACTGAGCCATTTTTACCTAATTAATAGTTAAAAAGGAATAAATATACTCACGAAAGTGAAAGAGCAGCAGACCTAAGTACAATTTAAATTACTGAAAAAAATACTAACTCATTATATGAATTAACTTGGGTATCTATCAACGTAAACGCTTATCTTTTACAAACTGCATAATATCACAACCAAACTACTAAAAACACTTTATATTCCCAACAAAGAACAATTACTAAACAAAAAATGTTCCATTCGCTGAGGAAAATGTATTATTATTCGCATAAATAGTCAATGCTACACAGCTAAATCAAACTGGCACTTAGAAATTATGATGAGTATTAAATCGGTCAGAGTGATTCTTTAAATGTAACCTTCTAGGTGACAGCAAGGAAGTCAAGTGGAGAGCTAGAAAGCTATATAGAAAGCCAGAAAGCCAAGTGGAAAGCCAGGAAGCCAAATGAAAAGCCGAGAAGCCAACTGCAAAGCCAGGAATGCCAAGTGAAAAGCTGGGAAGCCAAGTGGAAAGCCAGGAAGCCAAGTGAAAAGCCGGGAAGCCAACTGGAAAGCCAGGAAGGCCAAGTGAAAAGCTGGGAAGCCAAGTGGGAAGATAAGAAGCCAAGTGAAAAGACAGGAAGACAAGTGAAATGCCAGGAAGACAAGTGGAAAGCAGGAAAGACAAGTGTGAAAGCCAGGAAGCCAAGAGGAAGTTTATAAGAAGTACAGATGAGCAAATAGATCGTGTATTGAAGCAACAACTTAAACAACCATGTTCTAGGTTACCTAGAGCATGGAAAGTATAGTTTAGAAGGGTAGGAAGGAATAAATAAAAGCTAGCAATAGAAACTCCAATTATTTTATCAGGATTCGACGATACACCGTTGAAAATGCCCACATATACGCTCACAAAAATCAGATAGGTAGCGTAGTTGTAAACTAACAAGTAATCCCTGGATTAATAATACACTTTATTATGCTTTAATTAACACAAATTATAATTAATCTCACGAGCACTCTCTTTAAATACTGTCTTACAAAGTACACGTGCTACGCAAGCACAATGTAACTTATAATATGACCGGACAGTTCTCAATCCAACATAAGGTGACTCCGACAAAATGTGATCCAGCACAATTTCATCCGCGCACACATTCATTCCATTAAATCTTCTTCCCGGGGTTGACTCAACAATGCTGTAGAAGTTGTGACAGAAATTTAATCCCTTGGGACAGGAATATTCACTCCTTGCTATCAAATCACGGTTAAACCAGTCATAAGAGATTAAATAAGGGTAAAATATAAAATCACTGAGTATAAAAATTGGATTTCGAAAAGGACGATTTTAAAAATATTACGAGTATCATTCAATGGACTTAATTAGTTAATTTTACTTCCTATGTAAATGAAGCACATTTACAAGGCACCCTCCATAGAATAACAAGACTCCTTCCAGGGAAAGCACTAAAGTCATAAACAGCTTGTATAGAGTATATACAAATATATATAATTAAAATTCCACTCTTAGTTTTCCTGGTCGTAAGATACGTCGAGGTTGGGCATAAATCTCCGCTGCTTAAGTGTAGCTCTTAGATGCTGTTAAGGCAATACAAAATCGACTTACATTGAGCTAAATTAGCGTTACTAGGATGACACAAGCAAGTGATTTTGTCAAAAAATAAATCAATGTCTTTAAGATGAATACAGAGGTTAGGCGAATCACAGTGTTTAACTGAAAGGTTGACAGCTCTGTCAGAGACCAGAAACAGGACAAAGGAGGGTGAATAATGGTATTAAAGTTTTGAGGATTTTGCATCAACTAATGGCAATTATCGATTCTGAATCTAGGAGGAAGGTATGTGATTAGTGGTGTCGTGGTATTCGTAAAGAGCGGATACCTTCGTTGCATAGAATGCAGTCTACTTAAGTTTCAGGCGGCCAGATGGATACACCAGCTGCACAGGGCTAATAAGAGATGAGTGCGTGAGGAGATTAATCGTTGGCCAAAGGGAAGATTTAAATACCAGGTTTCATTTAAGGTTATTAAAAGATTAAAACGAAAAATAAACTTCAATTACACTAATAATGCTAATTATTGAAATGTCTACAAAGGCAAAGGAATGGAGGAATAATGTCGCTCCCAATGAAATAATAATTCAAATACTGAGCAGTTTAACGGGGATCAGAATATGGGACTTGGTCAGATAGCAAAAATGTTGATAAACACTGGTGAGTCCAATTAAAGAGTCGGGAGGAGGATATCAGGTGGCGAGGACAAAAAGGGGGATTATGCTCGAAAAGAGGTGACAGGGGTTTACCTTTACAGCTTGACTCTTAGTGAGAGGAGCGATTCTTACGAGGCGAGCTAGTTTTGACGCTCGAAGGCCGATGTACTCTTGACGGAGCAGTCGGAATTACCTGGGGCACGAGTAAGTTAATTTCTAGGCTGGGTAAGACACTCTCGAATTGGGATGAGTAGTCTCAGACGAGGGGCGAGGTTTCCTTGACGGTATGAGAAGAGTGGTTCGCGCAATTCTCCAAAGAAAAGGTAGTTTCACGAATTTGCCGTTAAATGGTGGCCAAACTCACGACAATCTGTCTACCCGACGAGACCTAACTCCGATGTTCGACTCGAGACGAGAGGCTGTATCTTCGCAAAAGGGCGGATGGTACTTTCTGACGAGTAATGTTTGACTTTAGGTTAAATACCCTGCTGGCTTTCTCGCTAGAAAGCCTCCAGGCGTGGCAGTCTCTTGGGAGTAACCATTGGTGCCAGTCTCTATAGGCTCAGGCGAGATAAGACGACCGAGGAAGCTCTTTCTCGGGTCGATTCTGGCCTCCAGGCAGTTGAGGGTCAGAAAAATAGTTCTCTCTCCTTGCGTTTAGAGTTCTAGCTTAGGCCCGCGTCGCCTCTGCTTGAAGGGAGTGGGGGGGGGGGGGGGGGCTCAAGGTGTAACAAGCTAATCAACATATGGGAGGATGTCGGTTTATATAATGAGATCCAGGCGTCACGTCCTATCTCTATGTAGAGTCATTGGAAGTGAGGGTGAGAAGTGAATAATTTACACGCATTACAACGGTCTTGGCCAAATGTTGAAAAAGGCCCATCAAACTTTTTATAATTTAGCATATTATTGTTAAATATGTAAGATAATTATGTGTATGTAGCTTATATGCCTAAATATTTTTTTAATATGTATTTTGGAATTGTTTGTTATTTTAATGAACACTGTGTAATAATAAAATAGTATGTTTTTTAAAGTCAGAATTTAACCAATATTTCAGCTTCAATATCCTTCTAAATAAATATGAAGACTAAAACTCAAGAACATGCAAAAGTACAGGAAGCACAATCTGAGTTATTCATAACTAAATTTTATTCCACGTTGAAATTGTTTAAAAATATAAAATGTTCAAGTTGTGCTATAAAAAAACACTATAAAACGATTTTTAGAGACTAAGATCCTTGTATCAAGAAAGAGAGGTGGGAGAAAACGTGCTGGTGAGCTCAATGAAGTGAAAAAATTCTCTCCCTGAAGAGTTAGAATAAAGATCAAGGAATACAAGAATGCATGACGAGAAAGAAGTCATGTATAACAGCTTAAATGAAAGAAATCTTCAGTGGGCTAAAGATTACAAATATTGGAAATAGGCATAATGGTCTAGTTATGTGGTGAGCTTAAAATAATTAACAATTATGTAAGAAAGACTATTGTATTGTTCCTTAACGTGTAATTTAGTTCATTACATTTATTTGGTCCTGAAAATAAAATTATTGAAAAGTTTAACTATTTTGAAACAATTTTGCGGAATTTCAGGAATTCTTAGGATACCTTTGTGAAACAAAAATTTCGAGGAATTTTACCTTTGTTGGGTAGTAAAAAAAAAAAACATGGAGGTAGAAAAATCACGTTTTGGGGTCTCATGTCTTAATCAGGACCAGGGAAGGTAATTTTAAGCTAGGGAAGTATGAAATTGAAAACTTAAAAAACCATGTTGTTACAAGTTTAAGAGATATTTATCTCTAATTTATTTATATCCAGTTTATAACTCATTTTTGAAAAGTTCTCACTAAAGTCTCACGTGTCAAACCTCAGTAGCGTCACAAGAACCCCATCTTAACTTTCTGAATGATCTATCCCACAATACAGGGGTCACTGACAGAGGAATTTTGCTACCTCTCGACAGTTACTATATTCTGTTCAAACTGGAGTTCGGTCGTGCGTTGTACAACTCCTTTATTACCCTCGAGGTTCTGGATCTCTCATCTTATTTTAACATATATTTTTCAACTGCTACAGGGACCTTTCGCTCTTCTACAATCGACATGCGGAATGCAATGTATCTTCCCTACCGAACAGGTGTTCCTTTCTCTTTCCACCAAATGCCCTCATCTCCAGATATATCGCTGGTATTCTTTGATTCTTCCAATTACAAGCAAGAGTTCCATCTGAGGAGAGGGGATACACTCTTCCACGCACTCCCATTCACTCCGCACTCAAACATCAGATTTTTTTTTACAATCAACAATCAGCTTTTAACAGAAAGTAAGTCTTTAGAATCACCTTTTTTTCTCTTATCATACTTCCTTAGTCATAATTCCGCCCATAGTAAGGGCACATCTATCTCTACCGATCGCTTCCCCTCCATCCGAAACTCCTCGGCTGTCTTTGTAGGGAAGACGATGGCTCAGTGCATTTTTCCTTCCATCATCGCCAGGGTGCTCATATATATATATATATATATATATATATATATATATATATATATATATATATATATATATATATATATATATATATATATATATAAATATATATATATATATATATGTTGTAGAATGGACTCTCGACGATATACCATATATAACTATTCGTTGAGGGAACTTATTTAATTATCTTTAGAGTGCGTGGATGTCTGGTGGGCCGATATTATGTATCTTCGATATGCTTAAGAAGTGGAACTGAGCTCAAGGATAATAATATGGCTATCATTAATAAAATAGAGTTTTATTAATAAAAACTATTAATAACACACAAAACGGAAAATATTGACATAAACAGAGAATAGAAAGGGTCGTTGGGAATCTAGCTAATCCGAGGATTAAGAGATATAAAAAGGTAAAACAAATATAAATTAAAGGAATAAGATGGTTCGCTGAACCATTTAAAGCACAGGATAAGGTTGACAAAAGAGTTAAGTACTCAAAGGTAACGTTCAGCTTACGTAAATACACTTGTCGTGCAGAGGAAGGCGACGTAAAGGAATTTTCGGTCCGCTGGCGAGTTCCAGCCGAAGGGGGGGGGGGAATTAAATGATCCTGACGTGGCGTCTTGGGAATGAGAACCGTTTCTTGACGAACGGGCTTGAAGAGCAATGGCTGTTCCTACGTTGTTCTCTTCTGAACAACAGAGGGGGTGAGAACCGTCTCTTGTCTACGGGCTCGAGAACAATGTCTGTTCTAATGTTCTTCTCTTCTGAACAACAAGAAGGAAGGGTGAGAACCGTTTCTTGGCGAACGGGCGGGAAGAACAATGGTTGTTCTACGTTGTTCTCTTCTGAACAACAGGGAAAGCCTAGTGGACTTGGCGTCACGAAGGCTTGAACCTTGGCACTCAAGGCATATTGTCCTTCTTCTGGACAAGTGATGGTGGATCTCGAGGTCAAGGGCCCTTTGGTGCACAAGGTGAGACTGGACCGTAGCGATGTCTCGCGAAGAAAATCTGGATCTCTAATCTGGTCTTAGTGGTAAAGTTTCCAAATAAATAGTCGGCACATCCCCTTGGCGTAGGGGACAATGGAGTGGGGGCTTCGAGATAAGGCACAGCCAAGCCTAACAACAATGCCTTACCTGCCCATAAGCCTAACTCAATCTGGCGAGGTTGGTGCATGGGGCGCAAAGGGAAAGATAAACCTCTTTGTTTAAACATTGACTCAGATGGCTGCGATAAGGCGCCCGGCTTCAAAGCGAAGATGCACGTGGGTAGCATCGTGGTTTTAAATAACATGTGATAGTGGTTGAAATTAAGCAGCCTCAACCCGTTCTATCATATATATATATATATATATATATATATATATATATATATATATATATATATATATATATATATATATATATATATATATATATAATATATATATATATATAATATATATATATATATAAATATATATATATATATATATGTAGCAGCTAACTAAGCTCTTCTCATAGTCACAAGAGCATAACGCTAGAGCCAGCCTTTCTAACGTGTTAAAATGGCCGGCTTATGCCCACCTATACCCTTCGGGAAAAGGTGGGCATCTGAATATTGATTAGCCACATGCTTGGCGTAGATCCAAACATTAGTTTAGAGTAGGTCCGAGATAGAGAAGAATAAAGTGCATAATTTGGCTGAGGGGATCCAAAGAATCCCTAACCCAGATTTCTGACAGATAATTTACGTTTCTGAGGTCTAGTGGCACCCTTCTATTAAATTCCTAGGACATCATCCTTCTTTCCATTCGAACATTGGTTTCTATTTCTGTATTTTTTTATCCTCCTGGGGCAATAAATAAACAGCAGTCAAGATGCACCCCACCCTAAGAAACATTTTAATTTTCATCTAACGTTTTGCAGAATGAAACGTTAATGCTAGAATTAATAAATTAAATAAAAAAATTGCGAAATAGAATTGAAAACTAAAGTAGTTTTTGAAAAAATAGAGGGAGTATTACATATCTCTATATTTGAGGAATTTTAACTAAGAGCTGGCGGCTTTCATTAGAAATATTGAAGCTTTCATGTATCCACAAATCAAAATTACAGTGCCGACTCTCCAAAATTTTAAAAGTATTTTAGGTCATCGAAGTTTTTCGTTTATTAAATTTTCGCAGAATTGCCATGCTTGCTTTAATTACATATTTATGCAATTTAGTAAATTAGCCTAAAAGCTTTCGGGCTTTCCTATCAAGGTCTACAACGCTTTTGCATCGGTTCGCTCTTTCAAAATATGTATTTCCGGACATTTCTTTTATTTGAGCCATGAAGTCGGCTTTTTATTTTCGGGTTTTTTTATCGAATTTATTATGATAGGTGGTTCTGAGTTAAGGTTAGCTACTGATGGGGATGAGGTATGAGTAGAGCAACCTCCGGTATTTCCGATGCAGTTTGACAATGTATATAACTATATTAATCCAATGGTCGATGCTTTACTCCTGGATTTCCTTCGGTACCCAAACCACTTGAAAAAAATTACAAATTTATTAAGAAAATTGAGCTCGCCTTATTGATATTCGAGCTGCTAAGAAATTATTACTTATATCATGCTTATATCTAATGAAGGTTAAACAATTTCTTGAACATTTCTTTAGATTCTTTTTGAAGAAATGGAAAATATATACATAATTAATATCTAAATTACTACTAATTTTACGACGTGAACAATAGATCCCTTGCTAATCCTAAGCAATGAGGCAAAAATTGCTAAATAAAAGAAATATAATTATGAAAGAGGGAAAATATTGAAACTCATTCGGGTAAATCCATGTACATAAATGAAAGTATAATTCTGCCTAAATGAGAAGCCCATTTAGATTATTATTATTATTATCATTAGGCTACCTTAGGTATTTTTGATATAACTCTTTTTCTGCATAAGGGCACATCATTTAACATTAAATAATAACCCTAAAGCGAGATGATATTTTTCTCTTTCATTAAGTAACTTGTGATAATGCCAATTTTTTAATATTATAATAACTCGCAAATTAAAATTTCGAAAGAATCGCTCCACAAATTTTAGAAATACACTATATAAATATATAATACACAATAATAATGGATAAATATAAACTATGTATGCAAATGAATCCAATATAATTCTTTTCTTGTCCGGAGAGTCAAAGCTCAAAATTTTAGGAACCTGTATTTTATTTAGTTAAATGTCCACGTTTGCTCCTTTAATTTATTTTCTTTTCTTGAATAAAATGTACTATAGGTTTCCTCGTTCCGGAAAACTGAAAATGACGCTAGGAGCCAGGTGTTGGCCATCCACTTGAGTCCTAGTCGCCAGCAATCGAGAGAAAAATCTTGGACCAAATGACAAGGACTAAGTTTAGAAAAGACCATTGGAAAGGGGATAAGAGGATTGCTCTTCAATGACATGGACTGATAAGCAACTAATATTTGCATCAAGGATATATACTCGTATCTTCAGGGACATCCTATAGCTTATTTGATCATATCTTTTCACTAGGTTCTCAACCAGTTCCAGATAATTGTCACCTTGTTTAATAGTTGCCCCAAAAGCCCTAATCCATCGAAACAAAACTATTCCCTGCTTCTTTTTTTTGTTTACTAAGCTTTGCGTGGAATTCTGAACGAAATTATTCAATTGATTAGTGATCCACCAAAGGCACCAGATTTTACTTTTGGCTCAGAGAGCTGGAGAAACTGATTAAAACCTCCTTGGAGACTCATAAAAAATGTTAACATTTTGAAGTCTCAGATAATTTTCCAACCATATTCCTTATAAATAAAAGCTTGTACTAGCAGCTTGACACTATTTTAGTCCTCTTTGGGATATAGTAAATAAATCAAGGGAAGAAATAGATGCTTATTCCAATTATCAAGAAGTACCGCTTTAATGACACTTCAGGAGTTATAAATAAAGAGCCTCCACTCATGACGATTACATGTACATAATTGCAGTTGATTTAAACAAATCAGATACATAAGTGCAGTAGCATAGCCCAGCTTGATAAGTAAAGAATCTTGAGAAATGTTTTTGACATTTCCTTTGCCTTAACACTTGAAGATTTTCATCTAGCAAATCTCACTCTTTGACCCTAAAAAGTAAAAGCTCAGCATTTAACTGTGACAAGCCAAGAACTCTGACAAGGTCATTGAAGCTTTTGGCTTTGGATAGTATGGATTCCTCTCAACAGCCATATTTATGATACTGGAGTTTACATCTTGACTAATCTTTTCAACTTCGGAATTGTTGCATTCTTCTGATGGTGGCTTATTCCTCTCTGGAGTTGTAGTTACTAGAAAGATCATAACTGTGTGGTACTGGCGCAATAGAGGATGGAAAATCGGGATAAGAAATAGTTGGTGCATTTTTACCACTTCTACGTTTGAAAGGGTTAATGGGTTCACTCCAAATCTTGGGAATGGTAAACTTCATGGGTCTTCATTCCCCTCAATACTATCCTGTGAAAGTGAAAATATACATTTCACTCTTTTGGCTTTCAAACAAACAGTAGCTTAAATACTTGTCACATTTAATATTTTACTCTTTACAACAAACAATTTTCATACCTTCCTAAGTTTTCTTGCAGTGTTCACAAGAAAAATGAGGTGCTCAGCATATACCTTTGTCCCCAACTGGTATACCAAAGTATACTTTGTTATCTCCACACAATTGGATAGATGCTATGACACCGAAGTTTTGCTTTTCTTTTGATGAACTATCCGCAGATATAACAAAATACATCAGGAAATGATTGGAGCCTTTCGATGCCAATTCTCTTCTGATGTGTTCAGTATTGTAGCTGGAGCTGAAATGATGGCAGATCTGTGAATTCCTGCATAAATATTCCTGAGATAATAGTACAGAAGATTCTAGAATTTTTTAGGATTGTGTTAGGGCAAGCTCTGAAACCTTCTTGAAACTTCTTCAAATTCTACTAAATTCTAGAAATCTATGTTTTAATCTAGGAGGTTTGGGAAGATTTGCTTAAAACAAATATTATTCCCCAACATTCCAATGCACTTTTAAAAATAAGATTTACAATTTTATACAATGCCTTGAAAACGATTAAAGCTTAGAACCTGTTATATTCTCATTTTATCCCCAAATTAATAATGCCCTAGCATTATTTTCCAAATGTTATTAACCGTTGTTTTCATGAGCAATAATAATCTTGAGAACCAGTCATGAATTGGATCAAAATAATATGTTTAAACTAATTTAAAGAATGTTTTTTTCGTTATACCATTCCTATTAGTTTTAACAGTGGAGCAATTCAATTGCATATTATCTTATTACAACGCATTTAGAAGATTTTTATTAGGTTACAGCCAACGCTTATTAGCCTAGAAATGGATCCCATATAATTTATCCAATCTCTTAGCGACACCTTCACAAAAGAACCTATCCATGTCACGCTCCTTCAGTATTGGTTTCTCTGACTCAATGATACTCTACCATTCACTGCTACCATCCCTCTATCGAATATCTTTCAAAAAGCAGTATTCAACCTGCATCGGAAAATCATAATATTGTAGCATTGTTTTATCCCTCCCGCCAATGAAGGATTGGTAAATTCAAGTTAAAATCCTTGTACACAAGGGTCACGGTTTTGATCTTTATATTATTAACTTGAGTTTTTAAAAATGTAAGAAAGGCAATTTCACTACAAGAAATATCAAATTATCAATCTCTTTTTTTATGCTTAATTTTTCCAGTGCGATGCCACGTATTCAAATTCTCCAACTTTTGTCTTTGCTTCTAATATCTTCTTCCTAAATTTTTTCTCCATTATATCTAACAGCTTTTATTTCAACATTTGACCTCCATTTTTATTCCGGAAATTGTGAAACCAAATCTCAGTACGAGTTCACTCCCATTCTTTCTTTCCTTATCATCCTTATTTCCCTGCCGATTATTAGGAACAGTCAAGGCACAGAATGGATTAATCCTTTTTTAAATAAAAAATTTAAAAGTCTTGCGAGTAATTTCCAAACTTTCGAAACATCATTTTGCCGTGGCTGAAGTTTTAATCTTCTTTCGTAGTCGTATTAAGTAAAGGAAATAAAGAGAAAAAGATAAGAAATGATGTGGATGCTGGAAACTATAGGAAATGAAATTTAGACCTATAGTGCTGGGTAAGCGCTTATTCATTGTTTAAGTCTACCTGTAGTTACTCGAGGGAGGAAAAGCCCCCCCCCCAAAATTAGTCCACTTAGGTACAATTCTGTAATGAGGAGGAAAATTATAGCAGAAAGAGGAGGGGTGATAGCGCATTCTGGATTAGGACACATTAAGAGCCAAAAATACATCTTCAAACATTTATAGCTTGTAATATTATTAGCCAGGAGAAAATACTATTTATAGGTGAGAATATTCATATCCAACCGGAAATACTATTCTTAAATGAGAATATTCTTATCCAGGATCAATTATCTGCAATTAATTTCTACTGCTGAAAATGTCCATATCCAGCAGAAAATAGTAGTCATAGTTTGGAATATTCATATCCAGCATCAAATACTACTATTCATAACTGGGAATATTCGATCTAACAGTAGATACTAGGAAATACTTTTCACATATCGTAATATTCTAATTCAGGATCAAATACTATTCATATGTGGGAATATTCATACCCAGCAACAAATAATTTTCCTCCATAGAAATATTCCTATCCAACAATAAAAATGAGCAAATTCTCATTTGACCTATGAATAATCCTATCGAACAGAAAATACAAGCAAATACTAGTCAGAGGTGGAAATATTTATATTTTGACAGAAAAGAGTATAAATAGTTAGGAATATTTATATTAATAAGCAAGTAAATTAAAGTATATTCATAGCTGGGAATATTTATATCAATCAGCAAATCTCAGCAAATACTTTTCATAGCTCAAAATATTCATAACCAGCAGGGAATTACTATTCATTTATGGAAATATTCAGTCTAGCAATAAATACCTGGCAATACTTCATATATGGTGATAGGAGGGAATACTAATCGTATGTGGGAATACACATACCCAGCAGCAAATAATATTCATACATAGAAATATTCATATCCAACATTAAAAATCTAGCAAATACTCTTCTTATCTGGGAATAATCCTATCAAAGAGAAAATACGAGCAAATATTATTCAGGGGTGTAAATATTTATATTTCTACATATGTATATTCATAGCTGGGAATATTGGGATTTAGCAGAAAATACAATTCATAGATGGGAATATAGATATCCATTAGAAAATAACAGAAAATAATATTCAGAGCTAGGAATATTAATATCCAGCAGGAAATACTGCTCATAGCTTTGAATATTACTATCTAGGAGAAAAATGCCATCGAGTATTATTCATGTCTAGGAATAGTGAGATCTAGCAGTAAATACTATTCATAGCATGGAATATTCATATGCAGCAGCAAATACTATTCATAGCTGTGAATATTCATATCCAGAGCAAATCCCCCAAATTATTATACATAGCTAGGATTATTTATATACAGTAGAAATTACTATTCTAGCTCAGCATACTCATATCCAGGATCAAGTAATATTCATACCTGGGAATACTTTTATCCAGCAATAAAAACCAGCCAATACTCTTTATACTTTAGAATATTCAGAGTCAGAGGGAAATACTAGTCATAACTAGTAATATCTGTATCCAACAACAAATACTAATAATCACCTGGATTATTAATTTCCAGCAGAAAATTCCAGCAAATATTATTCATAGCAGGGAATATACATATCCAGGAGCAAATACTAACCAATCTAACTAAATTTACATATTACTATTCATTACGAAATTAAATCAATCAAGTTAAAATGCTCCCTTTTATTTTTTTAATTAATTAAATTACTGTAAATAACATTTATATTTACTATCTTTTATTTTCCCATAAATTGTTTTATCTATGAAATTTGGACGACAAACTCGTCGGATTTCGCTGTGTCTACTGCAATGAAAATGCACTGGGAATCCGAGTCCTGCAAAGAAGAAGTAGGATATGTATGCAGAATGAGCTTAACTTTGATTATTTTTACAGTATTTATATGTATAAAGGGTGAGAAAGAGAAAAAATATTCAATTTAAACGATTATAAGTTTATCCTGCCCCCAAAATGCAAAGCTCGGCACCTGTTACAAAACAGAACTTTAAATAACAAATTGTTAATCCGATTCAAATAACCCGCAGGTTGGGGATATATTATGCAATTTTTTTTATTTTGGGGGGGTTTTAGTCCCGTCTCCTATATCTATCTCTACTATCTCTGCTAAACAATTTTATCTGGAATATGCTTTATTCCAAACTCTGATCTCAACTCTTCATCTGTCAATGGACATCTAAAAAAAATTAATGCCAACAATAAATATGCTCTCACGCTCGAACAAGAATCAAATCCGAAGAGCCTTAATTTTTGGTTAATCGTGGAGAGACCCAAGGGTAATAGATGCTCAAATCAAGCTCAAGCTCTTTGTGAAGAAAAAAACATAAGTATAAATACAAAAGATGGAGAAACAACAGAGAGAAGTTTTATTGGAATGGTTTCCATGGGTTATAGCCGGTCTGCCATCACCCATGACCCAAGTTGTTATAAGATTCAGGAAAAGCAGTATGGAGTAATTGGTTCCATATTCCTGCCTTCAAGAAAAGAAAGGCATTATCAGTTTGTCTTTTCCAGGAGTTTATTATTTTTTTATAGTCAGCCTCCCAAAATGATTCATCAAATTCATTTTACTACTGACAAGTAGTGCGTAACATGAAAGTAGAGGTACATAGTATACATTTATGTAATTCAGTAGTACATTGCCCAAATTAGTACCAGTAAAATAGGGAGTGAAGCATAGATTGAGAGAAGCTGGTTACCGTGGAAGTACCTGCAATATCTCATCCCAACCTTTACAAACAGCCTTAGCCATCCTTGCAAAATAATTCATCCAAGTCATTCTACTACTAATTCTTAAACGCAAAATTAGTGCTGCTTTTGCAAGTTCCACTCCACCTGGGAGGCTTTCTCCTACTGGAAAATGCTGTCTGCGAGACGTTTCCTCGTAGACAGCACTACGGCACAGGTTTTTCTTGATCTGGTGGAGGCCTAGGATACTATATGGCGGTAGGTTATCATGGAGACTCTCCACTTTATGGAGACAAGATAATGGCTACCAATATTTATTTCGATGTTTCTGCGAGATCATCGATTCTACTTACGAGTATGGGGAAATATATCCGGCCCAAAGGAGTGGGTCCTGTCTGGAAGTGTCCTCAGTGTCGCGCTCTTTGCCCTGAGCATCAACGGTATCACCTCGGTACTGCGGGAGATTTTCTTGCTACGTTTTACGTGGACGGCCTTTCGATATCTCTTGGTGCGGCCATTTTGCCGAAATGCACAAGTTTCGGTTATCCTTGGCCGAGACTAATATGGTTCAATTCTGTTGCCATTCACGGTGCCATCCATAGATGGAATTGATCCTAAACGGGGTTCGCCAAAAAGTTGTGGATTCCCACCGTATTCTCTGTCTTGTTTCAGACAGATACTTAACCTGGGAGGGTCATATTTATAGGCTTAGGATCTCTTGTACTCGCACCTTGAAAATTCTTCGTTCCGCGGCGTTTAGAAACTGGGGCATGATAGGGCTACTGCCTTACTTTTCTACAACTATCCTTTGTTCGTTTGAAGCTTGACTACAAATGTGAGTTTTACGCATCTGCAGCTAAGCGCGTATTAATAAAGTGGATTCAATCCACCACACTGGTCTCCGCCTTGTCAACGGTGACTTCCGCACGTCCCCCATTGAGTCCCTACTTGTTGATACCCGGGAGAGGTCACTCGTACACATTGCATTATGCGTCTACACACGCGATCCAGACGGCTTCATTAGTCACCAACAGCTCTAACTACGTCCTTGGCGGATCTTGACGGTTCCTATGTGGCCGAGAGGCGCCATTCATACCCTAAGCCCTTTGGGATTAATGGCTATGAAACTCCTTCAAGAGATTGGTGTAGCTATCGGGCCAGTGATGTCTCTAGTTTTTCCCTGGACGCCACCATGGAGGGTATCACCTTAGACTAATGATCTCTACGCCTCTGATCGCAAAGCTTCCACAGCGCCAAGAGTAAAGCATTTTACTCTTATGTTGCACACTTCGTGTCACGCTGGAACCGTGTCAGAATATACGGATGGCACAAAGTCGCAGGAGGGGAACGGATTCCAAGCCATATCCGATTCGCTCCAAGTTAAAGGTGCTTTACCAGCTGGCGCGTCTGTCTTGATGGTCGAGCTGGTTGCAAAACCCCACTTGTTATGGGAGATAACGCATCATGCCCTGTTCGGAGACGAGATTGTGATATATAACGACTTACACAGTGCCCTGAGTGCTCTTGGGACATTGACGTCTCTACACTCCTTGCTACGCGATATCCGTGACACTACGGTTGCCGCGTGACCGGTGGATGTCGAAATTATCTTTTGCTCGGTTCCTAGAGATGTAGGAATTGCGGAGAACAAGCGCGCTGATCCTTACACGAAAGAGTCTGCGAGGACTACATAGCATGATTCAAGCCATGCTCCTGAATTCATGGCAAAAAAAAAATTGGGTGAAAACCGAAGGGAACTTAAAGTTGCATGCCATTGCATCTAGCCCGTTTCCATGGATCTACTATTTAATGCCATGAAGGCGTTAAGTCACTTTTTGTCGTCTTCTAATTGGGGACACTGGCGGGACACACTGCCATTTGATGTAGCGCTCCACTGGACCTTACTGCAACAAATGCGGTGTCCTCGGTACTGTTTGACACATTATTGTTGAATGTTCCAGTCTGGGCAATTTCGCGCACGTTACCTCTCCCGCTACTGTGATAAATGGTGTCGCTACAGCTTGCCCCTTGTACCGCTTGTACTAGGGACGGTTTCGTGTACTCAGACAGGTTGAATATCGTACTTTTTGTCCTCCATTATATTATTTGATTCTCTTTCGTGATTGCCATATTTTCTTGTGCCGGGGAGAGGCTCACTATCCTCTGACGCTAGTGCGTGCCTTCTTCTTCTTGCTTTTTTGCTTCTTGTTTTGTTATATTTTTGTCTTTTGTTTTTTTTTATTTGGGGGGTTAATTTTGGAGATTTTTTATATAGACTAATACTAGAGTGGAATTCTAATTATCGTGAATTATGGCCTTGAAGGCAAGATGAAAAAAATCATGGGTGCAAATGGCTGTACTGCATATGTGAGTGGAATCTACTACCATGGCGTTCAATAAAAAAAATGTATTTGGATCTCGTCGCTGGGTCTGTTTCATGGCGGATTTGGAGATAAAGTCCGCCTTGTCTATATAACTAGTACAAATTAAGGGGTTCACTATTTCCTATCTGCCTCGTTGGCTACTCTGTTAGGAAATGCGACCTTTGTGGATTGACAGTGCCTTCGGTAATTTTCGGTCTATGTTCGTTACAGCACACTCGCGAATACTAATTAACGCACCCTTAAAAATCATACAATCTGAGATAAATAGGAGGTGGTGGCTAGGCGTGATATTATCCAGCCAGCCCTTTTTTACACTCTATCGTCACAAAGGTTTGCTCTTTCATTGTTCTCAAATCTCTCCGATGGATAGGCGGGAGCGGCTCACGCGGGGCGAAATCATCACCTCTTCATTTTTATTGATTGGTCGCAAAGTATTCAGAGATATAAAGTGTTCAGCAATTGAGGTCGATTTAACGGTAAGTACTTGGCCTTTTGAGCCTGATAACTTCAAACTGTTTTTAGTTTACTCTGATGATGAGAGAAGGATGTCCAAAACACACTCATTCCAAAATTGGATGGAACCGAAGCTTGCCCGTTTCTCTAAAAGGACCCATGAAGTAAATGCTGCTGACCCAACTCAGCCTGGCATTAAGAATTCTATTCTGCTACTTACCTGGAAAATTTACACAGCTTTCTACTATGAAGTTTATGAAAGGAGTAGTATACATATGGAAGGGAACACGTTGATTATTCTTTTGAAAATGTCAGATTACAGGCGGAAAAAAGCGAGCGGTAATGCTCAAACGATCAACAGTTAAAAACTCCATGATTCAGGGCAAGATAGTTACTATCACAAACGCGTCAAAGCATTCGGTTATTGCCGAAGATTGGTTATCATTGCCACCACTGTAGCCACACTAACGGTTCATGCAGACGTGCTAATTTGGGTTGACCTTAAATATGTATTAACTGATCCAAAGCCTTACAATATAAAGCTGTATTGTGTGAGGCAACTTGTGTGAATTATGCCGAGTCGCACCATGTTTACCTAAATAATGTGGCCCGTGCATATCCGTTTAGGTGGCGGAAAGGAGATCGTTTCGTGAGGTCCATATATTGGCCCATTAGCATCCTACGAGACTCAAGACTTCCTACGCTTCTTAGTTTGAGAAAGGATCATCTGCCTATTCCCCTTTAGACAGACGAGCGCAGTAGCTTTTGTTCCGTTTTGGAAACCTTCTGCAAATTCCACCTTAATCATGCGCCACTGGTTAATCGGTTTGCACTCTACTTGATTAAAACAAACCTTTTTTTCATTTGACCCATTCGCAAAATACAAATCAGCACATCCACAAAATCGTTAGACTCACAGCAAGAAAATCATTGAATGGTCGCGATGAGGCTATCCTCGGGGCTTCATAAGTCTGCCCATAGTTAACTGGAATGCGCTGCGGAGGCTCCCTTTCTCCTTTAGCTATTTGTCGTCAATGAACCAGTTTTAGCGTCTGCTTCCTGACCACCCTCCCGGGGTATAGTGGTTTAGCAACTCTAACACTAATGGTTGGAAAATAGCAGGTGGTTGCGCAGTTTACACCCGACACGATGTCTTAATTCTCTTTCTGTTCTAAAATACCCACTTTGAGGCAGGGCAGCATCACACGGATTGAAAATATATAATTTTGTCAGTGTATATTTTCCTGTCCGTTACCCGCGATAGGGATGAGAAAAGTTCCGCCGCACCGTGGCACTAGTGCCCAGGTTTGTTATTTTCTATTGAGATTAGGACGTTAGGCACTACTCTGGGTGATTGGAACACGTCAGGAGTAGGTAACAGCAACCTCGGACCCTTCGTCCTTGTTGAAGTCCTTTAATACCACTTTCTCTGCACCATATAACCGTTATGCTGCTCCATCGGCATTTAAAGTACGTCGTAGGGTCTCTGAAGCTTGTCGACTGGACTTAACCTGTATAGGCAGGGAAATCTTTAACTAACTTTTACGCTAAGAGCTTTGTGCATGTCTCTTGATTCGTGCGCAGATACCTCTCATCGTCCCCAAGAGTTCCTATATGAATTGGAACTTATCTGGAAGAGCAAAGAATAGCATTATGTTAGGCTTGATCAACAAGATATAAGCCAATGGTATCTACCAGATTAATCGCGAAAAACAACCTTCCTTGCTTTTTGCAAGTCGGGGAGTGATCACTCTACCCCCGCTGGTTTCTGTTCCATTTAATAAATTTTTCGCGTGTCCAAATTACTCAAAAAATTAGCTAATGTTAGGTTAGTTAAGTTTCTGTTTCCACAGACACCACCTGTCTCCTGTAAACTGTGGCTTTCATTTCACGTTGGATGTTCAGTTTCGGCTGGAAAAGGCAATCTAAAATATTTCCTTCGTGGAAACCACTTCGTCACGATATTTATTCTTTGATGGTGGAGAAGCTCTACGATACTGCATGACATTATGGGATCATGTAGTTGCTCAATATCATCGGGATGAGGGAACTGCTTCCAATTTTTGCGTTCGTTTCTCCGAGAGCCTCGTATATTACTATTAATTGGGAGAGTTCTTCCCGTTCAAATAATGCAGAAAATGGGTGCCTACCAATGAAGTGTCCTTACTCTCACTTTCTTTGCTTTGACCTACCCGCCGAAACCCGACGGCTTCAAGTAATTTTTGCCGATGCCAAATGGGACTTTTCCCGGAACACAGCTCCATCTGATGAGGTGCTCCGCTAAACTTTATTGTGACTGATTAGTCCACCTGGCTATGGGGTATATTTTTCTCGAATTTTCCATTCTGGAGTAACTATGCACAGGTTACCTGTCCCAGTCCCTGTCATTTTGTAGGAAAGGCGCTTCACTTTTTCTGTTGTACTACTAACGGTTTTGCGCAAATTGCATTGTGTAATTAATCAGTTTGGGGAGGGGGTTAGACTACTTCTTATTATTTAGCTTTGGGGTGCTCATCACACCATATAGCTCTCTCGAGAGGCTGGCTTCCTTCCCACACTTATGCGTACCTTCTTTTATTTTGATCTTTTCCTGTTGATGATTGGGTTTGACTATTTTCGTTGCATTCTTTTCTAGTTTTAAATTAATTAGTTTTCCTAATTATAGGCTGAAAGATAGTCTAATAAATATGCAATTTGGGCACCCATGTTACTTATTTGACATAAGAATTTGGCCCCCAAATCTTAGATGTCTTGTTTGTTCGAAACTGAAAGAGTCGAAAAGAAATATGGGTTGTATTCTAATTTCAAGACACGAACAGAGCTAAATCTTAAGGAGATTTAGTATTCTTTATTCAAGGCCAATTGTTAGTAAATCTTTGTCTCCGCTGATCCCATGAAAGATATCTTGAATGCGAGAAGTCTCCACTAAGGTTTAATAAGCTAATTTTTTAAATTTAGTTATTTATTGAGTGAGTTGACAGAGTTAGTTAATAATAACTCAATATACATTTCAGAGAATTTCTAAGTTTTTCACTTTTTTATTAACTTGACTTCAGTGAAAGGGTTACTTTTAATTTTGTTTTACAATGGTATTTATACTCGGTGCCAAAGTTGTCAGTTTCAAAACAAGTTTTTCCTAAATCATAATTTGATTTTCATATCTAAACTACCTACCACTCTGTAGTGATGAAAACAAGAATGGCAGAGCATTTTTCAAAATGTATGAGGTATCTCTTGAGAATTTTAAACACCCCAACCCAAGATTATTATTAATGATTTTATTTTTCAATGTCAATATGCCAGTCTAGAATTTAGAAATATTTAATAATTTTTCTCGATGTTTGTCATCAAGAAGTGATCAAATCTGGTTTGGGATTTGTAATTGCTCGAAATACATCAAAATGTTTGGCTTATATTTCAAAAACATCGTATTAGGATTTTCTTATTTATTTCGCACGTGCACAAAGTTTACAATAATAAAACATCTCAACGTTAAGAAGATGATTTGCACATGTCTATTTTCTTTAAGATATTACCTTTAATTTTCTTTATTGTCTTGAGAAAGACCAAAATGCGTTATTAAATATATAGCCTGAAGGTGCTGTTTACTGCAAAACATCATGGATGGAATTAGGTCTTAGTGAAAGTTCATACTGCTACAAAAAAATTAATATATAATTTTAAAAATATATATAATTTTAAGCAATTTAAATTAAGTTAGCTATGTTAGGATATCACTACAGCGGTTAACAAGGTCTAACCTTTTCGTTCCTATCAGAATTCGCATATTTATTTCTGGTAATAGGCTAGCTTCGACCTAGTTTTACCTTTAATTAGGGTAGCCTAGTCCTCAATGGTTGTTAAAGGAGAAAGATGCGTTGTTAAATCAAAATATTTGTATAGCAAATCTTTTATATTACAAACCAATAAAATGAGGATACAATTTTCAGAATAAAATGGTAACTATATACTTGATTGAATTTACTTTTAAAATAATGTTTCCCATTTTTTGAAAGCTGCGTGAACTTTTCTAAAGAGCTAATACCTTATTCTTAGGAAGAGAAGAAAAGGAGCGATATCAACCCATTAATTAAGGAGTAATTTCCATCTGATGCCAATTGTAGTTTCAAATTGAATAAAATGTTCTTCGTGGAGTAGTTTCAAGCAACAAAATATAGGCTTTCATTTTGAAACAGGTTTCAGATATTAATCAAACAAATATTTGTGGTTAGATCCATGAAAGCGCTATAGACCACTGAGGACCAAAAGTATTAGCAGACCCTCAAATCACGCAATAGCTCCTGGTACCCCTTGAAAAGCAGTATCACCCCCTTGGTGTCGCCAAAGACTTCTTTGGGAATTTCTTATCTAAGCATGTTATCTTTCTTCCATATTCTCTTTCACAAACTTCACCTTATATCTGAGTCATTTAATAAATTTCTAGCAGAAAGTTCAGGTATATTTTTTATTATGTATTCTAAAACTATATAAATTTAAATATAAGATCCTGTCTTGCTTTCTTCGGTAAATCTCCTCTTAAGCAATACCGAGTAAAAATTTCTCTGATTTCAGGTTAATAATAATAATATAATAATAATAAATTTCTTATAATGCGCTCTTCAAGGCTAGAGGCCTTCGCAGGGCGCACGTTCGGTTGTGGGCTAAGGTCAGGTGGGTAAGTAGGCAATCCTGAACAGATGCGTTTTCAGGAGTCGCTTGAAAGTGGTAAGTAAGGCAGCAGATCTAATTTCAGCTGGAAGAACATTCCAAAGCTTGGGGGCACAGAGTAAGAAGGGGCGGTCGCTCATTGAGCAGAGGGACGAGCGAAGAGTATTCAGGAGAGGAGCATGAGATGACCGAAGGGCCCGACGGGCCAGAGGTTGAAAAAGGGAAGAGGAAAGGTAGGTTGGGGCCTTTTGATGAAGGACCTTGAAAGTGAAGAGAAGAATCTTCAAATAAGAACGATATCTGACAGGTAACCATTCAGCTCCTGAAGCAAGGGCTTCGAAGGGGATAAGCGAGAGCGACGGAGGAGTAGTCGGGCAGCGTAGTTCTGGACTAGCTGAAGGGGACGTAGAGAAAAAAATAGTAGATTTACAAGATGAGAGTTATAGTAATCAAGGCAGGAAGTAAGGAAGGCGTGGATAGCAGTCTCAAGACTTTGGCGATCGAAGTGAAACGAATGCGGGAGAAGTTATGGAAGAAATAAATGGAAGATTTACTAATATTGTGGATGTGGGTCTCGAAAGAGAGATGCTCATCAAACACAGAGTCAGAGAAAGTGGCAGTGTTTCCACCCAGAGGGATGGAGGGAAAGAGGGATTTAACTTTGTATACTAGAGCAGGGGTACCAATCAGAAGAACTTCAGTTTTGGAGTGGTTAAGTTTGAGGAAGTTAGCCGATAGCCAGTCCGAGATAGAAGAATAGGCAGATAGGAGGTCACAGATTGAGGGGGCAATAGTCGAGTGGCAAGAGGAAATAAAGATTTGAGTGTCATCGGCATAGAGGTGAAAGGATAGACCTAGATTACGTAGGAGGGAGCTAAGAGGGAATAAGTAGATACTAAAGAGGAGAGGACCAAGGACAGAGCCTTGAGGGACACCAAATCAAATTCGGAGTTGTGTTAGAGGATACATCGTTAATCACTACAAATTGGGTACGAGAGGCAAAGTAAGGGCGAAATCAGTCGAGAGCAGCGCCAGAAATGCCAAGGAAAGAGTGGAGGCGATCAAGCAAGACGAAATGGTCAATAATTTGTAAGGCAGAGGAGAGGTCAAGTAGAATGAGGATGGAGGCACAGCCCCGGTCAGCAGCTCTATCTAAGCAATCAGTAATATTTAGTAGAGCGGTTTTGGTAGAGTGCCTAGCTTTAAAACCTGATTGATAAATCTCATCAATATTACAGGCAACCATGTGGAAATTAATGTGCGAAACAACTACTCTCTCAAGGACCTTAGAGAGGAAGGGAAGTTGCGAGATCGGGCGATGGCTAGCTGGGTCGGAAGGGTTAAGCTTCGGCTTTTTAAGAATCGGACGGATTTGGGCACATTTGAAGGAAGAAGGGACAACACCAGTGGCATGGGAGGTATTGAACAGGTGGAGGAACATTAGGAGTATGACAGGCAATATTTTTTTTAATAGCTTAGGGAGGGGGGAAAGGTCACAAGGGGAGCCCGATTTTTTAGAGCGCAAGAGTAAGGCAGACAATTCAGGAGCGGTCACGGCAGGAAGTACGTTGAGCAGCCGGGAGAGTGGGAGATCAAGGAGAATGTAAAAGGCCTGGTCAGGCAGTCGTGGAAGGGAGGCACGAAGGTTGATGACCTTATCTTCGAAGAATTTCGAGAGGATGGTGGGGCTAATGGTGGTGGGGACTTGGTGTGAGGAGGTAAAAGAAGAGAGCAGGCGGAAAACGGCACGGGGGTCATTCTTATTGTCGGCTAGCAATTTACGCGAATGGGCTTGAAAAGCAGATTTCAGCTTACCCAAGTAGAGAGATGTCGCAAGACGGTAAGTGAGTAAAAGAGTAGTTGTATCTTGCCCACGGGAGCGAGCTTTACGAAGAGCTTTTTTTATGGGCACGTAAAGACTGTCTCGTGCGTAGGAGTTCCAGCGAGTACCATGGGGCGCCGTGACGGCGAGAGGACGAAGAGATAATAATGGGGGAGTGGGCATTAAGGCAACTTAGAAGGGATTGCTCCAAGATGATAGTATTTGAACGGGGGAGGCGAGATCGTCGGGAGGAGGTAAATTAGAGTCAACATCATTAAGGAGGGATGGGATGTCAATGGAGGATAGCCGTCGATAAGGTTTTGAGATGAGAGGAGGCCGAAAGGGCAAAGAAGTGGGGGTTGAGACGTTGAAGTTAATAAGGTAATGGTCAAAAATAGCATTAGACAGGATAGAAGTGGTCAAGTTGGAAATTTGACAGTCAGAAATTACAAAGTCTAAAATGTTACCATGGGGGTGTGTTGGGGAAGAAACGTGCTGAGTAAGGAAGAAGAGGTCAAGGATTTCAAGGAAGGTAGGAAGATTAGGGTTAGTGACTGGGAGGTTGAAGTCTGCCATGATGAGAAGATGACCCGATGGGGAGAGACTAGCGAGAAGGTTACTAAATTCGTCAACAAAAAAAAATCAAGGGAGGAGCTTGGGGGGGCTGTAGAGCACAATAATTGTTAGAGAGGGAACAGAATTAGGGAGAGAGATAAGGGCCTCAAAAGAAAGAAGAGGGGGGATGGAGGGATATTCAGAGAGAGAGAGAAGCACTATGAATGAGAGCAACCCCTCCGCGACATTTGTTCCAGGGGTTATGGGAGTAGACGTAGCTATCAGGGGTCGCTAGCGACAAGCAGCCATCACTCTGATCAAGCCAAGTTTCACCTAGGCCAAGGAGGGAGATACGCGAATTAGTCAGGAGATCGTGAATGAACTCCCTTTATTAGCGACGCTTCTAACATTGAGTAGAGACGCAATATAAACGGAGAGTGGGGAGGTTGAAGGGGGAGTGAGGGAGACGGGGGGAGGGGAAGGTTGGGGTAGACGGTTCAATGAAAAATAACTTATTTACGACCGAAGATAAAGGGAATCCACTTTTTATTGGACGAGATTGATTTCGAGCGATTCCTAGTGCTTTAATTCTAGAACCAACAGGGGGAGATACCTTAAACCCTCTATTAAGAGAAAGAAGTGTGGCTTTGTCCATCATTGAGGGAGGAGAAATATAATTAGGATAAGATGGATCAAAATTTGATGTGGAGGTGGGCAGTATTTTAATACTTTGTATTTAAATACTGTATTTAAATACATTATGTATTTAAAATTATATTTATAAATATATTTGAAATCATGTATTTAAATACAGTATTTAAATATTTTGCTTATAATAGGTTTATATAGCTGGTAAGAATGTGTAATGCATGTTTTAGCTTGTCGCAACTTGTATGATACAAACGGTTGAGTGCATGAGCCGGTGAGAGAAGCTTGCTTGCATCAGTTCAAATTCAGTTAACAGATGGTCACAGTTGTGTTTGGTTGTGTTTGCTCAGCCTTATTTCACTGCTGCATGGCAACTTCAGCTTCTTCGAAAGAGTGTGAAATGGAGAGATTAGACAATAATAAAGTCGAGGAAGATAAAGAACCATGTAATTATAGTCAGCCTTTACTAGATGTTAATTTTTTTAGAGTGAAATCTTCCGACGGAAAAATAGTGAAGTGTGTATGTACATCATGCAATGGTGAATTCTCTGCGCCGAGCAATGCTACTTCTAATCTACGGATTCATTTGAAGGTAAGAATTAATTAAAGCCAATTATATGATACTTTATTGAACTGACAAGTTTACTATTTCTTATTTTTAAGAATGGAAAAATTGTTAGTAGCTAACGATACTGTTAAATAGCGTAGGTTTACCATGAACGAACTTACCTGTTGCCTCTTAGAACACCTTTATTTATAGTATATGCTGATTTAATTTAACGTGAATTATGGTAACTTGAAACAAATGTCCTTCAATTATCTGATCATGTACATTTATCAACAGAGAAAGCATCCTGCTATGGTGCCACAAACGGATAACTACGTGACAGCTCAAAGAAAAGATTCAGAAAGAAAATGTTCAGTATTAAACCATGGTCCTTCATGCAGCGGTGTTAAAGTAAAGACATTACCAGAGTGTTTTGCGGTGAATACTAAGAAGGTCAAACAATCTGTTGTTGATAAGCTGCTTACAGATTTTATCATACAAGGTGTGCATACCCTATCAACTATGGAGCAACCAGCTTTTTAGAGATGAATTAAAGGTGAGTTTTGAGTTAGAAATGTTGTTTACAATTAAAGTATTAGTAGTACGAAGTTAAATAAGGGAAGACATATACAAACAACAGAGGTTAATATATTGCAATAATTTCATGAGAATCCACATAAATATATGTATTCTTAAAGCGTGCTATCATTTACTTGAAGATATTATTGAATAAAATTTTTTCAGGAATAATTAGTACATTTATTATTGATTGATTATATGTAGTTATTAGATGAATTCCTATAACGATGTATTTATTTATAGTAGCAATACATGTATATCATTATGACAAATTAGCATGCCTGTGCTTCAAAAATGTAGGAAATAAAGCGTGATAATGTCTATATTCCTAACAATACTGAAAGTCAATATTTTACTATGTAATTCTGAATATGAAGGACTAATAATATATTTATGAATTAATGTACCAGTCCTACATAGCTATAAGATATTCATATAGCTACATTTTATATATAAAATTTTATATGCATACCATACATTCTCATTTCACTGTGAAAATCAATTTCAGTCACAATAATCACGCATTCTATGACGGAAGGTCTAAATTCTTCAGTTGACGTCATTTCAAGGCGACGTTAGGCCAAAATCTTATAGAAGAAGACAAAGTGACAAGAGCTTTACTGAAGAATCAACTAGACAGTACCTCTTACTTATGTCTTACTGCAGATATTTGGTCAACTCGTCACCGTAGTTTTTGTGGCGTTACAGTCCTTGTGTATATTAAGATTTTGCTCTTTATGAAATAGGAAATTGACAATGTCTTTAGAGTCAGGGAGTTATCAGCTCTTGGGCGAAAGCAGACCTCTTTGTTGGTGGAATCTATCTCGATTGTATTAATATTTAAAATTTATGGAAACATTTATGAGACAAATATTGGACTCTGTTTTTTCCTTTTTTAAGCTTGAGGAAGCTGCTCTTGTCCATCACAGTGGAGTATTGGCATGCCGTCGCCTTATAGGAGAAAACAACTACATCAAGTTCGCTGAACATATGGAGAATATCATCAATGAATACGATATCTCCCTGCAAAAAATCACGAGCACCTTCACTGATAACGGCTCTAATTTTGTTAAAGCGTTTGAGGAATTTGCAGTCACTGTTGCAAATGTGTCCGCAGATTCAGAAGATGGAATCCAGGTAGGTGAAGAAGATCAGGGTGAGCACGAGCTGGAGGATAGTTTCTTAATGAGAAGACCTTTTGTCTGACCCATGCAACTTCAGCCTACCTAAGCATGTGCGCTGTGCTTCACACACACTCAGTCTCGACGCCACAATTGATGCAAAACAGGCACTGAAAATATCTTCATTTGCAAATATCAATCATGCTGAGATGAGGAAATGTTCAAAATTATGGAACAAAAGCGGTGGTCCAAAATCAGAAGAGATTATCAAAATTATTATCAACTGTTCATTAAAGGTTCCTTGCATTACAAGGTGGAATTCTCTGTTTGATACATTGTCATTACTTTTAAAACACAAGGACAAATTACATCAACTCATGACAACGCTTGAACTTCCAGTGTTCAGAAGTCACAAAATTGAATTTCTTGGGGAGTATGTCTCAGTTTTGGCTGCTATCGCAGTGGCAATTGATCGTCTACAGGAAAAAACAAAACTTTTTTATGGGGAATTGCCCCTACCTTTGTCACTGTGGAGAAAAAGCTGAAGAGCGTTCAGTCACGTTCTGTGAGATTTTGCCAAACTCTTCGAATTGCAGTCACTAAGGGCTTTGGAAAGCGCTACCAATCTTATTTGACCTTGGCAAATGAATCCAGCGTTACAAATGCCATTATTGCATCAACAAGCCATCCATTATTCGAACTCCGCTGGTTAGATATCAGTATTTCGTAGGACAGTTCAAGCCACAAAGACTCTGTTAAAAATATTTTGACTCAACTGATTGAGAATTTAGCAGAGGTCCTTATCGATTGTCATTAAGTATCATGTATTTGAAATGTATTTAAAAATGTATTTAAATACATTTAATTTATTTATTATTTAATATCTAAATATATTTTCCTCATTATTTACTACTTTGTATTTAAATACTTCAAATGTATTTCGTGACCACCTCTGCTGACAACCTCTTGGCGAGCAAATCTTGAAAACTTTGATTGAAGGCCCTATTTTGGGGGTTTAATTCTACTACCAAACTTACCTCAGAGCTTACTGAAAGGTTGTATTCCAAAGCACTCTGAGAAAATAATTTATTATTTGCTTTGAATTTTGTTTTGCGACGCGATTTGAAAGAATTATATTTTGCATAGTTTTATGTGTTTAGGGCATAAATTCAGTGTTTAAGTAAAAGTTTTGAATCAGCGTGATTGGAGAGACTCACGAAAGGCAAATGTAATTTGCTTAGAAAATAGATTTTGCTTCATTTTGCTTATGAGTTTGAAAGGTTTATGAAAGTTAAGTAAACTTGCGTACATCTATTTGGTATTTAATTTTTGCTCGTCTCGTTCATACGAGTATTTGGAAGTTAGCCATGTCAAATACTAATTTTACAAGTTTACTATTTTTTACTTCTCTGCTTTTTATTTTTTTTTCTTTAGTTCTTAAGTTATTAATGTGTCTAATTATTATTATTTATATGATTATTCCTACTTTCTTTGTAAGTTTTCATCCTTTAATATATCTGGTACAGCTTCATCTGCAAAAAATACCATCGGATTAGTATAATAAGGCGATAGATAATCCGTCTAAATTTTACTGGTTTTCGCGACTTTTTTACGCAACTTATGCCAAAATCTTCAAAGTGATCCTAGAAGGAGAAGAAGTTCGTCTAACACAAAAAAAAACAAAATTTTACTTATAGATAATTACGGATAATTTAAGCTTCTTGAGAATAAATCACTAAAACCTTTTTTAGAACGTTTAACGCACTTTGACACCATTTGTTGAGTCGATTGAGGTTTATATAACTTTTTAGCGATTTCTTTGCTTTTGTTCTCAGGTCAAATTCATTAATCATTTGTATGTTTGAGTTTTTATTTACATAGATATTACACTCTTTGTTGCAGGGCTCAGAATAAAAATATTTTGCTCATTTACTGATTACTAATTAACAAAACTTTCTCTCTCTATCAGATGCACAACATTTTTGTCTATTTTGATTCATTTTTCTGTCGTTATACTAACCACTAGCTATTTTGAATCAATCATCTTTCGAAGGAATTAGTAAAATGCCCCCAAGAAGAGCCTGCGACACGGACTCAAGCAAGTTTCTTATAGTTTAATGCCTGGGTGGTACTAGTGATATCAATGCTGTACCAGTCGCTGAAACCTTGAGATCAAAGTTCTTCGCTCAAAGCAGAAAATCGCATATTATTTCGTCTTGGTTCAAAGTTGTGACTCGAATGTTTAATAAGTGCGAAACCTAGGCCGGTAAAGAGGAGCATCAAGGTTGTGGAGGACTTGCCCCTCCTATATAATATATGATGTTTTTTATTCGAGTTGGCCGGCAAGATGCCTCTCTCAGCTCCCTAAGTACTAGCTAACTCTAATCATAAAAAGTTTATTTTAGAAGGCTTAACGCCCTCTTTCACCCTTGCCTGGCATTAGCACAACAAAGGTTGAGGTAACACTGCTTTAGCCCTATTATATAATAATATAGGCTGTTAATAAGTACATTAAATGATGATAATAGAAAAAGGATGAATAATATATCTAATACAAAGCCAGAATACAAATGGGGCCACCATCTTTTGCATTGAAGTATGATAACGATTTTTATTGTTTTACGCTAAAACATCATACCAAATTGTATAAATTGTACTACCTAATAGGATGGGGTTCCAAGACAATCTGGCAAATGATTTGGGGGGCTGGTAGCGCCATTATTCAAAACTTATTTTTGGCTTGAATTGCATTAAATGAATTTGAAAACTTAGATTGGCCGAGCAATCGCGAGAACTCAATATAATCGAACCTTTGCGTTGCCATTTGGAGCTACAAACCTGACATAGATTCCTTTCAGCAAAGGCTCTTAAAAAACTGGCACAGATTTTCTCGAGGAATGTTCAAAATTCGTCCAAATATTGTCTGAATTTTGTATGAATCAATTGCTCGACGTTTTAAGGCTGTTATGAATGCTAAAAGAGAGCCAACTCCACTTAAAAAAATAAAAATTAGTCATCAAATAGTGGCCCCATTATTTTGTCCAAACCATGTAAATTAATAATAAAGAAAGATGTGAAAATAAATTCTTCTATAAACCACATGGAAAATGAGGGAAAACAATAAAATATTTTCGTTTCTAAAGTATCTTCACATACTAAAAGAATTTAGGACTCCCAGAAATTAGTTTTGTTAATGAAAGAAATGAGTATATGGATAAAAAATATGACAATAAACAGTAGACGCATATCTAAGAGGGAAAATATTTCCTAAATGCTCTTTTACCAAAGCAAATAAGAAACAAACAGATTTTGCAGTTAAAGCGAGGTAGAAGTATTAAAAAAATTATCCAAAATAGCGAATTCTTCTAAAAAATAAATGTGAGCAGCAGAATTAATGAGCAGTAAAAGAAATTCAATTAAAATTTGAATATTACTCCACTTTGACTCGGATGAATATGTGAAGCCAATTTCACTAAATGTGATAATAAATTAAGTCGTTACAGGGATGTCAGGATTATTTGCGTTTCCAGTTGGACGAAATTGAATATTAGGATACAAGAACTCGTTTCCCTCGATCACGTCCAGCTAATTTATTCAGGTGAATATACTCAGAAAATTAAGCAGCAAATTTGCACAATTTTCAATTTCTCTGAATAATTTTGTGAAAGGAGAACTCGATAAAACCCTACGAGCTGTTAAATCAATAATTGAGAAGAACAAAATAGTAATAACGAGATTAAATGCTTCTGAAGTGTCTAAGGCTTCTAGATTTTAAAACATACTATTTTGAATAAATATCACTACGTAGGGAAATAGTTAAGATAACTACTCCTGCAAACATTTTCAGGGGAGAGAAGTGTACGAGCAGACTACTTGGTTCAATATAAAGTCTGTCTACAAATAGCAAAAGCTCTCTTAACAGAGCTTCCTTTTTATGTAATGTTATTTACGGTAAGACAATAATTAGCAGAAAATGCAAGGTGATTGGAATATGAATGCCAATTAAGAGGAAAATAAGACTAATTATGGTGAATAGACTAATTCTCAAGAGATCATTCGCTGACTTTTATTTAATCGAAATAGATAATTTTCAACCAAAATGTAGAAACAAACCATATAACAACAAAGTATAACAAGTAAATAACTTTTATGAAGAGATTTTAAGAAACACAATGAAAGCAAATTAGATGAAACCTAATTTTAAATAATATTCAAAAGCTACGAGTACCTGGACAAAAGAATCATTCTTCTGAATAATTTTAAACTGTTTGTTGTCAACTAATGATGTCGAAGTTTCATTCAAACAACAGAAACATGCTTTGGAGCACTTTGGATGGCTTCATAAACTTGTTGTTTTTAAATTGCCCACCAATATCATAAACGTTTGTATTTAGGATGCGCAAGCAACTTTTCTATTGGATATAAGTCGAAACTATTGGGATACCTGTCCATAATTGAGTCGCGTACAAATCATTTTTGAGTGTAACCAATTCCTAGAGGACTTGTAGACATGAAAGGATGTTTTTTTCCTGCATGAAGACAAGTGTCTTCCTCACTTGCGCTCTCTTAGACCAAGGTAGGAATTTTTTTCAATAAATTGTCATTACAACTTCTAATCAATTATGACGCTATCATCAACATTTAAAGGTCATATTAGCTCGTCTAAAACAATTTCAGCCCTGCTGATCAAACCTTTTTATACTTGTTTTTACTTGCTGAATAGTTTGTCCGACATGCAAACCCTTGTCAACCACTTCAGCCATCCAGAATCACTTCTTATTCGTCAGTAAAGATAACTTTGCTGAAGTATTTTCATGTATGGCTGAACCCACAACAGAAGATTTTTTTTGTTTTTCAGGAACGGCTTATAGCTTTATTCCCAACGGTAGGAAATTTCATCATGGCCTCACATCTTACTCTTGAGATGGAAGAGGCCCCAGCAGCTTTAAAAATGGCTTAGGTTCCACCATAAGGGGTTATAGTCACTTTTCTTTGGATCTGAGAAGGGTATTAACGGGTAGGAATTAAAAATTTCTGTTAATGCTTTTCTGTCTTGGCTGAACGTCATTCTCTTCAATTTTGTTCACAGTGAGATGATTAGACTTTAAGCTTTTTGAAATTTGCAGAGAAGTTTTCCTCTAACGAATTCCTTCATAATATAACTCTTCTCTTCTTGGCAACGTTCCTTTTTCTTGGCCACTTTCTTAGAAAATGTTTCTTTTATAAAATGCCTACTTGGTCGTTGTTATCGAATTTCAGAAAATTTGCTATAAATTGTTTAATAACTGAGATACAAGGAGCGGTCAATAAGTTTTGCAGTTCGGATATAAGGAAACGAGATATGAGGAAAAGTGTATAATTATTTTTCAATATAACTACCCTCGACTTCAATGCACTTGAGCCACTTGTCCCTGAGGCTTTCAATTCCCGACAACCAGAAATCTCCCGACTGCTGTTCATTCCACTCCTGGACGGCGAGCTGGACATCTTCATCGTCCCCAAACCAGCGTCCACGCAGTGCAACCTTGAGCTGGCGGAATAAAAAGTAGTCGCTAGGGGCCAGATCCGGACTGTAGGGAGGCTGGTTGAGCTCCTCAAAACCGCACTCACGCAGGGCAGCTTGTGCAACTCTGGCCTTGTGGACTTTGACGACGTTGAAGTCGATCATGGGCCGTAAGATTTCTAGGGACCCAACGGGCAGAGACCTTGGTCATGGCCAAATTGTCGTGGATGATGTTGATAACACTTCCATCTGATATTCCAAGTTCTCGCTCGATTTTTTCAACCTTCACCCGTCGATTTTCAAGGATCATCCTCTGCACACGGGCCACATTGTCATCATTGGTCACGTCTGACGGGCGTCCTGGACATAAAACATCTTCAAAGGACACACGACCATAGCAGAACCCCCTATTCCAGCGAGCAATGGTTGCATATGAAGAGTCGGTGTCGGTGTACACTGCAACCATGCGTTCATTGATCTCTTTTCCATTATTGCCTTCCTTGGTAAAATCTTGATCACTGCGCAGTGCTCAACCTTCTCCATTGTTGAAAAATTTATGACTGACGATCTGCGATCAGCTACTGCTTCTTAAATAGACGAGGCAAGAGCGTGCGGCTGCAGGTCCTGACTTGTCATAACTTGTCCTAACGCCATCATAAACAGCCATCCCCCTTCCTCTGTTTTGCCCTACCGACTCGCAAAACTTATTGCCCGCCCCTCGTAAATTGTTTTGAGATTTTTTACTAAATTGTACTTATACATCACTAAACATACGCGAAGAAAATTTATGAACTTTTTCTCAAAAATGTTTACAAGCTAGAGAAGTATTGATAATAAATAACCACTAGACACACTTAAAAAAATATTGTTTAATTGCGTAATTCAAGAGAAAACACTAAAAACTCAAATTAAAAATTATTTTTACTAAATTAAAATTTTAAACACCCAAAACTGGCCAATTCTAGACATAATGTGGCTAGATCGAGACATTAATTTCCATTTAGGATTCACCTTCTTCTTTAAGTGAATTTCTGAGAACCAATAATGTATACTGTTACTCTGGATGGCTTCAAAAGAAAGAAAACACTTAATTTATTTATATCATTTAAATGGGAGAAAATATAGCAATACATAAGAGATGGATTCGACTTAACTGAGAATTCCTACTGAAAATGATTGCAGTTTAAATGATCTCAATTTATTAGCTCTAGTGTAGGCAATGTGAAAACTGTAATTATATGAGAGTTGATATTTATATTTTAAATCGTATGCCAAAGTTTGATAACGCTCTAATAGAGATGTACAGGCATGGCCAAAATTTTAAGACTACCATAATTTTCGTATAAGGAAATTAATAAAACTAATCAAACCTATAATTTAGTTTTAGTGCTTGTATCATAATTTTAAGGTGAAATATTAAAAGAATTAAGAGCCCAAACCCATGGTATTAATACATGCGGTCAATTTATGCGCGCACTCAATACTTAGACTGATGTCCTTTGTGCTTCAGAACTGCTTTAATTTTTTATGGATTTCTAGAGACCAAATTGTTCATGATATCTTTACTAATATTTCTCCATTTTTTTTAAATAAGCACCCGCAATGCTCACAATTGGATAGCTTATGTTTAGTAACGGCGAAATTTTCAATTAGGTTCAAATCTGGTAAATTACATGCCCAAGATCGGAAAAGTTAAATGATATTTTCGACGAAGAACTTTGTTATTGCTTTTGTTTTGTGACAAGGTGCACCATCATGCTGAAAAAATATAGTTGTCATCCCCAAAATTGGTCCTGAACAGTTGGGGAAAGATACTGATAAAGCACGTTTTAGTACCATTTTTAGCATTGTTAGTGTTTCAGTTCTCTTAAATGAGAAGCAGCCCGAGCCATGGAGAGTGTCCAGATGCTTCAATCTGTGTACAACTCATGACTCGTAAAACCCTTTCCCCTTTTCTATTCCTAAGGTAGGATCTTCCAACAGCTCTAAAAAAGTGGATGGGAACTTTATCAGAGAATATGACTTTTCCCAATCTTCAACAGTTTATTCTTTATAGTTCTAACCAAAGTGGAGCTTATCTGTTAGATTTTCTTGCTCAACTGAGGCTTCTCCGCAGCTATTTTCCGCTCGTAACCTTTGTTGAAAGGTCCTTGCCTCACCGTACGCCCTAAAACTTTCACACATGCTTTTTCAAATCGTGATCAAGCTTAGCATAGGAGGCAACCAGATCCTAGACGTAAAACCTTACTAGAAGGCGATCTTGGCCTTCATTTGAAGCTATTGGCCGTACTTATTCATAGAAATATTGCAAGTCTTTTTAAATTGAGTAATGATCTTATAAATGGTGTTTGTCGTGGTATACGGCCGAGTATGTACGTACGTTTGTTCCGTACATAAATAACTCCGTTCCATTTTTCTCTAAGAGTGCTATATTACTATTTATCTTTGATCTTTTGATTTGATTCTTTAACCAGGAAGGACTCGTAATATTATATATCTATTGCCATGTGCAGAGTTTCGAGGATTTAATTAAACCAATAGAGCAAAAATATACTTTTAATTACATAAAAAATGAAATATTATAAAATTTTAATCTACTAAGGATATAATAAGAGGGTCTAAATAATAATTTATACACAAATGAGTACTACGCGATGGTGGACGCAAAGATTCACTTTAGTACGGAATACTAATTAAAGAACATAATTAAATGGGAATCCTTTTACCTTTAAACTAAGTGTGAGTCTGACCGAGAATCTCGTTGAGGAGGCAAGGCGAGGAGAGGGTGTCACAGAGTTGAGATAAAATCGGCCGCACAGCTGTCTTCGAGGTGAGGGAAGGGGTGCGCTTAGCGATGTATCTTGACTTGACGATATAAGCGCTAGGACAGTGGATGTATGATTATTCTAATCCTTGGATTACACTTGGTCAACGCCTATCTAAATGGTGAGGTATATCTCGGGTTTTATTCGAAAACTGAGATAGGGGCTTTCTCTGACGAGATAGGTATGAGTGTGATTCTCTCTCTACCGATGGTCTCCTGTTCGATGTGACCAAAAGGAACAGCCTCGGGATGAAAACTCCGGCTCGGTTCCACTTTTTTCTTCTTTGTCTTAATGGCCAGACAGATGCCGGTACTCGTCTTCTCTCGATAGCTAACTCGATTCTCCCTTTTTTTCTCCAGATTGACGTATATATACCTCAATTATCTCCTAGGGGGAGTAAAGGGAAGATGAGTGCCCACCTTTAACGCCTCTCCGTTAGGGCATCACTTTTCAATGTTGTGACCCTTAGCCCTTCTGGTGTCTTCTGGTTTACGTTGGAAAACGGGAAATTTCGTCTATTTGGCGAAACTAGATTTTTATTCGAAAGGCTATACCACCCTCTTGTGTTTATACTAAAGGGTTACGAAATCTGCTGATTATAAGGTTTCCTTGCGAGTGCTGTCGCGGACTGTTGTGCCAGCTGGGCAAAAGGGGAGGGAGGGGGTTAAAGTATCGACCCATATGCTACGTAGCGGTTGACGCTGTGTAACCGAACTAACGTCTGTTTTATCCTCACGATATTGATTTCCCCACAGTGTTCTTTTATGCAATATCCTTATAAACTATTTCCTTACAGTTCCGGCCACTTTGCTACGGAGCTACAATGGTTACATCCTTTTCTTTAGGAAGAACTATTCATGTAATTGAAAAAGATTTAAACAATTATTTTTACAAAATATATTAAAAAATAGATAATGACTACAAAACATTATTCATTTGAATCATATTCGACATAATTTTACCATTTTGATCGAATAGCAAAGCTCCAAAGAGTTAAACCGGCCTCCTACAAGAAAAGGATCAGAGCATAAATTTGGATTCAGCAAAGGAGTGCACAGTTTTTCTTATGGTTTTTGAATGCTACCACTTTAATAAACCTAAGATAATTCAAATATTAGAATAAGTATTCATGTCATGAAAATTTTAAAAACTAATAAAAAATACCAATATAAATTAGTCTCAAAAGTCTTTGGCTATCACTGTACAATACTCATTTTTATTCCTAATGTTATTCATCCTTATATCCTTCAGTTTCTTCCTCCACTGCTCTAATTTCCTATCCACTACATTCTTGCTGTCACCAATCAATAACATCTCATCTGCAAATAGCATATTCAATGTGGCCTGCTTCTTGATCTCCTTAACCAACACATCCATCAATGGGTCGCAAATATATAGGCCTGAAACTTGATCAATCCAACTTTCACTCCAAATTTTTCTGTAAATCCACACTGATTTGTCACTTTTGGCCTTTATCAATTTAACATATTTTTCTGAGGCACTTTTTTTGCCTAGATCAACAAACACTATGTGCAACTCTTTATTACTCAGGATAATTTTTAGCAAGTGCTTCAATGAAAAATCACACTGTCCTTCCTCTTTCCGACATGGATAAAAACAGTTCCTCCCTCACCCTTTCCTCTCTTTTTAATTTTGCTCCTCTTATGATTCTCATATTTAGAATCCATTAGGATTGGGCACCTGCCACCTGGTTTTCCTTTAAACTAAACTTATGATTCTTAGTAATTCTCTACGTAGTCTTGTATATCTCTTTTTGCTATATTAATTTCCACCAAGAGACTATTTCTCTTGGTAATCGGTATCCTTGCTTGATGTTGTATTTCGCTCATTAGATCTTATAAGAAAGCTTCCCCTTTGCATAAGCTCTTCAATACTTTGCTTGGTATGACTGCTAGCCCATCTTATTTTCCTCTTTTCATTCTCTCTAGGGCCCACTTTACTTCATGCCTTTCCCTCTCATTTTACATCCCTTCCACTCTCACTCTTTTCAGATTTTCTTCATTTAATAGATTTACATAATAATCCGTAGATTTATTTCATAGATTCTACTTATTTGTCAATGGAATTGACTTCTTCCTTCTTTATTTGTTTGATTTAGGCCAAATCTTTGGTTGTCTAATCTCTGGCTTTAGATACTTTGCAGATGCTTTTACGGCCTCATTGTTTCCGGTTTCTCATGCATTTCATTTAATACCTCAGGTGTTGCCCGAGCTAATGCTTTTGTCACAAGTTGTTTTTCAAGTATCTAGAATTTATTTGTTGTCATCTATCTTTTTATGTAGCAAAGCCTTTCTGCCTCTGCTTTTCTCCTTCACCTTCAATTTTCTATCTGCATTTCCTCATCACCTCACGTTCCAGTTGGCCATCCCTCTCATGAGGACTTAGCACCACCTCACCAATTTTCAAGATCACTTTGCTTTTCTCTTCCTACCAGATATTAGCTTCATCCTCTAATGTTACTACCCTTAACACTTTTCCTTAAATCTTGCTTTCAGTTCGTCATCTCTAATCGTACCATTTGATCCTTGGGACTATTTACTGTCTTCTTCGTGTTTCTTTCATCATAGGAGGTCTACCACCACCAAGTTGTGTTCCATCCAAACACTTTCCACCTTTATCATCTATAAATAGTTCACTTCTTTTCAATGTTTTCCTTCACTACCCTGTGTTGCAGACATTTACTTTTTAAAGAAGGTATTAAAAATTGCTATGTCAATAGCCACTGCGAAATCTACAACTCTCCTTAGTCATTCCTATTCCTTCATGTATTTTGGATTTTAATATCCTACCTGTACCGACATACCCACTTAAATTTACTACCAGGATGAGTCTCTTATTTTCTGTTTGGGAAGTTAACAGTTTATCCATTTCTCTCCCTAATTATCATTTTTCTTCGTAACTAAAATACCTCTCCAAGATTTCCGGTCTTGTTTCCTCGTCATCTCGTTTTCTGTCCACACAGTATAACTATATTCCTACTTACATTCATATCAGCCACCTCTCTACTCATTCTTATCATTCTGCTCACGTTTAAAATGCCAACCCTCACAGTTCACACTTATTTCTTTAGATATGTCCTTCCACTCCAACGCAAGAAGCCTTGGAGTGTTGCCTTAGGCGTCTCTTTAACGGGGTATGGTCTGGCTGTCTCGCTGCTCTATTCTTTGGCTACTCTTCATTGTTTTGGCATGAAAGTTTTTACCGCCAGATGCGCTTTATTATCAGGTGTATGAAATTTTCCACTTCTATATAAGTAAATCCATTAGTAACATTATAACTCCCAGAGAAAGTTGGATGTAATATAAGTCGCTGAACAGAGTCACGATTTGAGAATTGACATCTGCTGCAATAGGATGTTGCTCTCCATAATTCGGAACCCGCATTAAACGCTGGGTTCCTTATGAGAAATTAAAATAATTAAAAGGAGCACAGATTGCTGGCAAAGTCTACAAACCTAATGATTGCATATAATTAAAACCTTTGTTGACTTTCCTGGAAAGAAATTCGCCCAATGATTTGCGAAGTATCACCTCTTGGCTTTGTTAATATCATTGATCATCACTAGTTGAGACAGAAATACGTTTGATTGCCATATCTAGTAACATTTAGTGGTGTGGTCTGGGTATCTACTCGGGAGCCGACATACAGAGGGTTGTGTGCTGCCCAGAGCTCATAGTGGATATCCTTTTATTGCATACCTTCGCTTTTCTGAACGACTAAATTGTATCTTTGCTTGCCTCTCCGCGCTTTAAAACTTCGACATATTACCAATTTACTGTACTTTACCACTTTTTACGAGACTCTTCTAACAAACTGGTGGAAATGTCCTCGTTTGGCTATCGCTTTTTATTTTTTAAGAAAGACATAATTATTGAAATAAACATAGGTATAGATGGAGTGATCATAAATATTCTATTCATGTTTCAGCAAATTTATAACAATTGTTTCAAAATATTTTACTTTTTATCACTCTTTTCTTAGTCACAGTAAGCCAATTTCCATCTGCTTCCCAACACAACACGTCATCTTCTCACAGAAACCATAAATTAATATTTGTTGAACAGTAAAATCATTCAAAGCTTGAAACTAACAAAGCTGACTCGAATTATGTCTATAACCAAAAGTGTCTTCGGAACTAAGCTATAATTGAGTCCTGCCATATTAGGAACTCTGTTAAAGCCCCACAACCCAGAAAGAGGAAATATACTGATTATATGATTCCGTAGATATTTTCTCTTTAATCTTTGATAATATGTGTAATCGCTTTATTCTAAGTATAGTTGATTTTCCATTTGCGTGATTGTATTGGGGCTAATTAAGCGCTTATGGGAGTGAAAATTACATCTAATTATGAAATAGTCTTATGCAAATGAAGGAAATTCAATTTTAGATGTAATTTCGGCTCTCCTCTTAGAATTCGCACATTTTAGAAAATCCTTATTGCTAATAAGCGTTTGCTATTTGTAATTTTCAAATGCACAGTAAACTAAAAATATAATACTCGATTAAATTTTATTTCAACTATTTTTCCGTTTTTGCCTTTTTTCTTTCCCTTTGCCTTTTGCATTGCCTTTTTATTGTCACTAAATATATAATATTATTGATACAATTATGTAAAAAGTCAAGACTAATGAAAACGACAGCCATGAAGAGATATAATTTGCAATTCTCTCCCTTAGCCAGTTTCAACGAGATTGTGTCTGACTTCTTTAAGAGACTTCAAGGTCTTCATCTCCGTGGCATGAAGAGTGAAACTCTACCTAATAAATTCCTTTGAATACTGATCAGATGGTTCACTGAATTAAAAAGAAGAGTGGCTCGGAATTCGCAATGGCAAAAGCTTTTAAGGAGTTAATTTGATATCTCATGTTTATATATTTCTATACATGAATAAAATGGGTTCTATCCAAAATATCAGCCACGTTTTGAACTTATTTATTGGTGTCCGAAATTCTGGGCAATAATTACTTTTATTGATCAAGATTCAGAGGTTGAAACATGGGAGGATTTTTTGTAGCACTCTAATCTATACAATATTAAGGCGCAGCAAGTTGATTAAAAATCTGTAAGGGAAAAGTAAATTAAAATACTATTAACAGGTTTTAAGTAAATTTATAATGCGCAAAATTACATTATTTTTTGTTGTCCACATTTTTTAGCAAAATTTATTTTCATATTTTTTTGTGTCCGTATTCCTTTTATTATTTCGACTCCAGTGTGAGATTAAAGAAACTTTAAGACACTTTTTCCTTGAGTTTAAAGTGCTACCTATTTGCATATCAGTTTTAATGTAGACCTAAATTAATTTGTTTCTAAACATTTTGTTAAAAAACAAAAATAAGGATAATAATGATACAAAAACATTTATAAATGACAATTAGTCGAGGACTGTAAATCAAGTTCTTCATATATTAAGAGAAAAATCTAAGCTCAAATTTTTTGTCCAAGTAAAATATGAATCTCGGGAAAATTGCAAGTAAACTTTGTCGCTATTGAGGAATGTACTCTAAATGCATTAAAAAGTAATTTGATTAGATGTGTAACAAGATAAATGTAAAGCTTAAACAAGAATATAAATCAAGCCAAAATGAATAGAACATTTTCGGAGATTTGGAGGATTTTCCGAATGTGAATTGTAAAAATTACTTAATCATTTTAGGCCGAATGTAGGTATTGCATATTGAGGAGAAAAGGAGTAAGAAGGAGTTGACATAAGCAGCGAAAAATAGATTTATTCACCACTGACTCTGTTGATGTCATGATAAAATTAGATAGATTGATTAGTAAAGAATGTTACTTATGCTAAGGCCATACCATTTATTTTGCTGTAGGTATGTTCTGTTTTTTATGACCAAGTTAACGAGTCAGATGCAAATGAAGAATATAAGGATGATACAAAAATGAACACAGCTATATTATTAGAAGAGTTGGAATCAGTTAATGAAGATGATAATAATATTGACCAGAGAAATAAATGAAGCTATCGATAAGGTGGTGAAACTTTTTAACTTTCAGCTCCATTGAAATCCTGGCCAAGTTCAGAAGGTGATGTTTTACTGCGATTCTGTAGTGAAGCCCGAAGGATAGATTTATTTATTCTAGGTATTGTAAGACGTGTTTTGTCACTTCTCTTCATTGATATAAAGATCTTGGGCCATTGATTTAGTTTTATTAGTAGTTTGGATATTTAATTTTTTAGCACTTTCTCCCTGTGAATTTTATGGATAATTTTTGTGTTCTCTCTATTCTTCTGTAAGTTCTTTTGTTTTAGTCATATTACATAGTTAGAACGGTATTAATGCACAATAGTTATTAATTTAAGCTAAAACAAAAAATATTGATTAAATTGGAATTTTAGAAAACATACCATTTTATTATTACACAAGATTTAGTAAAATACTAAGAAAGTCGCACATATTGCCAAAATATTCAAACATATTAGCAAATTACACATAATTTTCAGCCATATTTATTTATGAATTATATGATAAATTGTGAAAAGTTTGATTAAAAATGTTGAATATATAAATCTATGAGTGTTGCTTTATACTGTCGGCGGAGGGTATATATATATATATATATATATATATATATATATATATATATATGAATAACGTTACAGCTACGAGGAAAATGAAACAACGGAGAACTGCGAGGCCTTTCGACTAATGGTCCTTTACTAAGCAGACTGATGGTCCTTTACTGAGCAGTCTGCTCAGTAAAGGACCATTAGTCGAAAGGCCTCGCAGTTCTCCGTTGTTTCCTTTTCCTCGTGGCTGTAACGTTATTCATAAATTCCTCACGTTCCTTATTTTCGTGATTCAGTTATACATATATATATATATATATATATATATATATATATATATATATATATATATATATATATATATATATATATATATATATATATATATATATATATATATATATATATATATATATATATATATATATATATATATATATATATATATATTAGTGTAGATGGGTAGCAGTCTTTCTTGAATGCAAATTTTGTTGAAGACCATGGTGTATTTCGTCTTAGTTAATTCCCTTTGGCAATTCTCTATTTTTCTAACTGTCTTTTTTATTCCATCTTATTGATGGTAATCACTCTTTTAAATGACTGGATTTGGTAAAAATCAAATTAAATGGGTAAGCTTTCGATCTTATTCGATCATCTTCGGAGCGTGTCGATATATTCTTGCCTCCTAAACCAATGAAATGTGGAGGCGGAATCAAATTGAATGAAAGAAAACTACTTTTAGGTGGTATTTATTTCTCCTGGTTGATCATAACGTTAGAGGAAACGAGCCAATCCGGTTAGTGGAATTTTAATACGACTTTAATGCTCGATTCCAGCTTAACGCTTGACTATTGATTACCGGCTTCTCTTCGTTTATTAAAGTGGCTTCTAAGATTTTAGCCTAGATTTATTTCCCTCTTTTCTTTTAATTATGGTGTTGTCAACTAGAATGTTTCTCGTTAGATTGATGTTATGTGCGCTCTCCATATAATTTTTAGGTCTTTCGTTTTACAGATACATCGCTAAACGTTACGAAAGTGTGGTAGATGTCATGCCAATATATTTAGAGCTATTTTAAATCTTACAGTCTTTATTGGTGCAAATGAACTCGTAAGTTATGTTGATTGACTTGAGATTCAAAGAGTTTTGGCAGATGTTATTTTCATAAGGAGATTGTTGGCTTTTCTTGTTTTATAGTAAATAATCAGTTGAATTTTATCCATTTGATTCTTAACCTTGATGTTACGGTTAATAATCTCCTTGATATTATTTTCATCTACTTTATATGCCGTGGACATCTGGTTTCTGTAGTACAGTTTGATGGTGTTTACTATGCCCTGATTACTTTTCGTAATGAAAATGCATTGGAATGATTTTCAGTGTTTATCATGTGAAAGTTTGTAAGAGAAAAGCCTGATCAAGAGGGAATTGGATGATATTGCCTACGATAGGTGTACATGGACTGGGTTTATAACGAACCCTGATAAATAAGAATCGTGAGCCTTCAGCATAATAAAATGACGAAGACAAGGCGATTATTGGAGTAACAAGGGTAACACCGTTATTACTTTTATTATTAATAATAATATTAATAATAATAATAATAATAATAGTAATAATAATGCTAATAATCAAATGGTGGCGTGCCTAACAGAATCTATTTCGGATGCATCACAGTCAGTTTTGTAGAGAGAAATAAGTTGCTTAAGAAGGGCAGGAGGCCATCTTACGAGTATATACGAAGAAAGCGATATACAAACACAATATTGACATCAAAATTTTATACATTTAAAAATCTTAAAATTTCGATGAAGATGGGAGTGATAGCGGAGTAGATCCCTTTAGAAATGTGGAATTATCAGTGGAATTTTTTTAAATTAAATGTAAAGTACAAAATTTTCAAAATAATAATTTGATCGAAAATGTGTTGTTGGGTGGGTGTTAAAATCCAAGAGATTTCCAAGTTTTCGAAGGAAGTTATGTAGTTTAATGCTGGTTTAATGGTAGTTTAACAGGTGGAGCTAATGAAACTCCAAGGATTGATTCTATAAGTGATTTTCGATTGAATAAGTGAATGCTAAGATGTGATTTGGTATTAAAATGGAAGATATGAGGATATTGTTTTTAAGAGCCCAAGGTCTGGGACATGTTGAGGAGATGTTGCGCGTGGTTGTGGAACTTTAGACTTTCATCATTGTGACACGAGGAATTTAGTACAGTACTATCTATTAAGTGAAGGGTTTTCAATTAGTATCGGAGAGGTTTGATAGGTTTATCAAAGCAGAATATCATATAGGTGCTTATAATGATGTTCAGGCATAGCGTGTTATTAGGAGTGAGGAAAAGTTATTAGAAAGCTCAGTCCTTAAGTAATGTACAAATGATGGTTGTTGTCTGTCATGAATTAAGAGGTATCTTCAGCAAAGTATATGAAATTTATTGAATTTTAGCAAATGGATATGTTATTAATGTAAATTAGGAATAAAATATGACACAAGATAGAACAATGAAGAACTGCTATAGAGATAGCCAAATGGGCTAAGAGAATGAATGCCATTAAAGCACCGTTGAGATCGTCAACGGATGCAGAGAGAGGCATTCGCGACTGAGGGAGGCGCCAAACGCGTGCATAGAAACATATACTACACCGTTTTAGGGCGCATAACAAATGAAATCTCTTCCGCATCTACAAATAGGCTCTCAATTGGGGACGCGTGGAAGTCACCGGTTGGCAGATGGAGCCGATGTAATGGATCAAGTTCACCTTCCGTAATACACGCTCAGCTGTGGATGTGAAAGTAGCAATCTTACATCACCTTAAGAGATAAACGTCAGAGAACGAAGAATCTCCATCAGGTGGGTAAAAGAGACGCAAAGGTTGCTAACATGGGCCTCATAGTCGAGGTATCGGTCGAAAACAACAAGAAGGAAACGTTGCGACCTCATCACTTCGAGGCAAATCCCATTAAGGAACAAATCCGAGTCGGGTTGGAGCCATAGAATGCGGCAGAAGTGTAGTACTTTAATCCTTTCAAAGAAAAACTGAAACATGTGCGATTCGGAATAGCGAGAGATGCGGCTCATTGGCTGTTGAAATAGAAGGTCTAAAGTTCGCATCTGGGTCGCACCAAAAGTGATAGAATGGTAGTCTACGTAGAACGTAGCGAAAATATCTTCCTTCAGCAACGAGGTGATACCGTTGATGATTAGAGTAAAGAGTTTGAAACCGAGGATAGCTACTTGTGGAACGACGTCTTTCTGACCCATTGAGAGATAAATAGAGCTCTCCGCACCCATACGCAGAATCGACCAATAGAGCTCTACTTACCCGTACGCAGAATCGACGATCAAGAAAAAATTCAGAAATGACAAATTGAGAGTCGTACCCTCACCTCCATCATGTGGGAGTTTTCCACGATACAGTATCTCATGCGGGATCATTGATCTTGCCTTCATAAAAAACACCATGGCGTAGTGCTCTCTAAGAAGTAAAGCCTCGTAGAAAGTGTTTTTTAGTCGGAGATGAGCATCAGACGGTAAGAGGAAATTGCGGAATATGACAATGTGCGGAAAACTGGTGTGCTCCACTGTCCAGGAAAAAGATTAATCTAACATTTGCTAATTTCTCCATCAGCTTGCACACGCAGGAAATTAGATAAATTGTGCGAAAACCGGCCCGGGGAGAGTGATCTCTCCTGAATTCGCAAAAACGAGCACACTAGCCATTTGCAAGGGTTCTGAGACGGTACCTTCTGATATGACTAGCTCCGGTCACTTTCTCGACGAGAAGGGAAAGGGAGTTCTTGCAAGAACTTGCCCCGAATCCTTTTGACTCGCTTCCACACATCGGCAAAGGGGTGATCTTATTAAGTAAAGACACGTATGTCCACCAAGAAGAGCGGCAGGCATGCTTCGAAAAATACCCAAACCTAGACCTTACATTGACGAAATTTACCGATGGTGAAATCGTTTGGGCAGCACTTATACCGTATTTAAGCATAACTTTTTTTTCTGAGCACTTTCTGACACTTAGGCCAACCACCGTGGTTAGTGTACCGGAAAAGAACTCAACGGCCTCATCGGTCGAGCTAAACCCGTCGACTGGTAGTAAGAAATCAGTCATGTCCTAAAATGCGGGCAACCGCACTGACCCAAGCACCATCTAGAGAATCTTTCTATATGCAGTGGTCTATAAAATGATATTTGAATGGGGACGTGATCACTACCATGGAACTCAGTGACCAACGCCATCCAAAATTAGGTTGTGCAACTGGAGAGCAATGTGATAGATGAAAACTGGAAAATAAAGAAGTTCTCGTGCTGTAATGCGCAAACTCTTCCAACTTTAGGTGATTTCTCTCCAGGTGATTTCTCTCTGTTAACAAAAAACGTGGTGGTCATCGAACAATAATAAAAGTCACAAATTCTTATCACCATCGAACAACCACAAGTTATTTTAACCAAAAAGATATTCGCGCATACAAAATTAAGTTCTATGAATAAGTTGTTTAAAGCTGAAACGACACGCGCCGTTGAAGATGAAAATAGGCTCCGCTACGCTAATGACAGGTGTTCCCGGGATAACCTCCCTGTCTTACGTCCCTTACTCGAAGGCCCAAAGTTACATGAATAACACTTATTACACTTAATTAATTTAAAGGGGACGTAAGAAGAAAAAGATACTCCAAAATACCTGATACCAGAGAAGTGAAGCAATAACCCACGTCGGGAACCCAGGCAAAAGAGGCCCGGCGACGATGCGTGAATTCAACCTAAGTCGACAGCGGTGAATGCGATAACGGTTCTTGGAAAGAAGAAACCCATAGACGGCGATATCGGGCGGAAGGCGTCGAGACCACGGGAACGATGACTCGAAGGCCCAACAATCCGAGAGAAGGAATTAGAGATGACAGAATTGCTCAAAGAGGAGATGGCGAAGTGACTAGGGGAGAACTTTCACGTGCCCAGTGTGAACGGCTTCCCAAAGAATAACACTTGCAAACGTAACTGGAAGAGCACATTTCGGTGCAGATGACAGAAAGGCAGCGACAACGCTGGCAAGAATCGATGGTAGAAAATTTTCGCTGCACGAAAGAATCCAGTACGGGTCTCCAAAATGAACGTCGAAGGTGAGTGACGGAAAACGATTCAGCGGAGCAATCAGGCAGAATCCTCGCAAAAGAATAAATTAAAAGGCCTAACGGCCCTATTTATATCCTTCTGTCTGAAAGGAAAGGGAGGTGGGGCAGAAATGGGGGGGAGGAATGAGTCGCTTTCCCTACGAAATTTAGACTGGTAAGTTACAGAAGTTTAGGCCAAAAATGATAACCTCGAAGCGGGCTGACCTGCAATAAACAGCGTAAGCTATGATGAGAAAGGGAAAGCATTGGAATCCGAGGGCCTACCATTTACAGAGAGAGGGCATGCTGGCTTCCATTAACGTTTCTTGGCAAGGCCCTTGAGACGATGACACCTCTTATGTACCCATCTAAAGGAGTTGATGTGATTCACCTGCCCTCATCAGTGGGTCAGGAAAGGAGACAGCGACTCTTTTGACTTGCCTTGTTCTGAGAAAGCAAATGGAAACCCGCCGCAATTGAAGAGTCGCTTGGGGCCAAATCTTCGAAAGGAAGTAAGTGACAAAAAAACAAACCTGTCACATTTGAAAAGGGGGACGCACCCTATCTTTGCGAGCTGAATTTTGATTTTATCCCTGAGAAAGTATACGGGGGAGGGGAAGCACCACTAGCCTAAAGTCACTAAAAGGCAATTCTGAATAAGAATTATGGGATATGTATTATTCGCCAACACCACCACTCTTTAATCTAAAACTTACCGATGGCGTGCTACGAAAGGTAGGAGTGGTGGATCAAGCATAGTGACAGGCTTTTGAGAAGTTGAGGGTCACCGCACCCATCATCCATGTCGTACAAAATATTTTTCCTTGTCCGAAAAGAGAGTAGCCCTTAACCGGAGAGATCCATAAATAGTGTAATAAGGATCAAATGAGAGCGCATAGAAAGTGAGAGGGAATAGAAAAGATGGAAGAAAGGATGAAGATAGGTTGAAAGAGAGTTGGAACAGAAAGACAAGGAGGCGTTACAGGTAATCTAGGGCCGGACGTTGTGATGATTCTCGTCCCCACGGCTCACAGCAAAACACATCGATGTACCCTTTACAGGATTCTAATATATACAAGGTAACTCTAGAATAGACTACAAGTCTCGATATCATAAACTTCAAATAGGAAATAAAATTATTAATCTAATTCTATTTTTGTCCCAAACGAAACTTCTATCAAGTCTTTGAGTCCATTTCGTATAAGCATCGAGTTCATTCACAGTTCGAGTATCCAATAATTTGTAAGGAAACAAAAAATAATGGAGATAATTAATCTCCATAAAAGTCAAAATAAAGGATGTTTCTTTAACGAGAGATAAATAGCGAAGAAGACTTATTCATTCCCATTTCACATCAATTTGTGGGAAAGATATAAAGCAATTTTATTAAATTTTATTATATATTGTAGCATTATGATTGATGTATTTTGCTACGAACAAGTATTTATGGGTGTATGAAATATTATGTAAAAATATTAATAAATTTATTCTGTATTGTGGTATTAATGACATAAGTCTTCTGCTATGAACAATTATTTTTTCATGTATGGAGTATTATGTAACAAAAAATAATTTTTATTCCATAATAACGTAGGATCTTTTAATCGAGAAGAGTTACGTTATAGAGCCAATCATAAAATTTATCAAATTCCTGCTACCTTCAACACCTTTATGAGTAAAACGATAGTTTGCGTAGAGAAGTTATAACACAGAATGTTGGTTTCTTAGGCAAATATATAGTATTCCATTAGGTATACATAAATCGAGTTTCCAAACAGTTGATTATTGTAACTCTTTTTCTGTAGGTATGGAATGATGTGGAGGTAAGAATTCGGCTCATTTACATTCGCTGGTTCACGGAGATGATTGAAACCATGTAGGAAAGATGATAAACGGAATCTTGAGTTTGGGCAACTATCTACTTGTGGATTCTCTTGTAAGTAAAATACCAAGATCGAAAGCTGAAAAATGACCTCTCTAGTTTAGGGATCAGTATTCTTGGAACAGACTCATAGAATTAGTCATTTCAGTGACTTTTGAATTTATAAACCGCGTTACTTCCGATCAATATCTTCTCTCGGCAGCTGTGTCGTTCTCCCCTTCTCTTTGCTTTCTATAAATTTGTTCTTCCTTTCATTTCATCTTCCCCCGTGTAGTCAAAATTAAATGTTACTAAGGAAATAGGAACCGGAATAGTACACCACTCTTATGATCTTTTTCCTCGACAAAAAGACACAAGTAAAACAGTAGAGATTTAAAACTAGCAAAGACTATAATCTACTATAGCATTAGAGATACGTTTAATTCCCCTGAATTTGTCATTATAAAGCATTACTTGAACTTTAATTAACCCCAACATTATAAAATGCCCCCAAAAGAAGTGCTATATTTACTAAATTAAACATGATCAATCTATTAAACCTTATTTAAAAAATTATGTCGGCATCTGAGAGACAATTCTTGATTTTTGAAGCAAGCCCTTATTATAGATACATTGCAAGCGGTGGTTACCATTTTTGTTCGGTCCTTATATTTTGTATTTCCCACTTTTGTCCCCATATATGTATGACCATGAAATCACAATTGGCGTTTGGGCATTTAATAGCATATTGTGAAAAGGTTGATCAGAATAAATAATCAGTTAATTAATTTCTGAATTAAAAAGTCATTCTTCCTCTTCAGACCTTCGCCAGCGCAAGTTTTATATCCAGAATTGAGCTTGATAATTAACATTAATTGTTTATATCATCAAGGAGAAAAATAATGGTTTAAAATAGTCACAGAATTTTTTTTTTGTTGAACTAGTTTAAATTGTGTTTTAACGTTTGAATCAGAGATACTTACGAGAAACATTCTTGTAAATAGGTTTGAAATGTGAACAAAACTTACCTAATTGATCTTGCCCTGTATTCTTTACTAATAGGTTACTGAAACTAGATTTGAATCATTGGTAGTACAATAGCATTAATCGCTTCACAAGACACTGAATTCGGCTTTATCGTCGCCTTCTATGGCGAAACGCAGAACTTTCACATATCCTATGCTCACCAGATTAGAAGGAAGAGACTCTCACGCATTAAATGCATCCTTACTCATTCTGACATCCCTTCCACACATTGCAGCCACAGGCTCTGCATTAAGAGTGGGCTTATAATCGTCACAGACAGAAAAAGGCCTAAAGTCTCGAAAACTTTCAACATTTGAGATAGAAGTTTTGCTACTTTTTAACAACGGGTTAGAATTTGGAAGGGGAGGGGGGATAACTGCGACACAGTCATTATCCACCTGGTGATGTTAATTGAGTATTCGCTAGCCACAAGTATAATGTTTTGCGGGGGGTTTCTATTTTTTAAATAAGTTCTTAAAGGTCAGATGAATTGAGTGCCACGACCTTAGCTCAAACCCGTCTTATAGGTTAGAAATCGTGACTAGTAGATTGTCAACGTAATTTTTTTCTTAATGTGAAGCAAAGTTCTTTCGGAGAAAAACTGAGGTGTTATATAGTATAGTTTATCCGTGAGGTGTTTGGACAGCCGTTTTTATGAAGGGTTGATGTGCACCCCAACTGTGCTTCTTATACTTTTCTGAGGAAATGTGGATTTATTCAATTATCCCTTCCCCCAATTCGATTTCAAAAACCTTGTTTATTTAGTGTCTTCAATGGTATTTTGTCTTCCAAACAAAGTTCAAGCAAAATCTGATTAAACTAAGAGAACATGAGATGATATTTATCATCTCGTTCTTCGATGACTTTAGGAAGTTTTTACCCTTGTGAATATCTATAGAAACCATTTATGTATCCCTGATGCCTATAGATTCCAAACTGAACATATATTCAACCCCGAATCCAAGTCAGGATCAGACTTGGACAGATGTATTCGATCGAAATAGGTAAGGACTGGGATAAGAGCTAAGTTGACGCTAATTTGAGGGTGGTCTCTGTCTTACGCATGAAATTTACTAAAATTTTGGGGTTTTAAATTTATTTCCTACTTTGTTCTCCGCAAAGATATAGGGAACGGTGTGGCGAGCTCCTGTCAGATTATTTTCTTGAGACGCGACTTCCTTGTGAAGTTTTAGGTGATTTTATTGTGGAGTGATGGAAGAGATCAGTAGAAAGCATATTCTCAGGAAACGGCTCTCGCAACATTCCCAATGATAACTAACCCCTACCAGCAGTAGCCAGTAGAGCCAGCGTCCGCTTTCTCTGAGACCTTCGTTTTCCTTAACCTTGGAGCACTGAACATATTTCCCTGTTACACAGTCACTGAACTCCGGTATATTATACCCGATTTTGGAAAATAAAAGAAAAATAGTAAATATACAAATTTATTAATCCTATCATGTACACACTAACTATAAGGCATGTAAATGCTAATTAAACTAATGAAAATCCGTACTTACTTTAAGAAAGGTATATTATAAAAATACAAAAAAAAACGATCAAAAAGTGAAAGATTTTCAATGATTTTGGTGAAAAATTCAGCAAAATACATTTTAAGGGAATTCGCCCAAACGTTCACACAGGCCTCCAACGATTTCAGGCTCTCCTCCCAGGGACTTTCCATGACACTGACAATACACAAAGTGTAGGGGAGAGAGTGGGAAAAACACCCTATTTTTAGTTTACCAAAAATGACTAATTGTTCAATGTAGCGGTATAAGAGTTATAGTATATATTTATATATATATATATATATATATATATATATATATATATATGCATCGAGGCCAAGGAAATACTAACAAAAGACAACTGGGTTTAGCTTTGCCCCTCCGATGGTCTCCGGTAACATAGAAGAACGGGCACAATGGTAAATTTTACGAGACAGATTCCTGACCTCAGCTCAAAAGGCAGGCCCTTCGAGGGAGTACTTATAACAATCAATTCAAAAGTGCAAACTGCTGATCTCGTATTACCCTTTCTCAGAGCTACAAGATGCCAAGCCCGGGAGACCAACCTGAGGTCTCATCTTGCGAAGAAATCGAGCGAGAACTTGGAATATCACATGGAAGTGTTATCAACATCATCCACAACAATTTACCCATGACCAAGGTATCTGCCCGTTGGGTCCCTAGAAAAATCAAGAAACCTCACACCCCATGATCGACTTCAACGTCGTCAAAGTTCGGAGAAGCTGCTGATCCTGTACAACCAAAACCCGGCGGGATTCGAGTCACGCATAGTGACAGGTGATGAAACGTGGGTCCATCACTGGGATCCCGAGACCAGGCTCGAAAGAATGGCCTGGAAGCACAGGAGCAGGACACGTGGTGTCCTGCTCCTCCACGACAATGCCCCTGTACACAAGGCCAGAGTTGCACAAGCTGCCCTGCGCGAGTGCGGATTCAAGGACCTCAACCATCCCCCCTACAATCCAGATTTGGCCCCTAGCGACTACTTTTTATTCCGCCAGCACAAGGCTGCACTGCGTGGACGCCGGTTTGGGGGCGATGAAGATGTCCAGCTCACCGTCCAGGAGTGGATTTAACACAATCAGACTCAAGTTTCACACCGTTATACACTGCTAAATTAAAAAAGCCGCTCTCTTATTTAACTAGTTTTGAATAATTAATTACCTATAAACAATCAACTAGCTAACACTATATTCTTTTTACCAACCAATTAATTAAATAAAATTTTAAAAAAACAACCAACACTTAAACAAAGCTTTTCTCGTCGCAAATTTCGAATTTTTATTCAGTCAGCTCACAGCTTTCTCCGAATCAGGTAATATTTGATATTGTATTGATTGTGTTTACTTCTTTAATCACTTCTACCGCCATTATCTCATTTAAATTCATTTTATATTTTAAAAAACGAATTAAATGAAACTACAGTAATTTGTCCTTCATATTAATTTTTTGAGCTTTTTATTGTTTTCATTTTTAGTATTTTTTACATTTAACCCTTAGCTCTCGTCATTGTAAAAACAATTACTTTTTATATATATTTTTTTATTGTTCTAGCTCCGAAGATGGGTGTAGAGCCCGAAACGTTGGCCAATATATGTTGAATTCAGTGCTTGATCTCCTTTACCTGCTGCTATCTCTCTCTCTCTCTCTCTCTCTCTCTCTCTCTCTCTCTCTCTCTATATATATATATATATATATATATATATATATATATATATATATATATATATATATATATTTATATATAATTAAATTGTTAAAAGAAAAATTTAAAGGCTAAAGTAATGGAATTTCATAAAATTAGAAAAATTAAGACAAGTACAAATATAGAATGCAAAAAGTTAAGGAAACTAAAAAGGACTAAAGTAAATTTAAACTTCCAATATTAAAAATAATCAAGTTAAGACCATGTAGATGAATCAAAACTTAAAAAATAACTCAGAGACTTAAAAGGCAAGAGTATCAAAGTATGAATCTAATGTAACCACTAATACAACGAAAAGACAAAAATCAACAAAAGTAAGTAATTAAAATATGATTTTGCTTACCGATGAAGTTCAAGTGAAATCACAAAGTGAACAAATTATAATGGGTGTGACGTGGAGAAGGATAGGATTTTGATTGGTTGGTTGTTAAATAAAAGAAGGTTGGTTGGTTGTTGAATGAGGTAATCATAATTGAGAAATAAGAAGGGGAACACCGGTATTATCTATCATGAGTGTAGGAGATTTTCTCTGTATCAGTAGTGATTCCAAAATTATTAAACTATATTAATTGTTATTGCGACCAATTATTTTAAAATTATCGATGGAACATTCTGTCCTGCATTGTATAATATGTTTTATAATTAGAAAAGCCACCTTTTTAGACAAATCTTTTCCAGTGCGATGGCTTATTCTCATGTGAGAGCAAAACCTATATTTCAATGAGCGAACTGTACTCCTAATATACTTAGGTTCATTGCCAACAACAAGGACAAGTAAAAGCGTAAACAACACGGCTGCTCATTTCAAGAGGAAGTTTGTCTTTTGACGAGAAGAAACTTGCTATGGAAAGTGGGTTGACAAAAAAAGATTCTAAAGTTGGTATGAAATAATTTTTTTACAGTAATCTGTTGCATTTTCTAGTGAATAATTTATTGTAAGGTCCCATTTCAGATACTACGAATTTTTTTTTATTTGGGAGAACATCATATGAGAAAAAGGATTGAGAGTAAATTTTGGTTAGAAAATTATTGATTAATTTGTCAACAAAAGATAGGAGCTAGTAATTATTTTTAAAATAAGAGTTCAGAGTCTGGAATTCATTGTGCATTAGGAAATAATTGGAGAAGAGATAACCTCTATATATTAGAGATTTTATTGCACTGAGTTTATGTGACAAGTCACAATGGCTGAAAAAATTGATTTCTAGGCCACTAAAGGTAGGCTTTATGTATAATCAAGTAGTTAGTTTGTCGGGGTTTTTTTTTTCTCTCTCTCTCTCTCTCTCTCTCTCTATATATATATATATATATATATATATATATATATATATATATATATAATACAAAGGCAGTTAACAAATTTAAGGAACAGTAAATTCAATGACGTCACTCCTCTAAGCTTTTATTCTTTTGTTGTTTTTTTTTTCAATTTCTAGAGTGATTACATTGGACAAACTTTTCTTCCTTTTCACCAGATGAATTCTAAGCATTTTGGGATGAATTCTAGAACTAGCCTTGTATCGCCACAACCCCCCCCTCCCTCAAAATCAGCAAAATCGTTTACATATTTGCATTAATAGTAAATGTTTGTAATAGCAGCCATTAATTGATGATTATTATGTATTTAATCCACTTGATCTAAAAATATTACACCTCTAGAAAAAATATAAATGCTAAGTTGAAATGTCCTAATGTAAATATTCGCCATTCAATCGGTCCCCTTAGATTTAACTCAACCAACCTTTCTTCTTACATGTATTTATCAGTTGCTTTCAAAACTACAATAATCTAGGTTAGTTTCATTTTTATTTGTTTTAGTAATTACTTGTCTTCTATTCTTCTTATTTTCATTTGATACTAATTTTAACCGGGTTATTTTCCAAATTTCTTCACAATTGAATTGTTTTAAATTATATCCACATTTCTTTTAACATCCTGCTTTTTCTTCTATCTTTTGCACCTCGACTATATTTCTTATTCTAATGTACATATTTTTTACTCGTAGATATATAATTTTGTTTATGATGTTTACTCTTAATCTTTTACCTTCAAAAGATGTCCCAAGATTGGATCCAAACAGTGCTTTTAACTAAATAATGTTTCATGTAGTCACTCACATTTTCCTTTTCCCATTTCGGAGCTTCCTATCTTATTATTACTTTAAAAAATTTACGGTTAATAAATCCTCGGATGCTTTCGGTTTTTGCAGAATCTCAAAGGAGCTGAGAAAGACAAAATTGGTTATTTTTTCTATTCTTTACACTCCGTAAGTGATAAAAATAATAGCCCTAATTTCTTAAGCTTTAATCTCCAGAGGAAAATCATTAAAGCAAGGAGAATTGTATCGACCGTAGATCGCTAATTCGCTCTCTAATAATGGGCTTCGAACGCACAATTGCCGTCGTTTACACGCTATGCTATCCACTTCTCGCCTTGATCTTAACTCTCATGCTTAGTTTTTATTAGTCTAATTATATTCATTGATAAAAGCATTTCTATATTTAATCCTTCTACATTAAATCATCCAAAATTCAATCTTAATACTCAACTGAATTGTAAGTGCTCTTGATGGATATCTATATTCAATAAGAGATACGGTAAGGATGAACTTTAAGAAAATTTAAATATGTTCAGAAGTGATTAGATATTTCGTTGCATAATAATGATATCGTGCAGAGGAATAAGGAACTTGACGGAGGGGGTAAGTGATATTGTCCGTACGAAGGCACCTTTACGCTCAGAAGTACCCCCCCAATAATAAAGATGACCTAAGAAGACAGAATATCAGGAATCAGATATTTAATTCCAAACAATGATTCCAACCGTTGCTCCACCTATGCTAAAATTACATATGTATAGCTTGAAATTTGTGTCTGTAATTCTGAGAGGAGTTTTACATTATTTCCCTATAAATTATTATTATCTGGAAGGCAATAGAGAAGTTTAATATAAAATGAATATTTTAAAACTTTATAATTTTGGACTTTAAGAATTTTTAACCTCCCATGAATATAATTATTTAGAAAGCTCCTTTTCGCAAACTATTTAAAAAGAAACCCTAACTCTTATATGAGACTTCTGTGTGACAGGTTTGGTTTTCGTTTGTAGGTCTTAGTTGCTCGTGTACCTAATTATAAATCTGGTTTTATGGATTATCTATTGTATTTCTGGCATTAAATTTAAACTAACACTTTTCATACATATGTCTTGGTCATCTTAGGCTTTGGAGACAATAAATATATCGAATTCTTCTGGGATGTTTGGACAGACAAGTGAGAGAGGAGAAACCGACAAATGCACTGATAGTATGGGGCTGTTTTTTTTAATGTTGAATGAAATTTAATTCGAATATTTGCTTTATTTGTTGTTATTCATGTTCACATTAAATATTCACTTTCTACTTTCGCCACCATCAAGTCTTTGATCATTTTTGAGTATTCCTTGTGATTCTTTCTGTCACAACTGGGTTATTTTGAGTTTTTGTTCCATGTTTTCTCCTATTGGCAATAAAATCCTTATTCGCTCGAGTGGTACGTTGACAGTGTGTAGTTTTTTGAAGCTGTTTGCTTGTTTCTTTCATTTTCTCTGTTTATCTCGCATGTGACAATATCAATTAAGTGGTCGATAGAACAGATTCTCTGCTAGTCTGCTTCCGTGCACTTTGAATCACATGGAGTTCTTTATCTATTCCTTCCAATATTACATCTTCAAGGCTAGTAGGAGAATTATTGGCTTTTTGTTACTAGAGAGATTTGTTAAACATAAGAGAGGTAATCAGTTTTGTTAGGGTTGTTGATATCCCGTAGCTATTAAGGTATTTGTTACCTCCATTTCACCATCTATTGTGAGATATGATTCTTCGTAATCGTGTTTTATTTGTACCGTATTCCTGTTTTTGGTGGCGATTGCTACACTATCATAACATTATTGGGAATGGTTTCGGCTATGACTTTATAGGTGCCTATTTTTATATTTTTTATGTCTTTGTTAAGTCCCTGATGTGATATCAAAATAATATCAGGGTCTAGTCCTCTGAATATGTTGTAAATATTCCTTCTGTCTTTCCATATATCAGTATTTATATTGAAGATTTAGGAGTATGAGATTGAAGAGGAAGTCTTCCTCCTAGAGGATGAGGGTGGACTTGCCTCCTCTCTAATAATTCCTCCAATTTCGGTTTTTCTCTAAGATCGTCGAGTGCTTGTTTAGTTGCCTTCTTTTCCTTCCGAGCCATGATTGAATCCTCACTGCACTGCGAAGCATCGTCAGTCGTAGCGTCTTCTTCTTCTTTCTCGTATTTTCCTAATTTAGGGTTTACCAGTGTTACTTTGGGATTCAGAGGTGCAATCTTCCTTTTCAGCTTCGTTCTGGCCTTCATCTGTTCCTTTTCCTTTTTCTTCGCTCTTGTGTGTGCGCTTGATCATCCTTCTTTCTTTCTCTGCTTATCTCGGCAATAGCAGAGGAGATCATTTGCATGTTGAACACTCCTGTCAATATTGACTTGAAAGGTTCGCTGGTTTAGACCTATTCTTCTACAGCATATCTTTAAGAGCCTTCTCATGTTGATGATGTGATCATAGAGGATACATATCTTGATTTCAAATTATGTAGTAGATTGTAAACACAATGCCTTGGTAGTTCTGTTTATTTTTATGTATTAGTTCATGTTTTATTGTTTGGGCGTATGAAGTTGCTCTTTTTTCTTTTTGTTCTTTTATCTCTCCTTCTTTTGGAGCAATTACTTTTCTAGGGCATGAAATTGCTAGAATTTTGGGGTTTCCTTTGTAGTTGAGACCTCTCTTTTAAGGCGCGGTGCAAACGAGCCGGGTGTGCTCCCCAACTGATCATCTTCGGAGCCTATCGATCTAGCTTTGAAATGGTGCGTTGACGAAGTGTGTTTTTATAGCAATATAACCGAAATCGCACTAGTATAAACTTTTAGGTTTCTATGTTTGCCGGTGGAATCATCATCTTGAATAGGATTAGTGATTTGTGGGGCGCTTTGGAAGCCACGTCACTCGTTTCACATAAAATTTTGAAAATGTGAGTGTTGCTTGCGGATCACATATGTGGGTCACATAGCAATTAACGTGTTAACAAACGATGCTCAGCATTTCCTTAGAAGAGGTAGATAGTATTTTAAAAAATTACTGGATTTTATGGGTTATGTAACCAAACAATTAGATAAGGGAGAAAATGTTGATATAATTTATTTAGATTCTAGCAAATCTTTTAATAAGGTTTCACATAGGAGAATAGTTAACAAATTTAAAATGCATGGGATATGTGGGAAAGTTTTAAATTGGATAGGTGGAAGGCTGAAAGATAGGAAACAGAGAATGGTGCTGAGTGGGGACGAGGTCACAGTGGAGGGATGTTATTGGTGGCATAAATCAGGGATCAGTTCTATGCCTATTATTATTCAGAGTTTATATAAATGCTCTTAGCGAGGCTGTAAATAGCTAAGTGTCAATTTTTGCTGATGACACAAAATTGGCAGCTGCAGTAAAAAAAAGTTGAGTGTAGCTTTAAAATGACATAAATATGCTTTTTCCTTGGGCTAAGAAGTGACAGATGACATTTAAGCTTAAAAAATGCAAAGTTATTAACATAGGAAGGGATAATAAGAAATGTAGCTATGAAATAGATGGGCATTTGCTGAACTCAGTTGAGGAGGAGAAGGAGTTAGGTGTAGTAGTAGATAGGTCACTAAAGTTTTCGAAGCAGTGTATTAATGCAAAATAAAGAGCAAATAGGGTGCTATGATATATGAAGAGGAATATTAGCTACAAAAGTAAAGTGGTTATCCTTAAATTCTACAACTCCTATGTCAGGCCACATTTAGAGTACTGTATAAAAGCATGGTCACCCCAAATTTAGACATAATTTCAACCTGCTAGTCAGTCAGTACAAAGGAGGGCAACAAAAATAATACCTTTCTTGAATCAACTTAAATATGTAGATAGACCTAGGATACTAAATATGTTCCTTTTTGAAAGTGTGTGACAGTGTTAGAGGAGATATGATTGAATTTTTAAAAATCTGTTCTGAGATGGATAAATTGGATTTTGGCAAGTTATTTGAGTTGGAAGGTATTAATAGGACTAGGGGCCACTACTTGAAAATTAAAAAACTGTAGTGCATGTTGGATGTTATAAATTATTTTTTTACCTACAGAGTGATATATTACTGGAATAGTTTGCCACTGAGACAGTAAACAGTCGAAAATTTAACGTTTTCAATCGTAGCTTGGATGATTATATAGGGAGGGAGGGTTAACTATTTTTTGTGGGGGGAATGTTATTCTGAACCGATTCCTCTGGGTGCAGTTCTTTATTATTGTACAGGGTAGGTCGTAAGTTTTCATACATATGAAAATTCATATTTTTTTAAGGTTTCAGATACCCTAGAATATGCGTTTGACGAAAGAGCAACAAATTTATATCATACTGATGGCTGGGGCGAGGAAGAGTTGCATGGTTGCAATGAACTTTAACAGAAAACATGGAACGAACATTACACACGATACTGTGGAAAAACATATTAAGAAGTTTCAGAAAATTAGAAATGTTGCAGATCAACTACGAAGTGGTCCAAGACCTACAACCAGCGATGAAGAGACAATAGCTACAATACTTACAGCGCTCACACGGAGTCCCAAAAGATATACACGAAGGTTGTCTGCATAAAGTGGTTCAACAGATCGAGTATCAGACGCATTTTGAAAGCAAACAAATAACGTCCATAAAAATTTCATATAGCACAGCATTTGAGTGAAGACGTCCCGGATAGACAGATGGAATTCTGTGAATGTGCATTAACTAAAGTGAATGAGGGAGCAAACTTCTCAATTAAGATCTTGTTTACTGATGAAGTCAATTTTTACGTCGATAGGGAGGTTAATCGTCAAAACATACGTTATTGGAGTAATGCTAACCCTAACTGGCTGAGTCTGACGAAGATGCAAGGTGCCGATAAAGTGATGGTGTGGGCAGAGATATGGGGTGACAGAATTATTGGACCAATTATGGTCAGTGAAATCTTAATGCTGAAAGGTATCTTAACTTGTTGCAAGAAGAAATTTCCCATCCCTGCTAAACGAAGAAGGTAACTTCCCAGTTTACTTCGGGCAAGATGGAGCTCCACCTTATTATGGTCGTTACGTGTGTCGGTATTTGGATCAGCAGTTTCCGGAGGCTTGAATTGGTTGGCGTGGTTCTGTGGAGTGGCTTCCCAGATCTCTCTGCCATTGATTTCTATCTTTGAGGGCACTTGAAGGCCATGGTGTATCATGTTAAGATACGAGACATAAATCATCTAAAGGAACGTATCTCCAACGCCATTACAAGCATAACTTCAACTGTGCTAATGCGTGTTCATCAACAATGAGAAACACGTATTAAAATGTGTTTTCAAAACAATGGCAACTATGTAGAGCATATTATATAAATAAAAATTGTTGTCCATAATAATTCTTTTATTTTTCTTATGAATGGAAACTTACGGCCCACGCTGTATATTAAATAATGGTGTGGGGTGTAATAGGTTTGTATATATTTATTCTACTTCACAGTAGGAATTGAGCACATTATATATTGATCACAGTGCCGTTGATGAGCTTCCATAAAATACCCATATAATATATTTGAATTAATGGTATTACGAATGATATATTCACCTCCATTGAAACGTGGATAAACTTACTCTACACAATGAGCTTCAGCTTTATTAAATATAAGGTATTCAGATGACTGCAATTTGTAACAGAACGCAATAGAACAAAAGAGAAATCTATTTTATTTTCCAAACGTTGTTTAGTTTTAATTAAACGACATTTTTACTAAAATGTATTTTACCAACTTATTATTTATGTATCTTAGAAATTATCTAAGTCATAATTGATGGCACCTAAATTTTTATTGACAGGTTTTGAAATACTCAACGTTGTAAAATAGAAAACTGCAGAATACTACTCTTTACTTCGAAACTCACTTGTTAACTGAAATTCAGTTAATCATCTTAGATTCAACCATTATTTCCATCTCAGTCCTCCTAAACTGCCAAGTTAAGTACTGTTATATTAAATGATTGAGTTCATCAATCAACTCATGCAGAAACCATCCATTAGTGATGCTCATAATCCAAATCAAAAACTCGGTACCTTTTCTATGGATAAGATTAAGATTCATACAGCTTTGATCTTAGGATTGATCAAGAGTAAAAATGAAAGCTTGATGGCGTCTGTATCTCTTGGCTTATTTGTATACCACCCAGGCTTAACCAAGTCAGGATCTTTGTAATCTTGAATAAAATGCGATCGGGTTCTTTTGGTGGCTTCAATTTCTGGCTGTACTCAATAAAAGATTAGTCGATACCAATAGATCAATAGGAATCGATGCCAACAATTTGAGATACCTCGAGATCCAGGGAAGGTTGATAAAAGATGATGCTAGAATTTAGCCTATAAATTCAATACAAAATGAAGTTACTTCTGATTATATCGATGTTCTTAAATGCTTACCAGCACTACCTGTTACTTAATCACTCATGGCATCCCGTCATCAGCCAGTTTCTCAATGGACTTTACCAGCATTAGAGACTTTCATATATTGCCGGGTTTTGTTACCTATCTTGTATTTTATAGGAATGAATTTTTATTATTAGAGGGAATTTTACTTGAGCTTGGAGAAAATATACAAATTAAGGTTTGGTTCTCTTTATAATGATTATCTTCAAATATAAGAACTGAATAACATCAGAGCTGAAGTTGTGTATATTAAGCCAGTTATCAAATGCTTAATTCATATATGGATATTTATTTCTATTAATTAGAGCTTTGCCATCATACAATGAAACAATTAAATCCAATATATAATCCAATTTGAAGTATTCAAAAGTTTAAGGTAATCATAAGCATAAGTCAACAATCCTGTGTTTATTTGACAGTTATCAGAAAAATGTTATATATTTAGATTGAGTTTTTGCCCTGTGATATGTACTTTATGCGTTCAGGCTAGAAGAGGATTTTCATTTAGTGAATGACGACGGTTAAAACCTACGAGTAGAACTATTATCACACAGTTTACGAAATAACATAAAAATGGAGCATCAAAAACACTATGATCCACTCTATGTACGTCCAAATCAAGAAAAGGAGAGATAAGGAGATCAGGCTGGAGGGACGGGAAACCGAAAAATGGATACAAATAGAGCTCCGGTTATACACTTTAATGTATTTTAAAAATAAGAATGGCAAAAAGAAAAAAAACACAAATTAAAAAATATCCAAAATCATGAACATCTCTACCATCACTTCAGACGAAAGTATTAAGGCACTGAAACAGTAAAACCTGTAACAAAAAGTGCAAGGAAGCCGAAACTAACATTTTAAAGAATGTTAATATTGACCACAAAACTACTTAGTAACAAATATCTTGGAATATAGCTGCAACTGGAGTTAATTTTATAAAAAACTCACTAATAACCTCTAAAGCTACCGGGCTACAAAATTTCCATATCATGGTAAAACTCACACTGCTGCAAGGCTCACGTTTTCGAAGGAGCACGCTCACTTAAATAAAACATTTGGAAATTATGTATCATTTTGCATATTTGGAGCCTAAAATTATACCGTGTAATTCCAATGAAAAATAAGAGAGGTATAATATCTTTCGTTCAAAACACAAAATGTCGAGTTATGTATCTTAGAGCCCATTGTGTGTTTTTTGACGATTCATTGCATTGTTTGAAAAAAATTAAATCAATCGAGATTTTGACTGTGATTAAAATTTGACTACAAATATTGTAATCTCCTTGAGTAATTTTAGCACCTTTGTACACTTGTCTACGTTGAATTATTACATATTTCAACCATTTTACTAATCTATTTCCTTCTGCAAGTTTTTAGTCACCGGAATATTTAGTACCACTAATTTTTATATTTGGGACAAGATTTTATTTAAATGTTGATGTATAGATTGATAATTAATCTTTCCTTCCATTTTTGCCAGTTCTATTTTTATCTATGAAACTTCTTTTTCCAATCATCAACTAATAGAGTCATTATAATTAATAATAATTGAGGAACCTCTCTCTCTGAGAATTATTACACTGGGCTGCATCCCCCTCTAAAATTCCTTGCAACAAAGACGTTATTACCATTTACCATTAGAGTTTTGCATGCTGAATCCAGAAAGCAGACTCATTTTTTCAGGGAGGTTCTCATTTTTTGTAATAACCGACACTAAATTATTCAGGTTTATCGTGCAGAAATGCGTCTGAGCCAGGTCTATAAAATTCCTGTAAATTTATATAGGTAAGTAAAGGCAAACAGAGGTTGACAGGTCATTTTATTTTATTGAGAAGAAACAAAATCATGATAAATGTACGTTACACACATACAGGCATGTACATATCTGCTTACGAAAATCATATTGTATTTGAATGTTGAGGCCAGCTATTCTCCCTCGAAGGCACACGTTCAAGACTTTCTCTTGTGTGCCAGTGTATCAGCAGACGTTGCCCGGCTTCTTTGAAGCGACCAGCAGAAATCAGCCATCATCGTCACGCTCCAATTGACTTGATAGCGGTGCTCCATTTCCGGTATATCTTGATGGAACCTCTCCCCCTGTCCCTCACTGAAGTCACCCAAGTTAGCAGGAAAGTAGTCAAGATGGCTATGGAGGAAATGCATTTTATGCTCATCCGTACGCCAGCCGTCTCTTATGCTTGAAGCATGTTCCCAACTCTTTCCTTGTAGTCATCGGTTTTTGTGTTCCCCAAGAAGTCTGTTACAACTGACTCAAAACTATTCCAAGCTTTCTTTGATGAGGTATTAATGCTTAAGTAAAGCCGGTAGAAGCACTCTCTCCGCTGATACAAGTGGTAGAGCTTTTAAGTTAAGGTGGCCAGGTAGAAATTCCGTCCGTTGTGGCTATTGCACTTGTCGGTAGTGTACGGAATCTGCACGCTGTCCCGCAAGCATAAAAAGCATGGATGTTTTGCGTAGCCTCCCTGCAGTCATAACAAAATACTTAGGACCAGCCAACTGTGATCCTGATATTGTATGTTGTTAAGAAGAAATAACATGGTAGCGTAGGTTTCTTTCAGGGTGACGGAATGCGCAATGGGCAATGATGGTACTTTTTTGCCATTAAAAAGTAGCACGGCTTTCAGACTCGTAGTAGAGGAGTCGATAAAGATCCTCCATTCTTCAGGATGGTATTCCTTGCCAATGTGACCCACCATATCATCTGTCTTAGTAAAGTACCGCACAAATTCCTGCTCCCAATGCCTATACCATGCAAAGTGTGTGCTGCTTCCCAAAAGATTTTTCTCTGCTAACCTTGAGGCTAGCAATTGTGCAGATTCTTTTGACATCCCAAGATCTCGAACAAGGTCATCTAGCTCACTTTGTTCAAACAACTGAGGGCTTTTCCCACGGATCCCAGTAGGGTTAAACTCTTCATCCACATCTGCATCTTCACGGTAACTACTTGAGTTACTAGAACTGCTACGGTGCACATTATCAGGAAATATTGGTACTGGGACGTCATCACTGTGTAGTACAGGTCGCATAGATGATGGAATGTTTGAATATTTACTGTATTTCATGCTTTTAGCATTCCTCCCCAGCGGTTTCACCATACAAAAATAGCAGTCATCATGGTGATTTTTCGGTTCCCGCCAAACCATTGGTATACCAAATGGCATTGACTTACGTTTCCTTTTAATCCAATGGCTGAACCCAGAAATACAGTTCACACAAGCAAAGTGAGGAGCCCGTGGCTTGTCCTGATCTCCTAGTTCAATAGCAAAGTAGGCACGATACAGACGTTTTACTGAAGATGTGATAGTTCGCTTCTGTTTTGAGGGTGTGTACTTTCCGCATATGTAGCAGAACGAGTCAGGATGGTTCTTGCAAGTCTGCGGCATCCTTCAGCTAATCTGCAATAAAATAAATAAATATAAGACACCATCAATGATCACAGGCGGACATTAAACAGTAATAATTAATACATAGCTGCCTATTCACCTAGCTCTATAACACATGCTGTGCAACACAAAAACTAGAACCTCAGAAGCAAAACCAATACTACCACAGTGTTTAGCGCGCAAAATTGGTCTGGAAAATGAAATTGTCATTTATGTTGCATTTTTGATGCCGTCGTATTATTGATGAAGCGATGAAAAATTTAAATCACTGATGAACGCAATCGCAAAAGAAGATATTTCCCATATAATACCTAATAAAAAGGAATCGTTTTATCAATAATGCTAAGAAAGTGAGGTCATTCATTTGTTATTATTTAAAAAAATTATTAGTAAATCATGGAATAAATGTGTTTATTAGATGATAAATGCAAGTGAATGATTATTTATAACCCATTTTGTTGATGATAATGAATTGTTTGTATTGACAGTAGAAGAGCCTCATTTTTTGAGAGATGAGAATTTACATCACAGATCTATCCCATTCCCTCGCAAAGTGGCGTCAGATGTAGTATGGAAATCAGAATGAAGCCAGCTTATTCAAGCCATCTTAGACACACTGTTTATATGTTCTCTCCCCACTACAATGCCCGCATATGTGTTCCCTTTAGATACCTTCAAAGGGAGATGCTCTACTTTGTTTTCGCCTTAACTTTGGATAAAAAAATTATAACCTACACCTCTTGAGATCCTTAAGCGTATAATTATAATTGCGACATTGAACCCAATAGATGATTTGTAGGCGATGATCAAAGTGGTGGTTATTAAAGGGAAACCATCCATTTGTGATCATTTGTGTGTTTATTAAACAAAAATGCAGCAATACCAGTCAGAATAAAGAACAAAACAAGGTAGGCGACGTTCATTCTTTGCGGGTAACAACCAATCTTACAGGTTTAAGAGAAATAAACATGCAAATAACTAAGAATCATATCATGCACTTCTTAAAGCAGAAGATACCTAGTTAAAAGATCGTAAAACAAACTGTTATCACTCTGAAGAAGAAATTACATTTAAAACAAAATATTAAATGGTAAACGTAACAATTACGTAAAAAGGAGTATAAGGAGTAACAACAAGAAGTAACAACAAGGAAAGAAGGTACCCCAGGAGACCTTACGGTCCATTCAAGGAGGGTACCTTTGGACTAGCAATCGAGCGGGCACATGGCTGCTCAATTGTTTTGCGTCTCTAAACGGCCACTTTTCAAGACCTTGTCTAGTCTTGAGTTGAACTGGTCAACAGATTCACTGTTGACAACTTCCCCTGGAAGTGCGTTCCACATACCACAGATACTGTAAGTGAAAAATTTCCACACAGATTGCGGTTGTAACGCTCCAGTTCAAGTTTGAAGCCGTGATTGCGCGTTCTGTTCTCACTCAGTGTGAAAATATCCCAGTAGTCAACATTGTCGAACCCTCGAAGTATTTTGAAGACTTCGATGAGCTGACCACGCCGTCTACGGGTTTCCAGCGAGAACAGATCTAATTCCCTTAGTCTATCCTCATAACTTTTATGTCGGATAGAGGGAATCAGCTTGGTTGCCCTGGCTTGTACGCGTTCCAATCTCGCGATGTCCTTTCGCAATGAAGGACTCCAAAATTGTACGGCATACTCCAGGTGCGGTCGGACAAGTGAGTTGTACAGGCACAGTACAATCTCCTGGTTCAGATAACCAAACTAGCGCTTAATATAGCCTAGCATCCTTTGGGCCTTTTTCTCCGCCTCAATGCACTGTTTCGAGAACTTGATTGTTACACCCAAGTCCTTCTCAGTGTCGGTGGATTCCATAGCAGTGCCCTTAAGGATATACTGAGATTGGGGATTTCTGTGGCCGATATGCATCACTTGGCATTTCCCCACGTTAAAAGGTATTTGCCACGTGTCCGACTACTCCTTAATCTTCCCAAGATCTTCTTGCATGCAAGCAGTATTTCCATCCTTTGCAACGTTCATACCAAGCTTGGTATCGTTGGCAAAGTTGGAAATCTTGGCAACCATGTCACCGTCCATGTCGTTGACGTAGATGATGAATAGTAGTGGTCCCAGGACAGAACCTTACGGCACCCCGCTAGTAACGGGCACCCACTCAGAAGACTGTCCATTCACCACTACCCATTGCCGTCTGCCACTTAGCCATTTCTCGATCCAGCCGCTTCCTTTCCGTCTATGCCAAGCGCTCGCACCTTCCGGAGAAGGCGGCAGTTTGGTACCTTATCAAAGGCTTTCTGAAAGTCTAGGTAGACCACATCCACCGCCTTGTCCCGATCGTGCTCACTGAAAACGAAGTGGAAGAATTCCACAAGGTTCGTCAGGCATGACCGTTGCCTTAGGAATCCGTGCTGGGAACTCCTCAGTAGCAGGTTTGACTCTAAATACGACGTCACTTTGTCCACCATGATGCTTTCCATGAGTTTACCGACTATCGAAGTCAGACTGATAGGTCGGTAGTTCGACGGTTGGTTACGGTCACCTTTCTTGAAGATAGGAGTCACCTCCGCCTCACGCCAGTCTCTAGGAACACATTTGGTCTGGATTGACATGTTAAAGATAGCGCACAGATGACGTGATACTTCATCGCACACTTCCTTCAACACTTTAGGTAGAAACCCGTCCGGTCCAAGGGACTTATTCGTCTTTAGGTCAGCGATCTTTTTCTTTATTTCTCCTTGGGTGAAGTCCATTGCGTCCAGCTTTTCCCCCGAGTAGGAATCCGTCGGCTGGGGAATGGGACCACACTCTTCAGTGAACACTGAAGAGAAGTGGTCGTTGAGGAGGTTAGCATTTTCTGCATCTGAATGCTTTAATGTCCCCTCCTCATTCCTCAAAGGGCCAATCGTTCGACGGATTGGTTTACGGCTGTTCACATATCCAAAAAACTCCTTGGGATTCTCTTTACAGTCTCGCCACTTGGAGTTCCTCAGACCGCTTAGCCGCCCTTATGCTGAACTTCACTCTCCTGGCTAGCCTCCGGTATTCGTCAAAGTCACCCGAGATCTTCGATTGCCGGTACACATTTCTCCTCTCCCTAAGTAGTTGCCCGATTTTTCGATTAAAACAATTTAGTTGAACAGAGGACCGACGGGGGCATTTCAGAGGGATAAAACGCGATTGAAGACTCATGAATGTGGTTTTGAAACTGTTCCACGTGTCTTCAACAACATCGCACACTTCTAGCCTCGTGTCAGTCAGTCCCGCGCGTAGACCTGCAAAGTCTGCTCTTCTCAAATCGAGTTTTCTTGATTTACTAGTTGCACGCTCTGCCTTGGGGACTTTGACTACAAATCTAATTAGTCGGTGGTCACTGCCACCGAGCTCTTCGCCAACAGAGAGGTCCTCAACGATGTCATCCTCAGAGGGGGAAACCAAGTCGTGGATATTGTCTCCTCTCGTTGGCTCTCTCACCCATTGAGTGAGGAACTCGTTGTTCGCGCACTCCAGGAGTAGTGTGTTCTCGCCACAAGGTTATCTGGTTTCTCAGTCAACTTGTGTGTTGAAATCACCCATGACGATACACAGTCTGTCTTCGACAAGTTCTCCTGTTAGCTGGTACAGATCTCTGTCCTTTTCAACGAGTTGGGCAGAAGGTCTATAAAGCACCAGGGTCCTATATTTGGCAGGACCTATCTCTAGGTCAAAACCTAGTAGTTTATGGTCGGATACTATGTTGCAATCCGTCGAGTTGAGAGTATCCTTGACATACAACATTACAACGCCACCCTCTCTGTTTTGCCTATCTTTCAGGAAGAGTTGGTAACCGGGAATCGTGAATTCACCTTATTCCTGATTGACCTCGCATTGAACAGAAGAACTTTGAGGGAGTCCCCTAGTATAGGACTCCCTACGCTCTTCCGTTTCCCGGCTTCTCTGTTTTCGTGGTCACACCCTTTTTGACGACCTCCGAGAAGGTCGTTTCAGGAGTGACACGGGCATGCTGGCGCACGCCTGCTTTCGCTCTGTTCGAACGCTCCTTTGAGTGCGTTCCACGACATCTTGAATTAGGTTGGCGAGAAAGGCCTTCCCTTTAAAGGAGAGATGTACCCCGTCCCTTTGGTAGAGGTCGTCTCTACCGATAAAGGTACCATAGGGGTCCACGAAGAAGACTCCTTCTGCCGTGCAGAGATCCGCCAACCTTCTGTTTACTGCGACGTTTCTTTCGTGAGCGGTTCGGGATACACCTCTTCTCGGAAGCATCCCAACCAACACACGTTTGCGGGTTTTAAGCCCTATCTCGTCCATGGCTCCTATCACCGTTTGGATGGTCTTACCACTGAGGCCAACCTTACCCCCTCTGAGTTAGAAGTCGTTGCCGCTCACCATCAAAGCAACAACTGAATTCTCAGAAATCTGAGCTTTCTCTGCCTCTACTCCGATGTTGTGGTTACCCCGTCCTGACAGGCAGCTTACCTTCACGCTAGTGCGAAGGCGGGCTGCTAGCAGCGGCTGCAGATCCCGTGTTTGCGAGTCACCAATGAGGGTGACCTTCGGACACTTGGCCTCTGAAGACGGGGTCTTCCCTTGTGGAAGAGGCCTCCCCTTTTCCTCTTTACTCTCCACATTCTTATCTTTCTTTTTCTTCTTCTTTATCTGTTTTTCTTCTATTTTTGGTTCTACTTTTGTTTCAACTTTATTCTTTTTCTTTTTTTTCTTCGTTTCTCCTTTCTTCTTTTTCTCTTTTTCTCTCGCCTCAGCTAGCTTAGCCTCAGATGATGCCGGAATGCCTGCTGGTTACCAGGGGATTCTGACACGTCAGTGGGCGGCGCCTCTTTTAGGCATCGAACCTAAGCTACGTTAAGGGCTTCGAGCTTCTCCAACTTTCCCTCAAGGAACTTAGCTCTCTCCTCTGAGGCTCTATAGAGTTCTTTTAATTTCTCCACCTCTCGCGTCAATATGCAAGTAGTGCAGATACTTTCAGGGCTGCATTTTAAGTAGCAGCCCTCCGGAAAGTCAACGCACCACTTTTCTAACTGGCATATTTCACAGTTGTGTTTGAGACGAACGGGTCCTCTTTTGCCTGTCATTTTGAGCGCTTTCTCTCTCTCTGAAAACTCGTGATCAATCAATAATAAAAAAGGGGGGTTGGTGATTTCTCCCTGCGTGAGTCGCTCTCGCCTATCGAAGGAGAGGTTTCGGATCTTTCAGAAGGCACGCTCCATGTGCTGCTGTTCGTCCGGCCGAGTCATCAAGCCTCGACGTGCCGTGGCTCCCAACCAAGCAGCACTGACGGTCCCCGAAGTGGCCCTTGATTTCTCACCAGGTGAACAACAACGAAGCACGCCCCTTACTAAACTCCTACTAGTTCCCTTCACAACGGCCAGGATCTCGGAGTAGCGTTCAATGGATATCCCGCCACACCAAGGAACTCGACCCAAGGCTTTTTATTGGCCTGGCAACCAACATGGGAACAAAGGGCCGTCACCTCGGACCAATGCTACCATAAGCACCCGTCAACGGGCACTGGGAACGGTTAATAATTACGCGCCAGGGAAGGGGTTAACGAGGCACTACCCTCATCCCATTCATCGTGCCCCAACGCCTAGGACACCTCTAGTCCTAGTCTCTCAGAACCAGTGAGCGTTGATTGGCGTTGTTTATAGAGGTTCCAAAGCCTCTCTTCTGACGCACGAGGTGGCTGCGAAGTCCTTATAGGTAGATAGAGGAAGAAAGGGAAAGAGTGACACGATAGGAGTAGGCTTTTTTTAGGTTTTTTTTCTTTTTGTATGAGTGGGAGATAGGATGAAAGTAAAAAAAGGAAAGGGATAGAGTATAAAAGCTAGGAATGACGCACTTAGTCTGGAACCTCGTTTCCGACCGAATCGACAAGGGAAGCCCTACCAAGGGTACCCAGAAGAGGTACCCCCACCGACATAGCCCGAAAAGTCCAAGGTCCACACAAGCTCTCTTCCCGCGACAAGGGGGCGTCACCTCTCCGTCTATTTTCGTTATGTGAGAGAGAGAGGAGTAGGGGACAAAGAGAATGTAAGTTAAAAATAAAGGAAAATGGCTCCGAAGAAAGTTACGTAGCTCCTTGGCAAAAAGCAGGATAAAAAACTGGCGAGACATACAAGAAAATGCAGAAGGAAAAGGAGGTTGCTTGGTTACGACTTTTTTTTACTTAAAGTAGAAATAATTGACGGAAGAAGCAGTCAGGGTTGAGAGAAGGAGAAAGACTTTTAATAAACAAAGATTCTTAAATTCGTAAGAAAAACAAGTTATGAACAGTTATATGAACTAAAAAACTACATATTATAGGAAATATCAGTATTACAGTTTATAGAATGTGAACGAACAGGTTAAAAGTCTTTAGTCGAAATCCCCCCTATAGCTCTCAAACTAAGCCACCCATAAACGATGGAAGTCTCCTACCTCATTTTGTCCTTTATTTTTCAAAATAAATTTAAACTAATTTTGGTTTTATATATATTGTGATAGAACGGTCTGAGGACGCTTTGATTCAGCCTCTATCACATGCGAGAAGAAATTAAAGGCAAGTTCTTGCCTTTAATTTCTTCTCGCCCATCATAGCCAATGTTTAATCAAGGAGGTTAATTACCCCGTTTCGCCTCCATGCCTCGATCTCGCCAGATTGAATTAAGCTTATGGGCAGATAAGATATTTTCCCCGGCGCCACCGGGACATTGTGCACCTAGTAGAAAACCATTATTGTTCAGAAGAGGACAATATCTCTTAAGTGCCAAGGTTTGTGCCCTTCGAGACGCGAAGTCAACAAGGCCCCCCTGTTGTTCCGAAAGAAAACAACGTTAGAACAGCCATTGTTCTTTGAGCCCGTTCGACAAGAAACGGTTCTCACCCCCCCCCCCCCCCCGTGTTGTTCAGAAAGAAAACAACATTAGAACAGCCATTGTTCTTCAAACCCGTCGTCAAGAAACGGTTCTCGTTCCCAAGACATCACGTCAGAATAATTTAATTCCCCCTTTTTAACGTTCTTCAAGAGAACGCTTGGTTACAAAAATAACATCCATTGTTCATCTAGAACATCTCCAATATCCTGTCACAAGGATGGCTCGTACTTCCGAGCCCCACTTTGCTCTTACTCCTCGAAGACAGTCCTTCCCCCTCGTTAAGGACAACCCCCGAAGAACTATTTCTCTTGGAAATCGCCAGTTGGACCGAAGATTTCTTCCCATCGCCTTCCTCTGCACGACAACCTTGTATTTACGTAAGCTAAGCATTACATTTAATCATTCACCCTTTTTTAACGCAACTCTGTGCTTTAAACGGTTTAGCGAACCATTCCCCCTTTTTGTTTGTTTGCCGTTTTAAATCTCTCCAAATCTTATTCCTCAGATCAGTCAGATATTCCCATGACCCTTTTCATTTCCAGTGTTTCTCCCATTTTTAATCTCCATTTATGTAAACATTTTCCTTGTTTTGTTTGATAGTTTATTTAATAAAACTATTTTATTAATGGTAGTCATATTATTTATCCTTGTGCTCCGTACCACTTTTTAAGTATATTGAAGATAAATAAGACTCTCCAGGCCCTCCCTTTTAAACTAACCTCGGTCAATCAGATTACCAGGCATTCGAAATATAGAATAATCCCCCTCAACGAATAGTTATATATAGTATATCGTCGGGAGCCTATTCTACGATATATATATATATATATATATATATATATACCCATCGTTGCCACGGTAATTATGCGTTAGGAAAAAACGTAGGACTTTTTATCCAGGGCGTTGCCCGGATAAAATGTCCGGTCGTAAAAAAATACAAATGATCTTTGGTGAAATTCTTATATTGTGGCATAAAAATATCATTACTTGCTGTTTATTATTATCATTATTATTATTAGATTGAAGGCAGAATCAGGAAGGTGCAGATTCAGGAGAATTTTTTTCTCGTGTTTGGGATATCCTTTTGTGAAGGGGGGGGAGAAATGGGGGGGAGGGGAACAGAAGGGGAGAGGAGATATAGAGGAAAGTTGGGTGAGGAGATAGAAGGAGAGGGGAAGATATAGAGGAAAGAGGATAAAAAGGGAGAGGGAGGGCGAGAGTGGTAGAGGAGGAATGGAAGAGGTTGGGCGTGAAAGGGGAGAGAGAGGGTGGGAGATAGAGGGAGATGGGAGGAGGGAGAGCTAAGAGAGAAAGCGGTGGAGAAAGGGGGGCTAAGTGGTATAAAGGAGGGAGGCGAGGAGAAGGGGAGGGAGAGAGAAAGGTAGAGAAGAAGGAAGATGTGGAGAGAGGGGAGAGAGATGGTGAGAGAAGGGGATAGAGTGGAGGGGAAGAGAGGGAGAGGGGAGATAGGGGATAAAGAGGGGGGGAGAGGGGAGATAATGCTGGTTAATGGGAGATATGGGATATGAGGGAGAGAGGGATAGAGATCGACGGAGGGGTGTAGCTAGAGGGAAGATAGAGGGGCAGACGGAGATAGAAGGGAAGAAAGGAAGAGAAAGGGGAAGAGGGAAGAAAGGGAAAGAAAGGTAGGGTAGAGGGGGAGGCTTAGAACATGATTTTTGACTCCTATAAATGGACAGACAGACACACACATACAGGCAGACTTCATTTTTATTATATATATATTTATATATATATATATATATATATATATATATATATATATATACTTAGTTTAGGATAAGTATTTCTTACTTTGTGTGGGAAAAATCAGTTTAAACTTATTTTTTCTCTTATTAGAATAATAATTTCGTCTCTGCATTTGGGTAATTTGCTGCCTGGATCCGAGGGTGAAGTAAAAAATATTGATAGTTAGGTTACATTTTTTTGAAACATCAGATAATATCGTTGCTACTAGTATTGGATTATCGCATAATTTGGAAATAACCCGAATTTGAAGCCAGACAAATTTGAAAATATTTCGCATTCCCAAACAATAAATAGGTGTGGCAATGAAAACTTTATGCAATATCAATTTACTTTTATTCTCATACTTATTGATCACTGATACATCTGCTTGATTTTTAATAAGTGTTTGGGGAGTGGATGTATGAAATTTGCAACGTTGATAAGACATCTTTAGAAAATGATTCATGCCAAGGTCCTTTCAAGGTTAGTCCGGCAATTATTGAAAGTTTTGAAGGTCGTAAGGTCATATGTTCATAGGGTCACAAGTTAGAATAATTGAGAGCACGCGACTTATGTCTGTTGACCTTGTTTAATTGATAATGATATCAAAAAGAACACCATCGGCGAAGAACATTTCTTACCAGAGGCAATTATCAAGAATAAATTGTTCAAAGTCAGGATTTTGAAGACGAATTGCGAAAAGTTCCTCTGCCAATTTTGATGTGTCTAGATTTGGAATAGCAGGAATCACTCAGAGCAATCAATCAGAACAATCACTCAGAGATATCAATCAGAGCAATCAATCAGAGAAATCAATCAGAGCAAATTATTTGACAAATTAAAGAAATAACGAAAAATTGGATCAATCGACTGACATTAAGCCCTTGGCACAGCGATTAGCATATGTGGGTACTGTGGCAATAACAGTGTTCATGAAGTTTCCGTATTTTCGCTCGTTAGTTGGATTTACAACAACAGGTGAGGATATTTTTCCGATGGTGAATGTATTTTCAAGGAAGTATGTCCATTAAATTTCCCCAGTTGCTTTTAAAAGTGATTAACTTAATTTAAACTCGTGTAATAAATCGTCTTCTCTTTCCAAATTTATATGATGAAATCGAATCCAATTTTAAGACACTTTTAGTGCATACAGAAGTGCAATGGTGTAATTAGAACGAGCTACTCTGCTTTTGAAAAATGAAGTAAAACTATATCTGCTCGAAATTAACCCAGATTCAGTTTAGTTTTCACTATGAATTATGGATACTTAAAAAACCATAAAATTTATTTGTATCTAGAAGGAGAGAACACGAATAGTTGAACCTCGAAATCTAAAATTAAGCCTTTAAGGAAAATTAATTTAAAGAAACAAAAACTACAAATTGAATACCATCAAAGACCCTTAGATCGAATCAATGGCAAGCCGAGAAAGAAACACTTGAAAGCAACAGCAAACAAACTTGGAGATCAAAGATTAGCAGATTAATCATTTTACTTTACATACTTATAAGGATCATGATTAATATTAATCGGCTGATGCACACTTATCTATACGTGTAACAATTAAAGTCATACCGGTTTACTATTTCCAGAACTACACTACACATTTAGGAGTCTTGCAGTGTACATAAAAGTAGTCACGGCTCAATTCTAGATCAAATTAAACGCTGTCCTACAGAAGGGAGGATCGGAGAAAACTTCTTCTCAAGGAAAATGATAATTTTAAATGTTTTTATAGGAATAATATTTTATTTTTGAGTTTAGATTTGATTACACATCATAATTATTAATTTATAATGCTTGGAAAACAATTTCCAGAAATAATGCTACCGAAATTGAACAATAACAATTAGATTGAATATAAAACCTATCTACATTGAAAATAAAAAAGTGGAACTATCTCACCAAAAGGATCAAGAAATAATTGCTAAACTTTTTCGTGATTAAAACGTTTAAATTGAATTTATTTAAATGGGCACCTTTTTGCGTGGTAGTAAAGCAGAAATTTTTAGTGCAGTCAGATTTAACGATAACATCTCTTCTCATATTTTTTTACCACCTATGTGAAATTGGTAACTTCAGTATTAAGAACAATTAAAACAAACTAGCGTTCAAGTATAAAGAACAGTGAAATTAGCATTGCAAGAGCACTTACTAGTTAATAATGCTGATTTAATAGGAGCTATTGTTTGAGTTATTCTGTCAAAATAGACAATAACATTCATCCTATTTCAGGTATTTTCATTCTGATTCTTTTCGGATATAAATAATTTTCTTCATAGATTTAGTTGATGCGTTCATATAATGTTATTACCGATTTCATTTATAATGCTGAAGAAGTTTGAAAATCCCTTACTCGATGGCGTAAAGAATGTATGGTCTGTAGTTTTGGGCCCATAATGGCCCCACACGCATGGAGTAAAGTCTTTTTTTCTGGCGACTTTAGGTTCATACTTTCAATACAGTCTCAACTTCTTAATTTCACTCTATTTCTTTGGAATAATATTTGTCATTTTTACCAGGAATTGCATTACGTCTTATCTTTTTAGTGACAATTTTATTACTCTCTAAGAAAAAAACAACATTTGGTAGCCTTAGCAAAGCTTTCTGCCCTCTATCAAATTGGCAGTTAAAAAACAAGGCCAAAGAAAATAAAACCACTCTAATGGCATTGGTGATACAAAGAATTGGTTCAAAATAATTGCCGTTTATCCAATTACGAGAGGATCAAGTTTTGACTCAACTACATTTAGAAGATAATTGGTAGTCCGCTACTTCCAAAGTTAAATCGCTGCTGATCTGCAATAAAAATAATTTATTATCCGAATTGAAAAAGAGAAAAGAGTAGATGTAAGTTTCCTTGCAAATTAATTGAGGCAAGTTCAATAACTAACGAGGCAGACGTTTTTTTCGCCGAAATAAACTTTTTTAGATATATATATATATATATATATATATATATATATATATATATATATATATATATACACTTAAGGAGTTACTGCGGGTAGTGGCGGCCTTAATTTAAATCACTGGCCTCTCACTTTTACCTCGTTAGATCTATTGTTTAAATATAAAGTCTATCTTTTAATGGGACAGGCCGTTGTTTAGATGCAAGGTTTAAGATAATCGCGATCATTTACTGACCCTTACTCCTTCAAACTTACCCCCTTTTGACAGGCGCATATTCAAAAGAGAACGACCAGAATGGAGTTAAAAAAATATAAACTTGACTATAATTGATAGTATCTAGGAAAGAAAATGAAATGTTTGTTTTGAGGTAAGTTAATAATCTCTCTACACTAGAAAATCCAGAGTAAAGTATTTCCTCACATTTGCAATGAAAGTGAAAAAGTCTATTAAGGTGGAAAAACACCTAAATTTAAACCATGGAACCTAATACTTGCCCACTTTCATAGTGAATGCATATACAGTCATTTGCAAAGGTTTAAGACCATTTCTGATGTTTCATATATTTAAATAATAGTAGTTTTTTTCATTTTAAGAGCACCTAAATAATGTATGCACGTGTTTCGATGGTTATATGTAAGTAACGCCATTTTACTCGCCAGTTGCCCACTGACGCTTGTAGGATGATGTTGTGCATACGTTAATATCTCCTAAGGATTTTTTTCAAAAATGGACAAAAAATCTTCACTTTCTGATGTTCGTCGAGCTCAAATCGTATCCTTACACGAAGAAACTTATAGTCAACGCAAGATTACTGAAAAGCTGTGCTGTAACAAGCCTGCTGTGCATACAGCCATCAGTAATTTTAAAAATGATGGCACTTGTTTAGATAAGAAGGGAACTGCGTGGCCAAAGAAAACGTCTCAGAGAGATAACAATCTGATTAAATTGATTGTTTCAAGATTTTCCGGTAGTTCTGGCAAAAAGATCAGGCTAATTTCTAAGAAAAGGAGGAGGTAATGAATTTAAGTCAAAAAGTCACAAACCAGTCAAAGGCCGAAACGGACTGCAGCCATGGGAGAGAAAAGTTTGGATTTCGCTCGAAGGTATCGACATTTTTCGGCTGCTGATTGGAGAAATGTTATGTTTTCCGATGAATTTACATTCCAGCAGTTTAAATTACGTCAGCAAAATGTACGGAAGCCAGAAGATTTGATATGAAATACATGGTTGCTACAATGAAACATCCTTCCAGCCAGATACTATGGGAGGCTTTTAGTTATACTGGAACAGCTGGACTGCAATTTTTACCTCCAAAGACTACACTGTATAGTAAAAGATACTTAAGACTGCTTAAGGAGAAGTTGGATATTCACATGACAATCCACTGGTGCGGAATTTTAATGCACGATGTAGCTACTTGTCAAAGATCACAAGTGGTGACAGATTATCTAGCGGAAAAGAATATTTAGGTGCTTGAATGGCCCGGAAAAAACTGTGATTTAAACAGGATAGAGAACTTGTGGTCAGTTGTGAAGCAGAAAGTGTCAAAAAAGCAACCATCAAGCTTAAAGTTGTTAGAGAAAGCAATTAAGGAATTATGGGTCACATAATTTTCAAAAAGAATACTGCCAGGAACACTTTCCAGCAGTTATAACAAACAATGGTGATGCAACGAAATATAAGGCTCACTCTATCTAATGTCCAAAATTTATTTTCCTACTTATATTTTCCATATACGGTACACTTGAAGAGTGTCTTTATTGTCTCTTCTAAATTTAATAAAAACTGTTAAGTATGCTTGGAAATAATTTTAACACACTATATTTGAGCCTACAAATATTTGTGGGAACTCACTGTACATATATGTAGAGGGACCCACTAAAATAGAAATTTTTTCTTTCCACTAAGATATTACTTCGGGAGAGAAATCAAGCCATTACTCCCTCCCTTCTTCCCCCCCGACTTCACCCTTTTTGGACTTTCCGCCCGGTCACTGAGAAATTTACATCGAGGTATGACGCTATGATTGAAGGCTATCTCCCCGTCGTCATATTGTTCCCTCCCTCCTAGTCTGGAGAATATTCATATATTTGTAGGTTTATAATTCCTCATTTTTTATCCCCTCAAGACAACATTTATGGTTCCAGCTGCTGGTTGTTCCTTCAGACCCGCTAATCCCGGCCTCTTACACTTTCCCGTAAGAACATGCTCTGTTGACCCGGCCGATAAAAAAGGGGCAAGAAGGTAACTCTTCCTCTCCCTCTTTTAGAGAAATCAGGGTATATATGCCCCCTCTCAAAGATTACCCGCAGATTTGCTTAAACGGCGGTTCCCCGATTTGAGATTCGCTTGAACGACGCTCTCGCCTGAGAAGTGTTTAGTGACGGTCTCAGGCCACGGAAAGTCTCTTGAGGCAACGTCAGCCTTTTTCAACCGCCTTGGGATCAAGGATTGGAGAAGCCGTCCTCCAAAGTTCTTCTGGTGGCCTCTTGAGGAGAAGAGTCCCAATAGCTCGCTTATTCTGAGTTTGGAGACCCCCCCCCTCCGAAGTTCGACCGGTGACCTCTTGAGGACCAAAGGCACGCATCTCACTAAATCAGAGTTTGGAGAACGTAGCATCATCCTTTTGGGTTCCCGTCTACACCCGTGAGTAATCAAGGTCCCCCCCCCCCCCAAGTTCGTTCCGCTTTGTCCTTGAGATTCAAAGGAACTGAATCTCTCACTACCCCAAAATCTCCCATAATAATCTTTTAATAACCCTGGTTATCCCATCAGTATTCGGAACCTAATTCCGTTTTATTCTTGTATGCAGATCTATATATTTATTGTGTACCTTTTATCCAGTGTATATTAAAATCTATTTTTGTCATTGTGTTCGGAATATTGGTTGGTCACGCAGCTGCAACTAACTATTCAAATCGCACTCTTAGAGCAATAACCTTTGTTCCCTTTCTTAGCCAATCTTAGAGCTTGTGTGCGTATATTCCCGAACACTTGGCCATACTTCGACAATATACACGAGTAACATGTTATTTGAGAGAAAGTTAACTATCAAAGGTGATGCCTAGGCATTTTATTGTGAAAGCAAATGAAAGCATGTAGGCATTAAAGTTCAGAATAGAATAATAACTTTACAGTGAGCAACGGCGGTTGTCTAGCAATACCTCAACTTAAACGTAGTTGAGTTTAAGAAATTGCCTGAAAGCCATTCCGCGATGATCACAAAAAGGAAAGGGATTCTAGGAGAGTCACAGAAAGAGGATGTGGGAGGGTATGAGAATTCTGAGTAATTCGAATGTCATTAGCATAGAAGGGAAACAACAGACCAAATTCTCGCAAAAGAATGTCAAAGGAAGAAGATACTATAGATTCAGAAGTGGAGAGGACCAAACCAAACCCAAAGTTTGGCGATCCAGAGGATTTAGCTCTAATATGGACATTCTGAGAGTGGAATCAAGGGTATGACTGGAAGAAATCAATGGCATGTCTAGAAACACCGGAAAATTCATTTAGATGATTGACCAAGTTGTTCAATGACGTTTTAAAATGCAGATTTAATAATCTAGTTAGCCTTAACTTAACCGCTCATAAGGCCCGATGGAAGCAGGTAACCAAATTCTCTAGCAGATACCAGCCTTTTATGAACTTTTTAACGAAATATGAGCTGAAATTTGCGTTCATAGCTCACGGGTCATTGTTTTAGCTCGGAGGTTAAAGAACAGATTGGACCAATCCAGTTAAGAGATTAATGTAAAAAGCATCAAAGAGGAAAGAGAGGAGAACATAGTGGAACTCACTATAAATACTAGGATGGAATATTTCGAAGGACTAAGATTTCTTTAGATGGAAGAGGGTCGGCACTTTAGCTTGGGACGCAGGGACAAAAGAGAAGAGTTTGGGGCTTAGACTGGAAGAATGTATTACACTACGAGCCCCAGGGACAGAGATTATTCCAGTTAGAATACGAATAATATTTTTTTTAGTAGAAAGCTTAGAAATTAACAAGATATATACAAGGGGAGATTGGGCTAGTATTGGGCAAAAGAGACAAAAAAGAAGCTTGAATTTTATCCATGAGTGATGGATTTGTGTAATTCTATTAGTGCTCTGATTAGGGATGTGACCAAGTATCGGTATGGGTATCGGTCATTTTGGCGGTATTGGTAGAAATTGGCCTTTCTTTTGAAAAAATATGCCTATATACTAGTGCTATATACAACAATATATTAATGTAATAGATTTATCTTGTTACATAGTGGAAGAAAAAACATGTTAAATATATCATTTGAAGCTAGGTAAGCATTAAAAAAAATACATCCCCCAAAACAAAAAATCACTTAAAACAATTGTGTGTGTTTTTTTAATTTCGCAATAATAACATTTCTAAAAACAAATAACAATTGCCAAGCCTGATTTAAAGCAATGATAAAAGTTGCGAAACACATTCACTGTATATTTTTTTTATTTACAGGTTAAATATGGCTAGTACATTGCATAGAAATCTAGTTTGTCATATGTATGCAACTGTTATTGATGATCCTATCAAAGCAAAAAGTAATTTATGTAGTAAGTACATTTCAAGGGGTGTAAACATGAAAAGACACATAATACAGCTAACATGAATAAACACTTGAAATCACAAAACAAGAAAGAGTTAAAAAAAGAAGAGAAGCTTATTGAAGATAAACAGAAATATCTATCAGATAAAGGAAAGAAACTTGATCAGTATTTTGTGTCTTTTAACAGGAACCAAGACGCTGCCTGATGATACATATGCTTTAACCTGTTCATCAAATAGTAATGGTATGTAATATGTACCCTATTATGTATTTTCACATGTAAAGAAATTGCATAGGGATAATAAAGCATACAAAACATAAAATCAGTCTTATTAGGCTACAGTGACTGTACTAGTTTTAATTGTATTTAAAAATGTAACACTACAAAGGTTAAATTTTTACATTACAACACTACTAGTGTTGCAATGCAAAAAATAATTTTTAAAGGTTTTCATTAGTTTTAAATTTGATCCAAAATTCATACATTTTGTTAATTTAATTTGTGCATTGAAGTCCTACGGTCTGCCCAACAGGGCCCAGAAGACTGGACCTACCTCCTTGACAGATTTTGAGAGAGAAAGAAAAAAGTGGTTTCACAGGGACGCACATGGTGATTTCCTGACATACACAATTTTTTACAATTTCTTACCATCCTTAACTCCCTCTCCATATTCTGCGCTTTTATCTCTCTCATCACTCTATCCATGTAAATAGTTGTTTAGTAATTTAAGTACTATACAATTTTGTAGTATATATAGTTTTTCTGTTCTCATTGCAGTTGTTGATCAATCTAAACATGGGTCCAATCACAATGCACAGAAAACTATACAAGAAACTTTGAATCTCAAGAAGATATGGGATATAAATAGTTCTAAGGTACAGCAATACACTATGCAGTAGGTGAAATGATAGCAGTTGACAATCAGCTAATTTCAGTGGTTTAAGCCATGGAATCTATGAGATTGCTGCAAACCTTAAACCTAATTTGGAACTTCGCAGCAGAAAGTATTTTACTAACACTATTATTCCACCTATTTATTTATTGACCACAAATAGGGTGAGGAATATACTTCAGAAATCTCGGTTTATGTTTCCCTACTAACATTTAGACCAGTTTATCAAAAGCGGCTTTCATTTAGCTCACAGCCCATTGTATAGATAAAACCTTCAATGTGCATGTAGTTGAGTTAAGAGTGAAGCCATTTCCAGATAGCCATACCACATTTCAAATAACTAATGAAATTCAAGAAGCACTACATGAATATGGCATCCCTCCTCACAAAATGCATGTGATTGTGCGTGTTAATGGTGCAAATATTTTAAAAGATATTGAATAAACTGGTTATGATGGTTTATCTTGCTTTCTTAATACGCTACAGCTTGTGATAAGTGACAGCATTCTCGAGCAAAGAATTATTGTAGACATGATTGCTTGCTGCAAAGAAATAGTGACACACTTCAAACATTCTCCTGCGCCTGCAATAAACTACAGAAACTTCAAGAAGAGAACCAAATATCCAAGCACAAGCTAATTTAGAATTTCCTACACGATGTAATAGCACATACCATAAGCTAGAGCGCATGTACGAACAAAAGAAAGCCATTGTAATATATCTGTCAGATGAGGTAACACATTTTTCATTTCTTGATGGAAACAAATGGAGTCTGATCGGAAAAGTGTCTTCTTTATTGAAAGTGTTTCACAAAATAACTGTACATCTGAGAGAAAAGCACAGCCTAGCATCAGATATCTTCCCTCAAATACAGTTTCTGAAGTTGTTGATCAACAAAGCTTCCATTGACCAAAGATACTCATGGCTTGGTAGTACTTTATCTGTTCTCAAAGCTTCAATGCCAACAAGGTCTGAGAGATACTCAAATAACTACCTAACCATCTTTGTCACCTTTCTAGATCCTCGCTACAATAATAAGTTCTTTGAAAACAGCTCAGATGAAAAAGAGATGGTAACACTAACCAGAAAAAACATTGTGGGAGAACAATGCTCTACTCTTTTCATGCTTATAAAATTTAGCTCTAAAGTTCTTAAGCTCACCTCCATCTTCTATTGAGAGCGAATGTACATTCAGCATTGGAGGAAATATTTACACACCACAGAGAAATAGGCTATCAACAAATCATGAAGAAATGCTGATGTTTCTCAATTATAATATTAAAATTTTTGACTTCAAATACTAATACTCTCAGTACGATGAAAGTATTAGTATTATTTTATACAACCTAGCTAATTATTTTAACACATTTGGAAATCTTGATTAGTTTTTATTTCATTATAAATAAAGTTTTTTTCAGATTTCTTTACATTCAATCATTTTAAGACCTCATGAATGAGATGCTAATTTATATAGATTTGCACTTTGCAGCTAAAGGATGTATCAGTAAATCTTTATGGGTGGCTACATATCTTTATACCAGTATATGGTAAGAGTATGAAAAGATTGGGAACATCAGTAGTGTGGTTTTTGAGGAGGATGTTGCAAATACCATGCACGGATCGAATTACCAATAAATTACTGAGGAGGGCGAGTGCTGAGAGACAGATAATGGGGAATATAGGGAGAAGATAATTGGAGTTTTGAAAACATATATTGAAGGAAAGATAATTGGAAGGTGATTGTCTGTTGGGAGAGTGGAGGGGAGAAGAGTGAGCCCAGACAGAGGATTAAATTTATGAATAGCTTAGTGAAAGACTTTGGAGGACACTGAAGATGGTGGACTTGGTCAGGATGTCTCGAGACAAACGTCAGTGGAATAACATGGTTAAAAACATCACATGAACCCCGCGTCAGTAAGGTAAGGATAAGAAAAATAGTAAAAGTACAGGTATCAGAATAAGTATCTACCCTTCTGGGTATCGGTAGTATCGGTATTGGTATCGGCCGCCTAAATTCAGGTATCGGTATCGGCAAAAAACCTGGTGTCGTCCCATCCCTAGTCCTGATTAAAACCATGTCATAAAAGTACTTCTTTTTTTTGTCTAAGAATTATGATGTACTGTTTGTGCGCCTTTGGGACTTAATTCTTATACATATTTGTTCGTAACTTTCATTATATGCCAATTTTTCCCAGCGATTTATTTGCCGATGACATTTTTCTATTATGTGCTATGTAGTCGAAACTATGAAAACCTGTCCGTACTTCCCTCTAATCGTACCGTCTTCCTGCTTGATATGGCTTAAACCATGAAATAAAACATGCTTGGATACTTCAAGCTATAAGAAACCCTAGAGTTTGGGTGTTTTTATTCACATTTATGTCCAAACTACCATGTACATATAGCCTACAATAAAACTCTGTTTTTGAGATATCCAGAAATATGAATGTAAACCATGTAGCTACTAAAATTTATACTTTCATCAACTTTAGTCATTTACCTTTGACAAATTTTCCCTTCCTCCAGCTTTCTTTATCTCCTATTATTAATCTTTTGGTCAAATGATCCCTGTAATTATTTGTATTTAATAATTTAATGTAATTAATCCAACTTGTATAGTGCTATTCTTTAATGTTATTGGGTAAAATATTTTATGATATGTTAACTTGGAAGAAGAAAATCAAAAGAGGAGAAAATTGGAGTTGGATACAGAATTTTTATTATTTTATATTGAAGAAAATAAGATGATAAAGACCTACGTTTTGGTCTTCACTGCCACTTATGTAAATTAGTCTCTGTGTCAAATTCTTGAGTGATCCGTTGTTCTTCTTCTTTTTAATAGAATGAGAGAAATAGAACGTTAATTGAAATATCCGACACCAGGGTTTATCCACCATTGGAACTTGACATGAGAGAGGCTGGTGGCCTCATCGTACCCCAGAGCGGGTCTGCCCCAAGAGCGATTATTTTGACCCTCAATTTGAGCTACCACTCGAAAACTTCCCAAATCGAGTCACCGTTAAGCATTTTCCTACCGCACCTTGGAAGGAAAATCCGAAAATTGTATTGATTTCTTTGCCTGGTTGTGGAAAAGGAGAAAGAAAGTTCATACCCTCTTCCGGCTTGGGTTGTAAAAGACGACTAAACCCCGATAGGGGGCATTGGTCTTGGAAGACGAGCACCCGAAGTTTTGTTCCTGACAGCGCAATACACAATGACAGTTATAAGCGCTCTGTTACGGGAACCGTCTAGTTATGCGAGAAATGGAGTCGATGCGCACCAAAGCCACTGTCTGGTAAAGTGTTTAACGATGATGATGACCTATTTAAGGACATGAATTTAATTACTATCGTGCTAAACTCTAAAAACGTCAAAAAACCCAAATATTCAAATCCTGCAATCTCCTATGTGTATAAATAGCCATCTAGCCTCGAAAATGTGACGTAATCTGACCGAACAAATCAACGCTATTTCCTGCTCGAATTTCCCTGTTGACGAATATCTCTATCACCTTCGGAAATCATTTTGGTCGTAATTGGAAACACAGATGTCCTCTATCACAGCAGACTCAGAAAACGTGAGGCGAATTTGATGGCCTACGCCTCATTAACAGCCGTAAAAGCTATTTATTCATCCTATGTGGAGTAAATATATTAAAAATATTAAAAAATCCCTCATCATAGAATTTTTAAATTTCGTCATATAAGTAAAAGAGGTCAATTCTATTTCCGAACTTTGCTTACTCGCTCGCGTAGCTTTCTATTCCTGTTGGAGGCATAGGAAAAGAAATCAAGGTACAAAGAACTAGACAGGGGTCTGATGGGAAAAGCCTAGTTCCATCTTCTAAAGCGACATGTTTCGATGATAAAGGCGCAATTTTTTTAATTAATGAGAATGACTCACAAAAATCTGCAACGAAGGATTTAGGGAATGAGCTTCCAGGCCCTCAAAAGAAGTACCGTTGGCGCTACTCTCGCGTTTACACCTTTTCTCAGAAATACATGGAATATCCTTTCTGGTGCTGTCGTGAAAAGAAAGCGGTGCTGTTCGTAAATTTAAGTCCATTTCACCGATCAATGTTTAGTAAGAGGAGTTGGTAGGAATGTGTTTTTTGTTACATTTAACGATGCTCAGTATCATTATTTTCTTGGAAGCAACCATCAACGAGGGCATGATGTTATCAGTTGTGAATGGTGTGCCAAGTGGTAAAGTTAAGAGAAGTCAAACTGAAGCTCTGATGAATTCTATTTTCATTATTTTCCAATCTACATAAGAGGCGAAAGCCACCGGGGGCATGAGTTTGTAATGGGTAGTATATGATTGTGCCAAGTGGTAAAGTTAGTGAAAGTAAAGTGTGAAAGCTACCTTAATGATGTCTGCTTTTCGTGTTAAGACGAACTGCGTCGGGATACTGATTGCAGCCTCTTGAAGTCATTACTCTTTTGATGTGTTCACTAGGGTAGCTAGAGCTGAAATGATAGTTTATTTGTGAAACCTTGGATAAATATTTTTGATGTAACGTTCTAGAAGTTTACAGGTGTATGTTCTGGCAAGTTCCAAAACATTCTTGAAACTTCATAAAATTTTACTAAATGCTAGAGATTTGTCATTAAATCTGGAATATTTTGAAAGATTTACTTAAATATTATTCTACAACATACCAATGTTTTTTTAAAAATAAGATTTACAATTTTATACTTTGATGGGCAATAAATTAAAACCTAAACCTTAGTTTTACTTTCTAAATGGCAAAAATTAGAAATTCAGTGCCCTACCTGCAAAAGCCAATTTTGGAGATGCAAAATAATCTTTTTTGATTTAATCTAGTTACAAACAACAGGGAAATAACTCTCGATCCAGGAACAAATGATTGTGCAATTTTATATCAATAATTGACTCCATTAGTTTACATTTAAGTGAAGTTAAGCATACTGGCCGATAATTATAATTTAATTATTCTTCGCGTCTAACAGTTTGAATATGGAAACAAGAGTTACTATTTTCTAGTCCATGAGATTAAAATTTGTTTACCGAAAGTAATTATTCAACAGAAACATGAGTATAACTCAAATTTCCTTCTTCACTTCCTAAATATTTCCTGCATATGTTTCGTCTACCCTGTTTGGTTTAACTTGACTTAATTTATTTATATCGTCAGCGCTGTAACTGTTATCTTATTTATTTGCAGAATGATTGTATTTATATTTTCCAGGCTTTTATCATTTAAATTCTGAATTTCCTTGTTAAAATCTGAAGCAAAGTAATCATTTTAAGTAGTCGCCTATTCGATATCATTTTAAACTAATCGCTTGGCTTGCATTATTCCTTGAACAGACTCTTATTTTTTTGTTATATAGGATGAAAATAATGCGTTTTGATTTTCGTGCGATCGTTCGTTTGATATATTTTTGTACCAGCAATTTGCCACGTCGACTTCTCTTTTTATCTGTCTTTGGAGGTCGAGATCCGAATTCACAAGAGGTTCTCGAACTTCAACCCCATCAACTTAATTTTATTTTTACTTAAAACTAAATCAAGTATGTTGTTTGCCCTTTTAGGTTGTTTAACAAAAGGATACTAGTACCTAGTCAATAATGCGTTCAAGATATGGTTATCCGAACTTAAACTCATTATATACCAATCAATTACCGGAAGATTGAAATCGCCTACAATGCGCACATTCTTGCAACTGTTAACAAAATTAATATCGTTAATTGATTTAAGTTCCTTTTCATATGAACTATTCATCGGTCTGTAGAGTAGTTCCAAAACTATTAAAAACACTTTATATTTCAATTTTATTCTAGATTGCCTCGCTATGTTGTCGATTTAACACCTCATAGTTTAATTCACTCATCAGGTAAAACAAAACAGCACCTCCTTATCACACAAGTCTATCCTTGTTTAATACTGTCGAAGTAAGAATTTCAAATGATGATAGGGAGTCTTGGTTTGTTGTATGCAAGCAGGATTCAGTAATAACTAGAACATCGTAATGATCAAAGATATTTAGCATTGATTATATTTAGTACACCTTACCATGCGCATTTTTTGGTGCCTTTTTAAAATTATTTAACAATTATATTTCGTATCAATATTCACATTGGCATTTTTATTGCCATTTTTGATACCATTTGTATTATCTGGCTTTCTATCGCTATTATTATTGACACTATTGCGTGAGAGCTGTTACTATCTTAAGGTATTCTTTCCCATTCTAGTGTATTGACGACTGTTTACTCGAACGGTGAGACTACGAAGTTTGAAGAACAACTTGTACCACATCTATATATAATCCTTCCCATTTCTGTTATTCTTATTTCAATGTAATGAACACCGTCACCTCCATAGAGATCCTTTTGATTTATAAAATTGTCAGAAACTTTAACCAAGTTTACATATATTGAGCGACAAATACATACATGTTGTGTAATGTATTATTTACCTTCACTGCTAGATCTTTCCATCGTATTTCAGACACTACTACTACGCATGCTAATCCTTTGCGCATCTCAATTATATTTTGTACTATTAATTTGTAATTACTAAGGATTGTCGACAGTTTCCAGTCTCTTATATCGTTTCCGGCCGCCATTACGTTGATCGTTTCCTTCTCAATGGCAATTTCAGCATCAACGTCTGAAGTAATGTCTTCTTTTTAACCTGCTTAAATAAAAGTCCGTTCCTCTCACGATGTCTTCTTGGGCAAAAATCTTTATCCAAGTATCTTGCAAACGAGTCCTCGTAAAGGGTAGTTGGTCATAAACATCTGCCGCTGCCAAAACAGCGAACTTGTTGCCGAGAGAGATGACGGAGCCAGAGGTCCAATTGATAGCATTTCGAGCCTTTCTTTACGGTTTGGGGGTGTCTAAGACCTTCGTCTACATCGTTTGAGAGCAATATCAATGGGAATATGCGTGACTCACTGTTCACGTACTATGTACTTTAAATGATTGTTTACGATTGCTTTAAGATCTTGTTGGTTATGATAGCAGAACAACTTAACTCCAAACGGAGTCTTTTGGATTTTAATATCTATAAAGAGACACTAGCAAATCACTTTTAGACTTTTTTTGATAACTTTAGGAACAGTCTCAATAACTTTTTTCCTTTGCAGTTGTTCGATATCAATCCGTTCGAATAGAGTGTGCGGGCACTTGTCAAGGGCAAGGCCTGCAAGGTCCGCCACAACATTGTCGATGAGCTGAAGTCCTCCGTCAACCGCGTGTGGGACAGCAAATGGAAGGACTTCCTCCCCAACGTTAGCACGGCCTTCAAGTCTCGCCTGGAGTCCATGCTCACCGCCAAGGCCGACTACATTATTTAATATTAGAATATTAACAGATATTCATATGTTAAAACAATAAAAACGTGTCTACCTACAGCAAAACTATCATTGTGTTCTTTTTTTTGAAAGCGTCGTAACGAGTGTAACATGACTTTTGCAATACATGATGTATATATATATATATATATATATATATATATATATATATATATATATATATATATGTGTGTGTGTGTGTGTGTGTGTGTATCTGTTTGTGGTATTCGTGAGCGGATACCTTCGAGGCAGAGAATGGAGTCTACTTACTTACGGTGCAGGCGGTCAGATGGATAGATCAGCTGCACAGGGCTAATAAGAGGTGAGTGCGTGCGGAGATTAATGGTTGGCCAAAGGGAAGATTTAAATACCAGGTTTCCTTTTAAGATTTTTGAAAGATTAAAAACAAAAATAAACTTTAATTACACTAATAATGCTAATTATGGAAATGTCTGCAAAGGCAAAGGAATGGGAGAATCTCTTTAGGTCCATACGAGATAAGACGACCAAGGAGGATCGGAAAATGCGTCTAAGCGGGGGATAGGCAGACTGGTCAAACACAAGTGTTACCAGCCGCTTTGGAGTTTTTCCACGCGAGAATGGTTCTCTCTCCTTGCGTTTAGAGATCTAGCTTAGGCCCACGTGGTCTCTGCTTGACTGGGTCGGTGCTCAAGGTGGACCTTAGGGTTCGTTCCTTCACAACATATATATATATATATATATATATATATATATATATATATATATATATATATATATATATATATATATATATACATATCGTGGTAAAAGGCCATGTTGTATGTAGGATTTGTTTAAATCGACAGCGCTGCAGCTTTTTAACCTTTTCAAAGACTTTATTTTCAGAAAGCCAAAGGTGGGAAAAGTCTGGCAACTCCGTTTTACGTCTTGAAGATAAAGTATATAGTAAGAGAGTGGACAGTGGGTGTTTAGATAAAGTGGTGAAGGGGAATGAGTGGATAGTTATTGATAGTTACTGGCAGACCAGCCATCTCCTTGATTCTTCTTACTGATTCTTATTCTTCAAAATTTTCTCTTCATTAGTTGAAGGCTCTCACGCCTCTATTGTTCTTCGTTATTTTTTTCTTTTCTTTTTCGTTGTCTACGACAGATTATTTTGTTCGAGTTTGTGGAAATTTAAAATTTGTTTGTTTCACTCCTCCTATCCAGTTATGTTGCTTCTCAGTCGGACTTAAGCCAGGGCAAGTCCTAACTCCTAACCGTGATGCCCAGTCATGGCGGTAATCTTCTTTAGTAAATATTGTCAGCTTAAAAAGAATCCGGACGGAGATTCCAACTGCGGATTGCCGAACAAGCGAGCTAACCACTATACTAGCCGGCAGGCTAATCAAAGTCTTTCGTTTACTTGTCTCCTGTACCCGTACCGAGAGATCTTGAGCCCAAGCGCGCCTTCCTCGTTCCTGTAACGATACCATTTGTCACCTACTTGTACTGTGGCGGTGTTTTGTTTTCCTATTGGGATAATGGAGCGCTTTTCTGCATTCGTGCGGATATTACATTTGCGTTTGTATTTTTTTAGGTTAGTGATCTCAGCTGACGTGATCCTCTTCATTGTTTGGGTATGCCTTTATAGGCTATTTGCTACTATTGTTATATCATCTGCAAATTGTATATACTATGTAGATTAGTTGATTGAGCAAGGTAATTCCATCATGGAAATACCGTCGAATGTTTGACTTATGCCGCCCCCTTGAAAGACCCCCTGGGGGGCCTCGAAGCTTGGTCCATTGAAGCCCTTCACTATAATATAGGCCAATCTATCAGTAACAGAGGCATTTTGCACTTAAGGCCGATCCTCTAAACTTTATTGAAAGTTTGTGGGGACGTTCCTAAGTACAATGTCCGTATAGTTCTTGTTAATTTTTGCCCTGTCTCAACTAGAATGGCCAGGGCCTTTTTAGTACTCCTGTTTTTTTTCATGAACTCATGTTGGTTGTTTGGTTTCAGGGATTTATCCTTAAGATGTTTGGTCAATCCGGCATTCATTAATCTTTCTAACAGTTTCGCCTAAGTCTCCAGGACTAGAATTGGTATAAAATTACTTGAACTATTAGGGGGTTTGCCGGATTTCGATAGGAAAATTATTTTTTCTCTTTTAAATTTGTCCACAAAATATCCTGATGCATTGTTATTGGAGAAAATTTCGAGTCGAGTTAATTCTAGTTCCTCTACTACTCTCAATTCGTGTTCCCGATCCAAGTCTTCGTTTTCTTCGCTAGAAATATAAAACACTTTTCTAAATATTCATGAGGCTCTTTGGCTTCTCCCTCGTCTTGTATGATTTCCATTTTGGGCTTTGATTGTCTCCTTCCTCTGCCTATGTTGGTTTTGTTCGTTAGATTTGTTGGGTTGATTTCGTTGTCTAGCACCCCCATAAATCGATCCCATCTTGCAATTCTTTCTTCTGTTGTTGCATTTATCAAGTCTTCTTTCACTTGCTCTAATCGTGCCCTATCTCCTCTTTGGGGACCATTATGTTCTATGTCTTCCCTCAAGGCTATATATTATTGCTCGAGATTCTCGATTAGTGCAGCCCTTAGTGGGTGCGGTAGTGTTCTATATTCTATGGTAGGTACATGCCTCTTGTCAGCCTTAGACAGCGCCTCCATCAGATTCTCGAGCTCTTGGTCAATCTAATCCAAGGTTTCTTCGGATAAATTTTTCTACTGGTGTGTAGCTAGATACTCTGAGTAGCCGTTCCAATTGGCTTTCCTGTACAGTTTCAAGTTTCCTGAGGGAGAGGGATCTAATATGGATTGGGTCTATTGATAGCGTCATAGTCATCATCTCGTTGTCACTTGTTGAAGGTGGTCCTCTTATCATGAGATAGTTGAATTGGAAGTCCGGTGTTGCCAGTACTATATTGGGCCTTTAGCCCTGTTAGGCCCAAATTAGGTTAGGAAATCTGGTCCTATACACTGTACTATTCTTCTCTCCAACATCGTTTCGAGTTTTTTTTACGCCTTTTTAAGGGTTCTAGTGTATCCCTAGGCTCTACTGCGATCGTTTAAATCTCCCATAAAGATTGCCTGGTCTTTTTTTCCGAAAATTTCCAAGAAATAATGGACGGGCAAAAAGTCCATCCTTGGGGTTGATAACCAACCAGTCGCGATGATAATATTCTCAGTGGAGGTTCTTACGCTTACCGCCACGTAGGCTTCGTCCAGATCCTTGAGTTTCTTGAAGTTTACGTCTTTTCTTATTGCTATTGCCATCCCATCAAAATTTACGTCGTTAGTTGTTTTCGTTATGATGTTGTAGATACGATTGGCGACTCTATTCGTTATATATTTGTTAAATTTGTATTGCCCTTCAGATAAATTTAAATTATCAACTTTGTTGATGATGATTGATTCCGCAATTTTCCTCTCAATATAATTGTTTGATTTTTGCATGGTTAAAATCAATTCTATGGTCTTGCGTTTGTATATGCGAAAAGAGACTTGAGGAATTGCGGAATCCATCATCATCAAAAAAGTTGATAATTTTAATTTATCGGAAGGGGAATACAAATTTAACAAATATATAACGAATAGAGTCGCCAATCGTATTTAAAGGGTATTTCAACAAGGACGCTTGAGCTTTGTCAGGCGATAGTGGCCATGATGTTAAAGCAACATCTGGCAACTTCATGAGGAACAGTTCAGTAGTACTTGACAAGTCACGATGTAAGGTTATAGCGTTGAACAGCGTGTGCAAATCATCAAATGTTATTAGCAAAATCAGTGCTCCGTTCGACAAACGTTCCGCGCATGGCGTGATTTATATCCTCGCCACAATCGTCCTGCCGAGTCCACTGTTTGACGCTTAGTGGGCCAAATTCTAGGCAAAAGGGTCGATCAACAATCACCCAACACCCCTACGTCACCGAAACGCAAGATATGCTGAAAACATTGCTGCCGTAAATGAGAGTGTACGGGAAAATCAGAGGCGGTCAATTTCTCGTCGTTCACAAGAACTTGGCCTTTCTGCGATTTCAGTTCGGCAAATTATGCATCGGGACTTGGGTCTGCACCCGTACAAAATCCAACTTACCCAGCAACTTAAGGTAAACGACTATAGACAACGACGTGTGTTCGCTGATTGGGCTCTAGAGTAGTTGGAAGTTGCCCTAAATTTCCCCAAATAAATCATCTTCAGCGACGAGGCCCATTTTTGGATGAATGGATTTGTGAAATATCAAAATTGTCGGATTTGGCACGAAAACAATCCACATGAGATACACCAGTACCAATTGCATCCTAATAAAGTCAGTGTTGGGTGCAGATTTTCGTCTAACGGAATCATCGGTCCGTATTTTTTTGAGAAGGAAGATGGGATTGACATAACCCTCAACGGCGAGACCTACAGATCGATGATAAGCAACTTCTCGTGGCCTCAACTGGATTATATGCCTGATATTGATACTGACGACATGTGGTTCCAACAGGACGGCGCTACATGCCACACTGCGCACGCCACTATAGACATTTTGCACCAGCGATTTCAGGGCAGGGTCATCTCGCGCGGCGGCGACGTCAACTAGGCACCAGGATCATGCGATTTAACGCCATTAGACAACTTTCTTGGGGGCTACCTTAAATCGCAAGCTTAGCGAATAATCCTCAAACAGTTGATGACCTCAAAGTCAATGTAACGAACACCATCCAACAAATTTAGCCAGATTTATGCGACAAAGTCATCGAAAATTGGGCCTCCCGAATAGGTTCCACCAAGCGAAGCCGCGGCGGACATTTGAACTACGCCATATACCACACTTAATGCAGCATCTGACCGGCAATCAGCAGACCCGGGTTCGAGTCCCGGCCAGGAATTTCAAACTTTTTTCCCCTGGCGTTATCTCTGTCTTCTCGGTAAAGGATTGCCTTCATTGTGCCGCCCTCTGCTCTCTATGATTCTAGTCTTCTTCTAATGTCCCTTTCTCTTTTCTCTAAAAAACTCCTGTTTCTTGTCTCATTGCTCATTCCGTCAAATTTCTCTTTCCTGTACTATATTGTAATATAGTCTGCAATGCAAGGCTTCTGCACCTTCATTTTCTGTCTTCAAAATTGTTTTGAAAGGCAGAAAATAAATATGGCGAAAGCACTGTGGTGGTTGTTATCACCCGCAGAACTTGCATTTGCTCCTTCTTCTTTATATATATATATATATATATATATATATATATATATATATATATATATATATATATATATATATATATATATATATATATATATATATATTATATATATATATATATATATATATATATATATATATATATATCTATCTATATATAAATATATATATATATATATATATATATATATATATATATATATATATATATATAAAGAAATAGCAAATACAAGTTCTACGGGTGGTAGCAACCACCACGGGGCTTTCGCCATAGTTAATCTCTGATATTCAAAACCTTTTCAAGACTGAAAGATGCTGAAACCTATATTGCAGACCGTATAACAATATTTACAATAAGAATTGCAGACTGAATTGAGTCACGCTGCATGGTAGCTTAGCGGTAGAGTATCTGCCCGGCAATCAGCATACCTGGGTTCGAGTCCAGGCCTTGAATATTCCAACTTTTTCCCCTCGTGTTATTTCTGTCTTCCCAATATGGATTGCCTTCATTGCGCCTTCATTTGCTCTCTTTGATACTTTTGTTCTTGCAATGTCCCTTTCTCTTGCCTTAAAAAAACTCCTTTTTCTTGTCTCATTTCTTATTTCCGTAATTTTCTTTTATCTTGTACTATATATATATATATATATATATATATATATATATATATATATATATATATATATGCATATATATATATATATATATATATATATATATATATATATATATATATATATATATAAATATATAAATATATAGAATGGATAAATAAGCGGAGGAAGGCAAGGTAAAACTGAAATGTTAAAACTTCACTTCTTCCTATTATTTTTCAAAATTAAGCTGGATAGTATCAATTAATTCTATATATTGTTATTTCTGTTTTTACTTTCATCTCAATAATTGTCAATTTTATTGATTTATCTTTCCTTCTCCCGCTTTTTTAGCCATTATATAATGCATGTTTCTAACTGTTTAACTGTTATCCTTAATATTTCTTCCCCTTCTCATTAGTCGATACAGTCGCTGTAGATGCTCCTAGCGAAGGTCCGAAACGTCCGGCCACTAAATGATTAGTGTAATTTCCTGGGTCTTCATATTCCTACTACGTATCAGATTTCCAAGGAATAAATCACTAACAAGTGTATATATATATATATATATATATATATATATATATATATATATATATATATATATATATATATATATCTTTCATACACGAGAGAGAATGATGAAATTAATCCAGCGAAACACAAGAAACAGAAATGTTATTTCCTTATTCGCCAAAATTCCATACAGAGGCGGGATTTGAACCGTGCACACTGAGGCAGCGAGCAACCGCTTTGATCTCAATTAAACCGTCCTTTAGACCACTCGGCTATGCGGAAGACAAAAATCTTCAAAATAATTAAGCTTTTACAGTACGCTTCGCAAGGTCGATCGGGACTATGAAAGAGAGAGAAATTAATAGGGAATTTAAAGGACAAAGGAGAGTTGAGGTAAACACGTGGCAGGTATGAAAAAGTGAAGAATATGTTTGAAACTCATTCATTTCATACTTGACATAATAGTAAAAACATTTTTGCGTATATTCTAGCAATAAGTAATATTTGATGTGTCCTCGTTACACGTTCGATCTTGACCACTCCATGGTTGGCCAGCTCAAAGGTGATGTCATCTATGGACTAGTCCACGAATTTCCTCACATAAACCACTTCATTCACAAAGTTCATGGTAGAGTGCGGCGTAACATTCCCCGGCGTGCCATTAAATGTCAGAAGGGCACTAATCATGGCCTCTCCAGATGGATTCGACGCATTCACCAGAAAGCTTCCCTCCGAGAAACGGGTCACCTTCGGCTCTCTACCAATCACGCTAGCTAGTGCTTTCCCTTGATTGATCTTGATGCTCTTGTCCACCATGTTACCACAAGTGGACCGAATAACGAGAAAGCACCCTAAGCCATCGGGCTCAAAAGCGCCAGGTAATTTTTGAATGTGGGTCCCCGACGTACTCGAGTCTCCGTTCTGCGCACTTGCAATTTTGGTCTTTGTCTGGGATTCTCAACCTGTGGGAGCACCTGGGCCAGAAATGCTGATCTTGGATTGTTCACTTGCCGAGGAAGCGGTAACGGACCCGTACGTTCCTGTGGCTCTCGCAGAGGAAGAGTAACCCTGAGTCTTTTTTTCTTCTTCCTGTTGCTTTTCTTTTTGGTGAGCATAGTGGGGAATAAACCCGCCTTACTCCTCCGCCGGTAGGAGACCTTAGGACAGATGGACCGGCTTCAGCGAGACCTTTCTCTGAAATGGAAAAGATATTGGCTGTCACAGCAGGGGTAAGAGCTGGGAAAGGAGATCCCGCCTCTCATTGTGAGTATTTGGGGGAGCGAGCCGTCTGAGGAGAAGCTTGCACAGGGGCAGAAATCAGGTTCTGTGTTTGGAACTGAGCCCAGGTTCGACCCAATGAAAGATACTACCTCTGGGGCTTGGTCAGCTCAGTGACCATGTCCATCTCAGGGGGCCTAAATGAGGCCATCCTCCCCCCTACCAATACATCATGGTTCACATTAAATGTTCTTTTATTTCGTTTAATGCCGGCGAACCGTCATCCGTCGGGGAAGAGAGGGGGGGGGACAGGTACACGACCCCCTGTATACCTGTCTTTCATGCAAGCAGGACATTAGGAGGTACGGACCAACGGGCCCTGTTATCCCTTGCTCCTCGTGGTGGATGGACCTATAGAGCAGCTACTGGTCAATTATGGGCCACATGCCTGCTCTCTTGGCAATCCCCTGTGAAAGTAAAGGGGCGACTGTCGCTGGAAAGAGAAAGTCGCCCTAGGTCGCCTCTAGAAAAGGGGTTAGGAAGACTTCCCTACACCCGTTGGCCTAGGAGAGCAGTAAGCCTTCTGCCTGCTCAAATAAGTTTTGAGGTGCCCCTGCAAAGCACAGGGTGAGATTTCCTTTTGTGTTATGGAGCTGTCCGAGAGCGGCTCCGACGATGGTAGAGGAGAAGGTAAAGGCTGAGTATTTAAATGAAAATTCTCATCATTGGGCATGGTGACCCAATTATTTTTACGGGGCGCAAACGCTAATCACATCTATGCACTATCCCACTCTGCGAGGGCTGAATATTAGTCCGACAAAGCCAGTTGCCAACATTAGTGATCACTCCTTCCGCCCAGTGTCTACGCAGCCCATCAGCATGGCGGTTCCATCTTGGTCTGGCCATAAAATTGATAGTCTACGAAAATAAAGAGGTGGTATACAAGGGATATGAGGATGGAGGTGAGGCTGGTTGTTAAAATGCCACCAACCCAAACAAGAGTTGATAGGGGTAGTGACGTTTTTCCCTCCCAACCATCCCCGATTCAGGATGACTGAGTGAGAGGAAGCTGGTCATTGTCTACCCTGAGTAATTAGAGGCCAAACAGAGAAAGTTGTGGGACAGGTTGTAAAGAAAGTGAGGAAGAGGGGTAAGACGACAGGGTGTCGGAAAGAAGAAGAAGAAAAGGCTAAGCTGGGACCCGACGGAGCGCTGTTTCCACTCAGTATGATGGCCAGGAAAGCAAATCGCTGCGTCCTTTACGGGGTGATATACTTCTTAAAAGTTCAATTAATGATTTTTTTATATCAAAATTGAGTGCATTTGTATATCTAATTGTATTTAGGCATAAAAAACAAAATTGTATCACATCTCAATGAGAAGGCTGATGTATATTTTTAGGCAGTTAACCAATTTAGTTTTTATTTATAGATGGGTAGAGAAGCCAGAAGAACAAATAGATAATTAAAGAAGACAAAAGTAGTTGAACTGCAATCCCACAAAACCTCATTGAATTGATTCGAGATAATCTTTCCCTTGCATTTCCAAGAACAATTTAACCTCCCTCCGAAGTTTAACCAGTCTATTCCCAACATTACCCTTTGAAAGCCAGAGTACTTTGGATTTAGAGAGAAGAACTTCATGCTCTTAATCCATGTTTCTGGAAAAGGTTCTGGTAAAGGCGAGACTTGACCACCACCTCTAGGATCTTGCAAAGTTCATCGAAGGTGATGGGACGCGACACCAATGCAAAACGATGGATCAAACATCTATGGTAGTTGAATTTTGCTATTAACCAGTTACTCATGTTTCTTTAATTGTTTCATTAACTATGTCACTGTTAAAATCTTACTGTCCCAGGACAAAATGACAGATGCAAGAATTTTTTTAAAATTTGGATTCCTAACATTATTTCAAAATATATAATTTCTAACAACCCCTCATGCCCCCCATAAGTTCTAGCCATGGCTTTCTTGAGGGCTATGGCACCAAGGTTGAGAACCATTGTACTAAATGTTTTCTTAAGTTTGCTATATCTGGAACAATTAACACTTTAGTTCAATAAATTACTTTTTTATACCCTCACAAAGCAATTCCAACAATGCCAACTTTTAAAAATAATTCTAACTCTGTTTCGTTGCATTCTTTTTCTCGCCATAAGGATCAATTCATATGGGCATGCGATGCTATGTAGTTTATAATTATATATGAACGACCTGCTCTAGTCGTTATGTTGGTTCAAAAGGCTTACAGCTAAAATGCCGGATTGATAAACAGTTAGGTTTGTCTAACAGGACTGGCATTCTCTTTTCCAACCCAGAAGCCTTATCCACTAAACAAAATTTATAATAACTGTAGATGAATTATAACATAATTACACCCAGAGTGCCAAGCGTACATATATGTTAAAGTTCCTCGTCGGAGACAGCGAGGGAGACGTACCCAAAACAGGAGGGGCGTGAGAACGTTAGTCGTCGAACTAACAGCCAAACTGCAGAAGCTTCGATCTCCCCACCGAATAGGTAGTCGGTGGCGAGCTGCTGTACCAAGATAACCACAAAAGGGCATTAAATAGCTCTCAAAAGATCCGATTAGCTACGAGGCACAGAAGACCGCGGTTAAAGCGCCCTAATAAGCGGTGCCAGATCAAAAAGAACACCAAGGATTGTGACGGTCGTCGGTGCCTCTGATTAAGAAGCTGACCTGGGATCAGCGGTGACACCCTCCCCTCATCCCTCGCACTCCAATCAGCGGCCTTGCCCCGTCCCCATAAAGTGGGGTAAACGCCGGATTATAAATAATTCCGTAAGGAAAGAAAAGGAATATTCTGTGAGAGACGATAGAGGACTATATCGAGGAGATCGGTTCTTCACCCAGTTTTGAAATCTATTTCTAAATCTTAGAAGATTGTCATATTTCCGTATCGGTGCCATACCGAGTTATCCTTCACAGACTTAGTAAGAAGTTTGGCTGGACCACAATTCCTAGTGTCAAACAGGAATTCGGGAGCAAGAGAAAAGAAGACCTGTTCACCTTCGAGGGACTCTCAAATTGCAATCTCAATAATTGAGAGAGAAAAAGCCCAAAACCTAGTTAGACAACCCCTCGAAGAAGACAAGGATACTAACCGACTTCAAGAGCTACCCAAAAGTGTACCACTTGAACCAGAGAGCACAACTTCTCTCTCCGTCTTTTAAACGTATAACCGGAGATAAAGATATAAGAAGATTTTTGACATCGTATCCCCCCCTCTTCTCGTGGAAAAACTCCAGTCGGCTGCTGCAACTCAAAGAAGCGTGAAAAATCCAATATAGCGACACGTAAATTGTAGCTAAACGCTATATTAAAAGGTCTCCATAAATTAATTAACTGGCAATTGGTTTATTTACGTGGGGCCTACTTGGCGTTGGTCATGAATCTCGTCTGGAATAGGCCCATGCTCAATTCGTGTAAACCATGTTAAACTTATATATGTCATTGTAAATTTTTTGAGCTAATGGCTAAATTTAAAGGATATATTTTTGGTTAATTCTTGGTGTTTAACTAGATCCTTACGTGTTTTACTGGCTCTTTCCTTAAAACGGATTAAACGGTGTGGCACTCTCATATATACATTAGTTAATAAGACCACTCAGCCAATAGAGGAATGGTTTCCCTTAAATATATAATTTTCTGACAGACAAATAAAAGGACACAACTATACTTCGACAATAACCAACATCCACTGAACCCCAAATCGTTTACCTTCAGAGGTTCTTAAATTTCTCCGTGAGCCATTTTTTATTTATTAAAATATTAACCCACCCAATTTTGTAATTATAACAAGAAACTAATAATGGCATTAATGAAATCTGGCATCGGTGGTGGTGAAATGTGGCAACAGGGCCGTAATGTGTCACTTTTAAATAAATGTGAAATGTGGCATGTTTAACTGCAATCAGATTCACACTTTTTGTAATTGATGATATGGTAATGTGAATAAGGAAGCATTTTCTAGCGGTATGCTTGTGAAAAGTCAATTTCATCATCCATGGATGTTAGTGTGTTCGTTTTGTTCCTGTTGAAGTTCTGCGTTAATTTGTTGTTGCATTTACGATAAAAATTTGTGTAAGATATGTGTAGTGTGCAGTATCAGCGTTGCTATACCTTTAATATAAATACAAGAAATGTAATTATTTATATTTCGTGTTTCAAAAGTTAATTGATTTATAACCTTAAAATTGATAAATGGGTAAAAACTATAAAAGGAAACCAAAGTCGGCCTACATCGACTGAAACAAGTGGATCTGCTGTCCAACCTGCTGCAAGCACATCGTGTTCGTCATCGAAACCTGATAATAATAATAAAACTGCGGAGCTTCTAAGAAGAGCAAATATGATGAAAGTTATTTGAGTTTTGGCTTCACCTGGACTGGTAATGAGGAAGAGCCAATTAGACTTCGTGTAGAATGTGGCACTGTTCTTTCAAATTGCAGTCTTTGCCCGGCAAAGCTCAAACGACACTTAGAAAAAAAACAGTTTTGACTTAAAAATAAAAATATTAATTATTTCAGAAATAAAAGCCATGAACTAAAAAAAAAAAGAAAATTTTTAAAATCTTTTTTCAGTGAAGATCATAAAAATGCCCGTATTGTTTCTTATAAAGTTAGTTTCCGGATAGCACCGAAAGGCGATGCGCGCACAATAAAACGTATGCGAAAGATTTAGTTGAGAGTATGATCAGTGAAAATTATTTTCACAACATAAAATCTGTGCCCCTTTCAAATATTACAGTTTCCAAGCATAGTAGTGGCATGTCAGAATATTGTCAAAAAGAAGTAATTAAGAGAGTAAAACAGAGTCCAACATTTTCTCTTCAAATGGACGAATCCACAGACTGGCGGATTACTTGTATTTGTTGGTTACTTCTATAATTGTAAGACTGAAGAGGACCTACTTTTCTGTACATCTTTAAAAACTCATACAAAAGGTGCAGATATATTCTTATTAGTTGAATCTTTTTTGAGAAGCATGATATGTTGTGGAAAAACTGTTGGAGTGTATTTACAGATGAAGCTGCGGCCTAAAATGAAAAATAAGAACTCGGAAATTGTTGGAATTCACTGCTTCTTACACCGACATGCTTTCGCAGTTAAGCAAATGCTTCCTTATTTAACTAAAGTGCTGGATGATGTGACAAAATTCGTTAACTTTATTGAAGCTAGGCCACTTAATTACAGAATTTTCAGCTTATTGTGTGAGGATATGGGAAAGACTCACAAAAGCATTATCGTTACATTCTGAAGTTCGGTGTTTTTCAATAGGGAAGGTGTTGTCAAGATTTTATGAGTTGCATGAGGAAGGTTAGAGTCTTTTATCGCATAAGAAGCACAAATTAGCCTTTAAATTAAAAAATGAATCTTTTGTTTAAAGATTGGCATATATTTAAGATATATTTGCCCACTTAAATGAAACAAATATTTCATTACAAGGCAACAAGCTTACATATTTCAAAGCTCAGGGAAACATCCTTGCACTCAAACGGAAAATAAATCTGTGGAAAGAATGCATTCTTATTGAAAAGTATGAATGCTTTGGAAATTTATGCGAATATCTTCTTTCTAACCAGCTTGTTTTGCAAGAGAATATAAAAGCTTCCATCTCTCAGCATCTAACTATTTTAGCTGAATTAGATGGACAGTACTTTGTTTCAGACACTGATACCTTTCTCTGGATTCAGAACCCATTTCTTGATTCTCCTAACATGTAATCCTTTTTTTTAAAAGAAAAAGAACAGCTGATTAACATTTCATCAAACTTTAAATTGAAAAGTAAATTTAAAGAAACTGAGTTAACAAGGTTTTGGATTATCTTGAGCGAAGAATTTCCAGAAATTTCAGTTCAAGCTCTAAAAGTTTTATTGAGATTTTCGACGACCTTTTCTGTGCGAGAAATCATTCATATTGTATACAGCAATGAAAACTAAATACAAAAATCGGCTAAATGCAGAACATGACATAATCTTGCAAGTAACTTCAATTAAACCCAAACTTGAAACATTTTTAACTACAAAACAGCAGATGCATCCCAGTCATTAAATAAATAACAATCTTAATTATTTCAGAACCTAAATTGGTAAGAGGCTTAATTCTTTATAAATTTATTGTGGGGGCTCCGTGAACAATGTTCGATTTCCTCAAGGGCTCCAGAGCACCAAATTTGAGAACCCCTAGTTTAACATTTTACCTTCAGCCGCAACATCTGTGTAGTTGCAAATCGTATATTCGTTGTTCACCCAAATAGTAAACCCTAATTTGAATAATTACACCTCTTCACTTAGATTACCGTATAACTAACCAGCCAATACCTGCCAACAGACCAACCAAACATTCTTCCTTATTAGTTTTCTAGCTTTAGTCAGTTGCTATCAGAACTCCAACGCTACAGGTCAGTCCGTCTTTGCCATTTGTTCACATTTGTGCTTTTGTTTATAATATAATGGGGGTTTTTTATTGTTAAATCAATTTAGTTTGCTCTTTATATTTTTTTTTTAAATCTGATACCTAAGTTAGTTTGTTTTGAAAAATCATCTTCCCTGTTTGGTAAAATTACCTTAGATATTGTTGAGTAATTTGACGTAATGTTAATTTTGTTTTGCATACCACTTTATATATGCTAATATTATTGGTTTTAATTTAAACTATTATTTAATGTATTTTTAAAACTTTTAGCGTAAATATTTTTCTCTTCTCTTATTTGTCGCTGATAATGGTCCCAGGTGAGGTCCAAAATGTCTGGCAAATACATGTTTAAATCAGTTTCCTGGGTTTATATTCCTGTTATATATGTGCGGTTAGGTAAGGTTAATAGTGAGAATTAATTACTTAAAAAAATTTTGAAGGGCCAATGCCCGTGGGGACAGTCGCATTCCCGTTTTATGTTAAAGTAAACGCTATCTTATACAAAATGCTTCTTGAAATCATTATTTTTAGAAAAATGGATGGTTGCCCAGTCGTATGGATGGGTCTCCTGACAGAACCGAAGACGGTACGTAATATTTATTGCAAACGTTTCAGAATCAAAACAAATCTTATCATCAGTACTGAAGAATCAATAAAATGAATACAGATTAAAATATGGACATAAAATTTTTCTAATGCATTTAGTAACAATATCGTGCAAAATTAAGCATAAATTTGAAACGATTTAAATAAAATCTTAATGCGTAGAGGAAAATCAACGAGCAATTTTTCTGACAAATAAATGTAAAGCGTCTCAATCAGGTAGAGGTCCGTGATGTCGCTTAGCGCATCAAGTTTCTTTAAGTTCTTGAGTGTGACCCTAGAACCACATTGCGAGAGGCAGTTTCAAGTCGGGAATTGGTCAAGTTTACCACGGTAAATACACGTTCTCCCAGATCTCTCCATATGCTGCATAAAGCGGAAGTAAACGTGCGAATTGTTGCCCCCACATATGATACAGTGCTACTGCACTATAACGAAAGCCGTACATAGTTTTGTATCGCACATTTATGGGTGGTTGATCTTTGAAGTTATTCTAGTTTTAAGTCTTTATTGATAACAATACACGGAACAATTGAGGATAGGATGGCGTCAACAGTTTTAACAATTTATTTTTTTAGTTGTACTGATTTGGAACCAATCTATGGAAATTAAAAAAATACGTTTAATATAATAAAAGTTTATAATGGAGCAAGAGTAGAGTATTTTTTATTAAGAAACCAGCTAATTTGGGGTAACCGGTAAGAGACAAAGAATTTTGTTAAGAATTCAAATTCAAAATGAAGAGCTGTAAACGTAAAGCAAAGTTATATGCTCTCAAAAAGCTAAAAAAATTTAATCCAAGTTACAAAATAAATGGGTGTCGGTAAACATTTGGCGTTGACTATCGAGTAATCTTCACGTCAAGAAAGGAGATGCTTAATATTATGTTCGAGCTCACAAGAAAATCCAAGATTAAGAATGTTTCAAGTTTAAAAAATTCTGGGTGAGTATAGAATGGAACTTTAGTCAAAATAATACAGAAATGTCATGTGCATAACACCTATATAAGAACGGACGAGAACTAATCTGACTAATTGAATAATACAGACAAATATTTGGTAACAAAGACCAAGAGGAAGAACCATTCCAACCAATTCCAACTCTTCATACAAAATGCCATTAAAAAAAGAAAGAATTACAGACAGAAAGTTGTTCATGGAGAGTTTTGAATTGACAGAGATTTAAATCCTCTAAGAAACTATCAACATCGAAGCTGGCCATGAAGTATTTGCGTGCATGAGGGAAGTTTGCAATATTTAAAAAAAAATATGTATTATTAAAAGTAAACTCATTGAACTTAGAGGGGCTAAAACAGAGACTAGAAACTTGTCTAGTGAAAAGGAAGGGGTCTCATATGCTGCAATAATAGGTAGGTCAGTTTTATGGGTCTTTGGAAGACCATAGAGAAGCCAAAATGAAGATCCAGAACAAATGAAAGCGTTATACACATCCTCACGAATGCCGTTAGAGTTCTTAAATTTACTAAGAAACCTATTAATTCCGGCCTCAATTTTAAGTGTGTAAAACTGTACAGTAGTAGTGATCTTTTTAAGTTTAGTTGAATCTAGTTGATTTTGCTGATATAGTACGCATTATCTAAAACAACTACACCACAACCTTCGTTTACAAAAAAATTGGTGTGTCACAGGCAAATATTTTTAAGAGTGACAAATCCTGTTTGATAATGAAAGCGAAAAATATTTTAAACGGCTTAAAATTAAAAAAATATTTAAAAGCTAAAGAGCAATTATTATGGTTTGTGAGAGAACGGGTTGAGGCCGCGTTAATTTCAACCCCTATCCCATGTTATTTAAAAACCACGATGCACCCACGGGCATCTTCGCTTTGAAGCTTGGCGCCTTATTGCAGCCACCTGAGTCAATGTTTAAACAAGGAGGTTTATCTTCCCCCCGTTCGTCCCCATACGCCAACCTCGCCAGATTGAGTTAGGCTTATGGGCAGATAAGGCATTGTTCCCAGGCTCGGCTGTGCATTCCCTCGAAGCTCCAACTCCATTGTCCCCCACGCCAAGGGAGTGTCTCGACTATTTAGATCGAAACTTTACCACTAAGATCAGATTGGAGATCCAGATTTTAGGCACGAAACATCACCCCGACCCTCTCTCACTTTGTGCGCCAAGGGACCTTGCCTTCGAGATTCACCATCACTTCTCCAGAAGAAGGACAATATCCCTTGAGTGCCAAGGTTCGAGCCTTCGTGACACCGAGTCCACAAGGCTTCCCCCTTGTTGTTCAGAAAATGGCCAACGTTAGAACAGACATTGTTCGTTCGAGCCCGTTCGCCAAGAAACGGTTCTCACACTTCCCCCTTGTTGTTCAGAAGAGAACAACATTACAACAGCCATTGTTTGTTCAAACCCGTTGACAAGAAACGGTTCTTACCCCTTCCCCTGTTGTTCAGAAGAGAACAACATTAGAACAGCCATTGTTCTTGAGCCCGTAGACAAGAGACGGTTCTCACTTCCCCCTTGTTGTTCAGAAGAGACCAACGTAGAACAGCCATTGTTCTTCAAGCCGTTCGCCGAGAAACGGTTCTCATTCCCAAGACGCCACGTCAGGATCATTTTATCCATTCCCCTTCGGCTGGAACTCGCCAGCGGACCGAAAATTCCTTCACGTTACCTTCCACTGCACCACTAGTATAAAATTACGTAAGCCGAACGTTACCTTTGAGTATTTAACCCTTTTGTCAATTCTATCCTGTGCTTTAAATGGTTTAGCGAACCATCCCATCTCTTTAACTTTATATTTGTTTTACCTTTTTAAATCTTTTAATCATCGGATTAGCCCGAGCCCCCACGACCCTTTCCACTCTCTGCTTATGTCAATATTTTCCGTTTTGTGTATTGTTGATAGTTATTATTAATAAAACTCTATTTTATTAATGATAGCAATATTATTATCCTTGAGCTCAGTTCCACTTCTTAAGCATATCGAAGATACATTATATCGGCCCGCCAGACATCCACGCACTCTAAAGATAATTAAAGAAGTTCCCTCAACGAATAGTTATATATGGTATATCGTCGAGAGTCCATTCTACGACATATATATATATATATATATATATATATATATATATATATATATACTATTTAAATTTGGTATCAGGTGTGTAAGGTTTAACGCTATATCTTTGCAAACACTGGTCTTAGTCGAGTAAAGCATAGTGTTATTCGTTATAATAATAGAGTATAGTAGTTCCCTTTTGTTTTAACGATTGCTATCGACTTTTTTTTAAACTTAAGAAGCTGGAGTAGCTCAAGGAACTGTTATAATAATTTGTTTGTGTTTTTTTTTGTGATTTTAGTCAGTGGTTATTTAGTTCGAGAAACCAAGTACGAATAGGTCAGTGCCCATATTTATGTAAGCTAATTTCTCTAGAGGCATAATTCTTGTTACAAGGAATTTTAGTTGGTTGACTAGTGCACCCCCGAGTGCAAAGATGACTCAGTTCGAAATCTTTAAAGCGCAAGGAGAATCCTTGGGACTCCCGGAAAAGAACTAATTGAGTACGTTCAAGAGGAGCAAAGAACAGAAAGAGAAATAGAAAGAGAATTTCAACGAGAAGAAAGAGAGGAACGGAAAAGACAAGCTGAGCTTCACCATCAGATTGAATTAGCTCGTGTTGAAGCAGAGATACAGTCCGCCAGTTCCCATTTCGAAGCCCCCCCCCAATCTCTCACTAAAGCTCCCCAATTTCAAGGATGGAAAGGATTTCGGAGCATTTTTAGCCCACTTCGAAAAGATCCTCGAAATCAATAACATGGATCTGGAGGCTGAAGGTGTAGCCAGATTACTTCCCCTGTTAAATTGTAAATTGCGCGAAATTTTTATATCTTTACCATCTGAGTGTACAATTAACTACAGCACCTTAAAAGCTGAGTTATTGTCCGCTCATAATATGACTCCCGATTTCTACCGCCAAGAATTTCGAGGAGGTTGTATTAAACCCGGACAGACGTTCCCTCAATTCGGATACATTCTTCAGAGGAATTTTAAATTTTGGTTAAAATCCTCAAAGGTTGATCCGAACTACGAGTCCTTACCAGACTTCGTGTTGCGAGATCAATTTTTGGCGTCTCTCCCGACGGAGACCTGCGCGTAGGTCAAGGATCGTTGGTGCCAGACCTTTAAAGAATGTACCGAAGAAGCGGATGTCTATGCCGCAAGCCATAATTTAAACCCAAAGGAGAATCGAACTTCTCACCAACCCCCAAACCAGGAAAGAAGGAAGGATTCGCGCCCCTTCCCAGGAAAGCTGACAAAGTTTCCGGGCACCGTAAAACCCGAAAACTTCCTTCCCCAAAACCAACAACGGGACTCCAAACCTCCCGTTAAGATTTCTTCTCCATCTCTCTTCCCGAAGTGACCAATCATATGCTTCACCTGTGGTGTAGAAAACCACATGAGCTGGAATTGCCCCCAAAATTATAGGCTTAAAAGCGGACCAGCCCACCAAGTTCACCAGATTAATGCCACCCCGGCTCCCCCGGTGGTACAGACCCAAGCAGCAACTTCTTCCCCTCCGTCAGGCCACCAGGTAAATTTTATTTTTGATAAAAGTTCACCGGGAACTTTGAAATTTGAGGAGGGCAGCGTGAACGGCTGCCGAGTATCGACTCTCGTCAGGGACACAGGGTGTACGTGTTTCATCCTGTCCGACGAACTCCTCCCCCGTCAGTGGACCCTAACCACGAAAGATTTGCGGTGGTACATGACTACCTTGGGCGGGCGAACCAATTCCCCGTCGTTAGACGTTACCTGCAGTGTCAACATTATGATGGCTGGGCTGAAGTCATTTCAGCACCCATAAAATTCTGTTCCGTACTTATAGGACAGAGCCCTCAAGTAAGCTCCGACCCTGTGTCCCAGGCCGCCCTTACTCGAGGTCGAGCTAAGAAGGAAGCCCAGGAGTCCGTACCCCTCAGAACCCCGATACCGTCCGATTTCTCGGAGACCCCTAACCAGGACTTTAGGACGGCACAAAAGGAGTGTGAATTACTAACACCCTTAAGGCGATAAGGCCCAAGACAAGGACATGGGACTGTCCGTGGACCCCAAGAAAAAAAGAACCCCCAACGCGCCCATGGAGATACCTTCGTAGAACTGGACGAAACATCGGCGCTTGAAGAAGATTACCCCGCGGATTCCCTTAATGTAATACAGATAGTGTGCACCCAACCTGATGCCGATTACCCTCCTCCTTCCCTACCAGGCGAGTCTTTGGAACCCTCTGACCTGAAAATTGACGCGCAGCTGACACCACATCAAAAGATTCAGCTACAAGAACTATTTGAATGGAGTCACCATTTAACCACCCTATTAGCTCTTTTCGAGCGATTGCGCGAAAATGGCCTCACCATTGGCCCCCGCAATTGCCATTTTGCCCACGAAACCATAAAAAATTTGGGTTTCAAAATAGGACAAAGCAAGTTAGGTCCCCAAGAGAACAAGATTAAGGCAATCGCCGACATGCCCCTCCCAATTAAAAAGAAGCAATTAAGATCATTCCTAGGATCAGCTTCTCACTAACAGCGATTTGTTCCGAATTTCGCTGCAATTTCGGCCCCCCTCAGCCCCCTTCAAAAAAATAATTCCCCCAATCGTTTACGTTGGAATGATGTCGCTATTTTCCATTTTAATCAGCTTAAGAGTAAGCTCATTTCTGCCCCCATTTTAAAGTTGCCCAACCCGGAAAAATCCTTTGGGATTAAGCCCGATGCGTCCAACGAGGGCATTGGAGGTGTACTCCTTCATTACGAGGATGACGGAACGAGTCATCCAGTTGCATATGCTAGTCGTCAATTATTACCACGCGAAAAGAGATATGCCACTATAGAAAAGGAAGCTCTATCAATTATCAGGGTCATAGACAAATTCAAAATGAACTTGATAGGAAAAGAATTTCAGATAGAAACCGACCACCGTCCGTTAGCCTATATTAGAAATGTGCGACACTCCAACGGCCGAATCATGCACTGGAGTTTACTTTTGCAAGAGTATCAATTTAAAATAAATTATATAAAAGTTTCCGATAACCAGGTCGCTGACGCACTCAGTAGGAATGCGTTACCGAATAGCGTATAGTAATTGTATTCATAGGATTAGTATCTCCATGTAGGTATATAGCGTCTTGTATGACTTAAATTAGATTCTCTTGTATTATAATTAGTTAATGTACGTGTCTGAATTTTGTAACGCTCAATGTCTATTTTTTTTTGTATGTATATATATTTGTACCCATTAATTACGTATAAATGATTTTGTCTCATATGTACTAATTTTATATCATTTCATTGTTCCATGCCCCCTTTTTTTATTGAGTTGTATTAAAGGTTATTTTCCCCTGTAATCTAAAGATCAAAATAATCATATGTATTGAAGTAATACTAGTTAGGTGCAGGAAGGTACGGTTGGCACAAGAAAACGAGTTCCCCACAACGGAGCTCTATCGTTGTCCCTTCTCTCTTTTTTGGAAGTGACAACTTCCCCCCGGAATAGAGGGGTGTGATAGAACGGGTTGAGGCCGCGTTAATTTCAACCCCTATCCCATGTTATTTAAAAACCACGATGCTCCCACGTGCATCTTCGCTTTGAAGCTTGGCGCCTAATCGCAGCCACCTGAGTCAATGTTTAAACAAGGAGGTTTATCTTGCTTTCGTTCGCCCCCATACGCCGACCTCGCCAGATTGAGTTAGGCTTATGGGAAGATAAGGCATTGTTCCCAGGCTCGGCTGTGCATTCCCTCGAAGCTCCCACTATATTGTCCCCCACGCCAAGGGAGTGTCTCGACTATTTAGATCGAAACTTTACCACTAAGATCAGATTGGAGATCCAGATTTTCATCGCGAAACATCACCCCGACCCTCTCTCACTTTGTGCGCCAAGGGACCTCGACCTCGAGATTCACCATCACTTCTTCAGAAGAAGGACAATATCCCTTGAGTGCCAAGGTTCGAGCCTACGTGACGCCGAGTCCACGAGGCTTCCCCCTTGTTGTTCAGAAAGAGAACAACGTTAGAACAGCTATTGTTCGTTCGAGCCCGTTGACAAGAAACAGTTCTCACCCCTTTCCCTGTTTTTCAAAAGAGAACAACGTAGAACAGCCATTGTTCTTTTGAGACCGTTCGCCAAGAAACGGTTCTCACCCTTCCCCCTTGTTGTTCAGAAGAGAACAACATTAGAACAGCCATTGTTCGTTCGAGCCGTTCGACGAGAAACGGTTCTCATTCCCAAGACGCCACGTCAGAATCATTTTATCCCCCCCCCTTCGGCTGGAACTCGCCAGCGGACCGAAATTTCCTTCACGTTGCTTTCCACTGCACCACTAGTATAAAATTACGTAAGCCGAACGTTACCTTTGAGTATTTAACCCTTTTGTCAATTCTATCCTGTGCTTTAAATGGTTTAGCGAACCATCCCATCTCTTTAACTTTATATTTGTTTTACCTTTTTAAATCTTTTAATCCTCGGATTAGCCTGAGCCCCCACGACCCTTTCCACTCTCTGTTTATGTCAATATTTTTCGTTTTGTGTATTGTTGATAGTTATTATTAATAAAACTCTATTTTATTAATGATAGCAATATTATTATTCTTGAGCTCAGTTCCACTTCTTAAGCATATCGAAGATACATAATATCGGCCCGCCAGACATCCACGCACTCTAAAGATAATTAAAGAAGTTCCCTCAACGAATAGTTATATATGGTATATCGTCGAGAGTCAATTCTACGACATGGTTACGTGCAATTTGATCTGATGCCAGAATATTAATAAGCATCAAAAACTAAGAAACTAGCGAAATATGAAAGCTTATAAATGGGAAAACGAAAATCTAGTGGGAAGGCTGGTAAAACGGTTCAACTTGTCTATGAATATTAGGTTTTGTAGTTTACGTGTATGACTCTCTTTAACTTTAAAAGAAAATTCCGCAACAGATCTATAACACAAACGATACGGCAAAAATAAAAAATTGATAGTCTTGAGCGAAGTGCATTAAAGGCAATTAAAGTTGGATCTGTTAACAATATATGCAATAGAACTAAACTAACTTTTTACTAATATAGTATCTCTATTTCTTCAATGTTTCCTGATCGTAATGGCTTCTAATATAAGTCGCGAATGAAAACCTTCGCAAAAGTTGGTAAAGTTGAAACATGTTTGCTTTCTTGTCTTATGCAACACCTATCGGTTATTTTTCAAACTTCTTCGTTTCAAATTCTACTAACAAAGCCTACAGAATACCCACTTTTATGAATCTACCCAACTTAAGCATTTTAATAAAGAAATTCGCTTCAAGCGCAAACATGAATCTATTCTTAACAAAATGAAGGGCAGGGATTACTTTTTAAGTACAAAGATCAACCACCCACTAGTATGAGATCCAAAACCATATACGATTTTCGTTGCACATGCGGTAGTATTGTATCGCAGGAGGGGGAAACAGATGCACAGTTTACTCCCGCTTCAAACCTACCATTCACAGTGTGGTTCTAGGGTCACATACGAGAACATCATGGTACTCAATGCAGTAAGCAACATCTCAGACCTTAACCTGCTAGGCGCTTTACATTAAAAATTTCACCTCTCTAAACATTATAACTCTTTGTCTGTCTTATTAAATATATTTCACATTAACAAGCATGTTAACTTGTTAAAGAAGTTAACATTATTTTGTTAAATAATTCCTTGTGAATTATAGTTCCTATTTCATATCCCTTCTCTCATTGGATTTCCTCTACGCATTCCCAATGTATTTAATTCCTTTCAAATTTAAGGTTCATGTTTCACGAATATTATTTTATCCTTTATTATAAATTTTTATTACTTACATTTTTAATTGATTCTTTAGCACTGATTTATTTGTTTTAATCCTGAAACTTCGTCAATAAATGTTACGAAGCGTCTTTGGTTCTGTTCTGGCTATCCTGTATATACCTTGTATAAGCTTTGCGTCATTCGATTCGTTCGCTACCTATATATATATATATATATATATATATATATATATATATATATATATATATATATATATATATATATATATATATATATATATATATATATATATATATATATATGTATATATATATATATATATTTATATATATTTCGATCAATGTCTGCAATTCAAAAGTGCTAAAATAAACGTTTTTTTCTTTGTTTAAACCTAGTACAATACCACTCAATCCAGACCAATCAATCAATATATTTTTGCTCCTCAAGGTGGGTCACACGCCTTCATTAAGCCTTTGTCTACCTACTAAAAACGAAGTATTAAATGGTTGCAAGTGAGAGAAATAAGGTATTGAAAGATTTAGATCACCCCAATTTTAGAAGAAAAAATCGAGAAAATATAATCAACTATGAAGAATATAGACTAATGTTAAAGTAGAGCATGTGATCTTAAAGTAGGGTTGACACTAAGCTTTTAAAGATTTTAGAAAGAAAGTTGAGAAGATAGAATAGGAAAACAACACCGTGTATGAAAACACATGCCTCCACACCAAATGAGTGGTTGTTAACTTTACCAATGTCGTGAAGAAAGAAAAAGAACAGTTGAATAGGCGATACAGATTTTGGTAAAATAGACTCCAAATGAGAAGTTGTATTTTTAACAGAGATGGTTTTTCTTTCCAATCGTGAATGACGCAAGAAAAAAATGTTGGGGCGGGTGGCAGTGGGAATCTCTAAATGGCGAGTGAGAGAATCAGAAGGAATCTTAGAGTTAGATCCAATATGAACATTCTTGTTGGACAAAGAGGCGAAGAGAATGGGACGTAAAACAGACAAGAGGAGAGGCCTGAACAGTGTATGTGGAGTTTCTTTTGTAATTAGTGGCGTGTAAGTAGGCAACAAGGGGTTAGGCAAGGAATGTTGGCCCCCTCTAAGAGTTACAAGCACATCCTCAAAGTACGTTTCTATAAGGTTCACTGTGCTGCTTTAGTCTAAGAATAGTTACCGAAAATCTAGGCGCTGATGGTCAAGCGGTGTTACAAGGCAGGTAACCATTTTAAAAGGTATTACAATCCATCTCAGCAAGGTACTTTTATAGGACGCCTACTCTTTTTAATAGATATATCTGTCTAAAACACGGAGAAGAATGGAGAGAGTCTAATCAACTATCGGATCTAGATCTGATGTGGTTTAAGGATTACCTTCACTTTGTTATATGCAACGTTTAGCGGATGCTTCGAATGGCCAGAGATGACGCCGGTGTGGTCGGTGTCCATTTACAAGCTCACCACGACCGAAGACAGCGACATGTTGGCCATAAAAGTCTTGCCCTTGGTGAAAAAGATCTCGTAGAAGGTGGAAGGTGAAGTATTTCGTTCAGCACGACGGAGGTCCGACCCACATGGCTAGAACAGTGCAAGAGTGGTTGTGGTCGAACATGAATTTCTTCTGATCGAAGTAAATTTGGCCACCGCAGTCACGCGACCTCAATCCCCTCAACTCGAGCGTTTGGGCCCATGTCGAGGACAACGCCTGCAAAGTCTGCCACAACAACGTCGACGAGCTGAATCCCTCCGTTAAACACGTGTGTGCCAACTTAAGGAAGGACTTTGTCCGCAATGTGGGTGTGGGCTTCAGCTCTAGCATGGAGCGCGTGTCCAATTGCGAGGGCAGCCATATTTATTAATATTACAGTTTGAACACAATTATATGTTATCACAATAAAAACGTGTAACTGCATTAAAACTATAATTGTGCGCTTTGTTGAGAGTGTCGTAACGAGTGTAACAGGACTTATGCAATACCCAATGGTTGTTGTAAAAATAATATACTCGTATGTGCAGATGCATGAATAGGTAGGAAACATCATTAGAATACATAGGGAATACAGCCTTGTAAAGGGGTGGAGTTGATATTCGATTAATTACAAATGTAATTCTTCAGAGGCCTTTGATAAACAATGATTTGACAAATTTTCTTAATTATCCCGGAATATAATTTAGGTAATAGCGACTGATGAACATGACATATATATGTTTTTCTTTATATATTCTTTTTTACCTTCATGGTTAAGTTTCTTCGTTAATTCTTTTTCGGTTGAAAGAAAATTATCTTTTATTCGCAGCCGCTATTTTATTTTCTCATTTTTAAGATTCAGGCTTTGGATGATTTCGTAAATCACTCATTGTATCCTGGGTTCATTATTTTGCACTTGACTCTGTGTTAAAACTTAGCCAGATCTGATTAACCAAGGCTTGGTCAATAATCTCAGTCCTTATATTAAGCCGAAAACTATAATTATTCAACAGCTCTGAAATATGGTAACTACGATAGATAGTAACTTCTTATAATAAGGCTGAAAACAAATATGATTACCCATTTTTATCATTGCTGTTAAAGTTTATAGCATAGAGTCTAAAGCAACCCACAGGCGATAAGCTACCTCCCAAATTGACTTTTAACTAACCGAAATGATCATCAAGGTGATCCTTGAAACTATACACAGAGCTACTAGTTTCGCATTTCAAAGTCTTAAGAAACTCTCCCTCCCTGACTATAATGAGAGAAGAAGAAGTAACAAAAGGAAGATGACAGCGACAAAGATTTGTTTTCGTCGTCGATTCTCGCGAGAAAATCATTCGTGTTTTAGGATTCGTGAACCTTCGTTCTAAACTTTTAAAATCTTATTAAGTATAAGCTGAAAACTATACTCAAATTTGAAAAAGTAATTTTTGTTTTTTCTTGCAAAAGAATAAAACTAACGTTGAAATGCAGTACTATAAACAATTGCCTACGGGCGAATACTTTGTATAGTTTACTCCTGGGTTACTTAACATTTTTCTTTCTTAATTTTAAGTAGGCTTCTGCCTATTATTAGTGAAAGTCAAATATATATGTTTTTATTTGAGTTATTGCCTTGTTTTATTGGGCCTAACTTGAGACTTGAGCAAGGTTTTAAGTCAGGGATAGGCAGTGTAGGGTGTATCGTATCTTTCCTTCACTTTTGTAATTTAATCATTTTTAGCTTGAGCTTATACGAGGGGCGGTCAATAAGTTTTGAGAATCGGTAGGGCAAAACAGAGGAAGGGGGATAAGTGTTTGTCAGAGTGTTAGGACAAGTTATGACAAGTCAGGACCTGCAACCGCACGCTCTTGCCTCGTCTATTTAAGAAGCAGTAGCTGATCGCAGATCGTCAGTCACAAATTTTTCAACAAAGAAGGAAACCGGTTGAGCACCACGCAGTGATCAAATTTTTCACCAAGAAAGGCAAGAATGCAAAAGAGATCCATGAACGCATGGTTACAGTGTACACCAACACCGCCCCTTCCTATGCAACCATTTCTCGCTGGAATAGGGAGCTCCGCCATGGTCGTGAGTCCCTTGAAGATAACCCCCGTCCAGGTCGCCCGTCAGACGTGACCAACGAAGACAATGTTGCCCGTGTGGAGAGGATGATCCTCGAAAATCGAGCGAGAACTTGGAATATCACATGGAAGTGTTATCAACATCATCCACGACAATTTGGCCATGACCAAGGTCTCTGCCCGTTGGGTCCCTAGAAACCTCACGCCCCATGATCGACTTCAACGTCGTCAAAGTCCACAAGGCCAGAGTTGCACAAGATCAACCATCCCCCCTACAGTCCAGATCTAGCCCCTAGCGACTACTTTTTATTCCACCAGCTCAAGGACGTGGACGCTGGTTTTTGGACGATGAAGATGTCCAGCTCGCCGTCCAGGAGTGGATTGAACAGCAGTCGGGAGATTTCTGGTTGTCGGGAATTCCAAGCCTCAGGGACAAGTGGCGCAAGTGCACTGAAGTCGAGGGTAGTTATATTTAAAAATAATAAAATACTCCTCCTCATATCTCGTTTCCTTATATCTGAATTGCAAAACTTATTGACTGCCCCTCGTACGTATTCAGTAATCAGTACTGTACACAATTAATTTAACAATTAGTACCCTTCAACCTGTAACTTTAAACTCATTTTTTTCTCTTGTAAGATTTTGATTAGGCCTATTTGAAAGTAACTTACTACTTCATCTTCAATAACTAAAGCCTTTAAGGTTTTGAAAAGATTGAGGCTCCAACATTAGATCACACTCAAGACTTTCTTGTTGAAATTAAAAAAAGTTACAATGATTTGAAAACAATTCAAAATTACTTAATATTTAGAGCTAGAGAAAAGAGAGAGAATTCCGATCAACTGGAATCTGATATTGCTGAATATCAGTTGAGTTGCCTGAGTCAAATCAACGGGCTTAAATCTTTAATTAAAGCTGATAATCATGAATCTTAGAATCTAACTAAGTTCAAATGCTTCCTTCAATCAAGCTAAAGAGACAAGTATATTTAATCTTAAATTACGTGAACTTAAACTGAAAAAAATTAAAGATAACAAGGATGATCCCTTTTCTTTTATTCATTTTAAGACTTACTTTGACAATATAATGGCTGTTTTTCATGAAGCTTCTAAATGTCAAAAATTGATTTATTTAAGATCTGCTTTAGAAGGAACAACTTATGAATTGGTGGAACATCTACCAATAAGTGAAGAAAGATATGAAAATACATGGAAGCTCTTAGATCATAAAACTTTTGATGAAGAATATTTAATTAATTATACTTTATTGAAAATAGTTCATTGGCCTTTAGTACATAACTTAGAACAAATTGTCTCCTTTATAAATATCCAGGAGCTTTAAAACCAGAATCTCCAGGATTTATTTGTTTAAACACAATTTGCGTGAAAAGTTACCTAAATATTTTTTTGAGGGGGGTTGAACTTACACGAGGATGAAGGGGGGGCATTTATCCCAAGTTGAATCATATCTTTGATAATTACTTGGAAATATGAAAAATTTTAGTTAGACCCCAAAATCCTAAACCTGAAGTTAAAAATAGGCCTGAAACTCTGAATTCTAGAACTAAACATACCAGTTCTCAAGACAAGCAGAAGGAAACTTCCATTAATTCTAATAATTTGAAATCTAATTACAGTCATACTAACCATTATAGTCAAAATAAAGCTGAAACTAACATTCCACGAAATTGTCAATTTTTTCAAATTTGTAACCACAGCTGTGGTAGATGCAAGAAGTTCCTAAAGCATAGTGACAGGGTTAACAGAGCCATAAATCTTAAACTATGTAGCAAATGCTTAAGTAAAGTTCATAAGGTTGAGGAATGTCCTGGCAATCAAGGAAAATTACCTTCTAAGTGTGAAATTTTCAAAAACGCCGAACACGTCACCCCCATGTGCCCCAATTTTGTTTTAACTAATCTTAATTCAAAAAAATGACAAGAAGCTAATTCTAATGACATATTTTGTCCTGTAGTCAACCTTATTTTTAGGTTGAAAAACATTATTCAAATTCCATTTGTAATAGATACAGAGTCTCGAATGAGCCTTAGAAATAAAGATGCTTCAAATCAGTTAAAATTGTCCTTCAAAAGGGTAAATAGAGAGGTTATCACTTATAACTCTAAAATAAAGCAACAAGGAGAGACGTGTTCTCCCAGAACTTTGATGCCAAATGAAAATGAAATTAAAACTAACCTGTTTGCAATTGATGACTTAAATTTAAATTTAAATGTAAAAATTAATCAAATACTTCCTCAAATGAAAATTAAGAAATTTCCCTTAAATCCAGGTTTTCCAAAATTTGCTGACAATCATCTTGCAATCAAGGGTGTTTTAGGAATGGATATCATACCTAACCTTGGTGTATTTGAGTTTGCAGAAGGTACTTCTGGGAGAGTCATTAAATTGTCAAATGGTTTTATACCCATTGGTTCCATCAAAGATTTTAATAAGGGCTCTCAGGTTAGGGTTGAAAATTGTGCTACATCTTCTGATAATTATGATAAATCTAAAACTCAAAAACTAACCGCAATAGGCCTACCAAAATAATAAAAAAAAATTATAATTCTAATTTAAACACTAAATTTTATGATCAAAATTCCAAAACTAATAAATCAAATTCTAAAATTGAACAACGGCTTAATAACTTGTTCAATTTCCATCAATCAGGAATAAAACAAGAAATTTACAAATATGATGAGGTGTATATTAACAATTTTAAGAAATCCATTGAACTTAAAGAAGTAAAATACTTTATTCAACTTCCATGGAATGATGAATTAATACGTAATGTGCCTTCAAATTACAATCTTGCGAAAGTATTAGCTAAGAAAGTTTACAATAATAATAAAAAATTAGGCTATTATGAAAATTATAAAGAAGTTTTTCTTGACCAGCTAAAAAGAGGCATTATTGAGCCTATGGAAGGTGAATTCAACCCAAAAGATCATATTTGAATCCCTCATATGCCAGTAGTTAGAGAAGATGAAATGGTAATCACGAAAGTTAGACCAGTGTTTAATGCCTCACTTAACACAGGAAACAGTACTTCTCTGAATGAGGCAGCTTATGCTGGAATAGATATACTGTACTTACAAATATAATGGACCTATTTTATATTTTAGAACAAATAAAAATGTTGTACTTTCTGACATAGAGAAGGCGTTCTTAATGATTAAATTAAAATTGACTTCTGATAAAACAAGTTTTCATTTTTATTATATAAGAATGGGAAATTTTTTGCGTACAGGTACAATACCATCATTTTCGGTTTCATAAGTTCTCAATTCAATACTTAGGCATCACATTGAGAATTATGCTGAAGAAAATTTGAAAAATTCTATAATTGGTAACTTTGGTGTGGACAATTTTTTATTCACTTCTCATACTAAAGAAAACATTGTTCAGACTGTTACAGAGACAAATGAACCTTTGACCAAAGACAATTTTAACCTAATAGAGTGGCTATCTAATTCTAATTCAATTGTAAATCATTGATCTAGTGAAACCCTACAGTTTTGTAATCTATATTCTTTAGAATAATAAAAGTAAAATATTAATGAGTAAAATAAAACTGGCTCCTATTAAACCAAATACTTTGCCATCTTTAGAGCTTACGGTGTTTATGTAGCTATGAGCTAATTAACAATCTTAAATTTGAAAGAAATAACATAGAAGCCATTGAAATTTTGACTGATTGCCAAGTTGCCCTATCTTAGCTACTTGTAGAATTAGCCTGTAAAAAAAATATATTTTTCAACAACAGATTAAAGGAAATTTCTCTAATTAAGAAAGAAAAAATTAAATAAAAATGCCTTTGTAAATTATAATTATTTTCCTTCCTTTAAAAATGTAGCTGACATACTGACAAAAGAAAATAAAATAAATCTCAATGATGTTTTTGAAAAATGGAGAAAAGGACCTGAATAGTTAATTCAAGAAAAATAAGCTTGGCCAACAAGCTAGGATGTATACCAATTGATTTTATGTCTAATAATAAAATTGTCAATTCTGTGATTTTAAATGATACAAATGATAATTTAATTGATTTCAATTCCTATTCTTTCTCTACCAATCTTTTAAATCTACCATAATCTTTTTAGGGCTATTAATCTTTTTAAGAAAGTTAAACTGGAAAATTAAAAATTAAAAACTCTAGCATTTAATTATTTAGTACAAAATATGTAAAAAAACAGTTTGTCTGCAAAAATTACTTCCTTAAAGATTATAAGATGTCAGAGTGAGCAAAGACCGTGTGGTCCACTTCTGGGCCAGCTCTCCTTCAAACCCCTTTGATACACTTAAAGTGTGCATCTAAGCAGTTCTTAAACATGTTTATAGTTGTTGATTTAACAATGATCTCCAGCAACTCGTTCCACGAGGAAACCACCTTGTTTGAGAAAAAATTATTTGCTATTTTTGTTTCAAATCTTCTTTTCTTAAGTTTGTATCCATGGCTTCGAGTTCTTGAGGAAGCGTCCAACTCGAAAAGGGTTTCAATTTTTACTTTAGCAAATTTGTTTAAGATCTTAAAGACTTGGATGAGTTCTCCTCTTAACCTTCTCGTCTCAAGTTATTGCAGGTTGAGTGCTTTAATTCTGTCTTCGTAGGACTTTGATGTAGTCTAGATATCATTGTTGTAGCAAGATGTTACACTCTCTCCAACATTCCTATATATTTCCGCAAGTATGGATTCCAAAACTGATATGTGTACTCCAAGTGAGCTCCAACCAAAGAATTACTATATTTTCCGATTTGTAAGCAAAATTTCTATATATGAAACCGAGCACTATGTTTACTGTTTTGCATGCCTCCATGCACTGTCTTCCAACTTCCAAATCGTTGCAGACTATAACACCAAGATCTTTTTCTTCTGATACCTTTTTCAATGGCAGCCCTTTTATTGTATAGTTAAATTCTTCGTTTCTACTCCAATGTGTAGTACCTTGAATTTATCAATGTTGAGTTTCATCTGCCAATTTTCTGACAACCCCACAATGCTTTTTAAGTCTGTCTGGATTTTATGTTGATCGGAAAGTTTTATTGATTTACCACCCAGCTTTGTATCGTCAGCAAATTTTGAGAATAGGCTCGCTATGCCTTTATCTAAGGCGTTTACATATATTAGTTAAAACAATGGACCCAGCACGGACCCCTGGGGCACTCCGCTTGTTACATCTCGCCATCTTGATGGAAGACTATTTATGACTGTATGTTGTTTCCTTCCGTTAAGCCAGTCTTTGATCCACTCTAATACGTTTCCACCGATTCCATAAACAGCAATCTTCTTAAGTAGACGCTTGTAGGGGACCGTATCGAAAGCTTTTTTAAAATCTAATTAGATTATATCTGCTGCTCTATTCGTCTCATACTTATCGATGATGTTTTGAAAAAATTCCAGCAGATTTGTTAAACATGATTCGCAGATGATACCCAATTTGTCTAAATGTTCGACTATTTTCTCTTTTATAATAGATTCGAGCAATTTTCCGATTAGAGATGTCAGGCTTATTGGCTTGTAGTTGTTTGATCTTTGTTTTTTACCCCTTTTAAAGATCGATGTAATGTTTGCACTTTTAAAGTCTTCTGGAACGACACCTTATTCAAGTGATTTGTTGAATATTGTGGTGAGTGGCTTAGTTATCGTTTCTTTTAACTCTTTGAGGTGGCGAGGATGGATCAAATCCGGATGGGCGATTTGCTTAGCTTTAATTTTCGATATGTTTGATTACGTCTTCTTCTGTTACTTGAATACTAGTCATAAATGATTCTTCTTTGATAACTATTGGTGCATCAATCTCTGGAATGGTTTCGATGTTTTACGTTGTAAAAACTGACGCATGAAAATAAAATTGTTTAAAATCTTGGCAATGGCACCTGGGCCATATATTAAGTCTCCATTTTGATTTTTAAGTGGGCTAATTGAGTCCTTTGCCATGTTTCTTATGTTTACATACTGGTAGAACCTCTTTGTATTTTCCTTTCCATTTCTAGCTAGCTCGATTTTTTAATTCTTCTTTAATTTTCTAATTAGCTTTTTGACACCGCGCCTTAGTTCTATGCATTCGTCTGAACGTGCTTCGCGAGTATCTCTACAACGTTTATATGCCTGATTTCTCCTTTTGATTAGATCCTTGATCTCGTTGTTCCACCATTTAATTTTACCGTATATTTTGCTTAAGATGTTTTCGGGGCGTATATTTGGTCAGCGTTTCTGAATTTTGTTATGAAATCATTTCACATTGTAGTAAAGCTGTTGCTATTATTACTCCTAGAATTAAAGCGCGTTCTTCAATACACCTTCAAAGTCTTTAGAACTTTTTTCGTTAAAGTTAGGTACCAGCTTGGGATTTGAGTCTGTGTATGAACATGTAGCAATTTTAAATCTAAGAGAACTGTGATCGCTGTCTCCGAGCGGTTCGCTGACTTTAATATTTTTCACAAAGTTTTCGTTTGTCACTAAAATAATGTCCAGGATATTGTTTCCTCGCATAGGTCGATCAACACATCACAAGGAAGTTATCATCTGGAAAGTGAAGTAGTTGTGATCCAACTCTGTCATCACTAGCATCCGCATTGTTACATTTGGAAAGTTAAGGTCACCGATTATTATTGTAGCTGTGGATCCAATAAGTTCATGGAGCAAGCAGAACATAAGATGATCTGACATTTCCGTCTGGGATGGAGCTCTATAGACAACGACAGTGTTGAATACTATGTTTCCAGCTAATGATTTCACGCTACAATATCTGCATTGCTATGCTTCTCCACGGAAACCTCTATAGGGTATAAATTTTGAGGGGAGTACAACATTACACGGCCCCTCTTCTACCAACCCCCTCCTTTAAAAGGAGGTTGTAAACTAAGATTTCAAATTCACCAAGAACGTCTCTATTAAAAATATCCGCCTAACTTTCGGAAATTGCCATTAGATCGTAATTTCATTTTCTACAAGAAGCTTTAATTCGTCTATTTTATTTCTAATACTACGTGCGTTGGCATAATAAACGTTTAGGGAGGGTGGCGTTTTATTCGGGTGTCGAACGCTACATTCCGCTACACCGGCTCCGCGTGCTGAGACTGACCTGCAAGCAAAACCTGTACAGCATTATTTAAGACTCTGCCAAGTCTTGCAGCTCCAACCTGATTCAGATGGAGTCTGTATTGCTGGAACAAGTCTTCACGCTCGTAGTTGTTCCAAGTTTCGATAAAGTGCAATCCTTCCTCCTGACAAAGACCTTTTACAAAGTTATTGATGTAAGATGCCTTTCCGTAAAAAGCATTCTGCGCCCTTATTCTTGGGAGGATGCCTGAAAAAAGAAAGATTCCTACTCTTTTCTTTCAGTTTACGCATCAGCTGCCAGTACTTCGCCAGAAGGTCTTCAGATCTGGTAAAAAAAATATTATTAGTCCCGACGTGGATCACAAAAGCCGTATCCTGCGTGGATCCACTCGTGTAATTAACGAGCGAATCTATCAGATTTTCGACTCTTTCCCCTGGGTAGCACTATCTCCTCCTCTTCGCAGGACGCCTTCCACAAGATTCTTCTAGTTGTTGCCTGACGATGGAGTCTCCCACCAGGCGAATCCCAAATTCCTCATCCTGTGAGTTGTCTAAAACAGAAGATCTATTTGCCATTATTGTCGGTAGCCTCCGCTTCAGGGATCTCGGTGCAACTCCTCGACGAACGGGCACGAAAGGTTGGTCTCAGTTCGCACGCGTCTCGACTCCTGTGCGTCCGTGAGGCAGGGGAGCTGCTTCACGCGATTTCCGTGTTGTTTGACTTCCGTGGGGTGGTTCAACTAGGGCAGGTGTATCCGGTCTCGTTGTTCGCGAGGGACAGATGCTGTGGCAGGCACCGCTCTGTGCTCGGATACTCTCTGGCCGCCCCCGGCCACCTACGAGTAAATAGGCCGCCAATCATTTCGCGTCTCCAGCTCTTCAACCCTGGCACGTACCGCTGCTAGCTCTCAGTTTAAGCGACGGAGCTCAACTTCTAACTTTTTACGAGAGAGACAGCCTTTACAAATTAGTCGTTGGTCTTCAAAGTTGGCCAGTAAAAACTGCCCTTCGCACGTCTCGCAGACACGTTTCTGTGGAGTAATTTTAAAAACAAGCCTGTTTAACCTAGTAATAAGCAGAGAATTTTTATTTTACCTGAAATATAAAAAGATTTTATATTCCTGAAAGAAATGGAGAATTGTTTTGTTGTCTAGAAAAAGTAAGCAATGATTATTTTACCTGGTAGAGGAAAAACAAACAAAATAATACAATCTGTTATTTTCCTGAAATACGAATGAGCGTTGTATTCCTGGAGTGTTATGACAGACAGGAAAAAAGGAAACTATGTTATTTTACCTTGAGGAGCAAGGAAAAAAAAACAACTTATTATACATGAAATAGAAATAAACGTTATATGCCTGAAAGAAATGGAAAAGTGAAAGGTTTCCTGAAAACAAAGAAGAGAGCAATGTTTGATTGCTTAGAACTAATGCAACACGTCCGCTTAATCGGCTATCAGCTGTTGAAATGGCGCAAGGCAAACCGCTGCCTGTATTACTCCGCCAACAAGGAGAAATAATATATACAGTATTGCGTAACAGAGACCTAGTTATTATATTGACTGGAATTAAGCGTAAAAATTTATACCTACTGAAAAGAATAAATAAGATAAAATAAATTCACTTGTGCAGACGACTATTCCGTGACGCAACCTTGTGCTGACAAGATCGCCACCCCGCTTGCTTACAAAGAAAGAACAATGGAACCTTTATAACTTCGCCCACAAGGAGAAAGGAATGTGTATTTTAATACAAATTCCGACACACACACTATACCTGCACTTTTTCAAACTAGGAAAAAAAAAATAATCGAACACTACACACAAAGATTCTTTGAATTGAAGTTATTGGGAGCAAACAAAAAAGTGTGTGCACTCTACTACTGTCAGTCACCTAAGTCAAGGATAAGTCAAATAGAAATGTGCCTCTTTTGGTACACCAACTAAACTTTTTCTTAGATAATAACAAAAACTTAAGGTCCAAGTGAAGAATAGATAAAAATTTTACTTTGAATTATGATGCTGTAAACCTTGTTATGATTCATCCTAGTCATATTAAACTGAGAAAATTATTAAATTTTTACATTTTAACTGTAAGCATTAGGTCTTAACTCTACTTTGAATTATTTGAGAATGGGTGGCATTTGGATCTGCAGAGCTAGACAAGCAATCAAAACTGTTTTGAATAATTGCTACATTTGTAAACGATACAATACTAAAGCTTTTATAAAACCTCCAACCCCTCGTCTCCCAGTGGATAGGGTTAACTATGTAAGACTTTGACTCATACTGGTATAGACTACGCTGGACATTTTGGGATATCAGATCCTTTTAATTTGAAACAAAAGCTGTACATCATCATATTTTCCTGTTTAAATACAAGAGCTATACATCTTAATTTTTTAAATTGCATATCAAATGAAGATTTTATACTTGCTTTAATAAAATTCTGAAATAGCTATGGTATTTCTAAATCTATTTATTCAGATAATGCAAAATCTTTTATATCGGGACCTACTGTTTTGTCTAATATTTTTACGTCCGATTTATTTTCTAATAAATTTACTGCTTATAGTATTAATTTTAAAACCATCTTAACCTATTCACCATGGTATGGAGTTACCTAGGAGAGGTTAATTAAAACTGTAAAATCTTGCATTTATAAAACTTTGGGAAGATCCAACTATGAATATTTTAACTTTTAACTACTCTATCAGACATCCAGCAAGTAATCCATAACACTAGTCCAAAATAATTTTGCTACTTGTGTATTAGCTTGTGATTTATACTAAATCGAGTATGCTGATTCCGAATCAGTAATCAGAATTGTTTTAGCTCGTAAGAATCCTGAGTGACACACATACTCTTTAGGTACACATATGGGCAGTTTTGGTACGGCTACCATAGTGAGAGGATGTGTTGTGCGTGTTTCGTTCCTGCGTTACACCTCTGCTTGATCACTTTGTCAAATTTAGCCATTATAGTAGTGGTGTTGAAACGGTATTTGCATACAGTGATTAATTGCATTTTTCTTTCAGATTTATCTCTAAATTAATTTGTAAATGAAATAAGATTGTACAAAAGTATATAACAGGATAATACACACTAAGTTGAAGACATAAATCGGCGAGGATGTATAAATAGTCCACACAACTTTTGTTATATCTGTGGAAGATATACTCTAAGCAACCAGCAGAAAATTTAGCTAAAAGAGTGAAAACTGCATACAATTATTATTTTGGTTGTAAAGTTGGTGCCTAAGACAAGCCCTCACAAATCTTGTACTGTGTGTTATATGGGGCTCACACAGTAGTTAAATGGCAAACGGAAGGGTAAGCCATTTGCTGTACCAATGGTGTGGCATGAGCCAACAAATCATGATTTTGATTGCTACTTTTATATGACAAATATTGCGGGATTCTCAAATAAGAACAAGTCAAGAATTGTATATCCAGATTGTAAGTCAGCTATAAAACCAGTCCATCATAATATGAAGATGCCAATCCCAGTTCCTTCATCAGCTAGTGTAGTTAAAGAAGATGATTCATTGCCTCAAAAGGAGGATAACAATGACGATGAATTGTATGCGGATGACTCTAGGGAAAAGAAGATCCAGTGGATAAATCAAGAAAGATTGAATGATTTCGTGAGGGATTTGCTATTGTCAAAGGAGAAAGCAGAACTGTTGGGCTCCAGACTATAGCAATGGAATCTTCTAGAGCAGCGATTTCCAACCTAAAGGGGCCATGGCAAATTTCTGGTGGGCCACAGAAAATTTGGGGGATTGAGGGGGCCTCAGGTCCAATGAAGGGGGACACAGAGCTTCATTTTCTTATAAAATTATTATAGTAATTCGAAAATTATCTAATTATTGGCATTTGACAATATGGCATATTTGACTATATGTAGTTCTTCATAATCTGTTAATCTAATAACAACCAACTATTTACGGGTTAATAATCATAAAACAATGAGTTTCTTTTTCTTCGATATACAACAACGTTGTAATGAGTCATTAGATATACGTTGGACAGCAGCGTGGCATCTATGTTCCACATCCACTGCACCAATATTCGTTGCAGATGCTAACTCACTCAGTCAGTATCCATGTTCCAAGTTGTACCTTGATTTCTGCTCCGTGACAATCTTGTTTGTGTGCAGTATTCTTTTTTATTTTGGTGAGTATCTTTTCAATCATCATGAAATAACTATTGGGTTGAGGAATAAGTTTTTGCAGTTTTATCAAATTTATTCATTACGATTAACAATTTTAGAAAAAGTTAATTTTTAATTGATAACAATATGAAATTTAATCTATAATGTATTCTCCGTTGTTATTTGCGACTTCCTCCCGACGTTCAACTAGTTTTCGGTGCCTCTGCAATAAAAATCTCTGGATTTTTACTCAAAGAATTCGTCTAACCAGGTTCTTAATTCCACATCAGTATTGAACGAAACGCCGCGCAAATTGTTGGAGAGAGATCGGAACAGATGGAAATCCAATGGAGCCAAGTCTGGCGAATATAGAGGATGTGGCAGGATTTCCCAATCAAGCGTTTAGATGGCGTCTTTTGTGATATTGGCAATGTGAAGACGAGCATTTTCGTGTTGCAGAAGGACTCCAAAACGTCGATGAGGTTACTTTTCACGAATAGCTTCGGCGAGTCGACACATTTGTTGAACGTAGAGTTCTGCATTGAAAATCTCGTTGTTCGCAAGGAGCTCATAAAGAATGATGCCTCTACAATCCCACCACGCACACAGCATCGTCTTTCGTGGATAAGGTCCTTGCTTTAATCTCGGAAGTGTTTTCTTATTGGGGCTAAGCCATTGTTTTCGATAGTTTATGTTGACATAAACACACCACTTTTCGTCGCCAGTGATGATGCGGTGAAGAAATCTGTCCTTATATCCACGAGTAGCTTGTGACGAGCAAGCAAACCTGCGGCAATCGTGGAGCGTTGAAGTTTATTGCTTTCGCTCAAAGCGTGTGAAACTCATGCACCTAGTTTTTTAACTTTCCCCATCGAATGAAGGTGATTCACTACAGGTTTTTGATCAAATGCTAATTGCACAGCCAATTCTCTAGTCGATTGACGAGGATTTTTATGAAGAAGGTCGTGCAATCGATCTTCTTCCAACTTAATAGGGTGACCAGAACGTTCTTAGTCACTAAGATCGAAATGACCGTTTTTGAAACGTGAAAACCACCATTGAGCTGCCCTTTCTGATAAAGCATTTTCTCCGTACACAGCACAAATATCGCGACGAGCTTTGGCTGCGTTTGCATTGTTCCATTCTCGATTGAAAATGAATAACAACAAGTGTCGAAAATGCGCCTTTCTTTCAACTTGACATTCCATTTTGAGGTTACAGAACAAAAATTAAATTAACACAACTTTTAAATAAACCGCAATGACTTATTACTCATCTTCCAAGACGCAGTCTAAGCAAAAGTCTAATAGTCTACGCTGTCAATGGACGTAACCTAACCTTTGCAAATTTTGCTCTCATTATTTATTATTGTTGCTTAGTATGTGCACAAATAACGTCAACAAAACTTAAATCAACACAATATTAAAAAAAACGCAAGAACTTATTCCTCAACCTAATAATATTATATGGTGACTCTAAACATAATATTTATAAAATATATGCTACCAATAAGGATATTTTTACGTGCACACTTTACTGTGTTGTATTTCTAGTATATATAACATCTCAAACAATCACTTTATTTCTCTTTAAATGAATTGCTAACGACAACATCATCAAGCGCTTGGATTGCAGACTCGCGGCGTTGCTTATACGAAATGTTTATTGTTTCAATAAATATTACGTTTTTCGGTGGTAATATTTGCTTACATTTATCTTCATCATGTGCTTAAATGGCGTCATAAACATAATGCCAAATGTAAATACCAGCAATCATAAACTCTAAAAGTTATTAACTGTTTCTTAGGTCAAAATGAAACACACCCCGCCCTGCAGCTTTGCGATCTAAAATTGAATCGCATCATATAGGGTTAAAATTATTATGTAGGGGTTAACCGTTGTAGACTGTTTACCTAGTAAATAAATAATATCATATTTTATATATTCTTTGAAATATATACATTCGTACAGTATATACAACTTAGTTCAATATAAATTACATACAAATGTTCAAACATTTGCGTTTCCATCTTCTCAATAATTATTTTATTTTAGGTTTTCAAGAAATTAGGAAAATTTCGTTTTATTTACAACTCAATATACACTATATATAAATATATATATATATATATATATATATATATATATATATATATATATATATATATATATATATATATGTGTGTGTATTCCAAAGATTACCCATGGCTCAAAAGGTGAAGAAGAAATGTCGACAATACTCAAGCGAGTCTTTATCATACTGTTTTATATAGTCTCCAAACAATATAATAAAGCCAATTTGTCTTATCTGTATGACAGAGCTTTCTAATGAAAGCATGCGCCCAAGTAAGTTTCTAATTCATCTAGAGAATAAGCACAAGGATAAGAAAGACAAACCTTTAGATTATTTTAAGAAGCTTCATGATGCTTTCCAAGGAAGGAACACTATTGATTCTATGCTTAGCCAAGAAAAAGCTAAATTAGACAAAGGTTTAATTGTATCTTCGAGATTTCCAAGCTAATAGCAAAAACTGGAAAACCTCATACTTTTGGTGAAGATTTGATTTTGCTTGCAGTATCTTTGGTAATTTCTCCTATTATGCAACATAATTCCAAACAAATTACGTAGGTAATCCCGTTAAGCAAATATTCAATATCAAGACGCATTGATGAAATGGCAAAAGATGTTGAAAATCAACTAGTTTCACTTTTAGAAGTAGAGAATTTCGTATTAAAAATTGATGAAGCATCTGTAACTGTTAATCAAGCCCTTCTTATGGCGTATGCTATGTTTTAGATGATAATAGTGAACTCAGAGAGGAAATGCTTTTGCTCGCAGTCTTGTGATAGAAACTAAAGAGGAAACAATTTTCCAAGAAGTATTGGCCTATTTCCCCCTAAAGAATATTCCAATGGGTAACATTATGTTTCACGCAACTGATAGTGCTGCTGCTATTGTAGGCAAGTACAGGGGGCTTCATTGTATATCTAAAACAAACTGACTAATGTTTTTTGCATACCCTGTGTGGTTCATCGGCAAAATTTGATTGCAAAAAAATTGAGAGGACGTCTGAAAGATCTTTTGATAGTGTAATTAAGGCTTTCCCGTCTTTTCCGACAACTCTGTGCAAACAATGAAGAAGAGTTTGAACGTTTACCTTTCCATACAGAGGTGACATGGCTTTCTAAGGGTAACTGCCTGCGTCACTTCGTTGAACTCTGGGAGAGTGTTGTACCATTTTTGAACGGTAAGGCGCTTGGAGAAGAAATCATAGCTGCCAAGTGTGACATATTCTACCTTTCAGATATATTTGACAAACTAAACTTACTGAACAAACAACTATAAGGTAAAAATACAAATCTTTTAACTTCCAAAGAGGCAATCAGCTATTTCCTTAGAAAACTTAATCTGTTTGGGCGTAAAAAAAATGTTAGATTTTGCAACTTTCGCCACTATTGAAGAGGAGCTGCATGAGGATGATATTTTAGTGTATATTTATCACTTGAAAAAGTTGTACAATGATATGGTAATTAGGTTCAAAGATCTCTTGGAAATGAACATTCTAAGTTGGGTGGTAGACCCATTTAAGTAAGACAAATGCTGTTGATGTTTGCATCATACTGCAAGAAAGCCTCATTGAGTTGCAGATTAATCAAACTGCTCAAGCTAAATTTAAATATGGCCTCAATAACTTATGGAAAAGTAGTGAAATTGCAATCAAATTCCCATTGCTTTGGCAGGAAGCATAATTATATTTCATTGCCTTTCCAACGTCTTACTTAGTTGAGTCATGTTTTAGCCGAGCTTCTCACCTATTACCAAAAGCTCGCAACCGCTTAGAAATTGTAACTAGAGGTGATCTTCGTCTGTTTCTAACAATCATGGACCTTGACATTGAAAAACTTGCGCAACTACATCAGCCACAAGGACATCACTGAAAAAAACACACAAAGAAAGCTAATATGATATCTTTGTTTTTATTTTGCTTAAGGATTCTATTTTTTTGAAGTCATGAAACGTTTTTGTTTTGCTTCTATATCAGAGAAATAACGTATGATCTTAAATGTTTCTTTTATTGAACACATAAAATATTTTTTTCTCTTAGTAAAATAGAATAAAGGAGAATATATGTACAATTAATGGACACTGATATTTTTATGGAAGGTATTATAATATTGAAGTACTATTTTTCCCTCCTAATATTACCAAATGAGCCACAGAAATATTAAAGATCCCAAGGAGTCCATGAACTAAAAAAGGTTAAGAACCACTTTTCTAGAGGAAAATGCAAAAATATCTATTTTTCGTAAACGCCATGAGGCCTTAGCTGCCTTCTTTAAAGAAGAGGATTGTGCTTGTTTCTGTACTGATGTTAATGGCCTCATGAATCAGCCAGGAAACGAGCATTTGCTTGAAGACTGGAGAATATTCATCGATGCAAGCTGTGTTGCTACACAATGGTAACAAAAACATTCAATTCTTATCGCACTTATTGTTGCGATGATAGAGACATGACTAAATTTAATTTATTTTGGAAGATGTTCATTACTCTCATTATAAGTGGAATATCTGTGGTGATCTAAAGGTAATTTCTTTACTTCTTGGACTGCAGCTAGGATATACAAAGTATATGTGCTTCCTATGCCTATTGAACAGCGGTGATGACAGGAACCATTATATTGCCAAAAGGTGGCCCGAAAGAGAAGAACACATAGTTGGCCGATACAATGTGAAACACATGCCTTTGGTACATCCACAGAAAATCTACCTTCGACCACTTCCTATCAAACTTGGCTTTATCACGAATTTTGTTTAAGCAATGGCCCGTGATTATGATGGATTCCAGTATCTCAAAATGAAATTTGGAGCGTAGAAAACTGATGCTAAACTTAAGGCTGGCATTTTTCTAGAGCCAAAGATCAGAGAATTGATACGTGACAGGGAGTTCAAAAATATATTAACTCTACTTGAGTTGGCAGCATGGGATTCATTTGCCCGTGTAGTGCAGAACTTCCTTGGTAATCATAGGGCTGAAAACTATGAAGAACTAGTGGACAACATTTCTTGCATTCGCATCTAGATTTCTTTCCAACTAATATGGGTGATATTAGTGACTAACATGGGGAAAGTTTCCACCGAGATATCGCAATGATAGAAAGCAGGTATCAAGGCCGCTTAAACAAAAACATGATGGGTGATTACTGCTGGTTCCTACAACGGGAGGATCCTATATCTACATACAAGCGCAAGAGTCTCAAACATTTTTGGAGAAATTTATAGTTAGGTAAGTACTACCTCTTTTATATGTGATAAATATCTTGTCTGGATCTGCAAAAGGACTTACATAATGCCAAATAGGGTGCCCCGATTCCAAACCTTTGCCCAGAAACGTCTCATTCTTCTCAAACTCGTAATAATTATATAATTAATTGATCCAAGGTGACAAAGTTAGCAATAGAGCCTAGTTGCATAACTCAGGAACCTGATTTGAAATTAGCGCACCAAAATTAGTTAGTTACAACAAAATAAACTCAAGTAACAGAGACAAAGTTTAAATTTGTTGCTAGTGTAATAGACCTCTGATATATAAATCTAGTGTAAATGTATCTTGAGTTGAGGGATGTCACTCTTGATAGATTTAAAAATATTTGGATCGAATAATATTTGATAGCTTTAAGAGAAAAGCACAAAAAACTCTTTTTATTTGAAAAATATATAATTGCTATCTTAAGAAAGGTAAAATTATTTTAATAAAAAATCCTGTAAAGACAAGACCCTTTTGGTCCTTTGCTAAAATTGTCGATTTTGTGTCTTCTAGCGATATCCATATTAGAACAGTTAAACTTCTAAAACCAGATAGTCAAATAGTAACTACTTCTATTACAAATCTGTGCACATTAGAGTTGGACTCAATGAAAGAAGACGAGTCAAGTAATGAGAGTTCTGACTCTGATATAAATGAAGATTATAATCAAAATTAACTTAATGAAAAGTAAAATCTTGAAGAAAATGAGATTGAAAATAAAAATACTAGAAATAACTAAAGACCTACTAGAGAAGCTGCTATAAAGTTAAACAGAAAATGGCTGAATGGGTAAAGCAAGATCTTGTATAGAGGAAAAGTCTCTCTCTTCTTTTTTTAACTTTGAAAATTTAAACTGCCACCATGGTACAGTTAAGCATTTAAATAACTGTAAATAGCCTCAACTTGTCAATTTTACTTTAAAATTGTGAAACTTTTAAATGCCTTATCTTGGCCCCCTTAAATCTTGTAAACTGACTCAGCCTCGCACAAATAAAATTTAGAGTAAACTGTTAAATAGCTTATCTTGGCATATTTAAAATTGAAATATTTAAGCTTTTAAAATGCATTAACTTGGCACTCAAATTTAAAACGATATACTTAACTGCATCATCCTAGTATTTTAATAAAACTTTATTGACATTAAGATTCAAGCTAAAAGTTAAAAAGAAAAAAGTTTATTTGTAGTTTCTTCCTTTGGTTAGGTCTTTTCTCTCTTTTTCTTAAGTCCGGAAGTGTATAGAATTTCAAAGTCTTGAAGAAACTCTCCCTCCCTGACTATAACGAGAGTAGAGGAAGTGACAAAAGGAAGAAGACAGCAAGGAAGAATTTGTTTTTCTCGTGGATTCTCGCAAGAAAAACATTCGTGTTTTAGGATTCGTGAACCTTCTTTCAGTGTCTGGATCTAGAAATTAGAAACTTAAATATTAAAAAGAAAACTCATACCAGAACTAATTTTTCTAACTTATAAGTAAAATTTCTAAACTTTTAACATCTTGTTAAGTATAGGCTGAAAAATATACTAGTAGCAAACAGGGAAGACTTTTCCATAAAGTTGAGGTATTTAGATTACGAAAATGTTTTTAAAATATATTTTTATTCTTTTCTTGCGTCTTTTTTACCATCATTTACGGATTTAATGTTTGATTTGACTGGAAAGGTCTTTAGCAACTAAAAACTGTCGAATCTTTTCCTAATTTTAAAAAGGTTGTATACATCCTTTCTCAATCGCGTGCTCTAAATTTACCGATATTTCAATTTCTTCGGTTAACTTTAATAGAATTCCTATCTAAACATTATACATTCCTTTCTTTGCAAATATACAAAATAATCTACTTTCAAAATTTAAATATGTGGTAAGCACAAATATAAAGAGATTAAATTAATGCCTTCGATTTCTAAACTGAATTTTCTATAAATTATTCTGTTCACGTTGATGCCCCGGTGTAAAATCTGAGTAAATTATTTTTTTATAAATTCCCCTTCACGTTTGATAATATTTTCTTATCTTTGGTTATCTTTCTACCCATTTTTGTGTTGTCTGAAATTTATTATATTGACCTTCAACTTAGTGTCAAAAATATTGATCTATTTTCGAAGAATAGAGAGCTCAGAACACATTTTCGCTAGTCGAGTGTAACAATACATTTAGCCATTACAATGAAACGCCGTAAACTTTAATACTTTATTTTCATTTAATTTAAGCAACGATGAACTTTTGCAAATTCCCTCGGTTGCCTTGGTTAGAGGCGTTTTAAATACGGCAATAATTATATGGGGCTGTATATAGCTCTTATTTTAAAGTTCGGATAAATTAATTCAATCCCTCAGATTCGGTGTGGGTTCATTACATTTTACGGAGAATCGATGTTAAACAGAGAACTTAATTGTTTGTGTAAGCTGTGTAATATTTTATCTATCAGGTAATTTCGGTAGATGATTTGATAATTTTCTTCTGATTACCAATTTTGGCCAGTTTTAAAACGATGGATCAATCTCTCTTTTTTTTATAGTCACGCGTGACTCTTATATCTCACTATACCGGTCGGTTGGTCGGTCCCCGTTTTGCTTTTCTTTGATTTGGTAATAACATTGTAACTATACGGCCGATTCTAACGAAACTTTAAACCCTTATATTATTTTACATTTTTTTACGAATGATAAAAATGCAAAGGTCCTCCCAAGGTTAGCCCGGAAATTATTTTGTTTTGGCAAAACATCATAACTATTCTGAAGATTCTAACGAAATTTGAAACCATTATGTGGTTTTACATTTTATTTGGAATGATATAATTAAAGTCCTCCCAAGATTAGCCGGAGAATTATTTGGCAATATCATCATAACTATTCGGACGATTCTAACCAAATTTGAAATCCTTATGTTCTTTTACATTCTCTTTCGAATGATATAATTTCCAAGGTCCTTTCAATGTTAGTCCGGAAATTATTCAAATTTTTAAGGTCGTAAGGTCATAAATCAGAATCAGTGAGAGCATGCAGCTTTGTCCAGCATAAATTGTTTTTCTTTGCCTAACAATTGGTTGTCTCAATGAATATTATCCTGCATTTAGATGTAATTTTTGGTTAATTGTTTTGATTCTAACTGATTTTAATTTTCTAAAGGAGTTGAAACAAATATTGGGGTCAATATTCTTTTTATAGCAGTAGACAAACAAATAATCCTCTAAATCGCGCGTAGTTTCATTTTTATACTTTCATATGGATTTTTTTTCAATATTTTTGTATATTATATTTAAAGGAAATGAATATATAGGTTAATTCAAAAGAATAATTCTGCGCAACCTTAATATTGGTATACCTTTTCACTTTAAACTATTTTTAACTGCTTCTCTTTGCTGCAGAAGTAACCTTCCATATTTTTATACAGAGCTCATTTTCATAACACTGTTTCCCTTGAATTCAAAAATTAGTATTCAAAACTATGTCTCTAAGGTATTTGAAATTCAATGGGTCTGCGAAATTGAATGAAAGATTAAATGGCTGCATGTAAATTTTCTAATCCTCCTAATTCCACTTTGATCTTTTATTAGGAGGTATTGTTTAAGGTTCAGAGAAACCGGAATTTTGGCTTAAAATATAGCATTTGGTGAAACTCTTATTGAATTAAAATACTAGTCGTCCAAGCACACAGTCATATATTTAATTTGAACAAAATACGCTTAATTTAACCTTATTTGTAGCACTTTCACCCTTCCCCTAGGAATAGCAGCTAACTAATTTAATCTGGTTATGATAGATTGCTCCAATGCTCGGTAGAAAACGGCGCCCAAGATATGAGACAAGCAGATTTAGAGTTCCATAAAGGACAAATTTTAACTGTTCTTATATATTAGAATATGAGGTGAGAGCATAGTGTATTTAATAAATGAGATAAATAATCACATGTGATATATTAAAAAATTAGCAAAAAGTTCTTTCATATCAATAGCGGTCAAATTATGCCTTTTCGTACTCATCTTCACTGAGAAAAAGAGAAACAAGTTAATTAAAAAAAATATGGCATCTTTTAAAGATGAGGCATCCCAAAGTTATTTAGACCATAATTGAACCTAACCTAACTAAAACTAACCTAACTTAACCCAACTAATCTCGAATAAGTTAGTTTAATTTATGGTACGTTAGGTCAAGATAGATTAATTTATATTAGGGTCAGAAAACCTTGGCATGTCTCATATTTACAAGATCCAAACTATGAAGCAAAAGCATTACTAAATGACCATCTCAGTTACACTAAAATTGCGATTAGAAAGCCACATTTAAACTTTAAGGAACAAGTTTCTACAAAAGTATTTACAGTCAAAAGTACAAATTTGATTATCCCTGCGAGGATGTTAAATCGTGAAATTAGTAAAGACAATAAAAAAATCCCAATTCCGAAACCATATTGAATATTATAGATCAAAAGAATCCACTGAGTTCCTCCCAGTAGCTTGAGTTATCTGAAAGGGCGTAGAACTCATTGAAGGAAACGAGAATTGAGAGCACTGTCGTAAGGGAGAAAGAGTATAATGGAAGAGATCATCCATACGCCTTGGGAATTAATTGGATCCCGGCGCTTTAGGATGTCTCTTTTCAAAAATTGATGTCAGTTGCATCGGATATAATTTACTATAGCAGTGGTTCTAAAACTTTTTACTACCATGCCCCCTCTAGAAATTAAACGTTCCCTCCAGGTCCTCTTTGCCTCGAAATAACATTAATAAACTTCTCAAGTACTATTCCATGCTCTCGTTAAGAGATTAACAAATACAATTAGATAAAATCCAAGGAATCACCTCCCCATCCTTTGAAGTTACCGATGCCCTTCTAGCGGCATCAGTTTAATAACAACTGTCCTATAGAAAAATAAGAGTCAAAAGCGAAGCGAAAGCGATTGCCCAAGTGCACCTTCGGGCTACGCAATAAAGGCGGAGTCTTGCTATGGAGGCGCCAAAAATTATTTTGTTTTTCTGGTGTGGATTTATTCTCTCAAAGGGAATTAAGCTAGTGACACTTCCATTTCACAGCACAATAAAAATGCTGAAAAATGGAAAGAAAGTAAGCACTAAAAATGTATTAAGGACACCACTAAACTCCACCACGAAAGAAAAAGGAAAGCATTACAGAACGGACGTTACATCCCGAGACGTAAGGTAGAGTTAACAGAGCAAGAAATGACTCCCGAAAATCCGAAATGAGGAGGGTAAAAGTGACCGACCGAATCGAAGGACCAAGAAAAATAACGAAATAGAAATTATAAATTCAGTTTCCTCCTATGAGGCCATACCCAACCCAACCGGGTGGGAACCAACCTAGATAACTTTTCAAAAGGCCATGACTCGCATACCCTAACTCCATTCTCTATCCCTTGCACCCTCTCACTACAATATCTGGATCAGACTGGGGGGGAGGCAACACCCCCTACCTCCTCGGGTCCGGTTTGGAGCGGTGGGGTTTTAACAACCTGCTTCACCCCCACGCTCATCTTACTCGCATACCTACGTTTTATTTCCAGACTATCAATTTTACGCAAACCCTAAGATGGAGCCGCCATGCTGATGGGGTGCCTGGCCAATATGCGGGAGAGTGGCCTCTAATGGCGTCAGCTGGCTATGCCGTCCCCGTATTCACCCACCCCTTGTAGACGGCATAATGTGAGGGGTGATTAGCGTTTGTAATAATAGTTTTCCATGACCATTTATGAAAATTCTGAACTTAAAACTCCCCCTTTACCTTATCCTCTCCATCGTCGGAATCGATCTCGGGCAGCTCTACAGAAGTAAAGGAGGTGCCCCCTCTGCTTTCTCATGAGATCCTCTAAACTTATTCTACTGAAGAGGAGAATTACTCCTCAGTGTGAAGTTTCTTGCCTCTCCACTTTTCTTGCAAGCCGAAGGCTTGAATAAAGATAGCTCCATTGGTTCGGAAAATAAAATCATAGAATTTTAATATTACTTTTACCCAATGGGGTAATTTTAGACGTAAGTAAATAATTACGGACGGCTCAGCTTAGCACTGCTTGCTCGAATGAAAATTGTGGGCGACCTTTGCTCTATCAGATTTTGAGAGCGACTGGGGAGCAAGCTTCTCCGAGATAGCCATAAGGATTCCGCCCAATTGTTGGTTGGTTTGGTTTTAGTGAATTTAAATAAAATTATTCTCCGAATCTTTGTCTTTTATTTATTAAATTCATTAAATTTATTACTTAAATTCATTCATTAAATCTAAGAATTTTATTCATAAAATATATTTTAAATATATTTGTATTTTTATACAAAATATTCTGCACTGGGAGCGGTCGATTAAATTAGGATAATTTAAGTTTAAATAAGCAAATATTTATATTTGACCTGTACTAGCTAATCTTAATTTTATTCTTGCACCTTCTTGCAGAAAGTCGTTCAGTGCTATAGTTGTTAATTGTTTTACTTGAATCAGTTCTTTCTGCAAATATGACATCTGAAACATGTCTTTTAACTTTTTTGGAATTTGATCTCCTTTATGATAGTCACTTCATTGATGTCATTTTCTTCTATTTCCTCAACTATACCTATACTATAAATATATGTTTTGTAAAGCTTTGCTTAATGTCAACTAAATTTCATATCTTTATACTGAAATGATTTACATTTCGATAGCTACTATCCTTACGATTACTACATTTAATGTTTGTATATATTCATTATAATATAAATTGTGAAGATTATCTTACTTTATTTAACCTTTTTAATTTATTTATTGTGTTATCATTGTAGTATTTAGCACTCTAGTCTGGATCATTAGACGGCAAGTACTCATTTATGTGTAGTTGAGGCATTATCAAAATAGTCTGAACAAAGGGCCTTTTATTTAATAACATGTTTCTTTTACTAAAAACTCTAATTTATCAAATGTTAATATGATTGGCGAAGTACTAGTTTTAATAATATTTTTTACTTGTTTAACTAAAGATTCAACATGTTCACCTAAGAAGCTTGCTCCAGAAGAATACGGTTCAAAATTTAACATTTCTATGTTTCTTTCCTTCAGGAAATTATTGAAATCATCCAGGAAATGCTTAACTTTATTTGCAGAGGATACTATAGGGGAGCCATTATCACTTAGCACTCTTTGAGGAATGCCATATTCAAATATATGAATTTGAAATGCTCTAAGAAATGACTCCATCTATAGTTCTACAAATGAGTAAATTTACAGCTCGCGACCACAAGCAACTTAGAATTAATATATACACTTTAACAACTTTGTTGTTTTCATTAATTGTAGACGGTGCTGTGTGATCTATGATTATTTCTCTAAAGGAAGAGCAAGTAGGGTTAACTATATGATGGGTATGATTTCGATTTATGCTAATGGTTCGACCTTATATCCTTTTACAAGTTATACAACACTTAATGATCTGTTTTACAGTTACGAAAGAATTAGTCACACAAAATTCTTTTCTCAAAGTAGCAAGGACTTTATATATTCCCGCGTGTTGCAATCTAAGATGAAGGTGTAAGTTTTTTCAATTTACTTTTAACCATTATGATATTATTATGGTCTGCAAATATATTTAATTAAGATATGATTGGTGGTTCATTGTTAGCTGATCCTTCAAAAAACCTGAATACTTCTGAAAATGATTTGTTGAATGCTTGGTGAAAGTCTTAATCTGAAGAGTAAACGAAACATACGATACGCTTGGATGGTGAAGTCGCTTTTGCTAAAATCTTTAAACCATCGGAACAACAATTTGTTACTATCGGTAACATTTAATTTAATCTGACAATATGCCTTTACGACATCAAAGATAAGCAAATATTTGTCAAATCTTAAAATGAGAGATGCCACATTAAATTTTCAATTCATGTTTGGTCCCGGAAAGGAGACTTTATGCGCTAATGATTGTTAATAGTGGTATCGCATAGATTTGACAAAAAGACTATTCGACATTTAGTCGTTTCTACATTAGAACATTTCGAAATACCGCATTGTTGCAGAATAAGGTCGAAGGGCGACCACGTGCCATTCTGCACCCACGTGGTCCTGATATCAACGCATGGAGCTTTGATAGCACGGATGAACCAAGGTGAGGGTGTGGCCTACGCCGTTATTACACCGAGGCTGTATTTTCTTAGGGACATATTTCATTGTCGCCCATGGCCACCTTTCAGTCAATATTTCTGCATTCAGTCATAAAATCGAAGTTTGTCGAACATTCCACGCCAACGTTATTATAATCACCCCCTCCCCCATAAAAAAAATAAAGAGTCGCCGACTTTTCCCCAAAATCGCACATGTGTGTGTAGGCGGCCGCCAAAGCCACCAAAAGCAACCTCATCAGGCGTCTATATAATCATTCGACTCAGTTTATTAACGAGCACTAATAGATTTCCCACCTACTACCGGGAACGAGCTGAAGGACGCTCGCCTCCCCCCACCCCCTGACATCGGAAACATCGGCGATTTCAATTTGAGAACGAAGGCTAAATCGACATCCGTGAACTCTGCCATAGTCAATTGGCAAGAATCTGACGAAGATTCCCATATCCGAAGGCCATCTACGAGTGCTCCCTTATCTGAAGCAAAATGTAATACGACTTCTCCTTTCGCAGAAATCGCCCCATAAGGGGCGCGGTGATTTGCCATCCTGGCCGCCGTGCTGACGAGATCCAGCGCTTCATCCGGCCCAAGTTTAGCCTCTCTTCCTTCCTTCAGATAGCTTGTATTTCTCCCCTACTTCATCTCTTTTCATACAACCTCTCCCACAACTTTCTCTGGTCTTCCCCTAATTTCCCCGGGTAGATGCTGAACTTCTTCTCAGCCAACCGTCCCAGATCGGAGCTGAGGGGAGAGGGGACAATGTGCGCTAAACCCTGAGCTCCGGTCTGAGTGGTTGGTTTTTAACCACCTGCTTTATCCCCACCCATACCTTCCTCACATCCTTTTTCATTTCCTCTTCACACTATCAATTTTACGCCGTATCTAAGGTGGAGCCACCATGCCGATGGACTGCCAGGCCACCAGGAGGGGGGGATGGTTCTAAATGGCGGTACCTGGCTCTGCCAGGCCTGTACGCACCCCTTGCAGTGCGGGCGACTGCAAGGGGTGATGAGCTATTGCATCCCGTGAAACAAATAGCGTCACCATGCCCAATGAGGAAAATATTAAACATCTCCCCTTAGTTCCCCTATGTCATCGACGGAGCCACCCTCGGGCAGCTCGACAGAAAAAATGGAGCATTCCCTTCATGTGCTTGCACAGGGGACCCTTCATATTTCTCTACCCTGAGAGGAGTCTTACTCCTCTCCTACGATACGGGTGTAAGGGAACCTGCCTCAGCCTCTTCTCTCGAGGTGCTTTTGGGCACCTCCCTATTTCTAGCAGCAGTCCCTCCTTTTCTTTTTAAGGAGACTGCTAAGAAAGCCAGCAGTCAGCCTATTTCCGACCGCCCCTCATTGAAGCAGCTCGGTAGGGAAAAACCCCCTTAAGGGGGGAGAGGGAAGCCAGGCCCCTTCAGTCGCTTTCTAAAAAAGACCTGCTGGCAAGACAATTGAACCTTGCCGGGGTCAAGGCCTGTGCATCCCCACTCACGTCTGGTGACGCTGCCAACGGGACCTGCGATATCCTGGGAGGGGATGGCCAACTAGAGGCCCCTCCTGTGATAGACATGGTTCTTGAGGCAACCCAGCGTCAGACGGTAGGCCCTTCCATTAGGGGGAATCCGGGCTCGGAGCCAAGCACCGAACCCGAATCCACCTCTATGCAAGGTCCTCCTCAAACGACCTGGGTCTCGGAGACAGTACAAGGAGGAGAGGTAACTCTTCCAGCCGGTGCCCCTGCGACCACCCGGACCTTCTTCGTTTTAGCAAAAGACCTGGCTGAGGCCGGTCCATCTGGCTTGGAGGCTCCTACCGGCAGGGTGGACAAGCGGGTTTATTTCCCGCCCTCTTCTCCTAAAAAGAAAAAACAAAAAAAAGACTAGGAAGACTCAGGGCTCTACTCCATCCGCGGTGGCTGTGGGGACGGATGAGTCTGCTGCCACTTTGGCAAGCGATCAAGCCAAGATCGTCACATCAATAGTTAGAAAGGCAACCTCTGCTCCTGACCCATCCAGGCCAACGAGCAAGGTTGTTTCCGCGCTCATTCGGAGCCGTTCTGCGGGTTCTACTCGACCCACGCGCTCCCCTGGTAAAGCTGGCGGCAAAAAGGGTTCATACCCAGCCCAGGCTAAAACCGGATCTTCCACCTCTTCCCCTAGCGTGACAATTTCCCGTAAGGCGAAACGGCCACACGGCTCTACCGAGTCGTTAGACTCAAAGAAGGCAACACCCCTGAATTTGGTCACCAGGCCATCTTCCGGGGTTCCTAAAGCTGTCCCCCGAAAGGAGGATAGCAACAACGCCCGCCTAAGGTTTCGAGGCAGAGGGAGGAAAAGACTCGCATGTCGAGCCCAACCTCCCCCAATAAGTCCTCAAAGGCGACAGCGCTTTCAGCGCTTTGTCCCGTCAACAGCGCCCGGGGTTCTGCCTCCGGAAAGCGTACGGCCATTCCCGTGAGGGTATTCTGTTCGAGGAGGGCCTCTGTGTCTCCTACGAGCTAGGCCTGGATGGCATAATCATTCAATGGAATTGCCGTGGACTCCGGGCCGACTGGGAGGAGCTGCGGAGGCTCGTCTCGTCCCGTTCCCCGTTAGCTGTTTTTCTGCAGGCGACCATGCTAGGCACGTGCCCCCTGCCCGCCCTCTAGGAGTATAAGGGTCATGCGACACCACCACCACGGGATAGCCGGGAAAAAGGATGCACGGTTTACACCCGGCATGATGTCTGTTTTCTTTCTTTCACTTTAGATACCTCCTTTCAGGCAGTGGCTGCACCAGGATAGGAGGTATACTATCATTTCTGCGTACATTCCACCGTGAGCTGACTTTGATGCGGGGGACTTCCACCGCGTCGTGGCACGGTTGCCGAGGCCCTTTCGCGTGCTTGGAGATCTGAACGGCAGGCATCCTCTCTGGGTGATTACTCAATAAATCCCAGGGGACAAGTCCTTGCTGATCTAATCGAAGAGCTTGAGATGAGTGTCCTAAACGTGGAGGAGTTTACGCATCCCAGTCCGAGAACCGCTTCCTTTTTTTTGCCTTGACCGATCTTTGTGCTCTTCGGATGCACAGCCTGATTTTGATTCAGGGCCGGTCGATGAGATCCATTGTAGTAATCACTTTCCCATTCAAATATCATTTTCAGGGCAACTGCCGCCTGAGAGCCCACCTCGCTGGTAACTGTCGCGGGCGCGGTGGCCTGTATTTCAGAAAATGACTGAATTCTCTATATCAGTGGAGGAGTTTAGGTCGGTAGATGAGGCTGTTGAGTTCTTCTCCGGCAACCTCATCGCCACGGGCCTGACGACTATTCCTAGAACGTCTGGATGTGTTGCACGACGACAACTCTTATGGTGGTCGGCCGAGTGTGAGACGGCCCTCAAACAGAAGCGTTATGCCTACATGCGCTATAAGCGCTGCCAGAACGATTTCACTGCGGGTGAATTTCGTCGGGCTAGGTTCCGTTATATTTCGGGAAGACCCCTTTAGTAGGGGTGTGGAAGCGAGTCAAAAAGATTGGGTGCAAGTTCTTGCAGGACCACCCTCCCGTTCCCCAGGAGAATGGGAGCGCAAACTTGGACCCCGCATCCGTGGTGGAATCCTTCTCGACCACTTTCTCCACATTCTCTAGCCGAGATGCTGCTCCGCCAGCATTCAATGCACGTCGTGATGTCGTGGAAGGCCGCCGACTAGACTTTACCTCTAAAGGCGGAGAACCTTCAACGACAGGGTTACTGCGAATGAGTTGCGCTCCGCTCTTGCTTTGTAGGTGGAAACTGCCCATGGTCCGGACGATGTCCCGTACGTCATGCTTCGACACCTGGGTCAGCATAGCATGGCCTTTCTGTTAGATTTTTCTAACAGGATCTGGGTGGAGGGTCTTCTCTCAGATTCCTGGTGAATCGCTACTCTGCTAGCCTTTCGCAAACCGGGAAGCGATCACTCTACCGTGGCTGGTTTCCGCCCAATCTCTCTAACCTCTTGCGTGTGAAAGTTGATGGAGAAATTGGGAAATGTTAGATTAGCCTTTTGCTGGACATCTACAAAGTTCGGCTTCCGTAAGTTCCTGAACGTGGCGGATGCTCTGCTCTGACTGCAAAATGCAGTCTGCGAGGCTTTCCTTCCTAGACAGCACTAGGCCACGATGTTTTTCAATCTGGAGAAGGACTATGATACCGCATGTCGATACCGTATCATGGAGACTCTCCACACGACGGGGGCGAGCGGACGCCTCCCAATGTTTATATCTGAATTTTTGTGAGATCGTCAATTCCGTGTAAGGGTGGGAGGAGCCGTCTCCGGCCCAAAGGAGCAGGAAGAGGGTGTTTGGCAGGGAAGTGTCCTCAGGGTAACACTCTTTGCCCTGAGCATCAACGGCATCACCTCGGTGCTGCCGGAAGATGTTCTCGCTACGCTCTACGTGGACGACCTTTCGATCTCTTTTGGCGCGGCCCAGGTGCCAACTCTGGAGCGTCGACTCCAACAGGAATTGAACCGCGTCTCTCGCTATGCTGAAGAGCACAGGTTTCTGTTTTCCTTGGCCAAGACTAAGGTGGTGCACTTCTGCCGCTATCCACGACTCCACCCCGACCCAGATTTGTTTCTTAATGGGGTGCGCCTAGAAGTGGTTGAATCGCACCGTTTCCTTTGTCTTGTATTTGACCGACGCCGCGCCTGAGAGGCTTATATTCGCAGTATAGGGGTCTCTTGTACCCGCGTCATGGATATTCTTCGTTCCGTCAAGTTCAGTGCTTGGCGCGCTGATAGGGCTACTGCTCTATTTTTTTATCGACCCTTTGTTCGTTCGAAAGTCGACTACGGATGCGGGTTTTATGCTTCCGCAGCCTAGCGTTTATTGCGGAAGGTGGACTCGATCCACCAAGCCGGCCTTCGCCTTGCGACCGGTGCCTTCAAAACTTCTCCCATTGAGAGCCTGTTGGTCTATGCTGTGGAGATGCCACTCGCTCTACACCGCATGCAGTGCATCACTCTCACTGCATTTGCAGCTGATCTCAACGGTGCCCATGCAGCAAAGAGACGTCAGTCATACACTGAGCCCTTTGGGTTTATAGCCTTGAAACCCCTTCGAGAGCTAGGTATAGCTCTAGGACCGGTGACGCCCCTGATACGGCCCAGGACGCCATCCTGAAGGGTACCACATTTAGCTATTTGTCGCAACGCCTCTGCTCCCAAAGCTTGTGTAGCGCCGGGAGTATTGCGTTCGACCTTTTTGGAGCACACCTCGTGTCACGCTGGAACCGTGCCAGTGTATACGGATGGCTCCAAGTCCCAAGAGAGGTCGGCTTCCACGCCGTGTCCCCTCTGTTCGAAGTCTCCGGGGCTCTGCCATGCGCTGCGTCTGTCTTCATGGCCGAGCTGGTGGCAATACACTATTCGGTACGGGAGATCACGCGATGTTGCCAGTTTGGAAACCGGATTGTGATCTATGGCAACCCACAAAGCGCCCTAAGTGCTCTCTGGGCATTGGAATCTCCGCATCCCCTGGTTCGCGATATCCGTGACGCCACGGTTTTGGCGAGCCGGGCGAATGTCGAGATTATCTTCTGCTGGGTTCCTGGACATGTAAGAATTGCGGCGAATGAGCGCGCCGATGAGTGCGCCAAAAAGCTCGTGAGGACTGTGCGTCCGGACCAGCGTTTCGCTCTTCCTCAGACCGACTGCGTAGCAGGAATACGGGCAGCTCTTCGGACTAATTGGCAAAGAAGATGAGAGACGGTCAAACGGAACCTAAAGTTGCGTGCCATTGCGCTGAGACTGTTCCCATGAATCTATTCCCCAATGCCGCGACGGATTCAGGTCGCTTTCTGTCGTCTTCGAATCCGACACACTCGTGTGACGCATCGCTATCTGATGGAGCACTCGCCTGCGCCCTATTGTGACGACTGCATCGTCCCCCATACTGTTCGGCACATTCTTTTCAAATGTCCCAGTCTAGGTGATCTTCGCGCTCGTTACCTTTTCCGGTTCCGGGATGGGTGGGGGCGCTACCGCCTGTCCCTTTTACTGGCGACGAGTGTGCGTACTTTGACCTTTGGACTTGTTAACTTTTTTGGGGAGGCCGGCCTTCTCACTATTATTTAAGCAGGTATTTTTGTTTTGTTTTTTTCCCCTTATAGGTCGCACGCTCCTGCGCCGGGTAGACCTGCCCCAGACGCAGGAGCTTGCTTACTGCTCGCTTCCCTGACCTATTTTTTTTTTGGGGGGGGAGTATCTTTTTGAATTTTATTTTAAAGTAGCCTAGTACTAGGCCAGTTTCTAATACGGTGACTAATGCCCAAGTAGGCAGTCACCATATCAGCTCTTTAGAAAAAAGAAGAAAAAAAGTTATCTAACCGATTCAATTTCGATTTTAAATTATTTAATTTAGCTACGAGATGTTTAATTTGAATTGTACTTAAATTTGGGGATATATTTTGCAAGGTTTTGGTTACTGATATTCTTTTACCTTTACGTAAAAGTAATAGTTTTTTATCATTGTTCTTAAGTTTTCTGTCTCTGGCATTTTTACGAATTATCGTAAGCGTCACAAATAGCAGAATCAGATAATGTTTAGTAAAACTTAAGACCTTTTTCATTTAAATGGATTCTGTTAGATTTATAATAATTTACATTATCTATTCCTCCCAGGCCTGTGATACAAACTAAGAAGTCTTTGAATGGCAATCCTTTAATGAACTTATTTAATTTATCTTTACGTTTTCTATAGGTTTCTGGATCATGATTTCCATATACGTTATCATAATCTACAAATCTAAGTTCAATTTTAACTGGAAATATGCGGGTATTTGGTGAACTTTCTTTCAGTAATTAATATAAGAAATAACATTTGTTTTAAGTTTCACATGTCCTTGGTACTTATTAATATTGAATTGCTTGCAAAAATTACTGCTGCAATTTTGGGGGAAAATTAAACAAGTATTAAAGGTTGAACCTGGTGTATTATAATACCTTATTTGACCGCGACCAAGTCGCAGTTAAGTTTGAGCAGGTGATGGTAAATAGGTGAGGGGCCTCGTGACCCTCTCCTACACTCTTCAAGTTCGACTGTTACAGGCTCTCTGAGTCGGTGCGTGCCGGTTGGTATCGCTATGGTGTGAAGGCTTTCGTCAATGCCACTGAGGTGTGAGTACTACCCCTGGTATGGCCATACGAATTGCTCCTGTAGACGATGTGGCCAATCTTGTCAATTGCAGGGAGCCTCACCCTGTTTCTTCGAAGCATTGTGGTGCGTATCTCCTGGAGAAAGAAATCATAGCCGTTCAGGTCCAGGATCGGCTCTTATTGTCCTGGCGCTTCCGGTGCTTTCTGAGGCGTCTTATGCCAGACCAGGCCTACGAGCAAGGTCGTTTCTGCACCCATTTGGAGCCCTTCTTCGTATTCTTCCAACCCTGAAGGCTCCCTTGGTATAGTTGGCCACACACAGGTTTATCCCAAGCCAGGGTTAAAGCCCGGGTTCCTCCCATTCCCACAGTGTGACCTTTTTACGTAAATAGAAAGGGCCGCGTGGCTACACAGTCGTTAGACTCAAAAGAGGTAACACCCCTCAAGTTGATCGTGAGACCATCTTCCAGGGTTCCTAAAGCTGCTGCTCGGAAAGCGAACAGCACAAAACTTGCTTCGGCTCTACGCCCACACTTAGGACGGTGGACCACCCAAAGAAGGAAACTCCGCTTCCGACGCCGCCCCGCCTGCCTAGGATTCCAAGACGGAAGGAAGAAAAGACTTGCATACCGAATCCAACCTCCCCTGATAAGTCTTAGACGGTAACAGCGCCTTCAGCGCATTTACCTTTCAATGGAATTGGTTCAGACTCCGGGTCAACTGGGCGGAGCTGTGGATGCTTGTCTCCTGCCGTTTTCCCTTAGCTATCTTTTTGCAGGAGACCATGTTGGGTGCGCACCCTCCCAGAGTATAAATTTCTTGCTAGCTACTACCACGGGATGGGAGCCCGGCATAAATATGCGCCATTTACACCCGGGATGATTTCTCCGTTCTTCTATTTGCTTTAAATGCCTCATTTCAGACAGTAACTGAGCAGCTACAACTGGATCGGCGGCCTCCTGTCCTTTATCCGTGCATTCCACCGTCAACCGACTTCAACGCATTGTGCTATGGTTGCCAAGGCCATTTCTCTTGCTCGAGAATTTCAATGGTAGACATCTCCTCTTGGGTAAGTTCTAGATCAGTCTCAAGGGCCAGGTCTTTGCCGACATAATCGACGAGCTAGATGTGAATGAGTTTACGCATCACTGTCTAAGAACCGCTTCATTGTCCTGTCCTGATCTAATTCTTTTCTCTCCGGATGCACAACCTGATTTGGGGTAAGGGGTAGCCGATAACCTCCATCGTATTGATCACTTTCTCATTCACATATCGTTGAGAGTCACGTAATAATGTATTCACTTCAATATATTCAACTATTTTTTCTGCGATGAGGCGCTCGAGCATTTTCCCCACCATAGATGTTAAGCTTATAGGGCAGAATTGTTGGCTGACTCTTTGCATCCTTTCTTAAATATTGGAGTTATATTAGCCAATTTCAAATCTTCTGGGACACATCCTCTTTCGAGAGGAAGATTAAAAATTTGTGTTATATGTTCGGCAATGGAAACTTTAACTTCTTTTATGACACTTGGGAAGATCATGTCCGGACCAGGCGATTTAAATTTATTCATTTTGTCGATGAGTCTCTTAACATCATTAACTGAAAACTCTATTGATTTTAAAATATTATTGCCAGAATATCTGCTGTTAGGTGTTAGAATAACGTCGGAATCATCCCTCGTGAATACCGTTGCAAAGTATTCGTTTAAAACATTTGCTATATTTACGTCGTTATATTGCAAAACACCTTTCTCGTCTTTGATGGGTCCTATACTATTTTTGATTGGTTTCCTTCTGTTTACCAGTGAGAAGAATTCTTTGGTGTTTGTCTTACAGTTTAAGGCCACTCTAATCTCTTTATTTCGCTTGGCTCTTTTAATTACCCTTTTAACTTTTCTTTTCAGTTGGATATATTTTTCTTTGAGCCTGCCCGAGTTTTTATTTTTGAGTAGCTTATATGCTCTGTCTTTGTCCCTAATACTTTTCTTAATTTCTTTTGTTAGCCATTTTGGCTGTTTAACATTACCAACTTCCCGTGATTTTGATGGAATAAAGAGCGACTGTTTGTTCATCATATTTCCTTTAAAAATTATCTAGATTTCATTTATATGGCGAAAACTTAGTTCGTAATGACACAAGCACTCTTTTAACGACTCCAAATTTGCTCTTTTGAAGTCTAGCTTGGTAGTACATACTTTTCTTTTGATGCATGGTACGTTGATATTAAAATTAATTATATTGTGTTCACTATTGCCAAACTTGTCTCCGACGTTCAGATTGGAAATCAAATCATAGTCACTAGTTAAAACTATATCTAAGATATTAGGACCTCTTGTGGCCTCTTTGACCCACTGGATTAGTAGGTTATCCTCAGTAAAATTAATTAATCTGTATCCTTCCGCGCCGGAGGTTTTCATAGACCAGTCTACTCGTCCGCAATTGAAATTGCCAAATATTAAACATAATTTGTGGTTTATCTCATTCGTTAATCAGTCGTAGAATATTTAATCTACGTCTACTGTTTAAAGGAGGCTTCTGTAAGCTAAATATACATACAGACTTCTTTCAAGATTTAGTTTGACTCTTATGAGTTCGAATTCGGAGCATATATTACAGTGTGTTGGATAAAGATTATTTTTTACATATAAAATCACACATCAAGCTTCGATTTCTACTGTCTTTATGGAACATTTTATAACCTTCTAATTGAAATTCACAAATGAAATCTCTTAAATAATATGAATCTAGCTCTCTGTAATACCTATTATATCATATGTTTTTAGTGTTACAAACGCTTTAAAGCTTTGGAAATTTATTCTTAATAGACCTGGCGTTAAGCAAGACAGCTTTTAAATATTTTACCTGTTTAATTGTGCTTCTATGGTTCAATCGTTTGCCGAGGTCTTTAGTGAAGAAGTATTATCTGAGCGCTTCTTTTTGAGAATGTTATATAAACTCAAATTGATTAAATCTCCTTTATTTTACTTTTAGTACTAAGATGAATTCCGTCATGAGCGAAATATTCTTTGTTGTTTATGAAACTCATCCAAAAGTCGACGAAATCAACATTCTCCCGTTCACATATCCTTCGCAGGTGATCATTTATGCCAATTGCCCTACTCATTGTTTCCTGCCCTATTCATTGTTTCCTTTTTTTACTTTATTCTTGGCAATATGCCGACAATTAATCCACGATATGTTTTTGATTTGATTTTTGCAACCATTTCGATATATTCATTGATCAATTTTTCTGTTCCAAAAAAGTTTTTACAACAGAAAACATCATTTGTTCCAACATGAGCAATTGCAGGGGCTTTTTTATTGTTCAGGTTTAAATTGCCGATTTCTTCGGTTACTTTCTTGATTCCTGTGCCGGGGTAACATTTGAATTTTCGCTTTCTAATATTTTTTTCACTAAAATCATCAATTTGATTTCGTATTATAGAGTCCCCAATTAAGTATGTGTCATTTTCTGCTTCAGACAAAGCTATAAATCTGTTAGGAGTCTCTATTTTAGGCAGTTTAGTGAGGTTAGGTTTGGATGAATGTTTATTTCTGACAAGCAAAAGATCGTTTCCATTTATGTCTTTCTGATTCACTTTGTTATCTAATAATGCAACAGATTGTTCAAATCTGCTACCTTGCTATCAATATTTATTACTTTGTTCTCATTGTTTTTACAGTCGCATTCTTTCAGTTCTAAAGAATTAATTCTGTTTTCGAGGGTAGCGATCATGTTCATAAGTTCATTTTTTTTCTTTATCCTGTCGTTCAGCAAGTTTACAGAACAAACAAACACTCGACGCTGTAATTCTATGGTAGCTTTGTTCTGGAATATCTGTGCATCACTTTACTGACTTACACTTAGAGCAGAAGGCTTTTAACCTCTCAAACCTTGCATTTTTTAGTTCGAGATTTGAGATGGTCAAACAGTATGGCGCGATCAATTTAGCCTATTCGGTGTAAAACTACTTGTTTAGTATCGGGCACAAAAAAATAATTTAGATCTAACTAAAGATTGTGATTTGTAAATAAATGTATATTTGTGAACAACAAATTTAGAACAATAAGTAAAAATACAGAGGAAATCACTTACTGACAGTTTACTGCTACCTTCACTTTTTCGTCGTTGGATCCAAGATGATGTCCAGGCAGCTAACTTAAATGATACAAACTACTCACTGATTGGTCGATTTCACGGGTGTGGCAAGAAACGGGAAAATAGTACTCGTGATTGGCTGAGAAATTATGACGTCACTCGGGATATGAAGTCACTCGTGATTTGTGGTTTTCGAGATTAGGTTTACGAGTCTTTATAAATAATTAAACAATCACTTTATAAACTACTTATATTCACAATCAAGGATTTAATAAAAGAAATAACCAATATAAAAAACCCACTTTTCATAATGAATATCGGTGAATAGAAAGCACTTTATGAATTAAATAGAGGGAGCGGCACTGACACACCTCCCAATAGGACAACGGCTGAGAGACGGCTGAGAGAGAGAGTAACAAGGCGTAAAAAGGAGTAACATTAAAAGAAAGTACCCTATAAGATATTAGGGTCCATTCAATGAGGGTATCTTTGGACTAGCAGTCGAGCGGGCACATCTCTGCTCAAATTCTTTACTTCCTTAAACGGCCACTTTTCAAGACCTTGTCTAGTCTTGACTTGAACTGAGCAACAGATTCACTGTTGACAACTTCCACTGGAAGTTCGTTCCAACTACCGCAGATACTGTACGTGAAATTTTTTCCACACAGATCGCGGTTGTAACGCTTCAGTTCAAGTTTAAAGCCGTGATTTCTTGTTCTGCTCTCAACAAGTGTAAAAATATCCCTGTAATCAATATTGTCGAACCCTCGAAGTATTTTGAAAACTTCGATGAGCTGACCACGCAGTCTACGGGTTTCCAACGAGAACAGATCTAATTCCCTTAATCTATATTCATAACTTTTATGTCGGATAGAAGGAATCAGTTAAGTTGCCCTGGCTTGCACGCGTTCCGATCTCGCGATGTCCTTTCGAAATGAAGCACTCCAAAATTGTACCGCATACTCCAGGTGCGGTCAGACAAGTAAGTTGTACAAACACAGTATAATCTCCTTGTTCCGATATCCAAACTGTCGCTTTATATAGCCTAGCATCCTTTGGGTCTTTTTCTCCGCCTCAATGCACTGTTTCAAGAACTTGAGGTCACTAGTGATTGCTAAACACAAGTCCTCCTCAGTGTCGGTGGATTCCATAGCAGTGCCCTTAAGGATATACTGAGATTAGCGATTTCGGTGGCCGTATGCATCACTTTGCATTTGTTCATGTTAAAAGGCATTTGTCACTTGTCCGACCACTCCCCAATCTTCCCAAGATCTTCCTACAGGCGGGCAGTATTTCCATCTTTTGCAACGTTAATACCAAGCTTGGTATCGTTGGCAAATTTGTAAATCTTGGCAACCATGTCACCGTTCATGTCGTTGACGTAGATAATGAATAGTAGTGGTCCCAGGACAGAACCTTGAGGCACCCGCTAGTAACGGGCACCCACTGAGAAGCCCTCCCATTCAGCACCACCCGTTGCCGTCTGCTATTTAACCAGTTCTCTATCCACCCAGCTACTTTTTCGTCTATACCTAGCGCTTGCACTTTCCGGAGAAGGCGGCGGTGTGGTACCTTATCAAAGGCTTTAAGTCTAAGTAGACCACATCCACCGCCTTGTCCCGATTGTGCTTACTGAAAACGAAATGGGAGAATTCCACAAGGTTCGTCAGGCATAAACGTTGCCTTCGGAAGCCGTGCTGGGAACTCCTCAGTAGCAACTTTGACTCTAAATGCGACGTCATTTTGTCCACCATGATGCTTTCCATAAGTTTACCGACTATCGAAGTCAAACTGATAAGTCGGTAGTTCGATGGTTGGCTACGGTCTCCTTTCTTTAAGATAGGAGTTACCTCCGCTTCACGCCAGTCTCTAGGAACGCATTCGGTCAGGATTGACATGTTGAAGATTGCACTCAAGTGCCGTGACACTTGATCGCGCACTTCTTTCAACACTTTAGGTAGAAACCCATCCTGGCCAGGTAACTTATTCGTCATTAGGCCAGCGATCTTTTTCCTTATTTCTCCTTCGGTGAAGTCTATATCCTCCAGCTCCTCCCCCTCGAGATTGATTCCGTTGGCTAAAAGATGATACCACACTCTCCAATAAACACTGTAGAGCAGTAGTCGTTGAGGAGGTTAGCATTTTCTGCAGCTGAGTGCTTTAATGTCCCCTCCTCATTCCTCAAAGAGCCAATCGTTCGACTGATTGGTTTACCGCTGTTTACATATCCAAAAAAACTTACACCACCACCCTCTCTGTCTGGCCTATCTTTTTGGAAGAGTTAGTAGCCAGGAACCGTGAATTCGCCTATAAAGTTTCCGTTTGAGGTTTTTATTCACAATTCTGTTATGGCTACCATTTCGTATTCTTCCCTCGCAACGAAGCCACGGAGCTCAAGAAACTTGTTCCTGATTGACCTTGCATTGAACAGAAGAATTTTAAGAATATCCCCTACTGTAGGACTCCCTACGCTCTTCCGTTTTCCGGCTTGTTTGTTGGCGAGGAGGCACCCATCTTTGCGATCTCTGCGAAGGTCGTTCCTGGAGTGAAACGGGCGTACTGGCGTACGTACGCCCTCACTCTGGGCCGGATACTCATTTGGGTCCTCTCTACGACATCCTGGATGATGTTCGACAGAAAGGCCTTTCCTTTAAAGGAAAGATGTAACCCATCCCTTTGGTAGAGATCCTTTCTACCATGAAAGGTGCGGTACGGGTCCACAAAAAAGACCCCCTCTGCTGTACACAAATCTGCCAGGCGCCGGTTTAAAGAGATGTTCATCGAGTGAGCGGTCCGTGTTGGACCTCTCCCGGGAGCATCCCGACTACAACACGTTTGCGGGTTTTTAGCCCACAGTCGTCCATGGCACCCATAACCGTGTGGAGATTTTTTTCTGTAGGGCCTACCCTACCTCTTCTCAGGTAGAGGTCGTTTCCAGTGACCATCAGAGCAACGACTGAGCTCTCAGAATTCTGTGATTCCTCAGCCTCTACTCTGATCTGGTGGTTACCACATCCTGGCAGGCAGCTTACCTTCACACTAGTGCGAAAGCGGGCCGCTAGAGGGGGCTGCAGACCCCGTGCTTAAGAATCCCCAATAAGGGTAACTCTTGCACATTTGTCTGCAGACAACTTAGTCTTTCCTTTCGGAAGCGACTTGCCGCTTTCCTCTTGTATCTCTACATTTTTTTTTTCTTCTTCTTCTTCTTCTTCTTCTTTTTATTTGTTTTCTTGTCTTCCTTTGTTTTCTCTTCTTTTGTTTCTCTTTTCTCTTCTTCTCTTTTCACTTTCCCTTGCGAACCAGTAACGCTCGAATCCTTTACACTGGGGTGAGCTGCATTAAGGTCGTTTTTTTTCTTTTTATTCTTTTTCTTCTTCTCAATGGCTTCTCCGCATGGCTGAAGTCGGACTGCCAATGCAGTTTCAGCTCCTTGAGCTGGAGTCACATCGGCGGAACCACCCAAGTCGGTGGGACTTTCGTCTCGAGCTTGAGCTGACTGGGCCCCTAGTTTAGAGGCTAGCTCTAGAATTTTCTCCTCGAGACGCCGAATCTGAAGCGCGTGCTGCGTTTCTAGGGTATGTATTTTACTTTCCAGCGCCCTAGATTTTTCTTCAGAGGTTGTGAAGAGATCCTTGAGTTCATTGCAGTATGCCACTGCCTCTCGGACCTCTCCTTTAAGGATGCAGTCGGGGCATATACTTCGCGGGTGGCATTTTAAAAAATATCCTTCCGGGAAGCCTACGCACCATTTATCCTTCTGGCATATCGCACATCTATATTTGAGTGCAGCTGGACCTTTTTGAACACTTTATCTTTCTCAAAACTTTGCGACCAATCAATAGTAAAAAGGGGGTTGGTGAATTCTCCCCGAGGAAGTCGCTCCCGCCTATCCATCGGAGAGGTTGCGGATCTTTCAGAAGGCACGCTCCATGTGCTGCTGTTCGCCCGACCGAGTCGCCCCCTCGGCGTGCCGTGGCTCCGGTCCAAGCAGCACTGACGGTCCCCGAAAGGGCCATCAATTTCTCACCAAGTGAACAACGGTGCATGCCCCGTACTAAACTCCTACTAGTTCCCCTTCACCACGGCAAAGATCTCAGAGCTGCGCTCAATGGATATCCCGCCACACCAAGAGACTCGACCTAAGTCTTTTTATTGGCTTGGCAACCAACCTGGGACAAATGGCCGTCACCTCAGACCGATGCTACCAGAGGCACCCGTCAACGGTCACTGGGAGAACGAGAGAGAGAGAGAGAGAGAAAACGAGAGAGAGAGAACGAGAGAAAGAGAACGAGAAAGAGAGAACGAGAGAGAGAGAACGAGAGAGAGATAGAACGAGAGGGAGATAGAACGAGAGAGAGAGAACGAGAGAGAGAATGAAAGAGAGAGAAATAAAGAATGAGAGAGATATAGAGAACGAGAGAGTAACAAGGAAAGTAAGTACCCTAGGAGACCTTACAGTCCATTCAAAGAGGGTACCTTTGGACTAGCAATAGAGCAGGCACATGGCTGCTCAATTGTTTTGCGTCCCTAAACGGCCACTTTTCAAGACATTGTCTAGTCTTGACTTGAACTGGTCAACAGATTCACTGTTGCCAACTTCCACTGGAAGTGCGTTCCACTTACCACAGATACTGTAGGTGAAAAAATTTTCCCCACAGATTGCGGTTGTAACGCTTCAGTTCAAGTTTGAAGCAGTGATTGCGCGTTCTGTTCTCACTCAGTGTGAAAATATCCCGGTAGTCAACATTTCAGAACCCTCGGAGTATTTTGAAAACTTCGATGAGCTGCTGACCACGCAGTCTACAGGTTTCCAGCGAGAACAGATTTAATTCCCTTAGTCTATCCTCATAACTTTCATGTTGGATAGAGGGAATCAGCTTGGTTGCCTTGGCTTGTACGCGTTCCAACCTTGCGATATCCTTTCGTAACGAAGGACTGCAAAATTGTACGGCATACTCCAAGGGCGGCCGAACGAGGGAGTTGTACAGACAAAGTACTATCTCCTTGTTACGGTATCCAAACTGGCGCTTTATGTAGCCTGACATCCTTTGGGCTTTCTTCTCTGCCTCGATGCACTGTTTCGAGAACTTGAAGGCGCTAGTAATGGTTACACCCAAGTCCTTCTCAGTGTCGGTAGATTCAATAGCAGTGCCCTTAAGGATATACTGAGATTTGGGGTTTCTGTGGCCGATATGCATTAATTTGCATTTGTTCACGTTAAAAGGCATTTGCCACGTGTCTGACCACTCCTCAATCTTCCCAAGAACTTCCTGCAGGCGGGCAGTATTTCCATCCTTTGCAACGTTCATACCAAGCTTGGTATCGTCGGCAAATTTGGAAATCTTAGCAAACATGTCACCACCCATGTCGTTGACGTAAATGATGAATAGTAGTGGTCCCAGGACAGAACCTTGAGGCACCCCGCTAGTAACGGGCACCTACTTAGAAGACCGTCCATTTACCACCACCCGTTGCTATCTGCTATTTAGCCAGTTCTTGATCCAGCCGGCTACCTAGCCGTCTATGCCCAGCGCTTGCACTTTCCGGAGAAGGCGGCGGTGTGGTACCTTATCAAATGCTTTCTGAAAGTCTGGGTAGACCACATCCACCGCCTTGTCCCGATCGTGCTCACTGAAAACGAAGTGGAAGAATTCCACAAGGTTCGTCAGGCATGACCGTTGCCTTCGGAAGCCGTGCTGGAAACTCCTCAGTAGCAGGTTTGACTCTTAATACGACGTCATTTTGTCCACCATGATGCTTTCCATGAGCTTACCGACTATCGAAGTCAGACTGATAGGTCGGTAGTTCGACGGTTGGTTACGTGTCTCCTTTCTTGAAGATAGGAGTCACCTCCACCTCACGCCAGTCTCTAGGAACGCATTTGGTCTGGATTGACATGTTGAAGATTGCGCTCAGGTGTCGTGACACTTGATCGTGCACTTCTTTCAACACTTTAGGTAGAAACCCATCCGGGCCAGGTGACTTATTCATGATTAGGTCAGTGATCTTCTTTTTGATTTCAACTTCGGTGAAGTCCATATCCTCCAGCTTTTCCCCCGAGTAGGAATCCGTCGGCTTGGGGATGGGACCACATTCTTCAGTAAACACTGAAGAGAATTAGTCGTTGAGGAGTTTAGCATTTTCTGCATCTGAATGCTTTAATGTCCCCTCCTCATTCCTCAAAAGGCCAATCGTTCGACGGATTGGTTTAAGGCTGTTTACATATCCAAAGAACTCCTTTGGATTCTCTTTACAGAGTCTCGCCACTCGGAGTTCCTCATACCGCTTAGCCGCCCTTATGCTTGACTTTACTCTCCTGGCTAGCCTCCGGTATTCGTCGAAGTCACCCAAGATCTTCGATTGCCGGTACACAGTTCTCTTCTCCCTAAGCAGTTGACCTATTTCTCGATTAAACCACTCTGGTTAAACAGAAGACCGACGGGGGCAATTGAGAGGGATTAAACGCGATTGAAGACTCATTAATGTGGTTTGGAAACTATTCGACGAATCTTCAACAGCATCACACACTTTAACCTTACGTCAGTCAGTCCAGCACGAAGGCTTGCAAAGTCTGCTCTATTCAAGTCAAGTTTTCTTGATTGACTGGCAACAGACCTTACCTTCGGGATCTTGATGGTAAATCTAATTAGCTGGTGATCACTGCCACCGATCTCTTCGCCTACAGAGAGATCCTCAACGATATCATCCTCAGAGGTGAAGACCAAGTCGAGAATATTGTCACCTCTCGTCGGTTCTCTGACCCATTGAGTGAGCAACTCGTTGTTGGCGAACTCCAGGAGTAGCACGGTCTCGCTGCAGGCTGCTCTGGTTTTCCAGTTAACTTGGCTGTTGAAGTCGCCCATAACGATGCACACTCGGCCTCGAACAAGCTCACCCAGCAGCTGGTACAGTTCCCTGTCCTTCTCAACGGGTTGGGAAGGGGGTCTGTAAAGCAGCAGGGTCCTGTATCTGACAGGACCGATCTCTAGGTCAACGCCTGGGAGCTTGTGGTCGGATATAACGTTGGAGTTCGTAGATTTGATTGTATCCTTGACATACAACATTACACCGCCACCCTTTCTGTCTGGCCTATCTTTGTGAAAGAGTTGGTAGCCAGGAACCGTGAATTCGCCTTCAAAGTCTCGGTTTGAGGTTTTTAACCACGAGAGAGAGAGAGAAAGAGCAAGAGGGAGAGAGTGAGAACGAGAGAGAGAGAGTGAGAACGAGAGAGAGGGTACCTCTTCTGGGTACCCCTGGTAGGGCTTTCCTTGTCGATTTGGTCGGAAACGAGGTTCCAGACTAAGTGCGTCATTTCTTCCTTTTTCTACTCTATCCCTCTTCTTTTTTTACTTTTATCCTATCTTCCACTCATACAAAAAGAAAAAAAAACTAAAAAAAGCCTACTCCTATCGTGTCACTCTTTCCCTTTCTTCCTCTATCTACGTATAAGGACCTGGCAGCTACCTCATGCGTCAGGAGAGAGGCTTTGGAACCACTATAAACAACGCCAATCGATGCTCACTGGTTGCGAGAGACTATGACTAGAGGTGTCCTAGGCGTTGGGGCACGATGAATGGGATGAGGGTAGTGCCCCGTTAACCCCTTCCCTGGCGCGTAATTATTGACCGTTTCCAGTGCCCGTTGACGGGTGCTTATGGTAGCATTGGTCCGAGGTGACGGCTCTTTGTTCCCATGTTGGTTGCCAAGCCAATAAAAAGTCTTGGGTCGAGTTCCTTGGTGTGGCGGGATATCCATTGAACGCTACTCCGAGATCCTGGCCGTTGTGAAGGGAACTAGTAGGAGTTTAGTACGGAGCGTGCTTCGTTGTTGTTCACCTGGTGAGAAATCGATGGCGCCTTCGGGGACCATCAGTGCTGCTTGGTTGGGAGCCACGGCACGACGATGTTTGACGACTCGGTCAAACGAACAGCAGCACATGGAGCGTGCCTTCTGAAAGATCCGAAACCTCTCCGATCGATAGGCGGGAGCGACTCACGCTGGGAAAACTCACCAACCCCCCTTTTTTATCATTGATTGGTCACGAGTTTTCAGAGAGAGAGAAAGCGCTCAAAATAACAGGCAAAAAAGGACCCGTTCGTCTCAAACACAACTGTGCAATATGCCAGTTAGAAAAGTGGTGCGTTGACTTTCCGGAGGGCTGCTTCTCAAAATGCAGCCCTGAAAGTATCTGCACTACTTGCATATTGATGCGAGACGTGGAAAAATTAAAAGACCTCTATAGAGCCTCAGAGGAGAGAGCTAAGGTCCTTGAGGGAAAGTTGGAGAAGTTCGAAGCACTTAACGTAGCTCAGGTTCGATGCCTAGAAGAGGCGCCGCCCACTGACGTTTCGGAATCCCCTGGTGTTGAAGCGGACATTCCGGCATCATCTGAGGCTAAGCCAGCTGAGGCGAGAGAAAAGGAGAAAAAGAAGAAAGGAGAAAGGAAGAAAAAAAAGAAAAAGAAGATAGTTGAAACAAAAGTAGAACCCAAAATAGAAGAAAAACAGATAAAGAAGAAGAAAAAGAAAGATAAGAATGTGGAGAGTAAAGAGGAAAAGGGGAGGCCTCTTCCACAAGGGAAGGCCCCGTCTTCAGAGACCAAGTGTCCGAAGGTCACCCTCATTGGTGACTCGCAAACACGGGATGTGCAGCCGCTGCTAGCGGCCCGCCTTCGCACTAGCGTGAAGGTAAGCTGCCTGTCAGGACGGGGTAACCACACCATCAGAGTAGAGGCAGACAAAGCTCAGATTTCTGAGAATTCTGTTGTTGCTCTAAAGGTGAGCGGCAACGACCTCTACCTCAGAGGGGGTAAGGTTGGCCTCAGTGGTAAGACCATCCAAACAGTGATGGGAGCCGAGGACGACATAGGGCTTAAAACCCGCAAACGTGTGGTAGTTGAGATGCTTCCGAGAAGAGGTCCATCCCGAACCGCTCACTAAAGAAACGTCGCAGTGAACAAAAGGTTGGCGGATCTCTGCACGGCAGAAGGAGTCTTCTTCGTGGACCACTATCGTACCTTTATCGGTAGAGAAGAGCTCTACCAAAGGGACGGGGTACATCTCTCCTTTAAAGGGAAGGCCTTTCTCGCCAATCTAATTCAAGATGTCGTGGAACACACCCAAAGGAGCGTTCAAAACAGATCGAAAGCGGACGTGCGCCAGCATGCCCGTGTCACTCCTGGAACGACCTTCTCGGAGGTCGTCAAAAAGGGTGTGACCACGAAAACAGAGAAGCCGGGAAACGGAAGAGCGTAGGGAGTCCTACACTAGGGGACTCCCTCAAAGTTCTTCTTTTCAATGCGAGGTCAATCAGGAATAAGTTTCTTGAGCTCCGTGGCCTCGTAGTAACAGAGGAACCTGAGATGGTGGCCATAACGGAGTCGTGGATAAAAACCTCAAGCCGAGATTTTGAAGGTGAATTCACGATTCCCGGTTACCAGCTCTTCCTGAAAGATAGGCCAGACAGAGAGGGTGGCGGTGTGATGTTGTATGTCAAGGATACTCTTAACTCGACGGATTGCAACATCATATCCGTCCATGAACAACTAGGTGTTGACCTAGAGATAGGTCCTGCCAAATACAGGACCCTGGTGCTTTATAGACCTCCTGCCCAACTCGTTGAAAAGGACAGAGATCTGTACCAGCTGCTAGGAGAACTTGTCGAAGACAGAGTGTGTATCGTCATGGGTGATTTCAACACACAAGTTGACTGGGAAACTAGAGAACCCTGTGGCGAGAACGCACTACTCCTGGAGTTCACGAACAACGAGTTCCTAACTCAGTGGGTGAGAGAGCCAACGAGAGGAGACAATATCCTCGACTTGGTTTTGACCTCTGAGGATGACATCGTTGAGGACCTCTCTGTTGGCGAAGAGCTCGGTGGCAGTGACCCCCGACTAATTAGATTTGTAGTCAAAGTCCCCAAGGCAGAGCCTGCAACTAGCAAATCAAGGAAACTAGATACGAGAAGAGCAGAGTTTGCAGGTCTACGCGCGGGACTGACTGACGCGAGGCTAGAAGAGTGCGATGTTGTTGAAGACTCTTGGAACAGTTTCAAAACCACATTCATGAGTCTTCAATCGCGTTTTATCCCTCTGAAATGCCCCCGTCGGTCATCTGTTCAACCAAAGTGGTTTAATCGAGAAATTGGCCAACTGCTTAGGGAGAAGAGAAATGTGTACCGGCAATCGAAGATCTCGGGTGACTTTGACAAATACCGGAGGCTAGCTAGGAGAGTGAAGTCCAGTATAAGGGCGGCTAAGCGGTATGAGGAACTCCGAGTAGCGAGACTCTGTAAAGAGAATCCCAAGGAGTTTTTTGGATATGTGAACAGCCGTAAACCAATCCGTCGAACGATTGGCCCTTTGAGGAATGAGGAGGGGACATTAAAGCATTTAGATGCAGAAAATGTTACTTCTCAACGACTACTTCTCTTCAGTGTTTACTGAAGAATGTGGTCCCATCCCCAAGCCGACGGATTCCTACTCGGGGGAAAAGCTGGAGGCAATGGACTTTACCGAAGGAGAAATAAAGAAAAAGAATTCTGACCTGAAGACGAATAAGTCCTCTGGACCGGACGGGTTTCTACCTAAAGTGTTGAAGGAAGTGTGCGATGAAGTATCACGACATCTGTGCGCTATCTTTAACATGTCAATCCGGACCAAATGCGTTCCTAGAGACTGGCGTGAGGTGGAGGTGACTCCTATCTTCAAGAAATGAGACCGTAACCAACCGTCGAACTACCGACCTATCAGTCTGACTTCGATAGTCGGTAAACTCATGGAAAGCATCATGGTGGACAAAGTGACGTCGTATTTAGAGTCAAACCTGCTGCTGAGGAGTTCCCAGCACGGCTTCCGAAGGCAACGTTCATGCCTAACGAACCTTGTGGAATTCTTCCACTTCGTTTTCAGTGAGCACGATCGGGACAAGGCGGTGGATGTGGTCTACCTAGACTTTCAGAAAGCCTTTGATAAGGTACCACACCGCTGCCTTCTCCGGAAAGTGCGAGCGCTTGTCAAAGACGGAAAGGTAGCCGGCTGGATCGAGAACTGGCTAAGTGGCAGAGGGCAACGGGTGGTGGTGAATGGACAGTCTTCTGAGTAGGTGCCCGTTACTAGCGGGGTGCCTTAAGGTTCTGTCCTGGGACCACTACTATTTATCATCTACGTCAACGACATGGACGGTGACATGGTTGCCAAGATTTCCAAATTTGCCGACGATACCAAGCTTGGTATGAACGTTGCAAAGGATGGAAATACTGCTTGCCTGCAGGAAGATCTTGGGAAGATTGGGGAGTGTTCAAACACGTGGCAAATGCCTTTTAACGTGGGGAAATGCCAAGTGATGCATACCGGCCACAGAAACACCCAATCTCAGTATATCCTAAAGGGCACTGCTATGGAATCCACCGACACTGAGAAGGACTTGGGTGTAACAATCACTAGTGACCTCAAGTTCTCAAAACAGTGCATTGAGGCGGAGAAAAAGGCCCAAGGGATGCTAGGCTATATTAAGCGCCAGTTTGGTTATCGGAATCGGGAGATTGTACTGTGTTTGTACAACTCACTTGTCCGACCGCACCTGGAGTATGCCGTACAATTTTGGAGTCCTTCATTTCGAAAGGACATCGCGAGATTGGAACGCGTGCAACCCAGGGCAACCAAGCTGATTCCCTCTATCCGACATAAAAGTTATGAGGATAGACTAAGGGAATTAGATCTGTTCTCGCTGGAAACCCGTAGACTGCGTGGTCAGCTCATCGAAGTTTTCAAAATACTTCGAGGGTTCGACAATGTTACCTACCGGGATATTTTCACACTGAGTGAGAACAGAACGCGCAATCACGGCTTCAAACTTGAACTGAAGCGTTACAACCGCAATTTGTGTGGAAATTTTTTCACCTACAGTATCTGCGGTAAGTGGAACGCACTTCCAGTGGAAGTTGGCAACAGTGAATCTGTTGACCAGTTCAAGTCAAGACTAGACAAAGTCTTGAAAAGTGGCCGTTTAGGGACGCAAAACAATTGAGCAGCCTTGTGCCCGCTCGATTGCTAGTCCAAAGGTACCCTCTTTGAATGGACCGTAAGGTCTCCTAGGGTACCTTCTTTCCTTGTTGTTACTCCTTGTTGTTACTCGCTAATACATAAATAAAAAAGTAACTAGGAGTTGGAGACAAATGTACAGTAAAGTTGAAGGCTCTCCCCACCCTCGTCTCATACCCGCAACGCGGGTACGGAAACTGAAATGATACCTAATTCAGTTGATATATAGTGCTCAACCAGGAATTTTATACTAAAGGTTTTGAAATCTACCTAGTTATAGAATCACGATATGAAAATTATCATCAGACACTTCAACAAAATTAGAATCCAAATAATCATTGTTTTACTTTTCTGAAATAATTGTTTTATTTTCTGATAGTTGAAATCTCGTCAATTAACTTATATACATCTACATTTAAGTTATATACACGTATATTTAACTTATATACACCTACAGAATATGGATTTCCTTTTTGACTTCATTTGAAAATCTGCAGTCTGGTTTGAGAATCTTGTCATTATACTTATTTCTATTTTACATACACATTTATCGATTCCATTTTATTTACAAATTAATAACTGAGTATGTGTATGATTTTTTCTATTTTTTTCTTAAAAGTATCAACAGTTTTACTGGATATTACTTCTCGTGGTAGCTTGTTCCATATGTTGACAATTTTGTATGAAAAACAGTTTCCAGTTTGATTTTTTTCTATAGCGCAATGGTACCAGTTTCATTCCGTTGTTCCTTGTCTCACAGTCATTTAACTTAAACCATATCTCAGCATCTACATTTTCTATATTATTTAATATCTTAAATGTTTCTATGAGTTGGCCTCGCATTCTCCGCGTTTCCAATCTGAAGAGATTTAGTCTTTCTAATCTAGTTTCATAGTTGTTTTCTTAATGATGGTATTAGTTTTGTTGCTCTTTCTTGAACTTTCTCAAGCCTTTCGATATCCTTCCTCAAATGTGGGGACCAGAATTGTACACAATCTTCCAGATTCCAGATGTGGGCGAACTAATGCATTATATAAATTCAGTACTATGGTTTCGTTTCTGCATTTAAATTGTCGTTTGATGTATCCTGGGATCCTGGCATCTTTTTTTCTGCTTCTATGCATTGAAGACTAAACTTAAGATCAATATATATACTCCTAAATCTTTCTCACCTTTTGTGTCTGTTAATTCTGAGCCCAACAATGTATATACAGCTTGTGGATTTCTGCCTCCAATATGTATTAACTTACACTTGTCTAGGTTTATTGGCAGTTTCCATTCTCTTGACCATTCTTGTATACGATCAATATCTCTCTGAAGTTCTTCTGCGTCTTCTTTATTACATAACCCTTTTCCAATTTGGGCGTCATCTGCAAATTTAACAATTTTTGACATGCGACCTAAGTCCAAATAGTAGGGGGCCCAAGACAGAACCCTGAGGTACTACACTTGACACTTTTGTCCATTCAGAGGCAGATCCATTGATTACTACTCTCTGATATCCATTTGTAAGCCAATCTTCAATCCAGTCTCCTACCTGTTCTTTGATTCCAAGTACCCTATGTTTTGCTACCAGTAGTTTGTGGAAAACTTTGTCGAACGCTTTCTGAAAATCTAAGTATATAATATCGATCGACTTCTCATCATTATAATGCTCGAATACATATAGGAAGAAGTCTAGCAAATTCGTTAGACAAGATTTATTTCTTCTGAATCCATGTTGGGAATCTCTAAGCAGCTATTTTGATTCTAGATGTAATACAATTCTCTCGGAGATGAATGATTCTAAAAGTTTTCCAACCACTGACGTCAAACTGATCGGTCGATAGTTTTTCACTAGCTCTCTGCAACCATTTTTAAAAATTGGCGTTACATTTGCATATTTCCAGTCATTAGAAATAATTCCACTGTCTAATGATTGAGTAAAAATGTGTGCTAAATGTTTGCTAGCAACCTCTTTCACTTCCTTCAGAACTCTGGGATAAAACATATACGGTCCAGGTGGTTGGTTGGCATTCATTTTATTTATCAAATTTATAACATCTTAGGCGTTACAGCTACCATTTTCTAATGAGTCATTGCCTGTATATACAATATGGTATATGAGAGATTTCTTCATTAGTAAAAACAGTCAGGAAATAATTATTGAGTACACAAGCTATATCATAGTTAGTGAATTTTAAAATACAATCACTATCTCTCAGTGGTCCAATATTGTTCTTTATAGGCTTCCTATTGTTTACAAGAGCATAAAATTCTTTTGGATTGACTTTACAATTTTGTGCCACTCTAATCTCTTCTTTTCTTTTGGGGTTTTTTAATTTCTCTTTTTTTTTGGCCTTAGGATATCGTATTGTGCTGTTAACTGTTGGGATGGTTTGATTTTTTAGTATTTTGTAAGTTCTTTTCTTATCTCTTATCATGCTTTTTATTTTCTTGCTTAACCACGTCGGATCTTGATTAATAGGTGAATTTTTAGTTTTGAAGGGAACATACTCTGTTTGTTGTTCTATAAAAAAATCTTAAAAGATATCCATGCATTGTTTGGTCCTTCATTATTTGTAACATATCCTGCTAGGCTTGCTCTCATGGCTTCATAATTTCCACTGCTAAAATGGGACCTGGGTATATTTTTCATTATTTTCCAGGTCAATATTTGGATATCGAACTCTATTAAATTATGATCACTACCTTCGAATATTTCGCTGACGTAAATATTTGAGAGTAAGTTGCTTTCAGTAGACAATATAAAGGTCTAGTATATTGTTACCTCTTGTTGGTTTACTGATTCACTGAATTAAGAAATTATCCTCAATAAAAACTAGAAGTCTCTGCCCTTCTTTGGACGCTTGTTTTGTTATCCAGTTTATTTGGCTGCAATTGAAGTCTCCCAGGACTACCACTAGCTTCTTATCTATTTGTTTTGTCAGTACATCATAAAGTATTGCATCAAGATCAGGTGATTGGTGCCGTTTTTTTGTATATTAGATAAATGCATATATATATTTTATCAAAATTTAGCTTTACTCCTATCATTTCTAGGGTCGTATCGAAGGTAAGTTCTGTTGGGTTGGGAGAGAAGGAGAGGGAGAGGGAGAGAGAGAGTGGAGAGTGGGAGGGAGAGAAGGGAGGAGGGAGAGAGGAAAAAGAAGAGAGGGACCAGCAAGGACCCTAAGATCCGCTCAAGGCAAGTCCGCTTACAGAAGATATTAATTACCACATTCTAAAGTTAGTGTATCATGCTCTTTTTTTTTGTTATTATTTTGTTAACTATTTCAACTCGACGGTACAAAATTATCTACATGTGTACCCTTTGTATATATATATATATATATATATATATATATATATATATATATATATATATATATATATATATATATATATATATATATATTATATGTTTTACATGATTTTGTAGTATTTCTATTCTACTGTACACACTTATCTACATGTGTATGATTTGACCTTTCTTTACATGCCTGTTATAATTATTTCAATTCTACGGTACACACTGATCTACATGTGCACCCTTGACATACAAGTTCAGCTATCCCTCAAATACACAAACTCGCTTCTTCGAACCAGGGAGGGGAGAGGAGAGGATAGTACTCTCTTATCCCGCAGGATTCGCCTGCTAGTGATGAAAATAATATACTTATAGGACAGAAGGAAAAAGAAAAGGGGAATTCACATTCACTCCATGCAGGGAGGCGTCTCTGGCATCTTTTTATTTATCATTTCATTTTAATTCTCAACTCCTTATAATATATGACCTTTTAATCTGTGCTCCCACTACGTTATGTTTACACTATTGAAGTACTCATCAAGTCGGTTTTTTAACATATTAACTGACGTGCTTTCTACTACACGGTTGGGCAGGCTATTCCACGTTTGCGTGATTTTAAACGTAAAGTAATTTTGAGCTATAGTAGAGTTAAATCACTTTTTCACTAATTTTAAACCATTTTGGGGTGTGTTCGCCCCTTCTTCCATCTCGAACAATAGTTTGTAATCAATATTAGTAAATCCTTTTAAGATTTTGAATACCTCGATCAATTGTCCACGTAATCGTCTACTTTCAAGTGATAGTAGGTTTAATGAGCGGAGTCTATCTTCGTACGGTTTGTTTCGGATTCCGAGAACTAGTTTCGTAGCCCGACGTTGCACTCTTTCTAATTGCGCTATATCTTTGTTTAGGGAGAGACACCAAAGTTGAACTGCGTATTTGAGCTGTGGGCGCACGAGCGATTTTTATAGAGGCACGATTTTATCTTTCAAATTGAAAGTAAAATTGCGAGCAATATATCCTAACATTCGGTTTGCTTTTTTTCAAGCTTCTGCACATTGCTTCGATACTTTAAGGTCCTCCGAGATTAAAATCCCCAGGTCTTTTTCTAAGTTAACGGATTCGAGGTTTGGCCTCTCATATGGTATTTTAATTTTAAGTTATGACATTCTAAATGCATTACCTTGCATTTACCTATGTTGAAGCCCATTTTCCATTTATCCACTCATTCAACAATTTTATTGAGGTGCCTTTGAATTTGCTCTACATCGGGTCTCGAAAGGGCTCGGCTTCCTAGCTTTGTGTCATCTGCAAATTTAGAGATCCTACTAGACACTCCCTTATCCAAGTCATTAATGTAAACAATAAATAATAATGGGCCCAGGACTGACCCCTGGGGTACTTTGCTGGTGACTGGGGCCCAGTCTGAACACGCTTTATTAACAACAACCCGCTGTGAACGATTTTATAGCCAGTTTCTAATGAATTTAAGTAGGTTACCCCTCACTCCAATTCCTCTAATTTTCATCAATAGCCTTTCGTGCGGAAACTGTATCAATGGCATTTTTAAAGTCAAGGTAAATTATATCCGCCGCTTTAGTTTCATCGTAGATGCAAATCATGTTATGAAAAAATTCGAGTAAATGGTTAGGCACGAGCGCCTTCGTCTGAATCCATGCTGGTAGTCTGCAATTAAATTATTTGCCTCACAATGGCAAACCAACCTTTCTCTAATCATCGATTTTAAGAGTTTTACAATTACAGAAGTTAGACTGATGAGACGGAATTAGTAGGCTCAGTTTTATCCCCTTTTTGGAATATCGGCGTAACATTAGCACGCTTGAACTCTATTGTAATCAGGCCCTCCTCTATTTATCGATTGAAAATCGTGTAGAGCGGACTTGCTAATTCTTCTTTAGTTCTTTAAGATGGGTTGGGTACACCCCAACGGGCCCGGGTGACTTCGATTTTTTCATTTTATTAATATATAAGAGAATCTTCCCTTCATTTATACTTATGTTGGATAGGGTGTTTTGTCTTTCAAAATTTATGTCCTTGCCTAATGTTTCTAATTGTGGCACGTCCTCAATAGTATGCACGCTCAAGAAGTGCTCATTTAATATTTTAGCAAATTGTTCTGGGACGTCTGTCATAACACCATCTTTACCTCTGATCTGCCCTATTGAACCCTTTATAGGCTTTCTACTGTTAACGTAACTGTAAACCCGTTTCGGTTCGTGTTTCAAATTTATAGCAAGGTCTTTTTCATATTTCAGCTTAGCTTCTCTAATGGCTTGCTTTACCAGCTATAGAGAGTCTACGTATTTTTCCTGATTTGTTGTCGTTTCGTTTTTTCTAAAACTTTTGATAATATTTATTACGCTCCCGAATTAAGTTAATTATTAAAAGACTAACCCACGGTGCTCTCTTTGAGTTTCCATTCTTTCGACGTACGTACTTAACTAACTCGGAATCCACCGTGAGCACATTTTGCTGTAGCTCTGAGTAAATTCCCTGTACTGTCTTATTATCAAAACCTCTCTCTCAGTTTATCCATTGAATCTGGTCACGGAAGGTTTCAAAATTACAACTCCCAAATCGTGAGATTAGTTGTGAACTCTCTTTTACCTCAACGCTCGTATTAATTTCAAACCTAATTACATTATGGTCACTCGTCGCCAAATACTCACACACGCAAACGTTTTCTACCAAAGTCTCCTCTGTTGAGATAATCAATCAAGTATATTTCGACCACGCGTAGGTTCCTCTAATTTTGCACAAGCAAATTATTCTGAATGAAATTGACCAATCTCTCCCGAACTTTATCCGAAGTATAGTTTGTAAAGTTAACGTTTGGTAATTGAAATCTCCACAAATTATTGTTTTTCCTAATCTAACCATGGATAAAAGGCACTCAAAGAGTAGTACGTTCTCTGATTCTATTAGAGATGGGGTGCGATAGGTAACGGCTAAGTCGTTTTTTTTATTTTTGGCACACTCGAGCTTAATTAACAGAACCTCGCTCTTCATATTTACGGTCGTCGCGGACATCGTTATTGCATTTATTCCCTCTTTTACGTAAGCTAAAACTCCATCGCCTCTTCCATTTACTCGGTCCTTATGATGGATTTTGTACCCTTCTATATTAAATTCCGCAATAAGGTCTCTAGAAGCTATATCTAACCACGTCTCTCTAATACGTATGATATCGTAATCGCCCTCTTGATTCATGGCTTTAAATTTGGGCAGTTTGTTTCTCAAACTCCGAACATTTGCGTATATGCATTTTAATTTTCCCTTTAAATAACAGCGTCCCTCTCTCGTATGGCTGAAGCCTTTTCCTGCTCGTCTAAATTTATTGACTCCTCACGTGAAATCTGGTTCGGCTCATCTATGACTTGGGAGCAAATAACTTCCGTACTATAGAGATTACGGAGGCTCTCATTTACAATTGTGCACAGCTTCGAATTGCCCACAGAATTAAAATTAATACCATCATTAAAAAAAGTAACGGTTTGTCCTGAAAAATCTTTCCAGAAATTGAAAAAAATAACTCCCATTTCCCTCATAAACGTTTAAGACATTCATTTGTGTAAATTGACCTTGACTGCCTTCTCAGAGTCGCTTTTAATCTTGGAATTATCCCAATTACCCCCCACTTTATTCGCCTTCGCTTTGGCCGCTATAATTAAGTCCCTTACTAGATGTATAATCTCGGTAGTCAAGCTGTCAAAACGGTGTACATTATTCCCGCTCAATAGTGTGAGGAGAGCTCGATCTTCACATGGATCATTCAGTCTTTTAATTTCACTGACCATGTGGTTAATTTCCCCCCCCCCTGTCCGGTAGGCAGATTTTCTTACGCTTAGCTAGATTTCCTTCTTTGAATTCAGAATCATGATTCTTTATTAAAGAGTCACCGATTAAAATACTCTTTGTTTTCCCCTCGATTGGAGTTAAAAAGGCAAATTGCTTAGAGGATGGAATTTCCAAACGGTGATATGCTCTAACCGGCCTAAATTGAGATTCGGGGTGGTCTATATAGTTTAAGATACGCACTTGTCCATTTATAATAACTTGCGGGTCTCTACTCTCTATACGGTTCGATCGGCGGCTTTGAATGCGATTTTCGCTCCCCCGAGGCTTAGCAAAGGATGCCCAAACGCTGCTGGCCAGTTCGTCAATCTTGCGGTTCGTTGCTACTACGTCCTCCCGACAGAGTTAACTTCTGATCTAATTTCATTAATCGCGTTGGTTAGTTTTAGTTCGAATGCCTCGTTTAGAAGACAAAAGCCTCATATTCCAACGTTATTATGGTTTGAGGGAACGTATATTTCCTTATTAAATGAAATCTGACGATAGGCATTGTAAAACACAAGATTGTTTAAAATGAATTGAAATTTATGGAGCTAATGGAACGTATAACCGACACAGAATGTAATTTCAATCTATTTCCCTTTACGACACGAAAGTTTGAGCACGACACAAAGTAATTTTTTTTTAGAAACACAGAGATAACACGTCTTAGCAGGATAAGGGCTGAGAGAGAGAGAGAGAGAGAGAGAGAGAGAGAGAGAGAGAGATGGAAGTGGCTGCGGGATACACGAATGGACAAACACACGAAATGTAAGAGACACCTGTATCACTTAGACAACGCATAAACAAACAATTTGCGTCTCAGAATAGACGAAGCACCTGGGTGAATACACCCGTTGACCAGAAGGAATTGTATGTATGACAAAGCTGCGACCAGCGTATCCTGTTATAGAGATAACTTATGATATGTAATTAATTCAACATACACAGCTTTGGTTAGCTCCCCCTTATGGGTGGAGAAGAATGAATTCGACAACTGATGCTGATCCCACGGACGATTCTAGGCCGCGCCCTCTAGAAAATAAGCATATATATATATATATATATATATATATATATATATATATATATATATATATATATAGTCGGAACAGCTCAGTTAAAATGATTATCGTATTATTAAGATTATTAGATTACTGTCGTTAAGAAGATTATCTCTTTCACGTTCCACCTATTAAATTGACCAAGTATATCTCTCCAGAACTTAATACTTTGCGTTGAATATATATAGACTGCTACTCACAAACAAAGTAACTTCGTGACGTGCCGCTTGCCCAGTTAATAGGACAATATTAGAATAAATTATATTGTTACAACGTTATTCTTTACGTCGATTACCCTGAAACCTTCGATAATAAGAACACCGTGAAAAATCAACTTTGTACTTATATACTTAATTCACCTTCATATAAGTTGGGTACCCCTATAAATTAGTAACTAACACCAAGCCCCATAAACTAGTGACGCTATAAACTTCAGCCCCCTATAAGTCTACAAGAATCTTTGTGGTATATTTTCCCAGGTACCGCTTTTTTAAGGTTGAAATATCTTATTGAAACCTTTCACCATGTTCGTCGCTAACTGCCCCACAGTTGCCTGGAAAAAGTCTAAATGTGAGTCAAAGTCGTGGATTTTAAGTGATATTTTACATACCTTGTTCTTACATTCCTTGATAAGGTTTTCCACCAATTCAACATGTTATACTTCCTTGTGCTTCCGAGAAATCTCTTTGCTACTTACTTAAATGTTTCCCAAGCAGCTTTCTCCTCCCAATGAATGGCTGATTCGAAGGCACCATATTTAAGAAGCTGTTGAAACTGAAAACCAATTAAAACTCCCTCTTCTATCTTAGTGTCGCTCAGTTAAGAGAATTTTGATGTTAAATACTTGAATCCCAGAACAGATTTTTCTCTAGCTTTTACAAAGTTTTTCATGAGCCCCAGCTTTATATGCAGTGGTGGTGACACGTAGGTGTATCTTAAAAAATAAAGCTAATAAGCAATTTTAACCATAATATTCATTATTAGCGACCTAAAATTAGTTGATAATTGCTGCTCTGGTCTCAGAAGCATTTTCGTTCTTGACTAATGTTTTCACTCCTTCATTCAAATTTATTAGGTCTAAAAAGTAAATTCAGTTTATCTTCTATGGTATAATCCTTTTCACAATGTTCTGCTCCGTTTTCCGGATCGGCAATAAGGACTGCCTCGACATCAAGTAAGGGGTCCATGGACTCCTTAGTTGTTTTTTTAATATTTTCATTAGCTACGAAGGCGTTTGGACTCTTGTTTTGCTGCCAAAGTTACCAGCTTTTGATGGTTTCTTTTGGCTCTCTTCATTTTTTCGCTTGATATGGCAACGATAATGAAGGTATCGTTCTCGATTCTAAAAGTGTTGCTGATTTTTGGAATGTTGTAAAATCTATTAGGCCCCTTTAGAAATATCTTCTGCTCACTTTTTACACACCTACTGAATTGATCTATTAGATTATTTACATTTATAGTGAACTATTTCATTATTCATATTATATTATATCGCCCAGCAAGAAGGTAGATTTTCTAACAGGGGTAATGATGCTGCTACAAAAGGAACCTGAAGTTGTACAACCTCTCAACCCCACTACTCCACCCAAAACAGGTGCTCTGTCTCGTGTGGTGCTTTGCTTTTATATTAAATCTTCTCATATCTTTTTCATACACGTATATAGCTTTAAAAAAGGGCAAAAGGGGGAGTTAAATTATCTTTGAGAAAAATCTTTGCATAGCAATTTCTGCTAGATAATACACATATTATTTTATTATAGTTTTCGCCCCCGTAAGGGGCACGGCGATTTGCCATCCTGGTCGCTGTGCTGACGGGATCCAGCGCTCCGTCTGGCCCCAGCTTAGCCTCTCTCCCTTCCTTCAGATAGCCTGTATTTCTCCCCTACTTCGTCGCTTTTCATACAACCTCTCCCACAACTTTCTCTCGTTAGCCTCAGATTTCACAGGGTAAATGCTGACCTTCTTCTCAGCCAACTATCCCGCATCAGGGCTGAGGGGAGAAGGGACAATGTTCCCTAACCCCTGAGCTCCGGTCTAGGGTGGTTGGTTTTTAACGACCTGCTTCATGCCCACCCATACCTTCCTCAAATCCCTTTTCCTCTCCTCTTCACAATCTATATTTTTACGCCGTGTTCAAGGTGGAACAGCCATGCCGATGGACTGCCAGGCCACCAGGCGGGAGGGGTGGTCCCAAATGGTGGCGCCTGGCTCTGCCAGGCCTGTAAGCACCTCTTGCAGTAGGGGCCATTGCGAGAGGTGATGAGCTATTGCGTCCTGTGGTACAAATAGGGTCACCATTCCCATAGATGAAAAACTAAAAAAAAAAAACTCTCAGCTTCCCCTGTTACATAAACGGAGCCGCTCTCGGGCAGCTCCACAGAAAAAAATGGAGGTCCCACCACCTATGCTGACACAGGAGACCCTCCATATTTCTTTAACCAGAGAGGAAGCTTACTCCCCTCCTACGCCTATGGGTGTAGGGGACTACCCTTTATCCCCTCTTCTATAGGTGCTTCCAGGCACCTCCCTGCTTCCAGGGGCAGTCCCTCCTTTGCTTTTCAAGGGGACTGCCAAGAAAGCCAGCAGGCAGCCCAGAGCCAACCGCTCCCCATGAAAGCGGCTCAGTAGGGCAAACCTCCTTAGAGGGGAGGAGGGAAGCCAGGCCCCTTCGGTCGCTTCCCTCAAAAGACCTGCTAGCAAGAATATTAAACCTTGCTGGGGTCAAGGCCTGTGCCTCCTCACACAATACTAGTGACGCTGCCAAGGGGACCTGCGATGTCGTCGAAGGGGATGGCTAACTAAAGGCCCCTCCTGTGATAGACATCGTTCTTGAGGAAACCCAGCCTCAGACAGTAGGGCCTTCGATTATGGGGAATCCGGGCTCGGTGCCAAGCACCGAACCCAAATCCCCCCCCTATGTAAGGTCCTCCTCAAACGGCTGGGGTCTGCGAGACAGTAAAAGGAGGGGAGGGATCTCCTCCAACCAGTGCCCCTAAGACCACGAGGACCTTCTCCATTTCGGGAAGGACCTGGCTGAGGCCGGTCCATCTGGCCTACGGGCTTTTCCCAGGGGAGGTGAGGAGCGGGTTCATTCCCCACCCTCTTCTACAAAAAAGAAAAAGAACAAAAAGACTAAGAAGACTCGTGGCTCCTCTCCATCCACGGGGGCTGCAGGGACGAATGGGTCTTCTGCCACTTTGGCAAGCCACCAAGCCAAGATCGGCACATCCGGCCCCTCTACCCCCGCTTGTGCGGAGCCCCTAACTAAGATCAAAAGTGCACAGGGCGGAGCCTCGAAAAAAGCGAACCCATCATTCCGAGGTTACCTGGCATTTTCGAGCCCACTGGCTTTAAACGCTTCCTCGTTATTCGCTCCACTGATGGCACCATGTTGGCCAAGGGCAACATGATCCATCAGAGAAGAGGATTAGCTAGTGCAATTAGTATATAGCCGAAGATAAACCATTTCTCAGACGGGAGCCTCTTGGCGCATGCGGCGAATCTCGCCAAAGCGGCTAAGATAAGTGCTCTTCGGACACTTCATGGCACCCCGGAGAGTGTGACGCCGCACTTTTCCATGAACTTTGTGAAAGAAGTAGTTTATGCGAGGGAACCGTTGTCTACTCCATTGAGGACATCACCTTAGAGCTGGCCGACCATGGGGCGGTAAAGGTCGAACGTGTGATGAGAAAACAGGAAGGGGCCCCGAGACCCAACCCTACACTCTTCGTTACGTTCGACTGTGACAAGCTCCCTGAGTCGGTGCGTGCCGGTTGGTACCGCTACCGCGTGAAGGTATTCATGGCACTGCCGCGGCGGTGCTATAGCTGTCACCGCTTCAGCCATACGAATTGTTCTTGTAGACGTGCAAAGTCAGGGTCACCCGAAGTTTGTGTAAATTGCTCCAAGGCCGCACACGATAAGTCTAAATCGTGTGTGGCCAAGTGTGTCAATTGCGGAGAGCCACACCCCGCTTCTGCATAGCAATGTGGTGCATATCTCCTTGAGAAAGAAATCCTGGCCGTTCAGGCCCAGGATCGACTCTTATTTCGCAAGGCTTAGGACTTGGTCCTGACGCGCCCGGCTCTGCCTTGGACGTTATATGCCTCAATAGTTAGAAAGACATCCTCTGCTCCTGGCCCATCCAGGACAACGAGCACAGCTGTCCCCGCGCCCATTCGGAGCCCTTCTGAAAGCTCTACTCAACCCGGGCGCCCCCCTGGTAAAGCTGGCGGCAAAAAGGGTTCACACCCAGCCCCGGCTAAAACCAGGGCTACCCCCTCTTCTCCCAGCGTGAACGTTTCCCGTAAGGCAAAACGGCCACGCGCGTCCACCGAGTCGTTAGACTCAAAGGAGGCAACACCCCTGAAGGTTGGTCGCTAGGCCATCTTATGCGGTTCCTAAAGCTGTCCCCCTAAAGGAGGACAGCAACAAAGGATCTTCGGCTCCTTCGCCCACGCCTAGTGGTGGAGCGAGTGGCTTAGACGGTGGTTCCTCGAAAAGAGGGCCCCCCCGCCTCCGAAGCGGTAACGCTCGCCTAAGGTTTCGAGGCAAGGGGAGGAAAAGACTCGTATGGTAAGCCCAACCTCCCCAAATAAGTCCTCGAAGGCGACAGCGCCTTTAGCGATTTGTCCCGCAAACAACCCCCGGGGTTCTGCCTCCGGGAAGCGTACCGCCATTCCCGTTAGGATCTTCTGTTCAAAGAGGGCCCCCGCGTCTCCTCCGAGCTTGGCCTGTTTGACATATTCCTTCAATGGAACTGCCGTGGACTTCAGGCCAACTGGGAGGAGCTGCAGGGGCTCGTCTTGTCCCCTTTCTCGTTAGCTATCTTTATGTAGGAGACCATGCTAGGCGCATGCCCTTGCCCGTTCTCCTGGGGTATAAGGGTCTTGCGACCCTACCACCAGGAGATGGCCGAGCTGGGGGATGCGTGGTTTACACATGCGATGATGTCTCCGTTTTTCCTTTCTCTTTAGATACCTCCTTTCAGGCAGTGGCTGTGCAGTTACATCTGGATAGGAGGTATACTATATTTCCTGCGTACATTCCTCCGTCAGCTGACTTCGACGCGGGGGACTTCCGCCACGTCGTGGCACGGTTGCCGAGGCCCTTTCTCTTGCTTGGAGATCTGAACGGCAGGCATCCTCTCTGGGTGATTACTCAATAAATCCCAGGGGACAATTCCTTGCTGATCTTATCGAAGAGCTTGAGATGGGTGTCCTAAACGTGGAGGAGTTTAAGCATCACTGTCCAAGGAGCAGGAAGAGGGTGTCCCGCAGGAAAGTGTCCTCAGTCTTACATTCTTTGCCCTGAGCATCAACGGCATCACCTCGGTGCTTCCGGAAGATGTGTCACTACGCTCTACGTGGACGACCTTTCGATCTCTTTTGGCGCGGCCCAGATTCCGACTGGAGCATCGACTCCAACAGGCATTGAACCGCGTCTCTCGCTATGCCGAAGCGCAGAAAATTCGGTTTTTCTTGGCCAAGACTAAGTTGGTGCACTTCTGCCGCTATCCACGGCTCCACTTCGACCCAGACTTGTTTCTTAATGGGTTCTGCCTGGAAGTGGTTGAATAGCACCGTTTCCTTGGACTTGTATTTGACCGACGCCTCAAATGGGAGGCTTATATTCGCAGCCTTACTTTTTTATCGATCTTTTGTTCGTTCGAAGCTCGACTACGGATGCGAGTTTTATGCTTTCGCAGCGAGCGTTTATTGCGGAAGTTGGATTCGATCTGCCACACTGGCCTTCGCCTTGCGACCGGTGCCTTCCGCATTTCCCCCATTGAGAGCCTGTTGTTTGATGCTTGGGAGATACCACTCGTTGTGCGCCGCGTGCAGTGCATGATTCGCCTGTATGCGAGAGCCCTGCGCCACTCTCATTCGCCAACAGCTTTCACTGCATCGGCAGCTGACTCAACGGTGCCTATGCTGCCAAGAGACGCCAATCATACCCTAAGCCCTTTGGGTTTAGGGCCACGAAACTCCTTCGAGAGCTAGATATAGCTCTCGGGCCGGTAGTGCCCTTGGTTCTTCCCAGGACGTCACCTTGGAGGGTACCGCATTTGGCTATTTGTCGCCACGCCTCTGCTCCCAAAGCTTGTACGGTGCCGGTAGTATTGCGTTCGACATTTTTGGAGCACACATCGTGTCACGCTGGAACTCGTTTAGTGTATACGGATGGCTCCAATTCCCAAGAGGGGGTCGGCTTCCACGCCGTATCCCCTCTGTTTGAAGTCAGCGGGGCTCTGCCAGGCGCTGTGTCTGCCTTCAGGGCCGAACTGGTTACAATACAATCCTCGGTACGGGAGATTACGCGACGTGCCCGTTTCAGAGACCGGATTGTGATCTATAGCGACTCACAAAGCGCCCTGAGTGCTTCCTGAGCATTGGAATCTCCGCATCTTCTGGTTCGCGATATCCGTGACGCTACGGTTTTGGCGAGCCGGGCGGATGTCGAGATTATCTTCTGCTGGGTTCCTGGACATGTAGGAATTACGGGGAATTAGCGCGCCGATGAGGGCGCCAAAGAGTCCGCGAAGACTGTGCGACCGGACCAGCGTTTTGCTCTTCCTCACACAGACTCCATGGCAGGAATACGGGCAGCTCCCTGGACTGCTTGCAAAAGAAGATGGGAGACGGTCGAAGGGAACTTAAAGTTGCGTGCAAAAACGCCGCGACTCTTCCCATGGACCTATCCCCCAATTCCGCGCCGGCTTCAGGTCGCTTTCTTTCGTCTTCGAATCGGACACACTTGTGTGACGCATCGCTATTTGATTGGGCACTAGCCTTCCCCTTATTGTGATGACTACGTCGTCCTCCAGACTGTTCGGCACATTCTTGTCGAATGTCCCAGTCTGGGTGATCTTCGCGCACGTTACCTGTCCGGTACCGCGATGGGCGGGGTCGCTTCCGCCTGCGCCTTGTACTTGGGGCGAGTTCGTGTACTTTGACCTGTGAACTTGTTGACTTTTGAAGGAAGGCCGGGCTTCTCCCCTTTATTTAAGTAGTTTTTTATTTTTTTGTTATTGTTTTCTGTGTAGGTTGCACGCTCTTGCGCCGGGGTGACGGAGACCTCCGCCCGACGTTGGAGATTGCTTGACAATTGTTAAGTTTTTCAAATTTTTATCATTGTTATGTTCTCATATTCTTATTTTAAAGTAGCCTAGTTCTAGGCTGTGGTGTTTCCGGTGATTTATGCCCAAGTGGGCAGTCGCCAGATGGGCTCAAAAAAAAAAAAATATAGTTTTCCGTGTTTTCTTAGGTTAAGAGACAATGTTTAAATCAACGGCAACCTGGAAAGGACTTGCCAGCATGTGTATAATAAAACGTTCATATGGCTTAATTAAGCGTATCCTTTCATGTACGTACCAGCAAACACATGTGTAATAGAACTCTTTTATAAGGCCTAATTAAGCGTGTCTTGTCTTGTACCAGCAAACACGTGGGTAATAGAACTCTTTTATATGCCCTAATTAAGGGTATCCTTTCTTGTGCCAGGCAAAACGTGTGTAATAGAACTTTCCTCTGACCAAGTTAAGCGTATTATTTCCTGTGCCCCCAATAATTATGTAATTGAACCCTTTCATATTACCCAATTCAGAGTTTCCTTTCTTATTCCTGCCAACATGTGGTTATTAGATCTCTCTCATACAGCCAACTTAATCGTATCCTTTTTTATGATTGCTGTATAATCGTCCGCCGATAAAATTTGTTTGAAAATTTTTAGTCTCACGAAACTTGACACTATTAAGTAACCCAGAAAACAATTACATGGTTAAAAAAGTCGTGCTCAACGTGAAATAACTTTCTTGTGTGAATTTTGGCAGGCAAAATATTACGAGCTAAAAAAATAGATGCTAAGGTCTATGTTGACTTAAATGATTTTTTTGTTGTGCTCGATTACTTCTGCACCTTTAGTTTTTTTCTCATGTATTCTATTTTCGTATAAGGCAAGTTTTTTATAATTTTTCACTGTTTCATCTTTGAGATTTTTGAACGTTGAAATATACTTAGTTGTTTAGTCCGGTTCCATTAATTTTCTACATTTAAAATAGCTGATAAAGAGGAATATGACAGTGATGGTAATTAGGCCATATCACTTGTGAAAGTTTAATGAATCACTGCTAGTATCGCATTTTAACGCGCCTAAAATGATTTTCTCTGGATTGGGTTCCCCGGGTCTAGAATATAAATAAAAGGTAACGATTCTGAAGTACAAGAATGTTGATTATAGAAAAAATAATGAATCTTACTGCGACTTATCAAATGAAGAAAGAAAAGATGTAGAACTCAAAAAAAGGAAGAAACGAGGTACAACTCAAATTCTTGAATTTCATCAATTGTCGAACTAAAACTCGAATTCCTGATGTCATCTCATTATAAGTTGAAATTCCGAAGTAAAATAAATTATATTGTTAAATTGTTCATTATAAATGTAGAGGTACACACCAACAGTATAAAATATACATATTTAATGATGTATTCTGTAGTTTAAATCCCTCGTAATTGGCGCGGTGATTTGCCTTCCTGGCCGCCCTGTTGACGGACTCAGCGCCCCTTCCTGCCCTAGCTTAGCCTCTTCCCATTCTTTCAGCCAGGCTGTGTTTCTCCTTTACTTCCTCACTTCCCCTACAACTTTCTCTGGTCGGCCTCTATTTTCACAGGGTAGTTAGATGCTAACCTCCTTCTCAGCCAACTATCCCGGGTCGAGGCTAAGGAGGAAGTGGACAATGTTCCATAACCTCTGAGATCCGGTTTAGGATGGTGGGTTTTTAACAACCTGCTTCACCCCCACGCATACCTTTTTCACATCCACTTTCCTTCTCACTTCACTATCTATCTTTTTAAGCTGTGCCCAAGGTCGAGCATCCATGCAGAGGGGCTGCCAGGTCACCAGGCAGTAGGAGTGGCCTAAAATGGCGGCATCTGGCTCTGTCAGCCCCGTTCGCACCCCTCACACAGCAGGCTATTGCGAGGGGTCATTAGCGTTTGCTTTCAGCAGAAAATCTAAAAAAAACTCTTTCCTTTTCCCACTTACCAGCTCCACTAAAAAAAATAGAGGTCTTCCCAACGGTGCTCTCGCAAGGGACCCTCCAAAACTCATTAAACGGAGAGCAGGCTTACTCTTCTTCTTTTTCTAGGGGTGTAGGTGACTCCTCCTCAACCCCTTGTCTGGAAGTGCCCTCGAGCGCCTCTCTGTTTCCAGCGGCACTCCCCCCTTTACTTTCCAAGGGGACTGCCAAGAAAACCAGCAGGAAACCCATAACTAACCGCTCCCCGTTAAAGCGGCTCTGTAGGGCAAACCCCCTTAGGGGGGAGAGAGAAGAGAAGGCCCATCGGCCACTTCCCTCGAAAGACCTGCTTGCTCGGATATTGACCTTAGCGGGGGTCAAGGCACGTGCCTCCTTAAATAACCCGACTAGTGACACCGATGCCAATGGGATCTGTGATGTCTGGGGGGGGGGCAAATGGAGCACACACACACCTCGGTATATACATAGTCTTTGCAGCAACAACCTTCTATGGGGGGAAATCCAGGTTCGGGTTTCCAAGGCACTACTGGGAGGGAATGGATCTCCTTTCAAGGCTGGTACCCCTACGACCGCCGGGACTTTTTCGATCAGAGAGAAGGACCTTGCTGAGGCCGGTCCATCTAGACTGGGGGCTAGTGCCAGCGAAGGAGAAAAGCGGGTTCATTCACCGCCTTCCTCTCCTAAAAAGAAAAAAACAAGAAAAAGACGAAACAGACTCGAGGCTCCTCTCCATCCGCGGGGGCTTCGGGGACGAATAAATCAGCTGCCACTTCGGTAAGGGCCTAATTCAAGATCGGCACGTCCGGCCCCTCTGCCCCGCCCGCGAGTGCGGAGCCCTGACTAAGACCAAAAGTTCTAGTGAGCAGAGCGGAGCCTCGATTACCTCGGGTCCCCCCATTCAGACAGTACGCGAAGTTTTCGAGCCTGCTGGCTTCAAACCCTTCCTAGTTATTCGCTCCACTGATGGCACCATGTTGGCCAAGGAAAACATGATCAATCAGAGGAGAGTTTTAGCTACTGTGTTTGGTAGAGATCCGAAGGTGACCCATTTCTCGGACGGAAGCCTTTTGGCGAATGCATCGAAACCCTCCAAGGCGGCTAAGATAATTGGTTTTCGGACACTTGATGGCACCCCGGTGAGTGTGACGCCGCACTCTACCATGAACTTTGTGAAAGTAGTAGTTTATGCCAGACTACTCCATAGATGACATTACCTTACAGTTGGCCGACCATGGGGCGGTCAAGGTCGAACATGTGATGAAAAAACAGGCAGGGGCCTCGAGACTCGCCCCTCTCTTCATCACGGTCAACTCTGATAAGCTCCCTGAGTTAATGCGTGCCGGTTGGTATCGCTACCGCGTGAAGGCATTCGTGCCACTGCTGCGGAGGTGCTATTACTGCTACCGCTTTAGCCTTACTAATCACTCCTGTCGACGGGAAAAGTCGGAGTTACCCGAAACCTGTGAAAGTACTCCAAGGCCACACACGATAATTCCAAATCGTGTGTAGCCAAGTGTGTCAATTGTGGAGAGTCGCACCCCGCTCCTTCGAAGCAAAGTGGTACCTATCTGGTTGAGAAGCAAATTCTGGTCATTGAGGTATATGATCGGCTCTCATTTCGTGAGACTAAGAACTTGGTTCTGGCGCGCCCGGCGCAACCAGCAACGTCCTATGCCTCAATGTTGATAAATACACCCTGTGCTATTTGCCCCTCCAGGCCTACAAGAACCGTTCTGCGAGTTCTACACACCCCGGGCGCTTCTTGATAAAGCTTGCGTCATAAAGGGTTCACATCCAGCCCCGGATAAAACCAAGGCTCCCCTTCCTTCCCCCAGCGTGATAGTTTCGCGTAAGGCAAAAGGGCCGCAGGCCTCCACCGAGTTGTTAGACTTACAGGAGGCAACACCCTTGAAGAGGGTCGTGAGGCCATGTTCCGGCTTCCTAAAGCGGTCCCCCAAAAGGAGGACAGCACTATAGAAGTTTAGGTTCCTACGGCCAGAAGCTGGGGGGCTCGGAGAAGGTGGATCCTAGAAAAGAGGGTCCTTCTCCTCCGAAGCCATCCTGCTCGTCTACGGTTTCGAGGCGGAGGAAGGAACAGACTTGCATGCTGAGCCCAACCTCCCCCAATAAGTCCTCGAAGGCGAGAGTGCCTTCAGTGCATTGTTCGGCCAACAAAGCCCGGGGTTTTGCCTCCAGGAAGCGTACGGCGATTTCCGTGAGGGTCTTCTCTTCGAAGAGGGCCCTCGGGATTCATCGGAGTTAGGCCTAGAGGTCATAGTCCTACAATGGAATTGCAGTTGACTCCGGGCCAACTGGGAGGAGTTGCGAAGGCGCGTCTCCTCCTGTTCCCCGTTAGCTATCTTTTTGCAGAGTATGCTGGGCGCATGCAACCTGCCACCCTCCCGGGATGTAAAGGTTTTGCAACCCCACCACTACGGAATAGTGGCCGAGCGGGAGGATGTGCGATTTACACCCAGCATTATGTCTCCTTATTCCCTTCGCTTTAGATACCTCTTTTCAGGCCGTAGCTGTGCAGCTGCACCTGTAGGAGAGGTATACTGTTATTTCCACGTACATTCCACTGTCAGCTTACTTTGACGCGGGCAACTTCCGCCGCATCGTGGCATGGTTCTCGAGGCCCTTTCTCTTGCTAAGAGATCTAAACGGTAGACAAGCCCTCTGGGGAGACTACTCGATTAATATCCCGGGGCAAGTCCTTCCTAACCTGATCGACGATCTTGAGATGATTGTCCTAAATTTAGACGAGTTTACGCATCACTGCCCGAGAACCGCTTTATTTTCCTGCCTCGATCTATCTTTGTGCTCTCCGGATGCATAGCCTGATTTTTATTGGGAGGGTGGTCGATGACCTCCATGGTAGTAACCCCTTTCCAATTTAAATATCATTTTCTAGACCGCTGCCGCCCGAGAGCCCGCCCCCGTGATGCTTGGCGTGGGCGCGGTGGTCTGTATTTTAGAAAATGAATGAATTCTCTATCTCAGTTGAGTAATTGAGGTCGGTAGATAAGACCGTTGAGTTCTTCTCCGGTAACCTTATCGCCGCGGCCTGACTAATATTCCCATAACGTCTGGCCGTTTTGCATGCCGACGACTCCCGTGGTGGTCGACTGAGTGTGAGACGGTCATCAAACAGAAGCGTTATGCCTACATGTGCTATAAGCGACGCCCAAACGATTTCACTGTCGGTGAATTTCGTCGGGTTAGGGCTAAGTTCCGGTATATTTCGAAGAACGCCCGCCGTTCTTCTCAACGAGCAGACGTGTCTTCACTTAACGGAACTCCCTTCCCCTAGCAGAGGTGAGAAAGCGATTCAAAAGGATTATGACCAAATTCTCGCATGAGCCCCCTCCCGTTATCCAGGAGAATGCGCCCACAATCTCAGACCGCGCGTCCGTGGCGGAATCCTTCGCGACGCCATTTTCGGCATTCTCTAGCCTGAATGCTGCACCACCAGCATTCACTGTACGTCTTGGTGTCGTGGAAAGTCGCCGACTGAACTTCAAAGACAGGTTTACTCTGGTCCAAACAATGTCCCGTACGTCATGCTTGGACTATTGGTAAACGAGGTATGTGCTTTCTGTTCAATTTATTTAAAAGGATCTGGGTAGCAGGTCTCTTCCCGACTTTCTGGCGAATCGCTACTGGGCTTTTCCGAATTCCTGGCGAATCGCTACTGTGCTTTCCCTAATTACTGGCGAATCGCTACTCTGCTCGCCTTTTGCAAACCGAGGAGAGATCACTCTACTACGGCCGGTTTCCGCTTAATCTCTTTAACCTCCTGCGTGTGCAAGTTGATGGAGAAATTAATTAGCTTTTTTTTGACAGCGGAGGCCATATGTCTTCTGCACGGTGCGGCTTCCGCAAGTTCCACTCCACGTCGGATGCTCTGGTTGACTGGAAAATGCCGTCTCAGAGGCTTTGCTTCGTAGACAGCACTAAGCCACGGTGTTTTTTGATCTGGAGAAGGCCTATGATACCGCATGGCGATACGGTATCATGAAGACTCTTCACGCGATGGGGTCGAGAGGACACCTCCCAATGTTTATATCTGAATTTTCGTGAGATTATCGATTCCGCGTAGGGATAGGGGTAGCCCTCTTAAGCCCAATGGAGCAGGAAGAGGGTGTTCCGCAGGGAAGTGTCAACAGTGTCACACTCTTTAGCCTGAGCATCAATGGCATCACCTCGGTGCTGCCGGAAGATGTTCTCTTTATGTTCTACGTGGACGAGCTTTCGATCTTTTTTGGTGCAGCCCAGATGCCAACTCTGGAGCGTTGACTCAAACAGGCATTGAACCGCGTCTCTCGCTATGTCAAAGCGAATAGGTTTCAGTTATTCTTGGTCAAGACTAAGGTGGTGCACTTTTCCCCCATCCACAACTCCACCCTGACTCAGACTTGTTTCCTAATGGGGTACGCCTGAAAGTGGTTGAATTGCACCGTTTCCTTGGACTTGTATTTGACCGACGCCTCACATGGGAGGCTCATATTCGGAGCCTTAGGGTTTCTTGTACCAGTGCCATAGATATTCTCTGTTCCCTGACGTTCAGCGCTTGGGCCGCTGTTAGGGCTACTGCCTTACTTTTTTATCGATCCTTTGTTCGTTCGAAGCTGGACTACGGATGTGAGTCTTATGCATCCGCAACTCAGCGTGTATTGCGTAAGGTGGACACGATCCACCACACCGGCATTCGCCTGGCGACCGGTGCCTTCCGCACTTCCCTCATTTAGAATCTAGTAGTCTATGCTGGGGAGATGCCACTCGTTTTACGCCGTGTTCAGTGCATTATTCACCTGTACGCGCGAGTCCGGCGCCTTCCTCAGTCGCCAAGAGCTCTCAAAGCATCCTCAACTGATTTCGACGGTGCTTCTGCCGCCGAGAGACGCCAGTCATACCCTAAGCCCTTTGGGTTCAGGGCCAAGAAACTCCTTCGAGACCTAGGTATAACTCTCGGGCCGGTAACGCCCCTGGTTCTGCCCAGGAGGCCACCCTGGAGGCTACCACCTTTGGCTATTTGTCGCCACGCCTCTGCTCCTAAAGCTTATAGAGCGGTTGGAGTATTGCGTTCGACCTTTTGGAGCACACTTTGTGTCACGCTTGAACCGTGCCAGTGTATACGGTTGGCTTTAAGTTCTAGGAGGCGTTTAACTTCCACGCCGTATTCGGTCTGTTTGAAGTCAGCGGGGCTCTGCCAGGCACTTTGTTTGTCTGCATGGCCAAGCGGGTGGCAATACACCACTCAGTACAGGATATTACGCGACGTGTCCAGTTCTTAGACCGAATTGAGATCTATAGCGACTCACAAAGCGCCCTGAGTGCTTTTGGGTATTGGAATCTCCGCATCTCCTGGTTCGCGATATCTCTGACGCCAAGGTTTTGGCAAGCCGGGCGAATGTCAAGATTATCTTCTTCTTGGTTCCTAGACATGTAGGAATTGTGGTGAATGAGCGCGCTGATGAGGCGTCAAAGAGTCTTCGAGGACTCCGCGACCGGACCAGCGTTTCGCTCTTCACACCAACTACATGTCAGTATACGGGCAGCTCTCCTGGCTCCTGGCAAAAAAGATGGGAGACAGTCGAAGGAACTTAAAGTTGCATGAAATTGCGCTGCGACTGTTCCCATGGATCTACCCCCTAACGCCGCGAAGGCTTCCGGTTGCTTTCTGACATCTCCGAATTGGACACACTCGCGGGACGCACCGACATTTGATGAAGCGCTCTCTATCGCCCTACTGTAAAAACTGCGTTGTCCCTAGACTTTTTGGCACATTTTTGTTGAACTTCCTAGTCTGGACGATCTTCGCGCACGTTACCTGTCCCGGTACCTATATCGGCTGGGTCTCTACCGCCTGTCCCTTTTACTTAGGACGAGTTCGTGCACATTGACTGGTGGACTTGTAAACTTTTGGGGGGAGGCCAGTCTTCTTTCTTTTATTTAGCTGATTTGTTTTTTTGTTATTTTAGTAGGTCGCACGTTTTTGCGCCGGACGTAGGTGGACCTTTCCCTGACGCTGAAGCTTGCTTCCTGCTTATTACCTTTTTCCTTCTTTTTATTTTTATTGAGGTTCTTTTGGGGTGGGTGCATCTTATTTTAAAGATGCCTAGTATTAGGCAGTGTTGATTACGGCGACTATTACCCAAGTATACAGTCTCTAGATGAGCTCTTAAAATTTTTTAAAAATATAAAAATTGTAAAAATTGTACTCCCTCGCTTCAAATTTACAACGCTCCTCATTTTCGTTCTCTGTATCGGAGTCCGATGAGCTTACAGGTTCTGTAACTTCTCCTTTGCTAGGCTCTTTTGTTTTCCTTTGTGTTTTTTTTCGCCTTGGTCTCCTTGTATGTCTTTTCGGTTTCATTCTTTTATTGGTTAGATTCTTCAGGGTCTTGGGACGTTTCCTATCAGCCAGCGTAGCTCCGACTTCCAACATTTCCTTCACTTCAATGGTTTACCCGCCGTAACACCCTAAATTAGGTTTGAAGGTGGGTTGTGCGGGAACCACATCTTCCTTATTCTATTTTTCTCAATAGGAGGTTAACGTGTCTGCAAATATTCCCAGTGGTGCGATGTTGTGCACATGTACAAAGATTATACATGCGAAGATATCCAGGCCATTTTATTTGTTTAAATTTATGTTAATTTTATGTTTTTGATTCCTTAATTTCTTTGACCATTTCTTACGCTACGCTCGCGTATATTTGATTACTTTTTTTTCATTTTCCTTCCTTTCCTCTTGTTCTTTTTTATTTATCACATCTGTCTATTTTGGTAATTGACCGCCATTGTTATGTGAGGACCTTGGCAGTTGCTGCATTTCTTTGTCTCCCACTTGCATTCGTGAAAAACGTGGCTAATTTTGCCGCATTCGGAACAAATTTTCTTGTCCTTGTGTGAGCAGCTTTTCGAGACAGTCTTCGATGAAATAGCATTGAAAAAATGTTTGCACGTTTATAAATGCCTCTTTATTCATGTTTTCCGGCGGTATTCTCATTCAGAAGGCGAGTATTCCGTGTACGTGGCTCTATTTGCCATTTCTGCCGTGGAACAGATGACATAGAACCCGTGTATATGGTGTCCAAACTTATTTTTATATGGTGATTTTCTCTTTTGATTTCTCCTTTAAATTCTTCTTTGGTATGTGACCTCACGGAGAGGTCGACCTTAAGGCACACGAATGAGCGGTTGACTAGGAGTTGGGGCGGTAGGTTTGGAGCCACGCCGATGCCTTTTAAGGCCTTTAACCCGTCCGGTGCCATCAGGCGTTCAACGTCGTCCTGCCTGTGGCATAGGGCAATGTAGCCATTGGGCACGTCGATGAGCTTCGGGAAGGAAATATTTAGTTACGTGTACAATATGAGCATTATTATTCGTCTTTCCGATTTTTTTCCCTGGATTAGTTTTTAGAAGGAGTCTTCAGTACTCCAAATTTTCTTCCATTTGTGTGATGTGTGGTCCCTTTCCCTTCCTAGTGGCCTTGCCGCTACTAATTTGGCTTTCAAAAATAAAATGATGACGGATGAATGAAAGAATGAATGGACACGGGTGGGCTCCTCTCACGGGGTGAAATGTGATGGACATTTTCCTGGTTAGCGCTGAATCAACCATCGCTAACCGAGGGTGCGGCCTCTTTGATGGAATTATAAACCGCGGTTGCTTCCTCCATACAGTGGTATTGGAGGGGGAAGGGGCACAGGTAGAGTGGTTAGACTCCCTTGAAGGGGTTGCGACCGGGCCATTGTCCCGGGCCTCCTCTGGTACAAGTATCTGGCTGTGGGCTAATCCTCAAACCTCCCTCCTCCTGTACCCCCAATTATGCCGCTGCAACTGCCCTGCATAGTTGGAAAGAGGCTAAAATGACAGTGTCCACTAGTCAAGGCATTGGGCCCATGTTGGGGGGGGGGGCAAGGGAGGCAGTCATGGTGATATATAACACGAACTTTAAAAAAATATTATTATCTCTTTTTTTTAGAACCCCTCTACTGGGAGGATTTGGGGATGTAGGAGAGGAAACGGTGAAGGAGACAATAGATGAAAGTGAAAAATAAGATTGAAAATGTGGTGACCTGCAGCTTCCTTCTGGAGCTCATATGCGAGTAAGTATTCTTGTATTAATTCCTTGCGAGAGCCGTCCTTAAAATCTTCTTCGGTCGAAAAACGTTGAATGTTTGCTGTGAGTCTGCTTTAGCAAGCGTAATTTCAATCGGGTGGCAGCGATCCAAGCGGTGAATTAAATGAAGTGAGATTAGGATTGAGATAATATAAGAGGTGAAAGTATAGGAGAGGGAAAGAAAAGGTAGAGATATTGTGTTTGGTGTGTGTGTGTGTGTGTGCGTGTTGATGAGATGATACGGTGGAGGTGATAATGAATTGTACTAGGTTTCATGGCAAACGCTAGCGTTTTCCATTAAATTTTTTTTTTATTTGCTTTATTTATTTGAAAAAAAAATTAAGTTTGTAATTTAAGTATTCGAGCCTTTGTTATAATATGGTCATTTGAGCTTTGTTTTTTGTTTTATTTTTATTTATTATTATTTTTTTTAACTTTTTTGCATTTTTTCAGTAGTATAATGTTTATAAGGATATATCCATTTTATTTTTCCTACTTTTATTTTGAGCTTCTCATCGTTATTTTGTGTCCATATCCTCATTAGTGTTCTTTTTTTTTCCATTTCGGTTGTTAATATCAGTAATTTTATTCAGTTGTTTACATTGTTTTATTTATAGATAGGGTTTGTGTTTATCGTTTCATTCTTTCTACTTCCGTCAAATCTTGCTTATTTCTTCCTGGGGTAGCATTTCGTTTAGCTGTATCCACAGGTTTTTGGCCCTTTCGTGGAGTATTTTATTTATAGGTTCGAGTCCGGTTATTTGATATAGGTCCTTTAATGTAATTCGGTCCTGCCTTCTTTTATTTTCTATAAATCTCGTTGCCCAGTTTTGTACTTTTTGAGCTTATTTTTATTTGTGTTTTGATCAACGTATGTGTAGGGATTATAGGGTATACCATCTTGGATCGGACAATGGCTATCTATAGTTTTCTTTTGTTCTTGGTTACGGAATCTTTATAGCGTCGTCATGGTCGCTTTTGCTTCTGTCACTTTTCTTGACAGATGGGAGGCATATCCGTTTGTCGTTGGTTTGAGCCCGAAGACTCCCCCTTCCGTGTTATATTGATATCCCTCTCCTTCGACTCTGACTACGGCGGTTTTTCTCCGGGTTATTGATATTGGGTTGAATTTATTTATGTTTGTTTTGATTTTATTCCTGCTTTCGAAATCATTTAAGTTCTTAATTTCTCTCCCTGTCTTCTGGGCGATGTCTCTTGGATTCTTCATATCACTGGAGATGATTTTTGTAATATCACCTGCTAGTTGGATGTACATTGCACTCTCTTCCGTTGGTTGGGGCAGATCCCAGGTATATATGGTGTACAAAGTTGGGGAGAGACACCCTCCTTGAGGGACGCCAACTTGTAGAGTGAATGCCTCACCCATTTGGCCGTTATTTGAAGGATAGCTTTTTTTTCTTGCAGGTAGTGTCATAATATTATGTTTAGATTGGGCTTAATGTTGAGTTTAGTTTTTAGGCAATGAATCCACACCTTATAAAAAGCTTTGGCAACGTCGCAGAGTATGAAGTCCTCTTTGATGCCTCGCGCTGTTTCGGTGGCAATTTTTTCTGCAATAATTGCCAGCGCGTTTTCTATCCCTCGCTTGTTCCTGAACACGTGCTGTTGTGGGTTATAGAAGCTATTAGTCTCGAGGTTTTTTTTAACCTTTTGTTTACGAGCTTTTCGAAGAGTTTGCTGAGGAACTCGAGTAGCAAGATAAGGCGGTAGCTTTCGATTTGGTGTTTTGGTTTACCTGGTTTTGGCAGGAAGATCATCTTTGCCGTTTTGAATGCCTGGGAATAATATCCAGTATTCAAACAGGCATTGGAAATCTAAAAAGTTCTTCATGTACGTTGTTTTGTGCATTAATCAGGCGCGCCTTTGTTATGCCACTTAGTCCTAGTGCTTTCTACCTAAACAACTTGACTGCTGTCAAGTATTCTTCCATTGTGAATTGTATTTCCTCTTCTGAGCGGTTAGATCTCTCCTTGTCAACTCGTGCGTAGTATGGCGTATTATTATCTTGATGTGTTGGTAATGTTTGAGCGACTGCTTCATATTTTATATATGTCAGGGTTTTGTTCTGGAGAAATTGAAAAATTTTGTCTCCAGAGACTTTGAAAGTGTTCTTGTAGTTCGTCATTTCGATGCACTTCTATTTTCTGTACTTTAATTTTTATTTTGGCTGAGTTCCTCGTAGTCTTCTGTATTATGTCCAGAATTTTCTCGGAACTGTTTCAATGTCTATTTTTCGATAATGTTACGACAAATTCTGAACATATCACCAAGGTCACACAGACCCTACATACAAACATACATTATGTAGGGGAACCGACCATCTCCCTCCTCTCAGTTGAGAGACGGGACGTTGAACGCAAAACATCCGGGCCGTGTAGGTACCTTCGGTCAATCTCGTAACCACTGCAAGATCTCCCCTACGAGTGTGTATTCAATTTCACCTCAAGTACGAAAGTGGAGATGCGTTTCGCTCAAGCTTTGAAGGCCGAACTAGACCAGAGGTAAGACATCCTGAGAAAAACCGTCAGAGTAATAACTATCCTGTGGCCCGTCCACAAGTCCTCCCCCCTTCTACCCCTAGCACAGTGGGGTGACGAAGTATAAATACCAAACACTAGGAAAAACCGGGGTAGATTCGGTTAGTCATAAAAGCGTCGAAGTTCCCGGCAAGAGGCTTGGGCTATCAAGAGAAGGGACTGAGAAGCAGCTCATACTCTAGCTAGTTCCTGGTTATCAAACCGAACTTTAAGTTAACTTGTCCAAGTTTAACTTATTCTCGTTAGAGAAGCCTCCTCCACTATCCTGCTGTAACACAAACCGCCGAGATAGTCCTTGCCCTTGAGGAATCCTGAAACGAAGAAGAAAAAGCTCCTCCTCAAGCCCGTTACCCGGTGGTCACACCAAACTCTAAGATAACTTAGGTTAAGAACCAAGTTCAACTTACTCTCATCAGAGAGACCCCTCCTATACTGGTGGATCCTAAAGCACAGGGATAGTCCTCGCCCTTGAAGAAGACCCCCTCCCCCCCAAGTCCACTCCCTCCAGTACTCCCCTGAGTCAAGGTATTCAAGCCTTAGCACATCGCTAGACGGTGCGAATTACTCCCTAGAGTAATCCGAAGAGGAGAAAGGAACATTCTTTTACTATCCCGTGGTGATATCCCTTCCTGCCGAAGGCGTGTGGCACCCCAGCTGCCACACTCACCAAAGTCATTTGTGACTTTCAACTTATTCGTCCGCAACCTCCATCTGGCCGGTCGGCACGCGTCTTGGAGCCAATAACATTCCCGAGGTAAAGTAGCTCATTGAGTTCAAGGTCAGAGTCAAATCCGTTCCAAGGGGTATCCACAAAGGTATTTGCGGCCGGTAAAGGCTGTTAGTATTTGTTTTTTTAAATTGAAGTGAATGGTGGGTCAACCATCAGTATAATGTCAGGTAGGTCAAGTTAGAAAGCTTACTTAGAAATTATTGAAGTTCTTACTGTGTATTTAGTTCCTAATATTTCTGTGGTTCATGTTTATTTTGTTTTTGTCTTTTAATTAAAGCTTTACTTTGTTTTTACAATTTGTGTTATTCTATCCTCGAATTGCTACGTATGGCACAGAGAACCCTTAAGGTTTAAAGAAGTCAAGAATCAATATAATAATAATCAAACATATATAGCCCTCTTAGAGAGATTTAACGTTAATCACGGAGTAGTACGTAACCAACCCATACGTACGAAGAACCTTCCATCACTCGGTCCTACCTATACCACGATATAAATATTTGGTCTCAGGTGTGTGGGGTCCTTCCGATACTACGACATAAACACTTGGTGGCAGGTTTTATGGGTATTGGAAGAGCTCACTTGAATTTGTCTTGTATTCCCTTCAGGAAGAGTAAAGGTGTGCCAAGCATTCGAGGAAAGATTAAACATAACAAGGTCGGTATAAATTTGTAGCGATTAGCCTGTCAAGGGTATCACTTGATTTGTTGGTGGAGTGGTATTCCAGTCTGCCTATTATTCGGATTATGGGAAAGTTAGGCAGCGCGCTACATGATGAGTTGTTGCATAAGTACCTTTAGCATATCGGTAAGCTTTTGGACGAACAGACAGAGATAATATGGAATCGTTTGACCGATTCCACCAACAAGCCCAAGCGTTGGGACTAAGAGGCAAGGAAATAGGTGCCTACGTCCGGGAACAAGAATAAAAGGCGGAAAGGAAAGCACAAAAGAAAGCAGAAGAAAGAAAATTACAAAGTGAAGCAGAAGAAAGAAAATGACAAAGGGAAGCAGAAAAAATAAAATTAGAAAGCGAAGCAGAAAAGAGAGAACGGGTACGCGCTCATGAAAAATAAATGAGCAAGGATCAGATGGAAGTCCATTCCATAGGATCCCGAGCTGAGGCTACACAGATAGCAGCAATGAAACTTCCAGCTTATAAAGAAAGCGAAGACCTGTGTTCGTACCTGACACACTTCGAAAAGATCTTCGAGTTGAATCACTGGGGCATAGAGACAGAGGGAATCGTCAGATTAGTACCTCTGCACAGTACACGGCTTCGGAACGTATTCTTCTCATTACCGGCTGAGGCTTCTGTGGACTACACCACGTGCAAGCACGAGCTACTGGTCGTCGTCAATCTAAACCCCGAACAGTATCGGATCAAGTTTAGGCAGGCCAGAATTCAGCCAGGCCAAACACATCTCCAATTCTAGCTGGAATCAGTCCAAGTGGAGAAAGAGTTAGACTCTCTCGTCGACTTCAAACTGAAAGACCAATTGTTGTGTACCTTACCCCCAGAGATATGAGCGTTCGTCAAGGACAGGCGAGCTGCTACCTTCAATGACTGCGTGGAGGAAGCAGACCTGCATGCTGCCAACCATAGACTGTATCCGAGAGAGTTTAAAAACTCAGCCATTGTCTCCCAAAAAAGGAGGTTATCCTCAGAAAGCCCTGCAAAAAACCTCCCTAAAATTGTCTAGACCTCTGGAATCCCCAAACCCAAATTCTTTTTTTACAAGGATCAGAGGAAAATTAAGCCCCTAATGCATCAAGATCTCCCGTTCTCGTCATTCTCCAGGAACCCAGTTACTTGCTTTAGTTGTGGCACTCCAGGTCACATTAAGTATAAAGCGCCCAAAATTCGAGGCTTAAGTCATCCACGAGCCAACCTCACGGCAACTCTCCCAACAAGTTTCCCGTCGTTAGATGCCACACCCAGTGCCAATATTTTACCGGCTGGACAGAGGTAGTGGCCGCGCCTATTAAATTCTGCTTTGCATTAATAGGCCAGAGTACGTAGCGCTCCCCAAATCTGGTGGCTCAGCCGGTAATCACTTAGCTTGAGGCAACTAAGAGGACCAGCATCCGACCCATTTATCTCATCTTGAAAACCCTGAATACGAAGGGTTGAATTCCTGAACCTTCGCGACTGCCCAAAAGGACTGCCTCACTCTTCAGCCCCTGTGGGAGAAGGCCGCTAAGAATGACGTAGAAGCGGTTCTGGGGAACAAACGAATAAGGTACGTTGTGGAGAAGTCGCTACTCTACCGAATGACGGCTGAAGTGAACCCCCCCCCCCCTCGTTGGATAAAGTCTTATGCATCCCCCCAGGAGTACACCCAACGAGTATTAAAAATCACCCATGACGGATTATTGGCTGGACATTTCAGTCACAACAAAACATCATTACGTATTTTTAAATACTTCTTTTGGCCCGGCGCTGCTAAGCAGATCGCTATATACTGCCAGTTATGCGAGCGGTGCCAGAAAGCCTCCTCTAAAGGCAGGGTAACCCCGGTTCCCTTACAGAAACCCCCGTCATTACTGAACCCTTTTTTAGGGTGGCTATAGAAGGGCACTCGTATATACTCACGTTAATAGACTGCGCCACTCGTTTTCCCGACGTTGTTCCCCTCAAAAAATAGACAGTATTTCCAGTGCGGAAGCCCTCATATCCATTTGTTCCCGGGTAGGTATACCGAAGGAAATTCTCTCCGACCGAGGCCGTCAGTTCACGTCAGAACTGATGGAATACGTGGGCAAGTTACTCTGTGTCAAACCCCTATTCACGACCGCGTTTCGCCCCTCAGCCAACGGAATGTGCGAGAAATTAAACGAAACCCTAAAGGCACTATTGAGAAAGCTCTGTCAGGCTCAGCCCCGAGAGTGGCACCGGTACCTTCCGGTTGCCCTCTTCGCTTGCTGAGAAATCCCCCCCCGCACGCTGGGATTTGCCCCCTTTGAATTATTGTACGGACGTACGGAATCCAATCACCGGCCGCTGTCCTATTTGCGTAACAGTAAAAGTCAAAACAGGAGGCTCATGAGATGGAGCCTATTGTTAATGGAAAACCAGTTCACTATAAGTTATATAAAAGGCTCAGATAAATGTATAGCTGACAACCTAAGCCGAAACCCCACCGAAGGTTAAGTAAAAACGCCCGTACAGCTTAAAACCATTGTTTTTTGTGTGAGTTAATAGTTAGGGTTAGGATATAAGTTCTTAAAAGCTTAGAAATGTAAGGAAGTAGCTATTTTTAGTTTTGTTTTATTTTATTTTTTCGTTGTGTGTGCTCGATAAATTAGGTTTTAGATTTGTTTGAAGTTTCAATTGTGTTGTATGTTAAGTTGTATTGTGAAACATACCCACAGTAGGCTCACGAGGCCTATTTCGACACCATACCTTTGTACGCGCGCGCGTGTGTGGGTCCAAGTTTAAAGAAACGTAAAGTAAGAATTGGGTTCACCCCAGTTAGTCCTGATAATCAAGTGAAGGTTTCAACTTTGCTTTTGTCTACTAAGTTGAGTCAGTTGTTTTGTAGTTCACTGGAGTTTCCTCCCCCCCTCCCTTAAGTTCTTCGAAGGGAGGTTTGTAGAGGAATCGACCCTCTCCCTCCTCTCAGTTGAGACACGGGACGGTGACCGAAAAACATCCGGGCCGTGTAGTCACCTTGGGATCAATCTCGTAACCACAGCCCATCGCCCCTCGTCCCTATTCAATTTCACCTAAAGTACGAAATTAGAGACGCGTTTCGCTCAAGCTCGATGCCCATCCAGACCAGAGGTAAAACGGCCTGATAAAGACCGTTAGAGTCAAAAGTAACCTGCGGCCCGCCCACAAGCCCCCCTTTCCCTCCTACCCCTACCACAGTAGGGTGACGAGGTATAAATACCAAACACTAGGGAAAAACTGGGTAGAATTTTTTAGTTATCAAAGTGACGAAGTTCCCGGCAAGAGGCATGGGATACCAAGAGAAGGGACTGAGAAGCAGCTCATACTCGAGCTAGTTCCTGGTTATCAAACCAAACTTTAAGTTAACTTGTTCAAGTTCTTCAACGTATTCTCGCTAGAGAAACCTCCCCCCCTTATCCTAGTGTAGCACAAAGCACCAAGATAGTCCTCGCCCTTGGGGAATTCCGAAACGAAGAAGAAAAAGCTCCTCTTCAAGCCCGTTACCCGGTGGTCACACCGAACTCTCAGCGTTAACTTGGTTTAAGAACCAAGGTCAACTTACTCTCATCAGAGAGACCCCTCCTATCCTGCTGCATCCTAAAACACAGGGATAGTCCTCGCCCTTGAAGAAGAGGGGGTTTAGGAGCTGCATCTGCAATATATAGCCCTTAAGGCGTCTTAGCCTCTGCACCCTAATTGTTGGCGCATTACCTGCTCTTGGTGCCCCTGCTTATACAGAAATTGTTTCTAACGACCGAGTGCCTGGCGGTATAACCTGGCTGGGCAGGTGGAGCTCATAGTCTTGGTTGACATTCCACTTAGGAGAGGGACAACTCTGACTTCGAACTCGGGCAGATATCGTTCGTTAACCATGGTAGGCACCCCGTAGAGAGCGCGGCGATTTGCCTTCTTGGCCGCCATGCTAACGGGCATCAGCGCCCCGTTGGCCCCAGCCTAGCCACTTCTCCCATTTCTGCTAACAACCCTTTAGCCTTATCTGGCAATTTCTTTCCCAACTCTACTACTCCCTCTCTTCAAAGTCTTTGTTCCGATGGGATTGGACTTCTCTACTCGCGTTCGAGCCTGTGCTAGTTTCGGTCGGCGAGAGGTCTGATTCTCGGGAGTCTGTTCTGGCTTGATCCCCTCCATCAATACCTGCGGAATATTGGCGGCTACCAAACCATCCCCTACCGCCCTTTTTTGGCCACCAAGAAGGGGTAAAACTTCACAGTTGGCGTTCGGTTCGCGGGAACGGGCCGTGGCCGGGGTGAACGGGAAAAGGGTTAAGACCCACCAGGTATATCCTGCATGGTCCGCCAGGCTTACCCTGAGGTTACCTGGTGGTGAAGTCCATGGCCACCTCTGTAAGTGACCCCGCGCCCGCGTTTACACGCCGACTGCCTTGTTTAGAACCGGCCCGTTGTCTGCGCCAATGGGCATTCGCGGGGTTAATGGAAAACAAGCCATAGGCCTATCTCTAGAGTCTCGGGTCCGCTCGTTTAGTGGATCTGGCAAGACGGTACTTTCGCGGGCGGTAGATTCCTGTTCATGTTCGAACAAATTCTTTAACAAATCCCTCTTAAAAAAAACAATGAAACCATCAAAGAAAGTCTTAAGCTGCGCATCCACTCCTCTTTCCCCACCCCCCTTACTTCCCAGTCTGTCGAAGAAAATAAATGCAAACCTACTAACTCGAGGAAAGAAAAGAACACAAGACGTAGATAAAACTGGTTCGAGAACTTTAACGACAAGATCGCCCACCAAAACAACTGCAGAGATAGAAAAAAATTGCATAGAAACGAGCAAGGTCTCAGGGAATCGAAATTCACCACCGCAAAAACGAACAAAGTCAGTAAGAAATCCGCCGGAAGTTTCAAACTCCCAGCAAGCAGCAGGTCCAGGACGATCCACCAAAACGCTTCATGAACTGCTCTTACTGCAGGTACTCTCAGGACAATTTGTAGATCAATCATTCAGAAGATTTTACCTAATAAAACCAGAAAGCCAACAAACAAACCTAATGAAGACATGCATGGTCAAACAGAGTAAAGATTTCCAAAAACTATTTCAATTTCCCAGATCACAATTTCCACCTCTCTCGCCTCAATCAGATGGTAGTATACTAGTCGAAGTTAAAACAAAATAGCAAGTATAAAAAACTTTTTATTAAAAGAACTGGCAGGAGATAAGGTAATAGTAACAGCACATCCCTCCTTTAACATGCGTAAAGGCGTAATAATAGAACTAGACTTCGCCCAATACTCAGAAGCGGAATTAATTGAAGAATTAAGCGAGTACTCTGTCACTCAAGTACACATAGTACATAAAACGATCAACAACAGCAAGATACAAACGAACACTTACTTCATATCATTTGACCTAGATATCCTACCAAAACATATATATTTAGGATCACGCCGCTTCATGGTTAAAGAATTTAAACCCAGCCCCAGAAGATGCTACTACTGCCAAACTTTGGGGCACTCTACAAACACCTGTCTTCGTAGGAATCAGGGCTTTGCGCTTACCTGCGTTAACTGCGCAAATGCACTACACCCTGAACAAATCTAAAATTGCCCAACAAAATGTGTAAACTGTGGAGAGCCCCACCCAGCATCAAGCAAACAATGTGATGTCTACAAATTCGAAGAAGAAGTAGCATCCATACGTGAAAAAGAAAGACTAAACTTTAGAGATGCCAGAGAAAAGGCACAGACCTCCATAGGAACCAGAGGAAACTCTTATGCCTTTGTAGTTGAAATGAGCAGAGTGACCAGACCACATACCACGGGGTTAAAGCAAAACCTAAACTGCCCCCTTTCGAGGAGCCTACACCACAGGCCTCGAATATCAAAGTCCCCTACCACACGCATATGGTCGACAATTGACCATCTCCCCCCCCCCCCAAAGCAGTTGCCGCATCGTGAGGCACCTGCACCCGATACCTCGATGCTAAACCCCATTCCTAGCAGAGAAATAAACCTAAAATCGCAATCACAGCAAATCCCTAAGCACATCAACCCCCACCCCGAACAAATCGACACTCAGGTTATACCAGAGATCGCCCACCCACAATCTCGGTCACCCCGTGACAGCGTTTTGTCACCACCAATCAAAATGCCTACCACTAACATCATCTACGAAGATAAGGTAGAACAGGAAAAAGAGACCCAAGACCCACGTGGAACAGACCTCGTCCCCACCAAACAAATTGAAGCTCGAATCATGCCTCCAATGAGCCACCTCCCTCACCCACCAACAAAAGCAAAAAAAAGAAGATAATCCGTCCTCCTATTATTTACGGAACACCAACACCGCCTTTAACAGTAGATACACAAGACACAAACAAGAAAAACGGTAACAAAGAAGAACCAAAACCTCAAAGACCAGTCCTCACCAGACTCCAGTGGCCACAGGGCCCTAATAAACCAATGGGCACCACGACCTCCGCAAAAAAACAAATTCCTCACATCTCGAAACAAACCAAAAGAATAATGAAAATAATTTAGTGGAATATCCGTGGAATCAAATCCAAATGGGAAGAATTAAGGCTTCTTTTAGCGGACTAGAGCCCCGCCTGCGTCTGTCTCCAGGAAGCCATGTTGAGAATACATCCACCCCAAGAGCTACCGATTTAAAGTTGCGCAACCACCTCAATACCAAATAATGGCAGCACATCTGGCGGTTGTGCCATATATACCCATCAAAATGTCCCCACATTACCCATCAGATTAAATTCACCTTTGGAAACAATCGCCGTGACCATGTACATCAAGAAACGATACACGATTGCAAATGTCTAACTCCCACCCACAGGGCCCCTTCCAGTCACCGCCTTACGAGACTTGATCTCGCAACTACCAACTCCATTCATTCTAATGGGGGACTTTATTAGTCGTCATATTGAGTGGGGCGACAGAATATGCAACGCCAGAGGAAACGAGCTATCAAAGCTAATAGAAAACCAGCAACTTGGAATCATGAACCAGGGTGAAGGTACTAGATTTAACATACAAACAGGTACCCTATCAGCGTTAGACCTGGCTCTCTGCTCACCCGACATCGCGGCGGACTTTGAATGGAGAATCTTGGATGACCTAAAAGCAAGCGACCATTACCCGATCATCCTTTCCTCACACGAGGGTTTACCCACCTCGGGTATAGCACAATGGAGACTTGACCAAGCAAACTGGCTAAAATTCAACAAACTCACCGATATCCAAGTTGATGACATCCCGCAGACGGAGGAAGCGCTGGAAATCTTTACATCCATTATATATCAAGCAGGTAAAACATACATTGCAACCAGCTCAGGACAACCCAGTCAGAGATCTACCCCATGGTGGAGCCCAGAATGTTCTGCCGCACTGAAAGAACAAAGGAAAGCCTACCGAACATACAAACGATGGCCAAATCCGACGACTAAAATGGAATTTAATAAAAAAAGAGCTAAATATAGATACATACTTAAACAAACCGGCCGGAAATCATGGATAGGTTATGTCTCGACGATAAACTCTAAAACCCCCATCCACCGCACATGGAGCAAGATCCGAGGGATACATACTTAAACAAACCGGCCGGAAATCATGGATAGCTTATGTCTCCACGATAAACTCTAAAACCCCCCCATCCACCGCACATGGAGCAAGATCCGAGGGATACTAGGTAAACCCAGCCGAGACCCTACCCCCGTACTTAGGATAAATGGAAACAGCATTTTTAACCCGATCAATATAGTAGACACGCTGGCGACTTACTTCGCCAAAATATCAAGTAGAGCGAACACCACCCCCGAGTTCGCCCAATACCAGTTGGAGAGGGAGTGCTCACCTCTAAACTTCGCATGAAAAGAGTACAAATCTTACAACAAATAATTCAGCAAAAAAGAGTTCGATACAGCTCTCGCATCATGTAGAGACACTGCTCTGAGCCCAGACAATATACCTTATGCTATGCTATGCCACCTAGGGGAAGGGGGTAAACGCTTTCTCTTAAATATATTCAATAAAATAAATATGGAAAATGCCTTCCCAGACACCTGGAGAAGGGATACAGTTCTAGCTTTCCGGATACCAGGAAAAGACCCAACCAGTCCCCAAAACTACCGCTCAATCGCAATAACCTCCTGTATATGTAAGTTTATGAAAAAAATGGTGAATGTACGCTTAACATGGTTCCTTGAAACGAAATCCAGCATATCCACATCGCAGTACAGATTCCGAAAATTTCACTCGACCACGGATGCCCTTATCCTTCTGGAATCGGCGATATTAACGCATTCGCCAGGAAACAGCACGCAGTAGCTGTTTTCTTCAACCTCAAATAGGCACATGATACGTCATGGCGTTATGCCATCTAAAAGCCCTCCATAACCTCGGATTACGAGGATAACTACCAATCTTCATCCAAAATTTCCTAACCAACCGCACCTATTCTGTAAGATTAGGTAGCGCGAAATCCGAATCATTTATACAAGAAGAAGGCGTTCCACAAGGCAGCGTCTTAATCGTACCCCTGTTTGCTATAGGAATCAATAATATCTCACAAAACCTCCATCAAGACATTAAAACCAACCTTTATGTAGATGACTTCTCTATCTCCCTAGCAGATTCCGAAATAGCAACAATAGAACGTCGCCTCCAGATCGCCATCAACAACATCACGAGATAGTCTACTACCCACGGCTACCAATTCTCAGCCGAGAAGACCAAAGTGGTCGACCTCTGCCGTCGTAGAAGGTGTATTAGGGAACCTGATCTATACCTATACCAAAAGAGGATTGCAGTCTTTGAGAGCTATTAATTTCTAGGACTAACATTTGACAGAAGGTTGAAATGGGAACCACATATAAGAAGCATTAAAAACTCTTGTAAGAAGGAAATGAACGACCTACGAAAAGTGTTACGCCACGACTGGGGAGCTGATCGCAAAACACTTCTGACTCTCTACTGCTCTTTAGTGCGACCTAAACTGGACTACGGATGCGAGATCTACTCCTCTACTTCAAAGAGGCGCCTTGCACTCATCAACACAGTGGCTAATGAATGTCTCCGCATAGCTACCGGAGCCTTCCGATCATCACCTATACCGAGCCTACAATGTGATACCGGGGAGACACCACTAGACCTTCGTAGGATGGAACTCTCTCTACGCTTCTTTACCCGCATTCAGTGACTCCCAACATCGCCGACTTCTACCGCGATCATGAATGACCAAATGGATAATATTTTTACAACACGCCTAACTCACCTACGACCATTTGGAAATAGAGGGCGACTATGGATGGAGGAAATCGGAGTAACGATGAACCCCATCCATCCACTTGCTTTCCCAGATATTCCATTATGGAAATCAACTTTAAAGATATGCCATGGTAACATAATAAAACAATCAACAACTACTCCCGTGGGAGAGAAAATTCAACTCCTTACCCACGCAGCAACACATATGGGTATACATATATACACTGATGGATCAAAATTCATAGACGGAACAGGATTCTTGGTGATATCAAATAACTACAAGTTCTCTGAAAAACTAACCCAAACTTATTAATCTTCACTGCCAAGTGCTATGCCTTAAAACATGCAATACATTAGGCATACAATAACCCAACATCAGATGAATTCACAATCTTTACCGACTCCTTCAGCAGCCTACAAACATTACAACGAATGACTGACATCCATCCAATTCTGTTAGAAATAAGAAACTACGTATATAGAGCAGCGTGCGAAAGAAAAAAAAATTCCTTTTGCTGGGTCCCAGCACACGTAGGGGTAGCTGGAAATGAGCAAGCTGATAGAGCGGCAAAAAACGACGCCCTTCGTCCAATCAGGCCCAATGATATCCCAATACCATATGAGGACTACAACACTGCAATAAAGGCCGCCATTCGGGAGAACTAGATGGGCAGATTTATACAGACAAAATAAGATGCGACACATTTTCCAAAACTTATTGCCATGGAAGCCTCGAGAACTTATCCGCCTGCAAGAGGTATCCGTATGCAGACTACGCATCGGACATTAACTACTCACACATGGATACCGCTTGGAGAAAGGCTATCCCCCCTACTGTGAAGATTGCATTCTACCCCTCACAATTGCACATCTTATTGCGGAATGCCTAACCTATGGAGAACTCCGACGAAGATACTTACCCATCGATGGTGGGGGTACCCTCGATATCCTAAGATTTGCACTGACAGCTGAAAATATCCGCCCTGGCAGCGGAATCATCCGCTACCTTGAGGAAACAGGACTATTAAAGAAGCTATAGATTGGTCTCCAGTAGCACGATCTAAATTTTAATGAATTTATTTATTTTAACACATTATCATACTATTTATTCATCTAGTACTTCAATCATCACTGCATAATCACGACCTCATGATATCAGAAACAACTTTTATAACTCATCTTTAAAACCTTTACTACAAAACAAATTACGGTGCAATCACCTCGCAGTGAGCACCATGGGACTTGTAAATAATCCATCCATATATCCATCCATCCTTGAAGAAGACCTCCCTCTCCCCGAGTCCACTCCCTCTAGCACTCCCCTGAGTCAAAGTATTCAAGCCTTAGCCCATCGCTAGACGGTGCGAATTACTCCCTAGAGTAATCCGAAGAGGGGAAAGGAACATTCTTTCACTATCCTGTGGTGATATTCCTTCCTGCCGAAGGTGTGTGGCACCCCAGCTGCCACACTCGCCAAAGTCATTTGTTGCTTTCAAGTTATTCGCCCACAACCTCCATCTGGCCGGTCGGCACGCGTCTTGAAGCCAATAACATTCCCGAGGTAAAGTAGCTCATTGAGTTCAAGGTCAGACTTAAACCCTTTCCAAGGGGTATCCACAAAGGTATTTGCGGCCGGTAAAGGCCGTTAGCATTTGTTGTTTTTTCAAATTGATGAGTGATGGGTCAACCATCACTATAATGTCAAGTCCTTACTGTGTATTTAGTTCCTAATATTTCTGTGGTTCATGTTTATTTTGTTTTTGTCTTTTAATTAAAGTTTTACTTTGTTTTAACAATTTGTGTATGGCACAGAGAACCCTTAAGGTTTAAAGATGTCAATAATCAATATAATAATAATCAAACATATATAGCACTCTTAAAGAGATATAACGTTAATCACGGAGTAGTACGTAAACAACCTATACGTACGAACATCCTTCCATCACTCGGTCCTACCTATACCACGACACATTACATTCGTGGAATCTCGTAAAAATTTCAAACTAGATAAGTAATTTCATAAGAAATGGAATAGAAGAAGAAAAAGAAGAAATAAACAAATCGAAAAGAATTATTTGAAAAGGAATATCTAGAACTCATTTGTCTAATTTAATTCTGAAATATGCAAATAAATTAAATGGAATATTAAACCAAGAAATATTTAACTTCCTTTCGTTAGTAGTTCCATTTTTCACTTTTTAAATTAATATGTGATTTAATGATCCAATTTGCGAAAATGATACTTAAATAAAGGCGATTTAGGAAAATTACCTCTGGGTTCGCCATATTTCTTTATGCCATTAATTGTTTCTGATGGCAGTTCCATCATTCGATTATGTTCTGAAAGCTTTACGATGTATGCGAAAAAGTTCTGAAGGATCAGAGATCCCAATTCATCGATGGATAAATAAATTTCTTTTAAAAGGAGGAGGGAGGTTTATAGATGAATTATTTATTATTGCGAAAAAGATCCCACGAATTTTAGTGGCTCAAATTTACGATTCTTCTTCCTTTAAATTACGACGGAAGTTCAAATGGAAGCCTCAAATCCCATTTAGACTCGAGACCTGCAAATTAACTTACATATTTTTATTTTCTTTGTAGGTCAGAAGAGAAGTTATCCTGAATCAAAAGATAAATGATCATTCCTCCATCTTCCATTTATAGATAAGGAGGTTTGTGTGCGCAGGAATGCCTCTAAATATACACTCCCCCTCTTGCTCTTTTATGCCCGCACGAGGATGTCAGGCGATATCTGTGGGCTGTGTGCCTTCTAGTAGGTTTACTCTCCCGGCCCCACTGTAGGCAGGATATGCGGTTGGTTTATCTTCTACACACGTTTAATTCCACTAGCTTCACCTCGTTCTGCACAGATCTATTCTTACAAGCCTTTAACATAATTTTGCCTCGCTGTTATTGCGCTTTTAATTTTAGGAAAAATCAACATTTGTGATTTTAATCCCCAAACAACCCATTAACTTTTCTTTCGTTGGCTTACTAAAACAATGGAGTGTTATCTGTTGTAGAAAATCATCTATTCAGGCTTCATATCCAGTCAAAAGACAAAACAAGCACATTAACAATCCCCATACAAGCATACCTATCATTTTATCACATAATATATTCATATTTTACTCAATTTTCACACTAAACAGCAAACTCATATATTCTATTTACCCTTCTTTTCACATCAATGTACCCAGCCCTAACTTTCTCGCTTATAACCAGATTCACAACTTTTCTCAAACTCTACCTGTACCTCCTACCCGATAGCGCTCACTTGCTCTGTTCAAAGAAACAGAGCTGCTAGTGGATCCTTACCCAACCTGTAAAAAGCTTTCCCTCCAATCCTCCACCTTCAAGAGAAGGTTTGGATCCAGGAATGTTCCTCCATTCCTGTATGTATGCTCCCACTATTCTCAAAGTTGCTACACTCTCCTCCTTCACTCACTCAGGTTTGTGACCCAACAGCCAACGGGAGACTACTTTTAGTTGTAGAAATTGAAACAAACCCAGGAACACACACATTCATATCCTGCACTCCAACGGACCCATTACACGTTGGAACACCTCAAAAGGATGCAACGCACGCATGAACATGTTTACCCTACACTGGGCATCACTGAACAATAGCCATGAGTACACAGCTGAAAGGTAATGTAAAACACTTGTCCAACTAGATTACCACATAGTAGCCATAATGTAATAATAAATGCAACATAATAGTGATAAACATAAACGGTATCACAACCAAGAGAGAAGAACTCGACAATTCCCTACATAAACATAACACATATATCACAGTTATCCAGGAAACTATGCTCACTCCAGCCACCTAAACCTCACTCTTCCACCATTACAAATCTATGACAAAACAGATTTAACACAACACCCATCATCTCATAATATTTATTCATAAAGATATCCTCTTCATAAACACCTTAAACATTCCAATATTCAATTAATAATTATTGAAACTAAACTAAATAACACCAGATACAAAATACTAAATCTATACATTCACCACAAACATGTAGTCGAACCCCATCTAATTACCAACTACAGTTAGAACCCATCCCAGACACCCTTAACCTAATATAAGGAGATGACTTCAATGCCTACCACATCTCCTGGCTTACATCCCACCCAAACGATCGCAGAGGCAAACTAATAACGACACAACTAAATACTCTGCATATACTAAACACAAAAATATCCCTCGTGCACCTCTTACCAACACAAAAAACAGCCAGACTCCTCACCAGCAATCAAGTTCTGTGCAATTATACTGCAAATATTCACAATATATAATGTAATTCACGACTTCCCATTAAACCAAAATCAATTCTCATAAAAATCACAATTAATCATCTCATCAACACACCTACAAACAAATATATACAAGCTACAAGACGAACTTCTAAAACTTCGAACAGCACAACACAAAACAACCTCAGATACTTCAACATCACAGGCTAGCTCCCCCTTAGACGTAGAATTCAACCACTTTATTCACACAATAATGAAAAGGAGCATCGCAAACAAAAGCAGGGAAGACGCATATGCTACAACGCCAACATAGTGCGTGAGAAAGCAGATCTCAGTAAAAAACGAAATACATTGAAACATTTCAGATCACTAACAAAATAAAATACAAATAATATTGCATATAAACGATCAAAAGGATACGTAATCATAGGAAAATTCCACTGACCCCAAAACGAATTCCTTCGAACACAAAATAAAATTACTTCACCCAAACAACTTAGCAACACTATCATGAAACACTACTCCAAGATCACTCAGAGACCAAGAATCTACATAAACAGGACGACAACAGAGAACACAAAGAAAGTCCGCCAAGAAACAAAGGCAAAAAGAAACCCCCTTTTTAACCTCAGAAACATTAACAAAAACCCAAACCTGAAAATCGCAGCAGCCAAAGTCCTGCCATAGTAACCCACTATCACCTATATCACCTTGACCTTATATCTTTCCAAGCCCTAACAAAGATATTAACCACACCGAAACAGTAGGTGGAGAACATAAGTGTGTCCACTCTTAAACTAAACAATCCCTTAACGAACCAGCATCATAAAGAACTGTCATTTTTCAACACTATCCAAAACATTGGAGTAATTAATACAAAAGAGAAGCCGAACACAAATCCCACTCAATTCATCACAAACGGTTTTCGTAGAAACCACTCCACAACAATGTTACTTATATTCAAGCTCGTATTTTGTGGTGCAAGGTGAGATGTGAGATCAAGTTTGTTGTTTTGTCGTGGTATTCGATATTTCGTCAAATATTCTTAGTTTGAGGCTGTAACAAGCCGACTCTATTAAAAGCCATTATTTTTAAAGAATTTTTAGCCATCTCCTCTTCCAATTCAAACTTTTAACCAATAGGCTTTGGGCCTTGCACCAACCTCTATTTTAAAGGCTAAACTTATATTCTGACTCAAGTTGTCTTTATTAAACTTTCAACACTTTTATTTTCAAGTATTAAAAGTTGAAGTCATCCCTTCCTACAACTACTTACCAACTAACAAAGTAGTTGGTGACAAGTTGTCTCAAGGTATCTCTTGGGAAGTTATTTAACTTTTTCCAAACAATCGATCCGAATATTGCCTGCACTAAGACCCTTAAAAAGACTCATCCCCTCACAAATGGGAAGTTCTAACATTATGAAACTACCCATAAAATCTTTATGTATGATCACTTATCTTTCAGAATGGAGCGGGATAAAATAAATAAAAATACGCTTACTGAATTGAAAAAAAATGTGAGGAAGAATATTAGCGATGCTATTACCATTCTACATGCAGATAATGCAATACCATTACAATAAAATGAAAATAAATTACATTTCTCACTACACTACAGATAGGTATTTCATAAATTAGCACTAAGATTGAATCTTGTTAGAAAATAATATTAAAAAATATGTTGGTTTCAGTTTAGCTTTAGATCAGTCAACATATATCCAAGATAAACGTCAACCTGCTATAATATATTACATATATTTTTGATGTAAAATAATAGTTTGGTGATGTAATGGCTTTAAAGGAAACCATGAAATGGAAATTACCTAAAAAAAAAATCCTTACAAACAACGACGCTCAAAAGCTCTCAGACGACCTCAAAATCACCAAGCTTAACTTTTCCGTGCACTGCTACGCGTCCCCCTTTGTGAAGCGCCGTTCCCTCTCTAAGTATTCCACTGAGCTTTTCCTCCTCGATGTAAACGAATTCAGAACAGTGAAGAGTTTTGGATCTCTTCTTAAGATCCGAGACTATATCAGAAGTGTATTTCATGCGCACAAACACGTAAAATCGAGACTTGCGCATCATCTTCTTCTCCCGAAACCAAAGTAACTCGCTATCTCCTGGACTCTACAATTTCCTTGAAACTCCTCAACGAGAATGTGTCAGAAATCTCCTTATCAAGAGTTGGAGTTAATCTTTTCGCATTGACTCTTGCGTCCTCGCTATTTCATCTGTACTCTGTACTTTTCAGCAAAACAACTTTCAACCTTAACTTATTATTTTCTCATCATTTAGCTAACAACAATTTTAAGGTTTTTCAAACTCATGTAAATCAAAGTCTATTTAAATCAATTGTTAAATTGTCAATTCAATCTTGTGAAACGCAACTCAATTCAGTATTCAAGGAATTTAATCTCGGTGAAATTATTTCGACCGGTGTAAATGATCAGTTCATTATTAATTCATAATATACCTAGCTATAAATAAAGTACAAAAACAATCAGAAGCGATAAACTGTATTAGTTGATTAGCATCATCAGTGCACACCATAGTGGGAATTTGCCGCCTTCCACAATAATGGCTGTCATATATGCCTGTAATTGACTTTTGATTGCCATAAAATGTTAAACTAGCTAAAAATATGGGGCCGAAAACGCTTCTAGAGATTTGTTGCTCTTCTTCACCATATCATTGATTTCCTGGAGAAAAAGTAAAAAACACGGGAAGATAATAGATCGCCAGTGGTTAAATGATGTTTTTTTCTCATTTATTGTATCGCTTACAAAATGTATACATATATAAAGAAAAAAATATAATCACTATTGACATTTTACAGACAACCTTTCGTTTGCGTCCTAACAAAAAAGCTTTTACACCAAGAAATAGCAACAATAAAATTGGAACATTTTCTCTTCCTTACAAATGATGAAATTCAAGATTGAAATTACAGAATTATAAAGAAGGAAAGGGTTGAAGTACAGTTGATTTAAATTTAAAAGGAATAAAAAATATGTGAAAAGAATTAAATAACATTTATTTCTGTTATTTTTTAAATTAATATTAATCAGTTCAATTTTTAAACATATTGACTTTAGTGATTTCGACTAGATTATTAATTATTTAGTCCGTTTCTATGACTCTATAAGAAAAAATTATCTGCTATTGCATTGCTAAATTCTTTATTTACAAACTTTTGACCGATATTTCTTGGGAAACTCGGTTAGCTAGTTTAAATATTAAATTTTACTTTATATTAGCAAATCCTATACTATGGTAAATACTTGGATAAGTTGACCCAAGAGATACCGATCTGTAGCGGTAGGCTTGTGGCCCCGAAATAGTAAGATTTAATAGGCACAGCGAGAAACTACAAATGGACGCTTGGGGAATCTAACAAATCTTAAAGTCTACTTAGTAAATTAAAGAAATAATATGCCACTAAAGAGAATTAGCAAATGAAACATTATATATATATATACGAGGGGCGGTCAATAAGTTTTGCGAATCACTAGGGCAAAACAGGGGAAGTGGGATGGCTCTTTGTGTGGGTGTTAGGACAAGTAATGACAAGTCAGAACCTGTAACTGCACGCTCCTGCCTCGTCTATTTAAGAAGCAGTAGCTGATCGCAGATCGTCAGTCACAAATTTTTCAACAATGGAGGAAACCGGTTGAGCACCGCGCAGTGATCAAATTTTTGACCAAGGAAGGAAAGAATACAAAAGAGATCCATGAACGCATGGTTGCAGTGTATACCGAAACCACCCCTTCCTATGCAACCATTTTTTGCTGAAATAGGGAGTTTGGGCCATGGTCGTGAGTCCCTTTAAGATGACCCCCGTCCAGGACGCCTGTCAGACGTGGCCAACGAGGACAATGTGGCCCGTGTGCAGAGGATGACCCTCGAAAATCGACAGGTGAAGGTCGAAGAAATCGAGCGAGAATTTGGAATATCACATGGAAGTGTTATCAACATTATCCACGACAATTTGGCTATGACTAAGGTCTCTGCCCGTTGAGTCCCTAGAAACCTCACGCCCCATGATCGACTTCAACGTCGTCAAAGTCCACAAGGCCAGAGTTGCACAAGCTGCCGTGTGTGAGTGCGGATTCGAGGAGCCTAACCATCCCCGCTACAGTTCAGATCTGGCCCCTGGCGACTACTTTTAATTCCGCCAGTCCAAGGCTGCATTGCGTGCATGCCGGTTTGGGGACGAGGAACATGTCCAGCTCGCTGTTCAGGAGTGTATTGAACACCAGTCGGGATTTTTCTGATTGTCGGTAATTCGAAACCTCAGGGACAAGTGGCCCAAGTGCATTGAAGTCGAGGGGAGTTATATTGAAAAATAATAAAACACTTTTCCTCATGTCTCGTTTCCTTATATCCGAATTGCAAAACTTATTGACCGCCCCTCGTATATACTACTAAATTCACACTAAGAGTCAACTGGAAGAGAGTCACAGACAGTCGGTTAGAAGTAAGTGAAAGTGAGTCAGTCAACAGTCAGGAGTCAAATGTAAAGAATCTATCACTCCCTCCTCTCGTCCATCCGTCCTGATGTAGGCCTGGTGAAGACTACTCACTGACCGCGAACACATAGACATTTTTGCTTGTCCCGTTTGAGTAGTCCAATTTGAAGAATAAAGTTATATTTTTGCTGTGTCCTTTGGAAGTCCTTTCTTTCGCACCGAATACCAAAACATTTTCGGTAAACCCAGACTATCTAATATCAAACCTTAGATAAACCCAGCCTATCTAATATCAAACCTGCAGTAAACCCAGCCTATCTGATATCAAAGCCATTGGTCAAACTAATTCCCCTCTGCGCTGAAGCCTACTACAAGAACGCTCTGCACCTTTATACACTTGACCACTAATACATTCTACCCCCCATAGATCTTCTAGAGACAGAAAATGTAGTTGCCACGTCTGTTTTTTAAGATTTAATTTTAAGGCTTGGACATAATTTAGTTGCCCAACTAGTTCCCATATTGCAAAGTCCTTTCTCAAAAAAACAATAAAATTAAACCACCTACTGCAAATGAAATCTTCTAAGCGCCTTATATAATGGAAAAATAATTTTTTTAATCCAAAATGTTTATCTATTTTGCCTATATCCCAATTTGCTCATGGTGAAAATACAATACATTGTTTGTAAAATTTCAGCACAATCGAAATAAAAACCCCTAAATGGTTTATCATAATGTCTGAGTTTAAAATTTGTACTTCCCATCTTTCCAACATTCAACTAATCTATCCAAATCTTTTTGCAAGTTTTCTCATTCTCTCTGTTATTTTGCCATAGTAGCAAGTTTCGTATCATGACCAGAATTTAAACATTTACAGAATAATTCCCTGTCCCTGATTCCGTATGCTTATAGCTTAATAAAAAAACTTTTAAAAATCGAGATAGGCTACATCTACTCTTAAAGCTTTATTTCTGCCCTAAGTTGTTATCATTTTGAGGAAAAATCAAACAACTCAGTTCAGAATGAGCATCGGCGTCGAAAACCGTGTTAAGAGTCATTTGTCAATATATTAACGTCTACAGTAGATGATATATGGTCCTTTCTCTGACAATGGACTCTAGGAGTCGAACCACGTCAAATTTAAGGGAAATGGCCCGAAAGTATTCCTTTTGGGGAAATTGGCGTTACGTTAGCTTCTTTGAACTCTTCAGGAATGATTATAGTACTAAAGAATGTTTTTAATTATGCAAATTGGTATTAACAGTTTACTTTCTAACACTTTAAGGTTGATTGTATATAATTTATCGCAAACCAGCGCATTTGAAATTTTCCTTTTCTTAATGTATATGTATACTAAAAGTATAGATTCATAATTAAATTGATCAGTTCTTTTATTATAGGTAAATTAATTATATCTTTCATGGTGAAATCATTTGCGAAATGTTCATTTAATGCCTCGGCATCCGGGAGGGCCCTAATTTACTCCTTAATCGGCTAACTGATCATCCACATATCTATAAAATCGCCTTGACCTGTTTTCAGTTTGTGCTTCACTGGATTTCATTTTCCTTGTTGGACCTAACTTCCTATAATGCTACATCTTAGTCAGATCCTGCGATTTAATATCAATTAGTGGCATGTGGCAGGCTATGTTCACAGACTGAGATACCGGAACTGGTATTCCCTCTTCTTTAGCCTGACTGTACTGCAGAGATCAGAAAATCCCTTCGGACTGCATGCCAAAAGAGATGAGAGACGTTACGGGTGGATTTCGAGGTTACCTCTCATCCCACTTCGACTTTTTCCTTGGACCATCTCTCAAAGCCATAGTGGTATCAATTCATTTTTTTGGGGGGGAGATCCCCTGCATTAGGCGCACTGGCGGCACGTGGCTCAAATATTTTGCGTGTATCCCACAACGTTCTGTCAGATTGTTTAGTAACTCAAAGTAGGTGCAACAATTTGGTCTAATAGTCTAGTCTCAGGAAGCTACGCACACGGTACCAGTCCCGATATAGGAACGACAGTTGACGATACTGTCGGCCTCTAGGGCTTCCTCCTGGGCGCCTGGCTGTCGTAGAGGATATTTTATTTATATCTTGAATAGAGGCACATTTAACGACCGTCTCCCTCGGTGGCAAATATACCTTTTCAAAACAATAACCCATTGCTTTTCTCACTATAACTCAGACCCACTCTGATTCCTTTGGCTTATTTCATTCTCGAACTTAGCTTCGAAATCGTTGGGGGGGCGTCTAAACCAATGTTATATTTCTCTTCTGTGTTGTGTCCCTTGATTTTTTGCCGCTTCTTTAGTCAGATTTATTTTTCTCCTTTACACAACGGTTATAAGTTTAGTTTTGTGCCCTGTTTGACACTACCACATCGATTTGCAACCTTTATCTGAGACATGATTCCTTAAAGTTTAGGATAAATCGCTACCCCAATGTCTGGTGGGGTCTAGGAAATAATTAACCTGTTGCTCTACGATATTCAGGAATGCAGTAATTAATTTTAAATTTATATTCGTATATGAATATGAGAAATAATTAACCTGTAGCTCTAAGATATTCAGGAATGCAGTAATTAATTTTAAATTTATATTCGTATAATAATATGAGAAACTCGCAAAGTAGCGCGTGAGTAGAGCAATAAATGCAAAAAATCATTTTCCTGGGGGATTCTTTGCTGATATTCGTATATTTTACGAGTATTAATGAAAAAGTTCGAAATATTGCGTTCCTTTATAGTTGGGTTTACAGATATCGCGCTAAGTGCCGATCTTATACATGGTCTACCGGCTTTTTGAACTGATTAATTCTTGTTCGATCTTCACTTAGAGCTGCATGATCGCCAGTGAGTCGTCTGATAATATAAGATCCCGACTAACCGGAAAATCTGACTTTGCCTATTACGAGTGAATCGTTTTCGGTATTAGTCATTTTACCGCTAAAACCGAGAGAAACTATTATACAACCCCTCTCATCATAAATTGTACCAAAATATAATAGTTTTATCTCTTTTTCAATTTAAAATCTTTGCAGTAAACTTCAGCATTTCATGTTGAATTTTCATATTTTCTCGGCTTTAATTATGATGATGTCACATTGTATAAATATTTTAGGCCATAATTATTTAGTGACGTAATATTGGAGACATTTTAAACCAAATATTTTTTATCAAACTTTCGTCAATATCTGTTTTGGATTTCGTGGATTTGCGCGGTGACTTATGCTGGGTGTAAAATCGATTTTTCAGGCGTTCACATGGACTCTAATCGACTCTTACATTTGGCGTTACGATTGGTTCTGAAAATATAAAAACCGGGCCCTAACATCCCAGTTATGGTCATTTGTCTTCTTGGGTTTAAAACCTTTACTCCATATGCTTTTCTCTCAAAATCGACACGAACAAAACTTTTTAAAAGGTTGGCGTCGATGATTTTCCTAGTTGCTTTTGCTAAAAAAAAAACCTTCGTCACTCCTGTTTTCCCTCTTCTTACCCATTTTTCCCCTGTCAGCGCCCCTGAATATTTGTAGGTGCATGTGAGCACCCTTACTTGTTTACGCAAGTGATTCTTCCCTTCTCACCAAACTTGTAAAACGTATAACTGGAAATAAAATGAATACTTTTAAGGAAAGTGGATTCAATCATTCCTGCAGACGAAACAGTAAATCAAAAAGAGGAAAAAATAAATGCCCATTTATTATTTCTCCCTTTGGAAATTATCCTTTTTTTTAATCCACAATCTTTTCGCTAACAACTCAAAAATGAGCAGTGAGAGCAAATCCACCTTTTTTTTTAAATCTCAAATTCTTTCCTCTATTGAAATAAAAACGGCTAAATCACATTCACCGTAAAGCTTGAATTCAAATGCTTACGTCAGCTCAGTCAGTCGGAATGGGCAATTTAGCTAGCCTTCATCTCTCAAAACAATCCATCGTCCAAACGTGTACCTTATTAGCCTTTCTTACTTTGTCTAAACCTCAAATAATCACCAAAAAAATTAGTTTCCTTTTGTATTAATCACGATGGGAAAATTTGCTTAATAAGCAGAAACCTTTGAGTAAAATTTTACGTTTTTCGTGACTTGCATATTTCCAGAAGAATAGAAGGATTACTGAATCATCCAAGTGATACAATTGTATATAGAAATGAAATATTTAATTATTTTATAACTGACAAAATTAGATTCGTATACAAGTTCCTTTTCCGGTGTGCGGATGCATCATATATATATATATATATATATATATATATATATATATATATATATATATATATATATATATATATATATATTTATATATATATATATGTATCGAGCGCTTGGGTAGCCGAAGAGATGACGTAACGATTTTCCACGATATTGTTATGATTTAAATTAGAATGCGAACACAGAATTTGAGATGTTAAAATTAAGGCTTCCCCTTTTTAAGAGAATATCTTATTCTACCGCAAAAAAAAAACCACTCTTCAAATGAATATAATAAAATAAATACCTTCCCCTATCCAACATTTGTGTTTAGTGAAACTTTATCCGAACCAGGATCTTACAATGCCAAGGCGTTGTATTTGTCTATACGCCTAGCTGGTTGCAATACACCACTCCTTACGGGAGATAACACGTCGTGCCTGGTTGGGAGAACGGAGTGTGATCTTTAGCGACTCACTAAGCGGTCCGATAGCTCTCGGGGCATTATAACTTCCGTGAGACCACGGTTGTTACAAGGCGGTCAGATACTGAGATTACCCCTTTTGCTGAGTTCCTGGACATGCGGGATTGCAAGGAAATAGTGCGTCTTTGACAGTGCCAAAAAGTCTTCGAGGACTGTACAATAAGACCAGCGTTTCGCTATTCGTCAGAATGACCAACTGACAAGAGTTAGGTTATCCCTCCGAGCTCCCTGGCAAAGAAGATGGGGGACGGCTGAGGGGAACTTAAAGTTGCGTGCCATCCCGCTGTGACTGTTCTTATGGGCCTACCCCTAATGCCACGACGGCTTCAAGTCGCTTTCTTTCGTCTTCAAATTGGTAACACTCGCAGGACGCACCGCCATTTGATAAGAGGCTCACTGTGATGACTGTATTATCCCCCAGAATGTTTGCCCTCATTCTTGTTGAATGTTCCATGCTGATATCTTCGCACACTTTACCTCTATCGATACAGGGAGGAGCGTGGTCGTAACCACTTGTTGCCTGTAATGGGGAAGGGTTCGTAACATAAAGTAAAAGTGAAACAAACAAGTGCTAACAATATATGACAAAAATCTAGTGAGAAGTAGTGTTATAATGAAAAGTGAATAATATACGAAAATAAAGAGACAAAAAGTGATAATTAAGATAATAATAGTGTATTGGAATACAGTAAACCCTCATGAAAAAGCTAAAAGAATTTACAAATATCAAATGAAAAGAATAGTGTGAAGTTAATATTTATGATGTAGGAAATATAAGTGATTATAAAGCTAATAATAATACATATAATAAGTGCATTCGGTGTATAAACACAATTTATTAGGTATAATTAACTTGGTAATTTAGGCCATTAAATAAAATTCGAAAAAATTCGACAACTAATATAAATATGTTGAAGTAAATATTACCAAAAAATGGTAAAAACTCTAAGATAATTAAGGTATTAAATAATTATTAGAACAAAATATAATAAATTTATAATGAATGTGCAAAATATGTAAATTAAAAAGGCAAATGATATTCACTATTTTAATTAGGCAAAAATGCATATCAGATTATTAAGGAATTGTAATCCACTTGAATTTACAGTCTCCATGATTCTTTGTTTCTCTCTTCCCTATCCTAAAATTGTTCTGGTAATCTGTAGAAGGCTTCAAAGTGTACAATCCTCTTTTCTATTATCTTAATATACTCGTATATCCACAGTGACTACTACTCCCTGCTTTATTTTTTTATTTACACTTGAAATAATGTTATTTGTTATATAAATCATTATCCCCGCACCACTACGCTGATCCCCAAATTCAAATCTATATAAACGGCATACTTTTAACTGAGATCAAAGCGGTGCTCGCTGCCTCAGTGTGCCTGGTTCGAATCGCTTCCCTGCACGGATTTTTCGAAAAAAGGTAATAAAAATATTACTGCAAGGAAAAAATATTCCGTTTTCTCTTTCAATGTGGTTTAATGGATTCATTTTCATCATTCTCTCGTGCCTACATATATATATATATATATATATATATATATATATATATATATATATATATATATATCTATATATATATATATATATATATATGAGGACCTTGTACCTATTGATTACAATATAAAGACTGAATTTGAAGTAATAGGAATAAAACTAAATGTAAATAAACGTTTTCATCTATATTTAGCCTATAGAAAGCCTCACCAATGAACTAAAACAGAAATTCGATTTTATAAATTTTTGACCAACGTGAGTAAGGACAGAATCTTACTCCTTATTGGCAACTTCAACTTCCCCCAAAACAATTGGATGACGAAGAAATCAGATTCTGAAGGACAAATATTGCTCAATTTTATAGACGATAACCTGCTAACTCAATGGGTCACAGAGTTAATAGGAGGAGACAATCTATTAGACTTAACTTTACTACAGATGTTGAACATATTTCAAACGTAAACGTTGGTAATTAATTGGATTTGCAACAGCGATCACAACCTAATAGAATTTGAAGTAAATTTACCTCCCAAAAGAAATGAAGGAAGTACTACAAAATTAGACATCCGAAAGGCTTATTTCATAGGATTAAGAAAATTATAAAATATGTGGTAGAGATAATAATGAAGACTGGAATGATTTTAAAAACAATCTTTTAATGAAACAATCCTAAATTATTCCTATAGTAGTCAGAGCCATGAAAAAAACAAAACCTAAATGGTTAACAAAAGAAATCAAAAGGGATATTAAAAAGAGAGACGAGGCTTATAAGATGATCAAGCCAAAAGGCTCAAAAATATATAGAACTCAGAAGAAAAGTAAAAGGCGAAATTAAAAGAAACAAGCGTAATGAGGAAAGAAGAGTAGCATTAAACTGTAAAGAAAATCTCAAAGAATATTTTGCCTTAGTTAATAGTAGAAAACCAATACAAATAGGTATTCAGCCAATCAATTATCACCACAATAATTTTCAAGTCCGAGATCAAGATATAGCCACTCAATAATCAAATATTTCGCAACAGTTTTCATCAACGAGGCCTCAAATCAAAATCTTAAGCCAAATATTAAGTACTTAGCCATTAAGTACTAGCTACTAAAAATGTTTGAATGCACAGCCGACGTACGAAAATGAACAAATACAAACCAGGACCGGATAAGATAGTAAAAGAGGCAGCAGTGGACCAAATAACGTATATTTTTAACTTATCATTTGAAAATAGTACATTCCCTCAAGACTGGAAATTAGCCAATGTGACGCGAATATTCAAGAAAGAACGTAAAGATCTGGCTTGCAATTATCGACCTATAAGTTTAACATCAATAATTAGTTAGCAAAATGCTTGAAAGTAGTATTGCAGATGAAATAGTAAGCCACTTAGAAACAAACAAATTATTAAGAAACACAACACGAATTCAGGAAACATGGATCATGTCTTACAAATTTATTAGAATTCTTTCATTACATTAGCACAATTTATGACAGTGACAGGTTAGTCGACATTCTGTACCTGGACTTTCAAACAAAAGGCCTTCGACGAGGTGCAACACAAGAAACTAATATCCAAATTTAGAGCTCTAGGATTAGTAAGTAATATATCAAATTGGATTGAGAATTCGCTTTGTGATAGTATGCAGAGAGCCGTGATCAATGGAGAAGAGTGTGTATGGATAAATCTGAGTAGTGGTGTTCCTCAGGTGTCTGTCCTGGAAACCTTGCTCTTTATTATTTATGTAAACGACATAGACGTGGAAATGATTTTAACAATCTCTAGATTCGCTGACGATTGTAAACTGGATAAAAGTATAATTACCAATCAAGATATAATAGATTTTCACGAGGACATCGACCACATAAATGATTGGTCTGAAAAAGGGAAACCTCCACTGAACCTTGAAAAGCGCAAAGTGATGCATGTTAGCCACAAAAATCCAAAAGCAGCATAAAAACTCCTTTAGAAAACAATAGCAGAAACTGAAACCGAAAAGGACATCAGTATTTGTGTGCCAAATAATCTCAAGTTTTAATAGCACGGTGTTGACGTAGAAAGCTCTAAAGATACTCGGTTATATTAAGTGACAGATCAACTATAATAACGAAACGGTATTAAAAACTTGTACAATGCTCTAGTATGACCACAACTAGATTACTGTGCACAGGTTTGTTTACCTTCCCACAGGAAAGATATAGAAATATTAGAGAAAGTACAACATAAGGCTAAAAAAATGATACCTCCATTAAGAAAATACAGTTATGAAAGACGGCTGGAAAAGTTCTACCTTTTGAAACCTTTTTAATTAGAAAAAGACGCATACGAGCTCAACTAATTGAAGTATATAAAATCTTAATGGAATAAACTCCATCTGTTTTAAATTCAATAGAAACATTAGACCTAATAATAGCATGAAACTCGTTCCGAAAAGTAAATCTCAATGTATGTGGTGACTTTTTCTCATATAAAATTGTCAATGTATGGAATCAATTGTCTAAAGAGATTGTCTCGAATCCCACCGTTAACACATTTAAAAATAGGTTAGATAACGTTATAGGCAATATTAAGTATTAAAAATAATACTTGTTGCTAATTATAAAAGTTATCGTAAACTTAGGGGCGAAATTAATATATAGATAGATTCACCTTTTCTATAAAAATTCCTGACTGCTTTATTTTATTCCACACACCTGGTGTCTTTCCCTACTTTCCATGCTAGAATGTTCGGGTCGGAAAGGTGAGTGGGGAAGGCCTTCAACTTTCTCTCAATCTATGAGATAGGGTAATAAACAATCCTTTCTCCGTATGGATAATATAGTATTTTGAAGTACTACCATTCCTCGCATGCGTCTTAGTTGTAACGCTCCTACCTGACATTACCGAGAATTTCGTTACACGTATGTTCTACATTTATATTTTTATCAGTGATATAACTAAAAAACTTATCATTTTAGTTTCTAAGACTACAGGAATTGGTATACAGAAAACTCAGCCTTTCTATCCCTGAAGCACTTTATTCAAACCTGATTCAAATGTTTGCCCTTCAAAATATAAACTCAAATTTTCTTCTTAAATTCCTCTTGCCACTAATAGTACTAATTTTACAACTCGTAAAGACATCGTCACTCGATCATACTCCTTCAATAACACATAACCACATGCCTAATCAAATGCCGTTTTCCCATGCATTTATTTCTTTTCATAAAACCTATCTCATATCTTAACAAACATCAGACCCTCCATCTCACACATACCTCTTACATATTAATTTAGCAAAATTGCGCGAGACATCCATTCTAACCCAACAATTACTCTCGTAACCAGAGCTGACACAATAAATTTAATTCTACTATCTTTCACCCCTTTAATCAACCTCTTATGTAACACACCTGAACCCACTTTCTTAACATCATTTAATCTACATGTGTGATCACAACTGCATCTCTTGTACAGCCAGACACCAGCCTCTCATACCTGTCAGACGCATTATTATTCCAGCACTTGACAAAAAAAGAATCAATCCATTCCACCTGCTTGCACTTAACTTCCTATCTAAATATATAATCTTTGAGTTACCCCCCACAAGCACTTCAGTCTTACTTTCATTTATATCTCCTTCGTTCCAAACTCTTTCATCCCTCTTATTTACATTCATACTACCAGCTGCTCTATTACAGCAACACTATCATTTCTACGCGCATTCAAATGTCAAGTTCACTTTCAGCCACTTCCTCTCTCAGGAAACTGAACTGAATTTATTAGTCAAGTTAATAGGTTTCGTATCTCTCTGTATCACATATATAACATGCCCTGAACTATCCAAACTCTTAACCTTCACCCAGAAATTACTATCATCTGCATCATTCACGCCCAAGCAAGCTCAAGCCTAGCCTCTCTAACTAATTTAAGATAAATTCCATAATTTATTGTCACCTTCTACTGTCTATTATTCTGCCTTTCATCCCCTTCAAACCTATTTAAACTATAACTAATATTTTCATGACCATCCTCTCGATCAAAATTGTAAGCCCATTATCCTCTACCCTAAGGCATGCATGCTCATTTATTTTCAAGCATACGACATTAATATTTCTAGCCGCTCGAGGATGCTTTCCTTTCACTAAGCCGGAAGGGCGAGCTCCTACTCCAGATGCCCGCTAAGATACTCCACACGATATGGCCCTTTGTAGGTTATTGAAGTAGATTGTAGCCTTAAGGAAATTCTCTATGCAGGTAAGCCAACATCATCAATGCAGGAGTAGAATTTATTTAAATAAGTTTGCTTAACTTGACCGAGTTTCTCTTGAAGAGAAAAATGGGTAGTATAATTTTTTTTTTAATTAGCGTAATCCATTATTTTTTATGTCCTTTATTTCTAAAATATGCATCTCTCATTTAACGATATCTGTTATTATTCTTCGTGAGTGATATACTAGTCTTCAAAGGTGACGCCGTGTCACATTTGGTGTCCCCGAATCGACTAAAATCTCTTGTTTATAACTTTTATTTTATCTTCTTAAGTACATTATCTCCTTCCCTCTGCCAGTGCAGTGTGTTTGTTGTGTTAACATACATATATTGTCTTGTACTTTTGCAGTATTTTGGTGGTTTTGCTTTCTTGTGACGACCTACGTTGAATATGAAATAGTGCTTTCCGAGAATTTTTAGTATCTTGAGAATCGTGCATATATATATATATATATATATATATATATATAGATGAGGAATGCTTCTAGAGAGACTGAATTTAATTTTTAACAAAAATCCAAAGGAGGGGAAAATTTCTGCTGATATTTTTTAATTTTTTAGTGGAAACGTTTAGACCATAATACGGTCATCTTTTTAAGCCTATAAAATATATACTAAAGCACAATTCTAAAGGTGTAAGTTGACAATTTACAAAAGCGATAAAGAAAGAAAAGCAATATATAAGACCACAGGTTTTCTTCTATAAAAATGAACTGACAGACGCCTACAAAACCGATGAATAAGTACTATGCGACCATGCTAAATAATGCCACCCAAAACTACAATAAATTACTATTAGGTATACGCTAAAAATACTAAAATAAGCAATTTGTAAATATAAACGGCAATATAGCTCAACATTTAAAGCTTCAAGTCTACCAATGTGGCTTACAACTTTCCCCAATAAGACCTGTAACGCACGTTCCAATAATTTCTACAATGATATAACCACAAAACTCTGCAAAACTGATCAAACACCTTCGACAAGGTGACAGCTAACTTCTTTATAACAGAGAATACGGTCAAAAATGTTAAGAAAAAGAACTCGGAATGCCGTCGCTTGAAGATTCTCGAAATTCTTCTCATCAACAGGAAACGTGAGGTCAATACAAGGCAACAAGCTAACTTCGAATTTCAAACCTCATTATTCAAAACTAAACCTAACTCACACCGGCTGCCAAAAAACTCCACTCAACTCATAATTACCCTCCTCTAAATTATTTTCTTATTCACTTTCTCACTTACCTCCATTGTCATTATAATTCACATCTGCTCACACATTATTTCTACCTACTATCTCTTTAACCCATGCACTTTTACCACTTGTGGTATCCCAAATAGGTTGCAAAACCAACAACAGAGCTTAAACCCTCCTACAAACTGTAATAGAACGACGGTTACCTAAACGACTGTGACCGGAGTTCTTGACATATATTACAAGCACAACAGCAACAAAACTAGATATTTTCCTTCCAAATTACAAGTTACCATCCAATTGTTTAATGGAACTGATATATCTTCCCTGTAGTGACCACATAGCAACACTCCTTACCGTAAACCAACAACCCGTCTAGATTCCCCAAAATAATGGAAATCGTGTCACAATGCCGGCTGGAAAAAGCACAGACAAGAAATATGAATCTATGTACCATACAGACTGATCTAAACTACGTTAGAAAAAATTGACGAAGAACTAGATAAAATAAAGATCACCATTCAAGCAGCAGATAATGGAGCTACTGCAAAATTAGCTGACAAAACAATAAAATTCTTCAAATGCACCTTTTATATGAAGCATAAAAACCTGGAAATAAAAAAGTATACGAAAATGTCCAAGGGAAAGGAATATCAAGGTAAAATAATTTTAATCGAAAGAGGAAAAAGAGAGAATTACTTAGAGAAAGTGCCGAAAAACAAAAGAAAATCTAGGACTAAACTATCCAGAATACCAATGAAAAAATAGTAAAATGAATGAGAACTACCCTAAACGGGGAAATTGTGCAGATAAACGAGAGAAAAGGAAATTGAATCGAAACTGAATGTTAAATCGAAAGAGACACCAACGAGAGAATTGACACAACAATCACTAACAAAAAACTAAGAAATACTTAGCGAAAATTCCAGAAAAATGAACGAAGCAAATTCTGCTTCACTATGAAGAGCTATATCGTAGCTCCCCAAAATAAACTTGAGTCACTAACGAATGTATTTAATACCTACTTAAAATCAAAATATTGCACAATTAATTCCCTGTCAGTTCCAAAATGCACATATTGTGGTCAGAATGACCTAAGAAAAATAAAGAGCATAAATTATTTTTAAAAGAGTAGAAGAGAAGCATTAACAAAAATAGATTTATGATAATAGAATATATCTCAAAGTGGTCAGGCATTTATTTTGACCGCGAGCGATACAGATTAGATACCAGTCCTAACAATTACAACATTACATCCAATGGTTACAAAAAACACGCAACCGAAAGAGTAAATAGAGGAAAGGGTGGACTAAGATTTCTTTACAGAATAAGATCCCTCACTCATTTGAGAAAACAAGAAAAATATATACCTGGCTATAAAATAACCATCAATTCGGCAATTGGGCACCTAACCATTATAATACGAAGCCATAGTATTAAAGTAGAATGATGATTGAAATACTTATAGAGAACAATTACGTCAAATTTGTATAAGGTGAATGATAATAATTAAGTCGGCATTTATACGATAAAACCGATACAAATGATACACTCAAAAATCTCAACCTATAAACTTCGAAACTTGGTGGTCAAAAGGTCATTTTTCTCCATCTGTATATCAGTGAACGCACGTATCATTACAGTAGTGAACGTACATAGAAGAAACTAAAATGGGTATTGAGTGGTGCACACATTTTCTCATAATAATACAATAATAGTAATCATGAATATATAGAATTTAAAAAATAATTTGTTAACCTAAACAAATAATTTGATGAACGAAATAGTCGAGCAAACTTTCAAATCTTGAATTAAATGAAGTGATAACTATACGCGTTGCATAGCTTGTACATTTGCAGGTTGATTAAGCTACTCTGTTTCTTAGATGAGAAGCAGGGCGCTTTATAATTTTCATAGCCCTTGACATGAATAGCACTTGAAATGAATAAATTAATGGGATGTTGCCATATAACTGTGAGTGCAATAACTAAAGTATGTGAATAAAAGAAATAAATTATAATGAATTAATGCAAAATGAAATTCACAGATAGTTCAACGATCTAGCAAGTCGGCTAGAGAAGGTCTTTGCGCAATATCTGATGGTCTAATTTGAAAGTGTTGAATTTGCGTCACTTACTGAAGAGTGGTGTGATTGAGGGTAGGAGAGTTGCACGTCGCAGATGTTGAGCGTCCCGTTGAATCTAGTTGATGCTTCGATGAGATGAATTTGGGTCTCTGAAGAAAGTGTGGCACGCGCCGTCCTGTTGGAACCACATGTCGTCAGTATCCATACCAGACATATAATCCAGTTGAGGCCACAAGAAGTTGCTTATCATCGATCTGTAGGTCTCGCCGTTGACGGCTATGGCAATCTCATCTTTGTTCTCAAAAAAATACGGACCGATGATTCCGTTAGTCGAAAATCCGCACCAAACTGTGACTTTGTTTGGATGCAATTGGTGCTGTTGTATCTCATGTGGATTGTTTTCGTCCCAAATCCGACAATTTTGCTTGTTCACAAATCCATTCATCCAAAAATGGGCCTCGTCGGTGTGGCGAGGAAAGAAATCACGTAATGCGCGGAACGTCTGTCGAACAGAGCACTGATTTTGATAATAACATTTGATTATTTGCACACGCTGTTCAACGCTATAACCTTACAACGTGACTTGCCAAGTACTACTGAACAGTTCACAGTGAGGTTGCCAAATGTCGCTTTAACAACATGGCCACTATCGCCTTACAAAGCACGAGCATCCTCGTTGAAAGGCCCTTTATATATATATATATATATATATATATATATATATATATATATATATATATATATATATATATATATATATATGTATATATATATATATATATATATATATATATATATATATATATATATATATATATATATATATATATATATATATATACATGAGCGTGTGAGAATGATGAAATAAATCCAACAGATCGCAACAAAGAGAATACTGAATAATTTTTCTTCGGAAATAGTTATTTCCTACTTCGAAAAAATTTGATCACACTTCAGCTCTGATTCCTTCGAAGTAGGAAATAACTATTTCCGAAGAAAAATTATTCCGTTTTCGTTCTTGCGATGTGTTTTATTTATTTATATATATATATATATATATATATATATATATATATATATATATATATAAAAATATATATATAATGTCTGCGTATGTCAAGAAAATGTAAGGTACAAGGCATGAAATTGAAATACGGAAAAAAATATTCTGAAAGATGGAGAAGGAGTAGAACATGAAAAAATTGTCTAAAAATATTTTGAAACCTTTATTACTTGGAACCTTTGCCTAATCCAAAGTGAGCATGCTTGACAGGTCTCTCAGTTGTTCTACCATTATAAAATTTAACTGCATGCATATATGCCTTTTTTAACACAATGCCAGAATCTTAACTCAAAATGTTATGCTGTTATCATGGATGAATTGTTTGCAATTGTGTCTACCGAAATAGCCTATCATTCTTACTTACTCAATGAACAAGTATTCCTGAAGATTTCTCTGCCGAACCGAAGTATTTTCTCCTCCAATCTTCATCTGTAATTGTTGTTTGTTTGGAAAGAATTTTTTTTTACGGGCTCACCGTTATTCCAATGTTTTTTTATTTGGTTAAGGTGAAATAGCAGAAAGTAAAATTCCCCTTAAAAAGCGCATACATATTCAACTCATCAATTATACTCTTTCTACGATTCTCATAAAAGTTTTTTCAAAGCATCACAGTTCTTTCCACTCTTAAAGTAAATTATCTTGTTTTCACTCACTATTAACAGTAAATTTGGCACATTCTTTAGACCATACACGTTTTCTCTGCACTCTTACTCCCTTGTAATTTCACTTATTTATATCCGGAAACAAGTGAGTTATTTCATCCTTTGTATTCAATACCTTCTTAGATGTTGCAACTCTCATAGTGCTTCATCATCAGAATTATTGCTTTTCTTATTAGATATGAACTCCTCTTCTGTAAATCATAAGACCAATTATGCCTCCTCCATATTTTCTTCATTAGATTCAGTCAATGAAATGATTTCATTCACTTTCAATCTGAATATATATATATATATATATATATATATATATATATATATATATATATATATATATATATATAGTGAATATCTCTCAGGAACGCAAGAGAATTATTCAAATTAATCAGATATACCGTAAAGATAAAGAAGTTAAACGGTAAAAAATTTCTTTTAACAAATGACATGGGGTCGTAACGACCCCATGCTCTGCGTCTGCCTGCTGTCAGTTATTCCTAGCAGACATGAAACAGAATTTGAGCGTGGTATACTTGGGCACTTGCTAAAGACTTCCTACCACAGTGCTCTATTAACTTGAGCTTGTTCCCCCTCTTCATAAAGAGAGGTGGAGTAGAGGAGCCAACCGATATATACTCGTAAGTCTGTTTTTACTCGCGCTGTCCCTCTCATCTACCTGCTGTCAGAGATGAGTTCTCCTCACATGGTTTAGCTCACCTGCTGAAGTGGCCCCCCCGTAAGGGGCGTGGCAATTTGCCTTGCTGGCCGGGGTGCTGACAAGAATCAGCGCCCCGTCCGACCCCAGCTTAGCCTCTTCTCCTTTCTCCAGAACATTTGTGTTTCCCCCTTGTTTCCTGGATTTCTAATACAGCCTCTCCCACAACTATCTCTGGTCAGCCTCTAATTTCACAAGTTAGATGCTGACCTTCTCAGCCAACTATCCGGGATTGGGGCTGAAAGGGGAGGGAACAGTGATCCCTAACCCCTGAGCTCTATTTTGTGATGGTGTTATTTTAATAACCTGCTTTATCCCCATCTTCCTCACCTCCCCTTCCTTTATATTTTCAAACAATATCCATTTTACGTTGTTTCCAAGGTGGAGTCGCCATGCTGAGGGACTGCCAGGCCACCAGGCGGGAGGGGTGATCCAAAATGGCGGCACCTGGCTCTGCCAGACATTTACTCATCCTTCGCAGAGCGGGCCACTGCGGGGGGTGATTAGCGTTTGCATCCCGTGATAAAAAAGGGTCACCATGCCCAATGATGAAAACTTTTACACAAACCTCTCCCCATTTCCCCTTTAAGAACAACGGAGCCGCCTCCAGGCAGCTCCACAGAAAAAATGGAGGTCGCCCCCATGTGGTTTGCCAGACAACCCTACATAACTCTTCAACTGGAGAGGAGGCTTACTCTTCTCCAGTGCCAGTATTGAGATGGAGTCACCACGTGACTCCATCTCAATACTGGCAGTCTCGCCTTTGCTTTCAAAGGGGACTGCCAGAAAAGCCAGCAGGCAGCCCATAACCAGCCGCACACCATTGAAGCGGCTCGGTAGGGCAAACCCCCTTAGGGGGTGAGAGGCAAGAAAGGTCGCACCGGCCTCTTCCCTCTAAAGACCTGCTGGCCCAATTATTAAATCTAGCGGGGGTGAAGGCCTATGACCCCGCAAAAGAACAGGGACGAAACTGGCATGCTCCCTGATACAGCCCAGCCTCAGAAGGTAAGGCCTTCCATGGAGGCAGATTCAAGCTAGGCATCAAACACACAGCCCGATTCTGCTCCTGTGCGGGACCCTCGTCAGAAGTGTCAGGCTGCTAAGACATCACAAGGAGTGGAGGGATGTATTCCTCCGGCCAGTGCCCCCAGGACAGCTGGGACCTTCACGATCTCGGCGAAGGACATTGCTGAGGCCGGCCCATCTGGCCTGGCAGCTCCTGCTGGGGAAGGGGAGAAGCGGGTCCATTCCTCGCCATCCTCCCCTAAAAAGAAAAAGACTAATAAGAAAAAGATCAAAAAGCCTCGGGGCTCTTCTCCGGCCAAGGGGGCCGCTGCGGCGTACGACGCCGCTAACATCCTTGAACGCGACCAAGCCAAGATCGGCACGTCCGGTCCCGGTGCTCGCCTGGGTGGGGAATCCAAAAATAAGACCAAAAATGCGCAGAGCGGAGTCTCGATAACGTCGGGGCCCCTCATTCTGAGGTTACCTGGCGTTTTCGAGCCCACTGGCTTCAAACGCTTCTTCGTTATTCGCTCCGCTGATGGCAGCATGTTGGCCAAGGGCAACATGATCCATCAGAGGAGAGCTTCAGCTGGTATAATTGGTAGAGAGCTGAAGGTGACCCGTTTCTCGTACGGGAGCATCCTGGAAAATGCAGCGGGTCCCTTTGAGGCGGCCAAGATAAGTGCTTTTCGGACACCCCGGTGAGTGTGACGCAGCAATCTACCATGAACTTTGTGAAAAGAGTAGTTTATGCGAGGGAACTCTTGGACTACTCCATAGAAGATAGCACTCTAGAGCTGGCTGACCACGGGGCAGTCAAGGACGAGAGTGTGATGAGAAAACAGGGAGGGGCTTCGAGACCCACCCCTATACTGTTTGTCACCTTCGACTGTGACAAGCTCCCTGAGTCGGTGGGTGCTGTTTGGTACCGCTGCCGCGTAAAGGTGTTCGGCCACTAATGCGGAGGTACTATTACTGTCTCCGTTTCGGCCATACGAATAACTGATGTAGACCTGCAAAGGCGGAGTCACCCGAAGTCTGTAAATTGCTCCAAGGCCGCACACAATAAGTCCAAATCATGTGTGGCTAAATTTCTCAATTGCAGAGAACCTTACCCCGCTTCTTTGAAGCAATGTGGTTTATATCTCGATGAAAAAAAATTCCTGGCTGTTGAGGCCCAGGATCGTCTCTCATTCTGCGAGGCTAAGGACTTCGTCCTTGCGCGGCCGTCTCTGCCTGGGACGTCGTACGCCTCAATGCTTAGAAAGACACTTTCTGCTCCTGGCCCTTCTGCGGTTCTACTCAACCCGGGCGCTCACCTGGTAAAGCTCTGGCACAAAGGGTTTACACCTAGTCACTGATAAAACCAAGATTTCCCCCCCCCCCTTCACCCAGCCTGACCGTTCACCGTAGGGCAAAACGGCCACGTGCCCCAACCTAGTCGTTAGACTCACGGGAGGCAACATTCCTGAAGTTGGTCGCTAGGCCATCTTCCGGAGTTCTTAAAGCTGCGCCCCGAAAGGAAGACCGCAACAAAGGAGCTTCAGCTCCTTCGTCCACGCCTATTGGTGGGCTGGGTGGCTCGGAGACGGTGGATCCTCGAAAGTAGCTCCCCTCACCGCCGATGCCGCAACGCCCGCCTAAGGTTTCGAGACGGAGGGAGGAAAAGACTCGCATGGCGTGACCAACCTCCCCGAATATGTCTTCGAAGGCGACAGCGCCTTTAGCGCTTTGTCCGGCCAACATCGCCCGACGTTCGGCCCCCGGGAAGCGTACGGCCATTCTCGTGATGGCCTTCTGTTCGAACAGGGCCCCTGCGTTGACTCCGAACTAGGTCTGGAGGGCATATTCCTCCAATGGAATTGCCGTGTACTTCGGGCCAACTTGGAGGAACTGCGGAGGCTCGTCTCGTCTCGTCCCCCATGAGCTATTTTTCTGCAGGAGAGCATGCTATGTGCGTGCCTCCTGCCCACCCTCCCGTGGTATAAGGGTTTTGCGACCCCACTACCACGGTATAGATTTTGGGTTGGGGATGCGCGGTTTACACCCGGGATAATGTCTCCGTTCTTCATTTTAATATAGATACCTACTTTCAGGCAGTGGCTGTGCAGCTTCACCTGAATAGAAGGTATACTGTTATTTCTGCGTATATTCCACCGTCAGCTATCTTCGACGCAGAGGACTTCCGCCGCGTCGTGGCACGGTTGCCGATGCCCTTTCTCCGGCTTGGAGATCTAAAGAGAGAGCAGACATCCTCTCTAGGGAGACTACTCAATAAATCCCAGGGGACAAAACCTTGCCTATCTGATCGAAGAGCTTGAGATAGGTGTCCTAAATGTGGATGAATTTACGCATCACTGCCCGAGAACCGCTTAATTTTATTGTCTTAATCTATCTCTGTGCTCTCCGGATGAACACCCTGAATTCGAATGAGAAATTTTTAATGACCTTAATGTTAGGGATCATTTTACCATTCAAATATCATTTTCTGGGCTGCTGCTGCTTAAAAGCTTGGTGCTTGGCGCGGGCGCGGTGGCCTGCATTTCAGGAAATGGCTAAATTCTTTATCTCAGTCGAGGAGTTTAAGTCGGTAGATGAGGCCGTTGAGTTCTTCTCCGGCAACTTCTTCGCGGTGGGCCTAACTCATATTCCCAGAACGTCTGTCCATCTTACACGCAGACTACTTCTTTGGTGGTCGGCCGAGTGTGAGACGGCCCTCAAACAGAAGCATTATGCCTACATGCGCCATAAGCGCCGCATGAACGATTTCACTGTCTGTGAATTTCTTCGGGCTAGGGATACGTTCCAGTATATTTTGTTGCACGCCTGCCGCTCTTCTTAACGGGCATACGTGTCTTCACTTAACGGGAAGACCCATCTAGCAAAGGTGTGAAGCGAGTCAAAAGGATTCGGGGCAAGTTCTCGCATGACCCCCCTCCCGTTTTCTAGGAGAATGGGACCGCATTCTTGGACCCGACGTCCATGGTGGAATCCTTTGCGACGGCTTTCTCCGCATTCTCTAGCAGGAATGCTGCTCCTCCAGCATTCAATGCCCATTGTGATATCGCGGAAAGCCACTGGCTGGACTTTACCTCCAGAGGGGGCTAACCCTTCGACGACAACATTACTCTGAGTGAGTTGCGTTCCGCTCTTGTTCATGCGCGGAAACCGCCCACGGTCCGGACGATATCCCGTATGCCATGCTTCGACACCTGGGTGAGCGAGGCATGGCCTTTCTCCTCGATTTGGTCAACAAGAACTGGGTAGAGGGTAATCTCACAGACTCCTTGCGAATCGCTAATGTGCTAGCCTTTCGAACAGACGGGGACAGATCATTCTACCCCGGCCGGTTTCCGCCCAATTTCTCTAACATCCTGGGTGCGCAAGTTGAGGAAGAAATTGGTACATGTTAGATTAGCCTTTTTTTCGGGACAGCGGAGGACATTAGTGTTTTGCGCAGTGCGGCTTCCGCAAGTCCTAATCCACGTCCGATGCTCTGCTTTGAATGGAAAAGGCTGTCTGCGAGGCCTTCTTTTGTAGACAGCACTTCGCCATGGTGTTTTTCGATTTGGAGTATTCTTACGATACTGCATGGCGATACAGAATCATGTAGACCCTCCACATAATGGGGGCGAGTGGACGCCTTTTGGTCTTAATATCTGAATTTTTGAGAGATTGCCGATCCCGCGTACGGGTGGGGGGAGCCCTCTTCGGACTAATGGAACAGGAAGAGGGTCTCCCGCAGAAAAGAGTCCTCAGCGTTACACACTTTACCTTGAGCATCAATGGTATTACCTCGGTGCTTCAAAAAGATGTTCTTGCTACGGTCTCTGTGGACGACCTTTTGATCTCTTTTTGCGCGGCTCAGATGCCAATTCTTGAGCGTCGACTCGAACAGGCATTGAACCACGTCTCTCGCTATTCCGAACCGCACAGGTTTCAATTTTCTTTGCCTAAGACTAAGGTGGCGCTCTTCTGCTGCCATCCACGGCTCCACCCTGACCTAGATTTGTTTCGCCCGTTCCTTCGCCGTGGGGACCTCCCCCCGACGCAGGAGCTTGCTTTCTTCTCCTTCCTTTTTTTCTTCTGTTTTTTCGTGTTGGAGGTTTTTTTGGGGGGGGTAATCTATTTTAAAGTAGCCTAGTACTAGGTAGTTTTTAATACTGCGACTAATGCCCAAGTAGGTAGTCGCCAGATAAGCTCTTAAAAAAAATGCTCAAGTGGTTACCGTGGTGTGGCGCGTAGAGCGAGCATGTGAGAACACATTAATTTTAACTTCATAGTCTGATTTATAACTACAATCATCCCCCTCGTTCATCTGATTTAATTTTGCCCGTCAATTCTCCCATTATTTTTATGTAAATAAAATTAGATTTTTGTATTGCCTCTTTAAATAACCTTGAACTTTGCTATTGCCCATAATTTACCTGACCTCGTTGCACTCTTTCTCGCTACTCAGCCCGTCTAAACTAGTGGTGTTCCGTCCCTTTTCGGTTCGCCTTTAAGTTATTGGTCCCTTCTTCCATATATATAATAAGGTATTGATGTAATATAATGTCATACGACGACATTCGGATGAGTCCACGTTCTAGTTTTTCTCAACCAGGGCAATGTTTTAGTCTACAAGAGAGCAGATTATCGCTGGAATCGAGAGTACATAGTACCAACAGTAAAGTATTGTGGCCGCTGTGTAATGATATAGGTGGATGGTTTAAACGTTTGTGATTGCACCATGAAATCAGAGAAGTACCAAGCTTTTCTGAAAAATTACATGCTGCTCTCAGCACAGGACCTCTGAGGAAATGATCGAAGTGTGATTTTTTAGCAGGCTAATGCCCAAATTAACAAGTCTGCGTCTAGCTGCAATTAGTTCCGGGACAACGATATCATGATGATGGACTGACCACCTGAGTTTCAGGATATGAATCTACTAGAGAACCTCTGACAAGGCTTGACAAAGGCTGTAAGATGTCGTCAGGCAGCCTCCAATGAGCAACTGTAAGCATTCATCACAGAGTGGTTAGAGTGTCGCTCTCGACACGCCTAAGTTTGTATGTCGCGTCACTGACCTATTTTTTTATGCGGCGCAATAGCCTATTTTATATGTCGCGCCACTAGCCACTTTTTCCTGCGTCGCTACTTGCTACTTGCCTAGTTGGAGATAGCGGATTGTAAGAATCTAACTCTTAAAACAAGGGCCCCCCCCCTATTATTAGTAAGAATATTTCTCACCTCACCGCTTTTTACAGTTCGACTCAAAAGCGGGCATCGCTTGAGGGGTTAATGTCTTAACAAACCAAGATGGTAAATTCGACGAGAAGCGTACCAAGTTAAGCAATAAGCTTGTTTTCAAAAATTAGCTTTGATCTCTTGTGTTTCCTTCTCGTGGCTTGTTTGGCATTAAGCCATATTTGGTTGTTTTGGTATTGCGCCTGAGGTATTGAACTCAGTTTACTTGTTGTTTTGGCCCTCCGCATGTTTACTCTTCATTTTGTTACTGCACATATTTACTTGTTTTTAGTCCTTTGCTTTTTTAAGGATACTTGTTATTCCTTAGCCATTCTTTTTGTGACACTTGTTGCATTAATTGGCTCTTTTAAAGGAAACTGTTACTTGTCCTTGGCACTTTTCTATAACACTTGTTGCTTTTTATGGCCCGTTTTAATGACACTTGTTACTTATCTTTGGCCATTTTTTAGGACACTTGTTGCTTATTCTTGGCCCTTTTTAGGACACTTGTTGCCTGTCCTTTCCCCTTTTTTATATACGACTGAAATATTTTTAAGTAACAGGGTAAATATACATATATATATATATATATATATATATATATATATATATATATATATATATATATATATTGTTGGCCGATAATATACCAAATTTTTTTTAATATATTAAATTATAATTACCAATTTACAAGCAGGAGTATGTATCTTTCTTACTTTGATTGGGTAAGGAGAGTGAAGGGCGTTTCGTCTCCGTATTCCTGGACTTCCTCTGAAAAAGTTTTACACTTTGTGGGGGAATCCCCACGTGGAAGATCTTTAGCAGAAAGGAACTCTCATGTGCAGCAGAAGGGACGGCTAGGCCTAAAGTGGTAAGCCTAACCCCTTCCCCCTTCAACAAGCAGTAGCATCGAATCGAGTCCCCCACGATTCACCTTTATGCGGGCTAAAATAGCTCTGCAAGAAGATTCGAAGCCCCTCGAGAGTAGAGCTGTTTCCCGCTAACCCCCAACTCTGGGGAAATCCTCGGATATAAATAACGCTCGACTCCCCGGAAGACACACAGAGTTGAGAAGTCTTGCCCAGAACCCAGAAGATTTCCCCATGGTTCCAAGTCAAGTGCTAGCAACAAAGCAAAGTGACAGCTGGACTATTTTGTGTATTTGGAATTATCCCCAGCCAGGAGGCAATTCCACTGAACGATCGCCCTGAGTGATTTTCCCGACTTCTTTTATTAACTCCTGTCGAAGCCCTCCTTATTTTGGGTAGCCGAAATACTCTCCCCTGGACCAGAAGTTACCCCCTCCCCCTTGCTTTTGGAGAACCGTCATCACTCCAATCTCCCGCTTTGAAGTCCGAGCGGCCTCACCTCAAGGGCAGAAGACATCCGTAAGCCAAACCCTCTCCCCCTTTTAGTAACCCAATTGAGTTAATCCCCCCCCCATTTGAATAATCTTCTTTGGGAATACCTTAAGTTCTAACTTCATAGCCTGATTTATAACTACAATTTTCCCTTTCATTTACTGATGTGATTTTGCCCGTTAATTCTCTGAGGTAATTTTACCCATCAATTCTCCCATTATTTTTGTGTAAATAAAATTATATTTTTGTCCATACCTCTTTGAATAACCTTGAGCTTTGCCATTGTCCATAATTTACCTGATCTCGTTGCACTCTCTCGCTACTCAGCCCGTCTGAACTCGTGGTTTTCCATCCCTTTTGTCGGTTCACTTTCAAATTATTGGTCCCTCCCTGGTAGATATAATATGGTATTGATATAATGTAATGTCATACCACGACACACTTTTACTTTACACTAGTGGTCAACTTATTTTTGTTTATCTGTTCAAATTGTATACTGAGAAGACGTCATTGTGACTGTTTCTGTAAGGAAACTAACAGCCGTGTACACCAATTTTATTTAAGAGGTCTCGCCTCATTTTGAGTACTTACTAAATTTAAAGCCTTTTGGATGTCATTTTTTACAATTAATTTAATTATTACTTCATATTGGTACAGTAAAGTTGCCTGTTTAGTTCACAGGTACGTTCTTTTTTTGCCTTCGTTCAAGATCATTGCGATCCTGTGACTATTTGAGAAGGTTATTAACAAGTGGCCCTAGACATTGTGTCCAACCTGTATAAAGGCGCGTTTCACTTTAACATTGAGTCAACCCTTTGGTTCTTTGAATCAGCTCGTTTACATTTGGTAATCTATACTTTTTGAGTAGCTTCTGATTTCCATTGAGCCTACCTTAAGAGACCTTACTTTTACTTCTAGACTGATTGACTTTCTTAAATCATTAATATACCGAGGCCTTGTTGGAAAATACCTTTCCTTTTTGTATCTACATGCGGAGATACCCTCTATACATATCTACGTATTATTTAATCATAATGTCCTTGATCCTAATTTCGCACCAAGTAGGTAGCTTGATTACTGGTCTGGTTACTGGGGGAGAGGTAATTTTAGGCAGCCTCCCTTTGTTTTAGATGAGGGATCTGAGAGATTCCTGGTATTTTCGCGAACGTAGCCGAGATCATGAAATTATTATCTTATGAACGAATTTAGTAATAAGCTAGTCGGGCGAAGAGCCCGTCGAATTAATGTTGTTAATCTGCATCAAATTTAACTGACCATGTGTATGAAATTTTCCTTGGTATATTTAATAAGGGAAAAGTGTGGAATGGCATTATATATGTTTAAAAAAGAAGGGATGCAGATGCTTCGTTATGTGAAATGAACACAAAGGTAAATAAAGAGTTTGTGTGGAATGTGTCTAATCAAATGAGATCAGTTATAAATCCTGGTTGTGACTGAACTATTTGATTAACAAGGGCACAATGCTAAGATTGGGTATAAAATTGGATGATATTGAGAATTTTAGAGATGTATATTTGCGCGGTTGTAGTGAATGAAACCTGCAATCACCTAAATGAAATTGTGAGAGAAATGCTCTGGAATGCCTAGGCAGAGTGATCAGCGGAATTTGTGAGGAGGGTCGTTCTAGCATTGAGGAAAATATAATATTTATTGATATTGGAGAAACTGTATATGAGTGTTTTATAACAGTAAAGTTAAAATGTAATACTCAATGGAAGGATTATGATGTAAAACCTGCAGTGGAGAGCAAACTTGTCGCCTAATTCCAGAGTATTCTTTGGGCAGATGAGTATCTCATGGTTGTAAAGCTAGCGAAATATCTTTACTTTAGAAATAAAAAAAACAGGATATAATGGGAAAACATATCAAAGTGAGTATAAATTTATTGCGTTGTAAAGATATTTTTAAAAAATCTGGTTGATCCGTCAGATATTTTGGCCCCAAAATTGGATGAGATATGACAAACGTAATTTGGATTGTTTGCGTGGGCTATGTGTTTTCCTCGAGATATCTGGCTGAAATGTTATATACAAGTCTCACTGACTAATATATACCAGGTTTGTAGTAAATCTAACTGAACTGATGGGCATTCCAATTCATTGAGTAAAAGATTCTAACAAATATATTTCATATCCTTTAATGTTATAAATTATTGAAAAGGTCATTTTGAAAACGCTCCAGTAAATACCTTGATAAATGTGTTCGAAATCATTTATAATACAATTTATTTGTTCTTCAAATAGTATCACTAATTCCAATTCCAATTTAAGAATTTATGTGGCCCTTAAATATGCACCTTATACCCTAAATGCAATAATTCAGGATGATTTAATCTAACGTACAATATATATCCTTAAAGAAGAGCAAAAGTTTTTGTTTTAGGAGAATGTCTTCTCACAAATTATCTCTTTGAAACTACTTCTATAACTTCTAATACAGTCACATTCTATGTATATGTGTGGGAAATAAATCCGTGAGTCTGATATAGTGCAATTTGTAAATGCGTGCAATGTTTAGTGGGAGTCGTGTCAGTCTATACCGGCATGAGTTAGCCTATCAAAGTTTCATATTTTGTTCGCTTTTTATTTATGTGATCACCCAAGGTATATTTGTTTGTTTTTACTTCTTTATTTTAGTACAACCCTGAAAACATTAGAAAGCTGTTTTGCGTGCGTTTGTACTGAATGCTTGAGTGCGTGGTAATTTCTCAGAATTTCTGAAACGCACAATTTTTATATATATTTGCAGTAATATATAAATTAATCGAAAACTTTCAAACTTTTGAAGACTTATAAAAATACAGCAAAATATTTAGTAACTCTTTTGATATTATCAATATTTTTTCATATGGTAAATATTCACATTACTCTATATGAGTAAACTGCTTCTCTCTATTTGTTGCTGCCTATTAGCTAATCTGTTTACAAGGTGTTTGAAGGAGAGTATGCATGCTTTCAATGGCAGTTCCTAACGCCGTCTGTGAAACACTTAAAAAGTGGGGCAAGGTAAACCTATATGAATTATTTCAAAATGTCATGAACGACAGACGAAGACCAAGCTGGACTGAATTCAGCCAGTGAAACATGCACGTTTTATAAGTAGCTAAAGTACTTAAGATGATCTGCAATCTGTTCAACAATTATGGCTGAAAACAAATCAAAAGGAAACACCTCTGCGTGGCATTTGTAGACCATGAAAAACCTTTGAACGATAAACACCAGTTTCGTTCTGAGAGCACTGCATAAAAAGCAATTAACAATACCTTCATCTATATCCTCTTTTGCATATCAGGGCATGCAATATCTTCATTTCTACTACGCGATGTCAGGTATAAAACACAAATTAGGCTGTATAGTGGTAGAAACGCTTAGCTAACTCTTCAAATGCGACCTGCTTCTATGCTTAAAACGCAAAGTATTTTTATATTCAATCCATCTTCTCTTAACTCATGGAATTCCAACATGGATAATGAACATAAAAACCAAAATCATACTGAAGACAACTCAGAGAAATAAAGAGCTAGCAAGGAGAGTATAAGAAATATATGGATAATAACACAAATATTGGTAAGAAATATTACAGAAAGAATAACAGTTCTGGAAAGAAATATAAAGGACATTGATAAGAAAAACTGCAATGTACTCAGTGATGGTAGGTGGTGAGTATAACAATGAGTAGCAGCCAGCAGCCACCTTCCCACTCTGTACAATATATTAGATATATTGTCAATATTTATTAATGAGTAAAATGCATAATCAAGTTGTTTTGGTTTATTTTGTATTTAATTAATTTCTATAAGTAGCTAACAAAGACCTTTTCTTGGGGTTTTGGGGCGATGCGCTCGCGCGGACAAACCTTAGAATGTTAATTTACTACCTTACTTGACTAGCGTACAGGTCGCGTCAACTCTTGGCAGTTCTGCTCAGACTTCGATAAGAGCAAGTTGATTCGCTTTTTACTCCGCAAGAGTTTAATTTGCACTGCTTCCCTCTCCATATGAGCATCGCTAATGCTAAACCATTTTTTTTATTAGCCTATGTGGAATACAACCTTGTGTATTTTGTGAAGCTACTTTTTTAAGGAAGATTCTGTCGGAGAAGAGAGGTGTATCTCTCAGGATATAATTGTTAAAGCTCGCCCTTAGGCCTCCTGCTGAGGTCGGTAGGGTCCTCCACTATTTCTCGACCTTTATTCCATTACTTACTCCCCATGGAACTTCCTGTATTTCATCAGGCAATTGCCATCGCCGTCATCATGAGAGCTTGAGGCACACCACGTGAGAGAGTCCAGCTGCCGCGAATTCGGTGCTGCAACGCAAACCTTTTAACGGAATTCAAATAAGTTGGCATAGCCTAACATTAAGTCGAGTTTCTTGCGATAACTTAACTTGAGATCGTATTCATAGCCACACAAGAGCATCTTTACCCACGATTCTCCGGGGAATTAGTTTCGATTATTCTAGTAGCACGTTTGAGTTTCAATTGTATATAAATCAAGGTATACTTTGGTGGTTGCATTTGTACTCAAAGTGAAATTAACTCAGCCTCTTTGTTACTTTTTAGTTTGAGTTGGTTCAGACACGCAGTAACGAAGGATCGCCCGACGTTGACGCCTGCCTTTTCATTCCATCATAGTTTAGCCATCGATTTATTTAAAGTAAATTTACCGCTTAGAGAATCAACTATTTTAATCGCTTAGAAACTATTTTGGATAGCAATAGCTTGATAATGGCGAAGGCCCGGAGGAGTTTCCCTTTTCCCATCTCCCTCCGTTGCCTACACGGCATCGGACAAGCCTCGGGGACGCTCTTGGATAGTCACTTGCTTGACGTAGATGAAAAGCGTCCCTAGGCATTCCAGATGCACTGTGAAGTTGGCTACTCATTGCTATACTCACCGCAAAGGAGTTAGAACGAACGGCACAAGAAGTAAATATAAATTCTAAACTGGACCCTTTTATTCATGAAAACCGAACCAAAATAAAACGTCGCGCAAGGATGTAATTTACTCAATGGTAAGATGGAAGTGAGAGACGCTGTGGCCTGACTATATTCAGTGGATATCATTGACGGGTTTAATCCGACTTGTTGGTAAAGGTCTCCAAGGAGCTTATAACGACCGTTATTCAACTTACGATTCTGCTTGGTTAGTTTTGGTAGAGTGAGGATTTCATCCTCCTACCTTTTGCCAGTTATCTTCCCGTTTCTTTATGTACAAAGGTGACCAGAATAGGATTCTGTTGTGTCCATCTGTGGTTGTATCTTCTTGTAATTAAATATGCCCTTCTACACTCAACAACTTTTATTCTTTCTAATGTTCTTATTCATGCATTTTCTTATTATCCATGCAAGTTGTACTGAAACTGTATCGTTCTATATTCTTATTACGAAAATCTATGAAGGGAAATTGCGGGCTAATTATTAAATGAAAAAAAGTGAGTAGTAATTAATAAGCGAGTCAACCTGAGTAGTAATGAATAAGTTAGACCAGTGGTTTTCAACCTGGGTGCTATGGCAGCCTTGGAAGCTGCGATAGCCAATTAAGCGTGCCGCGGGATCGAGCAATAAATGAATTTTTAAAATGTCTCTATTGCCAAGAAATGTATTTAAAACATTTTTAAAGAAGTCGAACGACACATGAAAGAATTTTGAAACTAGCTTCTCAACATCCTGAGACATAAAAACAAAGAAATGAGAAAGATTACAGACAGCAAATGGAGAAATGAAAGTTGCCTTGTCAACTATAGATACGAGGGGCGGTCAATAATTTTTGCAATTCGGATATAAGGAAATGAGATATGAGGAAATTTGTTTTATTATTTTTCAATATAACTACTCTCGACTTCAATGCACTTGCGCCACTTGTCCCTGAGGCTTAGAATTCCCGACAACCAGAAATATCCCGACTGCTGTTCAATCCACTCATGGACGGCGAGGTGGACATCTCCATCGTCCCCAAACCGGCATCCACGCAGTGCAGCCTTGAGCTGGCGGAATAAAAAGTAGTCGCTAGGGGCCAGATCTGGACTGTAAGAGGGATGGTTGAGCTCCTCGAATCCGCACTCGGGCAGGGCAGCTTGTGCAACTCTGGCCTTGTGGACTTTTACGAAGTTGAAGTCGATCATGGGGCGTGAGGCTTCTAAGGACCCAACGGGCAGAGACCTTGGTCATGGCCAAATTTTCGTGGATGATGTTGATGACACTTCCATGTGATATTCCAAGTTCTCGCTCGATTTCTTCGACCTTCACTCATCGATTTTAGAGCATCATCCTCTCAACATGGGCCACATTGTCATCGTTGGTCACGTCTGACAGGCGTCTTAGACGTGGGTCATTCTCAAGCGACTCACAACCATGGCGGAACTCCCTATTTCAGCGAGCAATGGTTGCATAGGAAGGGGCGGTGTCGGTGTACACTGCAACCATGCGTTCATGGATCTCTTTTGCATTCTTGCCTTCCTTGGTAAAAAATTTGATCACTGCGCAGTGCTCAACCTTCTCCATTGTTGAAAAATTTGTGACTGACGATCTGCGATCAGCTACTGCTTCTTAAATAGAATAGGCAGGAGCGTGCGGCTGCAGGTCCTGACTTGTCATAACTTGTCCTAATACCCCCACAAACAGCCATTTTACTTTCTTTGTTTTGCCCTACCAATTTTCAAAACTTATTGACCGCCCCTCGTACCTTCCAATATTATAGCATTATGTGATACTCATCAAGCTCAAAAATGCAGTTAATCTTTTAAACATAAAATGTATTTATTTTCAAATTTTAGGTCTCATTTCCATTAAATTCAATTAAATGTCAATTGTGATTAATTTTGAAGTCCTTTCCACGTATTTAAGTATTTTTACGTAAATTATTTCAATATTGGAGAGCCATGGCTGCTTCTAGATAGCAATTAGAGTTCCACTGTCATTAAAAGGTTGAAAACCTCTGAATTAGACATTGTCGGTAGAATTCACATTTTTTTGTGGGGAAAACATTTCCCTAATTGAAACAGAGAAAACATATCGTAGATGTAGTTATGCGAACATCAAGGGGCTTCATTTATTTTTTCGTGTATCTAAATTTATAATTAATAAAACATTCTCTATAGGGATTTTGCTAAAGACAATAAAATATTTGTTCTGTTTTATCATTTTTGGTATAGGCTAAATTGGAATAAGTGTTTTGTGTCACACCATCCCTAAGCTAACCCTTAAGACGCACAAACGTACACGGATTTTCCCCTCTAAAGAAAGGGAAATTTTGAACGAGATTTCAGCTCCCACTCAAGCGTACAAGAGTGCGCAACGACCCTTCTCGACGCCTCGCCAGATAAAAGCACTCATAATCTTCCGTCTCTTTCCATCGGAAGTAAACTTGCTTGGTAACAAAGCAATTCTACAAATAAGGACATGCTCAGCTCCTACAATTTGGAGAAAATAGAAGCAGCTTGTCACAAAGATTCATTCCGATCAGTTCAGACGCGTCAAGCTACCCAGTTCCTCTGTACGCCGAGGAGGCTCTTACCAAACAAGACGCTCACACTTCTCTATAGTATCCATGATTACGGTATTTCGCTAAACTTTCCTCACTGCTTTTCAAGATCGCAGTTATCCCTTTCACTTCTATGTTCACTGTCGAGGGACTTCATATATAGGCCTACCTACCTTCCTTCATTTTATAAACGCGTCTTTTAACGAAATAAAAACATTTAATTCACTTCACATGTTCTAAGAGCTTTATCCTTATGTGAAAAGCATAAATTTGAATTTACATCACATTACAGCATTTTCCTAGTACCTAAGGTGAAGCGTAATAAATTCATTTCATTCTCTGTAGCAATTCCATTAAAGGGAAGTTCATCTTTTTTTTGAAACTATATTTCACATATTTATTTAATATAGCTAAATTTATTATTTTCTATAATATAGCACAATATCCTTACAAACCTTTATAGTAAAGGTGTCAGGTTGGAACGAAAGTAATGTCCAATTTTAGGGTATATATTAATTTGAAAAAACTTAGGACTATGGAAATATTTTATCATAAACAAAACCTCCATTGTGCTCTAGAAACTAATTCTATCTGTTAAAAATTTTATATGCCACGCTTATATAATTCTTTATGGTTGATGCAAAATTTGAATCCAACTCGTTTTCACCTCTTCTCTTGATGTCAAACTAAGACATTCCAAATGGTTCTCCAATCCCCTAAACAAGCGATAATCAGAACGACCAAGATAAGAAGAATTTGGAGAATAAAGAAATATTTCCCAACCAAGCTACTCCAAGAGATCTTTGTTCATTGCAGCTGTGTGAGAACGGACATCATCGTGATGGAGGATGACTACCCCTTCTGTTGAATAATGAGGTTGACTTTGGCCCATAGCGGCTTTCAAACTACTTAATTGTTTTCAAGAAGTTCGTAATGGACAATTCCTTTAATATCGGCCATACACTCAACATATTTTCAGATGAAATCCTCCTCAGGGTTGTTGAGAAATTCTGCTTCGTCAGCTGATTCACGAACGGCGGTATTTAAGGTGTCTGAAAAGCAATGACTCAGAGCAAGAAACTTTTACCGTGAGTCTCGTGGCTACATTCCTTGCGAGAAATCAACTTCCAACAAGTTGGATTCAAGTTCCTTTGGACGATATTCTTTTGGTCTATCCTTTAGACTGATATAACTGGTTTGAATGGATTTTGCCGATGTACTTGCGTTAGCACCTGTATGAAACTCAAACAATGTGATCTTTAGATGGAACGAACATTGGGGTGAATACTGAAGAAGATTATAATCTGAAAAAAAGGTATAAAGTACGCATTGTAGCATTCCTAAACGATAACAAGAGGCATTACCTTAATAAATACTATCTCAACGTTTACTCTAGAAAATATATTAAACGATCTCCAAATTCACCCCCAGGCAGAAGCAAAACAAAGCAAGAAAATATGTTCCACTGGCATACTGTTTAAAGCCATCAGACTCAGTAGGGCCCTTAAATTTAGTAACACACGCTGAGCAGATTCAGCGTGCAAAGGTTGGCCACATTTGTTGTCAGGAGAAAATCCGCAGTCATTTTTTTGACTGATTTACAAAATCATACTTTTTTCTTTGTTCTTGCTTCCACTTAAAGGTTGATGTAATGTGCCAACTAAAATCATTGCGTTTTCCTGAAGCAGTAATTATAATTACGTGCGATAGAACTTACCTATGATTTTACTCCCTACCAATTGAGGGATTGAGTATTCTCTTTGCCCTTTATCATGAAAACTAGATGTCAAGTCTGTTTTGGATATTCATCAAGCTGTGAGTGATAAGATGAAGTACCCGTACACGATCTCATAACTTCTATTCTCAGCAGCTGCAAAAGTTTGCAATTTTAATTTTTCCCTCCAGTTACATAGCAAAACAAAAGTCTCAAGCAGACGATTTTAACTCGTGCAGACTCAAGCGCCAATGATTACGGCAGCTTCAGACAGGTTAAGCTTGCCGATTAGAGACCCAGAGTTGCAATGTGCAAGGAAGTCCCTTGTTGATTCACTTATCATTCTCAACCCCTGGATGCAACAGGATTTAGAAAACCTACCCCTCATCATTCATTTGTGACAGGTAGCATAAACGGCCTACCGGCTGGCTTCAAGCTGCGCAGACAGGTTGAAAGGCTAACGGAATTTTCCTATACAGGGGAGGAGATTGCACTTCCAGTAACCTCGCATCAGGTCTCCATTTTCGTGTACCCCCATGACGTACAGCCTTTCGTCTATTTTCTCGACCTAGGCAGCACAATTCCAGATGTGTCTGTTAATCATGCAGTCATTTGTCAACTTGGGACAACAGTGGTGCAGCCCATTTCTGTGCACAAATGCTGCCTCTTCTTTTGTTTGCATGGGCTAAATAGGAGTTCGAAAAGATGATTGTGTGGCATCATTCGGCCTTCCAAGAGCGTAACCTCTACACGTGCTTTCCAAATATTCAGGTAAATAGACCCTACGGTGATTTTAGGACCCTCAATATACAAACAAAATGCGACTTGTGGCAAAAAGTGATGATTTTTTCTATATTCTCTAAGCTCGACCTAGTCAAGATATACCAGAAAATCCTTGATGGGCCTGGTTCGCCCCACAAAACTGCCAATATATTACAATTTAGGCTTCTTGAATACTTCGGAAGGCTGGTAAGGCTAAAACGCCCAGGCCAAACTTTTCAATGTTTAATTTACTCGGTGTTGCGAGGTTTCGACTTCGTTTGTGTTTTTCTAGACGACATTTTGCTGGCAAGTTCGAATCTCAAGGAGCATATTTCACACCTACGAACAACCTTCGAGCGTTTACCTGATGTTGAACTTCGGAATAACCCAACACATTGTACCTTTTGGGCTTCGAAGATTGCCGTAAACGTCTAGTACAATCAAATGTCCAAATATATAACGACACAATGTTACTCCTTTCCATCTCAGTGACATGACCTCAAAAAGATTTCGCATTAAGCCGACTGACATCGAGACAACGGCTCTCAGTAAAAAAGAGCTCCACGTAAAAAGAGAAGTGGGCCAGTAAGAGAACAGAAAATCTACTTTTTTTGTCTTCGTATATTTCAGTGCTAACATGGGGGAGGCATTTGTGTGTAACACCGTCACTTAGTATATTTACACGACTTGCACTAACGTACAAGGGCATTTTCGTGTGACCAAAAAGAAATTTTGGACTATCTTTCGGCTCCGGTTGTCCTGCTGAAGTGAACGAAAGCAAGAAACAAACCAACTCTGCCCCTAGTTAGATATGTGGGCTCATTATCTTCTTTCTTTTTCCGCCGGAAGAAACTTGTTTAGAAACGGAACACTTCTCTAAATAAGGGACATACTAGGCTCCGCACTTTTGAGAAAGAATAAAATCAGTTTGTTAAAAGAAAGATTCATTCACATTACCTACTTATGGTATCCATGGTAACGGTCCGCTGTTAAACGTTCCACACTGCATGTTTCAATGCACTTCTTTGTTCATATTCAAAGTATTCCACATTGAAGCCTGCTTTCCTTCATTGCACGGTAGGTTTTACACCCCTGTTTCCGAAGAAGTCGAATATGTTCTACTCACATAAAGTCTAGTGTTAGCAGTTAAGGAGTACCTAAATATTTAAGGATTCTAACTGGGCTCATTCGGTTTTCAGAATGATCACATGCCCATTTGGTCCATCTTGGGAAAGAAAAGAATCATTAAGAAGCATGTTTAGAGTAAAGTAAAATCATTATGTTCAAAGTTTCCAAAGAGTTATTGTAAACCAACTGGGGCAAAGAAATTTAAAAAATGCCCAATCACACTGCAATTGATAAGACCAAAGTGAATGATGAATTTGCGCATTAATAGGCCTCTTATTTGTCAAGGCCCTGAAGAGAACGGTAGAATAACTGATATAAGAACTCAAAATGTATGTGTAAAGTAGGATTAACGGGGTCAGCACAGAAAACAACTGAACAATTTATTTTTCGGCCTCCTCCTTTTTTCAAATTTGACTTAGTAACACGAATGAGAATTCCCTTCGTCACCAGAGCCAGTCTACTTGAATGATACTTCCTATTTTTCCCCCATAATAGTCATAAGGGGTTTTAGCCTTCTTTTACACGTCCTTTTTTCCATCATCAGTTGAATAATTGAATGACTGTAGCTGTTGAAAAGAAAGGGAATTTTTTTTAAGAATACGGTGTGGGTTTAAATTTTGGCCTGTTTAATTTTAAACGAAAGGAAATTTTCTTGGAATTAATTTTAAATTCAAATTTTAGAGAATCCAATATTTTTCCTCGAATTTTGTATTTTTTAAAAATTCCTTATTGTTTATTTATTATTTTTATCAAGAAAAATTGGAAGACACTTTAGTTTTAATATAAATTGCACTAATTAACGTGTTCATAAATCTAGTAGGCAAATCCTACATCGCCTGAGAGAGTTTCCCTTAGCCCTTCTACACATAAAACTACGAATTACCACACTTAGATTAACATCACAGATCGATTTCAAGCACTTCCATTTCTTCAATCAGGCTCTTTTCTACTACTGCTTTCACCCCCATTCTTAGTCTAGTTTACCCGCTGACTGCTCGCTTTTATCCACCTTGTAACTCTCTTTTGACAGAGGATATTTCTATCTTACGCCAATAGAGTTCTATACATACTTAAGCCTTCTTTAACTTAGTCAGACAATTCTTCATATTCGCAGTCTTTATCATTTCTTAATTTGCCCATTCCACAACATTTCAACTATCTTCCTTTTTATTTACATCAGTCTATTCATCATTCATCATTCCTACTGTAAACAATCCAATCATTATCTTTCACATTCACATTAATCCAAGCATCATTCTCACTTTAATCAGTTCACTCGTCATCATACTCACAGAGAGAATATATACATCCTTTCTGTGGGGACGTGGTCAAACCTGATACCCTCTTCATTCACATTCTCATTGGTTCCTCGGATAGTTCCTCATAGAATTTTCTTGCAGTTTGTGTCAATCAACCGTAATTTATACTAATTTGCTTAGGTTCATTACACATTCCGTATATTTCCTATATCTTCACTTGCTTTACAGATCTTTTCCTATAAACTCTCTGTCTCACTCTGCTTTAAATTAAAATCCACAATTTTTACATACAGAGGTTCATTCATTCAAACCCAAAGCATTCAAACCAGTCTTCGTTCTTGACCACATTTAAGTCATCTGATCTCAGACAGGTTGCAAAATTTCACACTTTGTTCAACCTCCTTGCAATCAAAACATGAGTCACTCAGCAATCTCCACTTTGCTGACACAACCAAAATAATTACATTTGTGTAAACACCTATTTATTCGCTGAATGTACTCTATTCTTTTGTCGTGCTACATTCATACTTGTCTTAGCAATCTGCCCGTTTCAATTATTTACTTTGGCTTCATTAGGGTTCTCTTTAATTGTACCCTCGTATCCCTTTACTAAGCATGAAGCGCTTCTTTGCAGCTCCATTTCAATCAAACATTCCCGTTTGTCGATCCATCATCGGTGTAATTCCTTTTTTTATCATATTCAATAATCTATCATCAACTATTTCTAATACATCCTACTTCAAACTTTCATTCGTCCATCGCATTTTGACCTTCCTCATTCGATTCACACAATCAACTAAATGACTTTAAAGTATATAGTCATTCACCTTTTCACCCCTCAACCACAACTTTTTCACTTGTAATTACTAGAGAAAGGGGGTGGGGTTTCAGATACATGAAGAGTTTGTTCAATTTTAACTGCTAAACTGAGAGAATAAGTCATTGTGGTTGAAAATAAGCAATAAATGGTTTTCGTAGTAATCTGGATTTTGTATAGAGCACCGAATACTTTATTACCAAATCTTTTATAAATTAATGATATTAACGCAACTAAAAATCACAAGATTGTATGTATCGGAAATGAAGATCTTCGGAAATCAACTGACCTCGAAAAGATATTAGAGAGGTATCAAAGTGGTGCAAAAGGCGACTCGAGAGAGAACACCGGTTTCGCTCGGGGCCCTGAGTTCGGAAGGGCGTGTCTCTTCTTTAAGTTTGAATTGAAGCAGAGGAATAACCCCTGTTGTAAGGTAGTAAGCTCAAGGAAGTAAGTGAAAAGGAGAATATAGGATTCAAAATCACTAAAAAAAATTATTTTTCTACTCAGTGTATAGCAGTCAGGAACAAAGTAACTGGGGTAGTAGCATTCACTCCGTAGTCCGTCTCAACTAAAAAGGCAGTTGTTATGGTAAAACTATACGTTTCATTACTTAAACCTATCTTGGATTCTGCTGCTTCTTTCTCGTTTCCATATTTAACTAGAGACATAGCTTTAAACGAACAGCTCCAGCGCTGATTTACAAAAATGATAAAGCAGCTGGACAACATAATTAATGGGGAAGAATAAACAAATTTTAATTTATTTAGCTTAGAAAACAGAAAGAAATGGGGTAGACGATTAGAAACGTAGAAATTATTCCGAGATATAGACGATAGTGCAGAAAATAGGTTTCATTTTAAAGTACAACAGTGACGAGAGAAGGGAAAAAAAAGGACATCGATCTGGAAACCAACCTTCAACAACCGCGTCATCCAAATGTGGAACTCCTTATTGCAGGAATTAATAAGGGCTCCTTCTACACACACGTTCAAATGTATAATTTAATTTAATGAACTTAAACCTTTAATTATTTTATAGAATTAAGTAGCTGAGATGAAAATGGCGCGAAAAAACGTTACCCGAAAAAATAAGATTATATAGATCTTCCGCGTACCTATGAAGTTTTTAAACTCTCTATAGGGACAATAAAGTGTATTTTATTGTATAAATGTATATATTGCTTATATCTATGTGTCTATTAAAACTTTTTCCCGTGCGAGATTCAATAAGAAATCAGAATAAGGAGTTAACATAAAAAGAGGTCACATCGTTCCTCTGACCCTTTTGACAGTGTCATTGTCAATCTTCCAGGAGAGGTTAGTTTTAAAGGTTTAAATTTGTTTGCAAGACATAAGAAGAGGCCACGAGTGGTGTAATTTCGGGATACCACAAGCGAAAACGGTAGTTTTAGTTTGTGGATTTTGGAGAGCCGGGTGAATTGTTTTTTTAGCTATTGTCAAATCTTCAGATATCTTGTAACTCTTTTTTCCGTGAGGGGATTTGGAAATAGGATAAGAACTATTGGTGTCACTAGTTCCGAGTAATGAGGAAAGCTTTGACTGGTCTTATTCTTTCTTTAATATAACCCTAGTTACACCTTGGTCAGTTGAGACTGTCACGAAGTTAGTGTCCTTCTTCAAGTCGCGTTATAAGATAAGGGGGTGCATAGAGATTTGTTATGATTGCAGGACTCACTCCCACACTTAAATTGTGTTTCGTCTATTTATCTACATCAATTTCGTAGATTATTGATTTTAATTTAGCCAAAGAAGTGTATAGTATGAATACTTTTCAGTTCATTTTTAGGAGTGAAAGTTCATCTTTACTGAGAGATTTTCCCTATAAATTAATAGCCCATCTTTGTAGTAAATGCTTGTTCGTTTCCACTTATTTTACTTACCAAATTCAATTTCTTCTTTCGTATTTACGCCTCATATGAAGGGAACTTATATGCATCTTGATTCGAAACACCCAAACATTCTTAACAACCAATACAATTTCAGGTTTATGTCATTAAGGGTTCTGCCGTACGTTTTATCTAGAGGTTCGTATCTTGTATGAGTCCCTTTAACATATGCAATCCCATATTTTAAGCAATTTGGAGAAGTCGAATGTTTATAAAGGCCAGCAAAGACCGATTTCTCGCACATACTAATCAAATAGATTTGTAAACATGTTAATAATATCACCATTTTACAATGATTAATTAACTTCTAAGTAAAAATTATTAAGCTATATTAGTTTTACAACACTTGTAGCTTGAATTGATAATTTCATGTCTTGAATAAGTTACTAAGCTCAAAACCTTGTATGATCCTAGTCATAAGCTCGGAATGATCTTACTTGCACCTTGCTGAACCCTTTTAAGCTTTATATATATTTTCACAGATAAAGAGAACAAAGTTTCACATCATATTCCAAGTGAAGCTTCATGATAAAGTTGTACAGTAGAAGAACAGTACCTCTCGAATTGTAGGAAAATTTAGACAAAACTATAGATTTGTTGGCTTGGTATCGCTTCTGACGACGTGAAAAGAAAGTAATGGTACTCGAATTCGTTGTGTATGGTGACCAACTTTGTGCTGCACCCTCTAAATAAAACCTTGCAGGGGCTTTCATTAAATAGGGGAGATATGTTTCGATTTAAAAGCAAAATGTCTTGGTATGTCTGCTAGCACCATATTCGCCTTTTTGGACGCTAAAGCCATTGTTTCGAAAATGTTTTATTTTTCTTGATTAAAACACATTAATCCTTTTCTATGTTGGCTTTATAATTACACCTCTAACACTCATATACGGAATCTCTTCCAAAGATTAACATGACCTATGTGCATTACATCTATCAAATTTCTGGCCATCCACCATTCTAGCCGCTACTAATCTATAAAAGGATTTTGGAAATGTTTTTCTAGTATCTAGTTTTGTGTGCTCACCAAATTTTGATAATTTACACAAATTCTTGTCAGAATCGTTAAAGTACAGTGTTGTGACACAAAAAATGGAACCGAAATTCAAATGTGGGTAAATACTTAAATATTTAATATTTTTTTGACATGGAAAGAGCATTTTACTCACTAAATCTTTTTTCATAAGAATCCAAATTTTTAGTATTCTAGCTCTACCACATCTATGAATAAAATAGTTTCGATGTAAAGCAGCTAAAATTAAATTATTATTATTATTTGATACGGTGCTAGACGAAATCTCGAAAACCGAAACCCTGAAGGCCCAAATCCAGAAAATCCAATATCCCGAAATTCTAAAATCCCGAAAGCCGAATTCCTGAAATTCCAAAATCCAGAAAAATAAAAATAACCTCGTTGTATCTTCATGCGTTGCTAGAGGTCTCTCACGTTGATGCCAGATTAAAATAAACCAACCAACCAACCAACTGATAAAATACAAAACGGGTAAACATTAGGTCGAACTTTTCATTGTAATGACATTCTTTGAAGCACCCTTCAAGAAGATGGAAGAAATTTGTGAAATTTTTCCTCCTCAAAAAGGACGCGATAAATTGAACGCACGCCTTTTTTTATTGGAGAAAGATAAATCTGTGAACTCCAATTACTATTGGTGCTGCCAAAGTCTGAAATCGCTTACTTGCAAAGGAAGAGCAATAACTCTATTTTCAATTGGACAGCATTCGCTTGAAAAATCTGTCGACCATAACCATGCTCCCAATGCATGTTCGTCGCATATTTCGGAAATCGTTGGCGAACTCAAGGCGCAGGCAAGTACTTAAAAAAACTCGCCTTGTGAACTCATCCAATCCTGTACAACATCAACTCCTTAAAAAATCGTATCGTATTTGCCTTCAAATAACGCATTTCGCAAGAAAATTAGAGTTCGACACGCTCAACGACCAAATGAACCAAGGACGTTAAGTAATATACGAGTTCCTCCAGAATTGCGAAGGACATTAAATGGTGAATTATTTTTGGTTACGGATTCCACCGTCGAAGAGCAGAGAGTTCTTCTACGAGTATTCACTTACTAAAGCTAACATGCAAACGCTATTACACACTTCATTTTGGATAATGGATGGCACAATCAAAACATTTTCTACAATATTTTATCAGATTTATACAATCCATGCGCCAGTTGACTCAAATAAAAATAAAACTTATCCATTAGCTTATGTTCGCATGACGGGAAAATCACAAATGCTTATTTGAAGATTTGGCAGATTTTTCGCAAGAAAATGGAATCGAACTAAATCCTCAAACTAAACAGATTTGTAATTGCCTGCGATAAATGCTCCGAAAAGTGAATATGCCGATGTTACCCAGAAAATTTGTTTTTTCCGCCTCGGAAAATGTGTCTGGAGAAAAATTCAAGCTACGGATTAGCAAAGAAATATGGCGATGACGAACTTTTTAGTTTGCAAATTCGTCCTTTCTTCCCTCAAATAACATTCCGGAATGTTTTAAAGAATTAAAGCCACATCTACCCGAAGAAGCAGCTGAACTTGTTGACTGGTTCGAAACTAATTATGTACATGGTAGAATCAAAAGACGGCTACGCAATGGTTTATCCGTTCGATCTGAAGTATTATTTCCACCAAAATTGTGGTCAGTATATGAATCCTTCCAAAATGAAGTCCCCTGAACTCGAAACCTCATAGAGGCCTGGCAATGAAGATGGTAAATTTTAGTTGGAAGTGCATACATTGGTATGTATCGAATGATATAAGAATTTCAAAAGGAACAATGTCAGGTAGAAAATACGTTTGAGCGTCATATCCGAGGCGAACGGTCCCTCAAAAGAAAGAAAACTACTGTGGAACGCGACGCAAGACTTGAAGCTGTTGTCAGAGACCGTGAAACTCGACCATTTTTGGAATATCTTCGGTTAATTTTGCATAATCTCGCTCACTAATCACCTTTTGCGATCCGTGATTTTCAATTTATTAAAACTTTTTTAATTTTACATAAATAAAGGCAATTTCTTTAGTTTTTTTAATTTCAGATTTTTTTTAATTTTACATAAATAAAGGCAATTTCTTTACTTTTTTTAATTTCAGATTTTAAATTTTTAACATTTTTATAATTTTACATAAATAAAGGCAATTTCTTTACCTCTTAATTTCATAACCCAGCTTTTGTAACACAATTATGAATGTTCAAATTACTTATCCAGTTTAGATAGACAATCAACGGTACACCCAGGTGCATATTTTGGCCTTCGAGATTTGGGATTTTCGGGATTTGGGAATTTGGAATTTCGGCTTTCGGGATAATGCCACAAACCCTATTTGATATTACTTTTACATTATGATTGCTTAGTGAAGAATTAATCAATAGAGAGTAAGTATACTTTACTATGCTTTCAAAGTTGAATAAAGTATGTATACGATACAAATAAAATGTTATAAATATTCTAGGATACTTCATCATCATTTAGAAATGAATAATGCCAACTAGGGTGTCATTTACCACAAAAAGATTTACCATTTACAAACAAATAAATTAGGATATTACTAATTTTAAAGATCACCTGCATTTGTTAATTTAGACAAAAATTGTCTTTTTTTATCTTGGGTCCCAGTTTATATCTTTATTGATTTTCTAATATTATCACTTGATTAGTAGAGTTTTCATATATTTTTCTTATTAAAATGATTTTTTACTCTTAATTATATTTGTAGTAATTTTCCGTCTTTTGGCTATTTTAATGGAATGGCGCGGGGGGATAATGTGGAACATTTTGGGGGGAATCAAGATTCATTCCTAGGAAGAATTAGGACTCCAATCCCTCTTTATCGATCGGTGAGTCTTAACTTGAAATATATAGACAACAAATATTAATTTATAGTCATAAGGTTTTTATTATAAATCTATTCTTGCCATTTCTCAATGCATCAATGACTTTTTAGGATCTAGGCTATTTGATCTCGGTTAATTCTTTGCTCTCCAAAATTCTTTCAAGGTTTTGAAATTCTACAGGGTGTTTCAAAATTTTGATATCAGTTCAGATGTAAATATCACAGAAACTACATAGTCAAGGCAAATGAAACTAAACAGGCTTAATGTTAAGCAACATAAAATTTTTCCTCCAAATTTGAATCAGAAAATCAAAGGTATGTGGATTCCATGAACGATTTTAAAAATGTTCAATATGCGCACCGCCTGAGACACGGCACACGTCAAGTCTGTAGTCCAACTTCTCTCAAACGCGCTGCAGCATGTCTTTGGTAACTGTCCCCAGTGCGGTAGTTATTCTGTGCTTGAGTTCCTCTAGGTTTCCAGAAAGAGGGGGGACATAGACCAGTCTCTTCACATAGCCCCAGAGAAGGAAATCGCAAGGTGTTAGGTCAGGTAAACATGGCGGCCATTTAAAAAGCACATTTTCTTCATCACCAGCACGCCCGATCCATCTCCCTCCCAGATTGCCATTGAGATAAGTGAGGTGGAGCCCCTGCCTGTCGAAAAATAAGGTCTTCTTGTTTATTTGTAATGAGCTCATCCATTAGCCAGTTCTGAAGCATTTGTAGATAAACATGGCTGGTCACATTTACCTCAAAGAAAAACGGGGCATAAAGATGGTTCTTGGAGATGGCGCAGAACACATTCACTTTCGGTGAGTCCCTCACGTGCAAACTGTGGCATGGGGATTTAATTCGCGCCAAATGCGAACATTATGCTTATTGACCTTGCCATTTGTATGAAATATGGCCTCATCACTGAAAACAAGACGTTCCTTGAACTCGTCATCTTCAAGTTTCTCTTGCATATCAAGACATAATTGTTTGCTCTTTCGCTTGTTATTTGCCTTTATGGCCTGAACTAGCGGAAGCGTGTAGGGTTTCACTAGCAAGCGTTTCCTCAGGATGCGCCAAACTTTCGTTGGAGGAATCTGGATTTCCAGACTTGTTCTTTATATGGACTTCTTGGGGCTTCGCAAAAATTTGGGGAGAACCCGCTCGTCCGTCTCTTCTGATGTTATTGTGCTATTGGTCATCCAGATCCTTTTGCGCCCTGCACAGAGAGCCTTCCTCTTTGAATTTGTGCCATGTCCAAATCTGCATTGGCGTTGGTGACTGTTTAGTAAACTCTCTCCCAAATGCACGCTACACAGTCTTGTTCGCCTGTGTTTGAGCATACTCCAACACACAAAACGCTTTTTAAATTCCAGCGAATGGCATTTCTATACCTGTAAAGATAAAAACATCAAACATTAAAAATAAAATTTCGACCTGCTTCTACACATGCTGTTAAAATTTGAAGTTATTTGATATCAATTTTTTTTTAAAACACCCGGTATTATGATAGGAGGAGTGAAACCGGCAAACTTTAAACTTTATTTACCTCAGAATTTCAGTGAATAGAATATAAAGCTTTTGTTTACTTTAGCCGGGTCAGTCGCTATAGGAATTTAGGATCTCGTGAAAAAAACGGCGTTGGCTTCAGAATTCCCAGAATCCTCCTTTACTATTCTACATTTTTCCTTCTCTGAAATAGGAGCCTCGTTGTTAAGAATATCATCGACAACATTTTGTAGAACACATCTTTAGGTTACCGTCCTCTACCAACATTGCAACTTTAATTTAAATGGTAACAAACCTTATATTAAGGACATATAGGTAGCGGAGGATCATTTTTATGCGAGACAAAATTCAAATACAACAAATAGTTTCTAATTCACTACTATATGTACTACTGTTAATATAGTAGTCCCTATAGCTTCCTAAAAATCAATTAAATTAAATTTAGCTGTAGGATATACAAATGTATATACACTGCGCAAAACAAACGGAATGAAGAGGAATTATGCAAGTTTTAGGACATTTTTAAGAGTCAAAATTATTGGATCGTGCCCAAATTAGTGTGGCAATTTTTTCATCTTTATCGTTATTTTATGGATCAAAATAATAAACTAAAAGGTTAACCATTTTTAGTAGGATTTTGACAAGAGACAAAAATGTACATCAATATTAAACGTTCTAGACAACGGATCAGTCCTAGAAAAATAGAATACCCTAGCGGAAACAAGGGTCTCACGCACAAAATCAATTTTGTGCATTTGCTGGGAAATAAATGACATAGTCCACTTTGAACGTTTAAACTCAAATCAAACTATCACCAAAGAGGTTTACGAAGCTTATGTGGACTATTTACATGTAAATTTGAAGAAAAAAGCCAGCATTAATCAATAGAAGAAGAGTGCTCTTTCATTAAGACAACGCGCGACCTCATATCGCATGATATATCAACGAAATTGTTTAGACTTTGTATGGTAACTAATGAGTCATACTAATAATCATCCGACTTAGGTCCATCAGATTACTCTCTTTTAGCAGTTTGAGGAATAACCTGAAGAGAATGAAGATGTCAACAAAGAAAGTGGATTAAACAGCCTAAAGAACCCTTTTAGTCAAAGTCAAACAATTTTTACAAACTTATTGAAAAGTTAATGAGATAGAGCTAGTAGTAGAAAATGGTAGATATTATATTATTATATTAAATAAATTAAATACTAATATAAATATAAATGATTTAAATGTTGCATGATTTCTTCTCTATAAAATAAAGGATAAACATGAAAAATAGGTCACATTACTATGAGATGACTTAATAATATAATAATAACCAAATGTTAACGATCAAAAGCGCAAGCAAAATATTCTTCACAAAATTATAACAAATGAAGATAATTTTGTGGAAATTATCTCCGTCGGCGAATTATATAGGAAAATGACATCAATGCTATTCGTTTTAATTTAAAAGCGAGTTTTCAAATTTTTAATAGTAAAATGAGGCAAGTCGATTGGACGAAAATCCCTAAGGAAAATATCCCTCGTCGAAATAAATGTTCATCATGGGTAAATATTACAACCTCGTAAGGGGCGTGGCGATTTGCCTTCCCAGCCGCTGTGATGAGGGAAATCAGCGCCCCGTCCGGCCCCAGCATAGCCTCTTCTCCTTCTTTCACACAGCTTGTATTTCTCCTCTACTTCCTCCCTTCCCCCACAAGCTCGCCCACAACATTCTCTGCTCGGCATCTATTTTCACAGATGCCGACCTTCTTTACAGCCAACTATCCCGGATCGGGGCTGAGGGGAAGGGGACAATGTTCCTCAACCCCTGAGGTCCGGTTTGGGATGGTGGGTTTTTAACACCCTGCTTCATCCCCACCCATACCTTCCTCACATCCCTTTTCCTTTTCCCTTCACACTCTATCAATTTTACGCCGCGTCCAAGGTGGAGTGGCCATGCTGATAGACTGCCAGGCCACCAGGCGGAATGGGTAGTCTTGAGTGGCGGCCCGTGTCTCTGCCAGGCCTGTACGCACCCCTTGCAGGGCAGGCTAATGCGAGGGGTAATGAGCGTGTGCACCCCGTGAAAAATTTAGGGTCACCATGCCCAATGATACAAATATAAAAAAAAAACTTCCCCTTTCCCCCTCACAATCAACGGAACCGCCTTCGAGCAGCTGCACAGAAAAAAAGGAGGTTCTCCGCCTGTGTTTGTAAATGGGACCCTTCAATTTTCTCTAACCGGAGAAGAGGCTTTATCCTCTATTTAGCCTACGGGTGTAGGGGACTCCCACTCACCGCCTTGTCTGGAGGGGCCTTCGGGCACCTCCCTCTTAACAGCGGCAGCTCCCCTTTACTTTCCAAGGGGACTGCCAAGAGAGCCAGCAGGCAGCCCATAGCCGACCGATTGCCATTGAAGCGGCTCGGTAGGGCAAATCCACATAGGGGGAAGAGGGAAGCCAGGCTCCTTCGGTCGCTTCCCTCAAAAGACCTGCTGGCAAGAATATTGAACCTTGCTGGCGTCAAGGCCTGTGCATCCCCGCAAATGACTAGTGATGCTGCTAACGGGACCTGCGATGTCCTGGAAGGGGATGGCCAACTGAAGACCCCTCTTGAGATACAAATGGTCCTTGAGGCAACCCAGCCTCAGACGGCATGGCCTTCCATGGGAGGAAATCTGGGCTCGGCACCAAGCATCAGACCCGAATCCTCCCCTATGCGGGGACGCATGGCTCTGCTGCTACGGTAAACGACCAAGCCAAGATCAGCACATCTAGCCCCTCTAACCGCCCCCCCCCCTCGGGTGCGGAGCCCCCGTCTAAGACTAAAAGTACGCAAGGCGGAGAATCAATAACATCGAGCCCGCTGGCTTCAAACGCTTCCTCGTTATTTGCTCTACTGATGGCAGCATGTTGGCCAAGGGTAACATGATCCATCAGAGGAAAGCATTAACTAGTGTAATTGGTAGAGAGCCGAAGATGACCACTTTCTCGGACGGGGGCCATCTGGCGAATGCGGAGGATCGTCCGAGGCGGCCAAGATAAGTGCTCTTCGGACACTTGATTGCACCTCGGTGAGTGTGACGCCACACCATACCATGAACTTTTTGAAAGAAGTAGTTTATGCGAGGGAACTCGTTGACTACTCCATAGAGGACATAAACCTAGAGCTGGACGAGCATGGAGCGGTCAAGGTCGAACGCGCGATGAGAAAACATGGAGGGGCCTCGAGACCCACCCCTACACTCTTCGTCACATTCGACTGTATCAAGCTCCCTGAGTCGGTGCGTGCCGGTTGGTACCGCTACCGCGTAAAGGCATTCGTGCCACTGCCGCGGCGGTGCTATTACTGTCACCGCTTCGGCCATACGAATCGTTTTTGTAGCCTTGGAAAGTCGGGGTCACCCGAAGTTTGTGTAAATTGCTCCAAGGCCGCACACGGTAAGTCTAAATTGTGTGTGACCAAGTGTGTCAATTGCGGAGAGCCGCACCCCACTTCTTTGAAGCAATGTGGTGCATATCTCCTTAAGAAAGAAATCCTGGCCGTTCAGGCCCAGGATCGACTCTCATTCTGCGAGGCTAAGGACTTGGTCCTGGCGCGCTCAGCTCTGCCTGGGACGTCTTATGCCTCAATAGTTAGAAAGGCACCCTCTGCTCCTGGCCCATCCAAGCCAACGAGCACGGTTGTTTCCGCGCCCATTCGAAGCCATTCTGCGGGTTCTACTCAACCCGGGTGCTCTTATGGTAAAGCTGGCGGCAAAAAGGGTTCACACCCAGCCCCGGCTAAAACCAAGGCTCCCCCTTTCCCCCAGCGTGACCATTTACCGTAAGGCGAAACGGCCACGCGCCTCCACTGAGTCCTTAGGCTCACAGAAAGCAACACCCCTGAAGTTGGTCGCCAGGCTATCTTCCGGGGTTTCAAAACCTGTCCCCCGTAAGGAGGACAGCAAGAAAGGAGCTTTGGCTCCTTCGCCCACGCCTAGTGGTGGGCTGAGTGGATCGAAGACAGTGGATCCTCGAAAAGAGGGCCCCACGCCTCCGAAGCCGCAACGCTCACCTAAGGTTCCGAGGCGGAGGGAGGAAAAAACTCGCATTGCGAGCCCAACCTTCCCTAATAAGTCTTCGAAGGTGACAGTTCCCGGGGTTCTGCCTACGGGAAGCGTACGGCCATTTCCGTAAGGGTCTTCTGTTCGAAGAGGGCCCCTTCGTCTTCCGCGAGCTAAGCCTGGAGGGCATATTCCTTCAATGTAATTGCCGTGCACTGCGGGCTAACTTGGAGAAACTGCGGAGGCTTGTCTCGTCCCATTCCCCGTTAGCTATTTTTCTGCAAGAGACCATGCAAGGCGCGTGCCCCCTGCCCACCCTCCCGGAATATAAGGGTTTTGCGAGCCCACCACCACGGGATGGGGGCCGGGTTGGGTGATGCGCGGTTTACATCCGGCATGATGTCTCCGGTTTTCTTTTCACTTTCGATACATATTTTCAGGCAGTGGCTGTGCAGCTTCACCTGGATAGGAAGTATATTATCATTTTTGCGTACATTCCAACGTCAGCTGACTTCGACGCCGGAAACTCCCGCCACGTCGTGGCATGGTTGCCGAGGCCCTTTCTCTTGCTTGGAGTTCTGAACGTCATACATGCTCACGGGGTGGGATTACTCAATTAATCCCAGGGGACAAGTCCTTGCCGATCTGCTCGAAGAGCTTGAGATGGTTGTTCTTAATTTAGACGAATTTACGCATCACTGCCTGAGAACAGCTTCATTTTCTTGCCTTGATCTATCCTTGTGCTCTTTCGATGCACAGCGTGATTTTGATTAGAAGGTGGTCGATGACCTCTATGGTAGTGATTACTTTGACAATCAAATATCATTTTCAGGGCAACTGCCGCCTGAGAGCCCACCTTGATGGTGCTTGGCGCGGGCGCGTTGGCCTGCATTTCAGGAAAGGACTGAATTCTCTATCACATTCGAAGAGTTTAGGTCGGTAGATGGGGCCGTTGAGTTTTTCTCCGGCAACCTCATTGCCGTGGGTCTCACTACTATTCCTAGAAGGTCTGGCCATTTTTCACGCCGACCATTCCCGTGGTGGTCAGCTGAGTGTGATTTTTTTCCGGCTAGGGCTAGGTTTCGTTATATTTCGAAGCACACCCGACGCTCTTGTTGTTGGGTATACGTGTCTTCACTTAACTGGAAGATCTCTCTAGCAGATTAAGGGAAGCAGGTCAAAAAGATTCGTGGTAAGTTCTCGCAGGACCCCCCTTTCGTTCTCCAGGAGATTGGGACAGCAATCTCGGACCCCTCCCCCTCCCCTTCTCGCTACTGTGCTCGCCTTTCACAAAGCAGGAAGAGATCAATCTACTCAGGCCGGGTTCCATCCAATCTCTTTAACCTCTTGCGTGTGCAATTTGATGGAGAAATTAGTAGATGGTATAGTAGCCTTTTATCTGGACAGCCAAGGCCACCTTGTGCACAGTGCGGCTTTCGCAAGTTCCACTCCACTTAGGATTCTCTGCTCCAACTGTAAAAGGCCGTGTGCGTAGCCTTCCTTCGTAGAAAACACTATGCCACGGTGTTTTTTGATCTTAAGAAGGCCTATGATACCGCATGGCGATACGGTATCTGAATTTTTGCGAGATCGTCGATTCCGCATACGAGTGTGGCAGTGATCACCAACTAGTTAGATTTAGCATCAAGATCCTGAAGGGAAGGTCGGTTGCCAGTCAATCAAGGAAACTTAACTTGAGAAGAGCAGACTTTGCAAGCCTTCGTGCTGGACTGACTGACGCAAGGCTAGAAGTGTGCAATGCTGTTGAATACTCGTGGAATAGTTTCAAAACCACATTCATGAGTCTTAAATCACGTTTCACCCCTCTGAAGTGCTCCCGTCGGTCTTCCGTTCTACCAAAGTGGTTTAACTGAGAAATCGGCCAACTGCTAAAGAAGAAGATAACTGTGTAACGGCAATTGAAGATTTCGGGTGACTTTGACGTAAACCGGAGGCTAGCCAAGAGAGTGAAGTCCAGCATAAGGGCAGCTAAGCGGTCTGAGGAACTCCGAGTGGCGAGACTCGGTAAAGAGAATCCCAAGGAGTTCTTTGGATATGTAAACAGCCGTAAACCAATCCGTCGAACGAATGGCCCTTTAAGGAATGAGGAGGGCACACTAAAGCATTCAGATGCAGAAAATGCTAACCTCCTCAACGACTACTTCTCTTCAGTGTTTACTGAAGAGTGTGGTCCCATCCCTCAGCCGACGGATTTCTACTCGGGTGAAAAGCGGGAGGAAATGGACTTGAACGAAGGAGAAATAGAAAAGAAGATCACTTACCTAATGACGAATAAGTCACCTGGCCCGGATGGGTTTCTACCTAAAGTGTTGAAAGAAGTGCGCGATCAAGTGTCACGACACCTGAGCGCAATCTTCAACATGTCAATCCGGACCGAATGCGTTCCTAGAGACTGGCGTGAGGCGGAGGTGACTCCTATCTTCAAGAAAGGAGACCGTAGCCAACCGTCGAACTACCGACCTATCAGTCAGACTTCGATAGTCGCATGGAAAGCATCATGGTGGACAAAATGGCTTCGCATTTAGAGTCAAAGCTGCTACTGAGGAGTTCCCAGCACGGCTTCCGAAAGCAACGGTCATGCCTGACGAACCTTGTGGAATTCTTCCACTTCGTCTTCAGTTAGCACGATCGGGACAAGGGGGTAGATGTGGTCTACTTAGACTTTCAGAAGGCCTTTGATTAGGTACCACACCGCCGCCTTCTCCGGAAAGTGCGAGCGCTGGGCATAGACGGAAAAGTAGCTGGCTGGATCGAGAACTGGCTAAGTGGCAGACGGCAACGGGTGGTGCTGAATGGACAGGCTTCTGAGTGGGTGCCCGTTACTAGTGGGGTGCCTCAAGGTTCTGTCCTGGGACCACTACTATTCATTATCTACGTCAACGTCATGGACGGTGACATGGTTGCCAATATTTCCAAATTTTCCGATGATACCAAGCTTGGTATAAACGTTGCAAAGGATGGAAAAACTGCCCACCTGCAGGAAGATCTTTGGAAGATTGGGAAGTAGTCGGACACGTGGCAAATGCCTTTCAACGTAAGAAAATGCAAAGTGATGCATAGCGGCCACAGAAACCCCCAATCTCAGTATATCCTTAAGGGCACTGCTCTTGAATCCACCGACACTGAGAAGGATGTGGGTGTAACTATCACGAGTGACCTCAAGTTTTTGAAACAGTGTACTAAGGTGGAGAATAAAGCCCAAAGGATGTTTTGCTATATAATTCGCCAGTTTGGATACCGTAACAGGGAGATAGTACTTTGTCTGTACAACTCCCTCGTCCCTCGTTCGGCCGCACCTGGAGTATGCCGTACAATTTTGGAGTCCTTCATTCCGAAAAGACATAGCGAGATTGGGACGCGTGCAAGCCAAGGCAACCTAACTGATTCCCTCTATCAGACATAAAAGTTATGAAGATAGATTAAGGGAATTAGATATGTTCTCGCTGGAGACCCGGAGACTACGTGGTCAGCTCATCGAAGTATTCAAAATACTTCGAGGCTTCGATCGACTGGACTACGGGGTTATTTTCCAGCTCAGCGAGGGCAGAACAAGAAATCATGGCTTTAAACTTGAACTGAAGCGATACCATCGTGATTTGTGTGGGAAATTCTTTACTTACAGTATCTGCGGTAGTTGGAACGCACTTCCGACGGAAGTTGTCAACAGTAAATCTGTTGACCAGTTCAAGTTAAGACTAGATATAGATAAAGTCAGGCGAAATCCCCGTTAAGATCCTCGCGAGTGATCTTCGAGGTTGCCAACGGACACCTTCGAAGATTGCGCCAAAAGTACCCTCCTTGTATGGACCGTAAGGTCTTCTATGGTACTTATTTTCCTTGTAGCTCCTCTCTGTCTATTTTTGTATCTTTCTTTGTCTTTGTTTTTGTAGCTCTTTTGATGGCTCTCTTTGCCTTTGTATCTCTCTGTCTTTTCCTTTTTCGCTCTCTTGATTTGCCTTTGTCTCTATCTCTGTCTCTGGCTCTTGCTCTCTCCGTCACTGTCCCTTTGTATATGTCTCTATTTCTCTCTATCTCTCTATGTCTCTCTATGTATATGTCTCTGTTACACTCTGAGTTTCTTTCTCTGCATATCTCTGTCTCTCCTCTAACTCGGTCTCTTTTTTTTCTCCCTCTGACTGACGCGAGGCTAGAAGTATGCGATTCTGTTGAAGACTCATGGAGCAGTTTTAAAACCACATTCATGAGTCTTCAATGGCGTTTTATCCCTCTGAAATGCACTGCCAGTCTTCTGTTCAACCAAAGTAGTTTAATCGAGAAATTGGCCAACTGCTAAGGGAGAAGAGAAATGTGTACCAGCAATCGAAGATCTCGGGGGACTTCAACTAATACCGGAGGCTAGCTAGGAAAGTGAAGTCCAGCATAAGGGTGGCTAAGCGGTCTGAGGAACTCCGAGTAGCAAGACTTTGTAAAGAGAATTTCAAGGAGTTCTTTTGATATATAAATAGCCGTAAACCAACCCGTCGAATAATTGGCCCTTTAAGGAATGAGGAGGGCACATTAAAGCATTCAGATGCAGAAAATGCTAACCTCCTTAACGACTACTTTTCTTCAGTATTTACTGAAGAGTGTGATCCCATCCCCCAGGCAACGAGTTCCTGAACAGGGGAGAAAGGCTGGAGGATATTAACTTCACCGAAGGAGAAATGGAAAAGAAGATCACTGACCTAATGACGAATAAGTCACCTGGCCCGGATGGGTTTCTACCTAAAGTGTTAAAAGAAGTGCGCGATCAAGTGTCACGACACCTGAGCGAAATCTTCAGCATGTCAATCCGGACCGAATGCGTTCCTCGAGACTGGCGTGAGGCGGAGGTGACTCCTATCTTCAAGAAAGGAGACCGTAGACAACTGTCGAACTACCGACCTATCAGTCTGACTTCGATAGTCGGTAAACTCATGGAAAGCATCATGGTGGACAAAATGACTTCGCATTTAGAGTCAAAGCTGCTACTGAGGAGTTCCCAGCACGGCTTCCGAAGGCAACGGTCATGCCTGACGAACCTTGTGGAATTCTCATACTTCGTCTTCAGTGAGCACGATCGGGACATGGTGGTAGATGTGGTCTACTAAGACTTTCAGAAAGCCTTTGATAAGGTACCACACCGCCGCCTTCTCCGGAAAGTGCGAGCGCTGGGCATAGACGGAAAAGTAGCTGGCTGGATCGAGAACTGGCTAAGTGGCAGACGGCAACGGGTGGTGCTGAATGGACAGGCTTCTGAGTGGGTGCCCGTTACTAGTGGGGTGCCTCAAGGTTCTGTCCTGGGACACTACTATTCATTATCTACGTCAACGTCATGGACGGTGACATGGTTGCCAAGATTTACAAATTTTCCGATGATACCAAGCTTGGTATGAACGTTGCAAAGGATGGAAAAACTGCCCACCTGCAGGAAGATCTTTGGAAGATTGGGAAGTAGTCGGACACGTGGCAAATGCCTTTCAACGTAAGAAAATGCAAAGTGATGCATAGCGGCCACAGAAACCCCCAATCTCAGTATATCCTTAAGGGCACTGCTATTGAATCCACCGACACTGAGAAGGATGTGGGTGTAACTATCACGAGTGACCTCAAGTTTTTGAAACAGTGTATTAAGGTGGAGAATAAAGCCCAAAGGATGTTTTGCTATATAATTCGCCAGTTTGGATACCGTAACAGGGAGATAGTACTTTGTCTGTACAACTCCCTCGTCCCTCGTTCGGCCGCACCTGGAGTATGCCGTACAATTTTGGAGTCCTTCATTCCGAAAAGACATAGCGAGATTGGAACGCGTGCAAGCCAAGGCAACCTAACTGATTCCCTCTATCAGACATAAAAGTTATGAAGATAGATTAAGGGAATTAGATATGTTCTCGCTGGAGACCCGGAGACTACGTGGTCAGCTCATCGAAGTATTCAAAATACTTCGAGGCTTCGATCGACTGGACTACGGGGTTATTTTCCAGCTCAGCGAGGGCAGAACAAGAAATCATGGCTTTAAACTTGAACTGAAGCGATACCATCGTGATTTGTGTGGGAAATTCTTTACTTACAGTATCTGCGGTAGTTGGAACGCACTTCCGACGGAAGTTGTCAACAGTAAATCTGTTGACCAGTTCAAGTTAAGACTAGATATAGATAAAGTCAGGCGAAATCCCCGTTAAGATCCTCGCGAGTGATCTTCGAGGTTGCCAACGGACACCTTCGAAGATTGCGCCAAAAGTACCCTCCTTGTATGGACCGTAAGGTCTTCTATGGTACTTATTTTCCTTGTAGCTCCTCTCTGTCTATTTTTGTATCTTTCTTTGTCTTTGTTTTTGTAGCTCTTTTGATGGCTCTCTTTGCCTTTGTATCTCTCTGTCTTTTCCTTTTTCGCTCTCTTGATTTGCCTTTGTCTCTATCTCTGTCTCTGGCTCTTGCTCTCTCCGTCACTGTCCCTTTGTATATGTCTCTATTTCTCTCTATCTCTCTATGTCTCTCTATGTATATGTCTCTGTTACACTCTGAGTTTCTTTCTCTGCATATCTCTGTCTCTTCTCTAACTCGGTCTCTTTTTTTTTTTCCCTCTGACTGACGCGAGGCTAGAAGTATGCGATTCTGTTGAAGACTCATGGAGCAGTTTTAAAACCACATTCATGAGTCTTCAATGGCGTTTTATCCCTCTGAAATGCACTGCCAGTCTTCTGTTCAACCAAAGTAGTTTAATCGAGAAATTGGCCAACTGCTAAGGGAGAAGAGAAATGTGTACCAGCAATCGAAGATCTCGGGGGACTTCAACTAATACCGGAGGCTAGCTAGGAAAGTGAAGTCCAGCATAAGGGTGGCTAAGCGGTCTGAGGAACTCCGAGTAGCAAGACTTTGTAAAGAGAATTTCAAGGAGTTCTTTTGATATATAAATAGCCGTAAACCAACCCGTCGAATGATTGGCCCTTTAAGGAATGAGGAGGGCACATTAAAGCATTCAGATGCAGAAAATGCTAACCTCCTTAACGACTACTTTTCTTCAGTATTTACTGAAGAGTGTGATCCCATCCCCCAGGCAACGAGTTCCTGAACGGGGGAGAAAGGCTGGAGGATATTAACTTCACCGAAGGAGAAATGGAAAAGAAGATCACTGACCTAATGACGAATAAGTCACCTGGCCCGGATGGGTTTCTACCTAAAGTGTTGAAAGAAGTGCGTGATCAAGTGACACGACACCTGAGCGAAATCTTCAGCATGTCAATCCGGACCGAATGCGTTCCTCGAGACTGGCGTGAGGCGGAGGTGACTCCTATCTTCAAGAAAGGAGACCGTAGACAACTGTCGAACTACCGACCTATCAGTCTGACTTCGATAGTCGGTAAACTCATGGAAAGCATCATGGTGGACAAAATGACTTCGCATTTAGAGTCAAAGCTGCTACTGAGGAGTTCCCAGCACGGCTTCCGAAGGCAACGGTCATGCCTGACGAACCTTGTGGAATTCTCATACTTCGTCTTCAGTGAGCACGATCGGGACATGGTGGTAGATGTGGTCTACTTAGACTTTCAGAAAGCCTTTGATAAGGTACCACACCGCCGCCTTCTCCGGAAAGTGCGAGCGCTGGGCATAGACGGAAAAGTAGCTGGCTGGATCGAAAACTGGCTAAGTTGCAGACGGCAATGGGTGGTGCTGAATGGACAGGCTTCTGAGTGGGTGCCCGTTACTAGTGGGGTGCCTCAAGGTTCTGTCCTGGGACCACTACTATTCATTATCTATGTCAATGACATGGACGGTGACATGGTTGCCAAGATTTCCAAATTTGCCGACGATACCAAGCTTGGTATGAACGTTGCAACGATGGAAATACTGCCCGCTTGCAAGATGATCTTCCGAAGATTGAGGAGTGGTCTGATACGTGGCAAATGCCTTTCAACGTAAGAAAATGCAAAGTGATGCATATCGGCCACAGAAACCCCCAATCTCAGTATATCCTTAAGGGCACTGCTATTGAATCCACCGACACTGAAAATAACTTGGGTGTAACTATCACGAGTGACCTCAAGTTATCGAAACAGTGTATTAAGATAGAGAAGAAAGCCCAAAGGATGTTTAAGCATATAAAGTGACAATTGGTATTTTGGAACAAGGAGATAGTACTGTCTCTGTACAACTCCCTCGTCCAACCGCACCTGGAGTATGCCGTACAATTTTGGAGTCCTTCATTTAGAAAGGACATCGCGAAATTGGAACGAGTGCAATCCAGGGCAACCAAACTGATTTTCTCTATCAGAGGTTATGAAGATAGATTACGAGAATTAGATCTGTTCTCGTTGGAAACCCGTAGACTGCGAGGTCAGTTCATCGAGGTTTTCAAAATACTTCAAGGGTTCGACAATGTTGACTACAGGGATATTTTCACACTTGTTGAGAGCAGAACAAGAAATCACGGCTTTAAACTTGAACTGAAGCGTTACAACCGCGATCTGAGTTTGATTTTTTTTCACGTACAGTATCTTCAGTCGTTGGTACGCACTTCCAGTGGAAGTTGTCAACAGTGAATCTGTTGCCCAGTTCAAGTAAATACTAGACAGGGTCTTGAAAAGTGGCCGTTTCAGGACGTAAAGCATTTGAGCAGAGATGTGCCCGCTCGACTGTTAGTCAAAAGGTACCCTCATTGAATGGACCGTAAGGTCTTCTAGGGTACTTTCTTTCCTTGTTACTCCTTGTTACTTCTGTCTTTGTCTCTGTGTCTAACTTTGTCTTTCTCTGGCTCTTTATATTTGTTTCTCTCTCTCTTTTTATCTGTATTATTCTGTCTCTTTCTCTCTCTCTCTCTCTCTCTGCTTGTCTCTCTTGTAAACATTTATCTCTCTCTCTCTGTATCTGTCTCTCTCTCTCTCTGTATCTGTCTCTCTCTTTCTCTTTTTTTATCTTTCTCTCTCTCTCTCTCTCTCTCTCTCTCTCTCTCTCTCTCTCTCTCTCTCTCTCTCTCTCTCTCTCTCTCTCTCTCTCTCTCTCTCTCTCTCTCTCTCTCTTTATCTTTGCCTCTCTATTTCTGTTTGTCTCTCATTTTACTTCTCTTTGTATGTGTTTCTCTTTGTCTTTGTCTCACTTTATTTTTTCTCTCTTTGTTTCTGTCTCTTTCCTTGTCTTTCTCTCTTGCTTTGTCTCTATCCCTCTTTCTTTGTCTTTGTCTCTCCTTTTGTCTCTTTCTCTCTATTTGTCTTTGTCTCTCTTTTCTTCTCTTTATAATCTTCTCTCTGTCTCTTTCTCTCTCGCTTTGTCTCTGTATCTCTCTGTCTGACTTTGTCTTTCTCGTTTCTCGTTATATAGAGAAAGAACTCGTCAAAGCTCAAGTAGATTATAAGTTTACATGGAGTGGGTTTTGACGGGTGTTCATGGGGCCTTATAACCAGGTATGAACCCAGGCTCCATGAGATACTACAGCACATAGAACCCCATTGGCCTTAGAGCCATTTCAGCTCTTGAACACTTAAGTTTCTAAAATAAAGCACTAGTGCGAATTTAGAACAAAGTTCTGGTTCATGTAATTTGCATATGCAAATTTCTTGAACCAGAACTTTGAATCCCTCCAACATAACATATGTAGTTTTAACTCTTTTTCCTCACACAGACTCGTTTATAGTTTCAGAAAGTTTCGCGCAAAATTAGCAAAGAAACATCGCAAAATTGGGAAAATTTATATCACCATTAAAATTCACACATACCAGAGACTCTCTCATATGTACGTGCATTTATTAAAGACAGCACAATATGCGAAAATTTGCCCAATCTGCAACTCCTACTCTGTAGTTCTTACTTATCTTGTGACTCACCACCATCCTTGATTGTGGCGTTGCTAATCACTTATTTACCCTGGATGGACACAGCGGATCTTATGTTCATATAAGGTCCATATGATATTTTGTTGAATTGCTATTTTTTATTATAATTTTATCCAACTTTACCTAAAAGAAAATTATCCAAGCATTATGTGTCGAAAGCAGATAACAAGGTTTGGAAATGTCGTCGAGCTTAACGAAAAGCTGCCTTGAAACTATGCTCAATTTGTGGATCTAATCTTAGTGTATCAAGTACTGAACAACAGTTTCACAAAGATTAAATAACTTTGAAAGAAATATATCATGGAAAGATTAGTTTTGGCTACAACCAAACACCGCAGAAAATGTTTGATCAGAACAGCTTTAGACGAATCACGCGCTTAATATTCCTTCCCTAAGCTAGCTAATCTAATGAAAATTAACCAGATAATATTTCGTCTTCTAAATCACTAGAAGGTTCTCTTGAAAATACCATACGATTCCTAGAAGATACAGGGTTTGTGGGTAGAGAAGATACTTCCACTGTTGTTGATAAGATTCCAGCGAGCTTGGCAAAAAACGCGATCCTCTCTTTCACAAATCTCTAGAATAAATTCATCATTGCAATTCGTGCGTATCAATGGAACAAAAGAAGACCACAAAATCATTTAAGGCCTACGTATATTGAGCATTTGTCTCCTAATAATTGGTTTGCTCTTCTGTGTGACAGATTAATGGAAATATCTGCACTTCCGTTGGAGTAATTCATTATATTTTACTTTTTTTCTAGTTTCTATAAAACCTTTGAATAAAAGTATCAGGTTTGATTGGAGTGTTATTCAACCCATTAAACCATTAAATTACGCTGGTACCCAAATTCAATTCTCTGTCCCTACCAAGCATTGAACTCCATCCCAAATTTACTAAAACATAATACGAATGTGTCCATAATTAAATTTTAAAATGGTCTTTACACTTCCGTAAAAAAAAATACGCTTGAGAGAAACATGAGCTTGGTAGGTTCCGAATAGGGGTTAAAATAAAATATATTTCGTTAAAATTACTCAAAATTGAATTTTGACAGTTTGCATTCCTCCCATCCAAAATGAAACACCAAAAGTTGAGGTAATTTGACAGCGAGAGAAATAATACTCCTGCAACCATTTACTTTCCAGCAATTACTCCATTTAGGGGAGTGTAAATAGCTATCAAGGAGTATTTCAAAGATTCAATGTATTGTTAGGTTTCCTCCATGTGAATATTTCGAACACCCTAACATCTGCTAACTTCCTGCTTGGATCTCCTTAATTAACTTTGTCTCTAGCATCACAAATTCTTCCCGCTTCTAGCAAGGCTAATATTCCGACATACATTTTAACTTCTAATAACTTATACTCTTTTTATGAACACCTTTTGAAAAATTTCAGATGAAAATGATCCTGTAAATTTTAGTTGTTGAATCTGAGCGATACGGTAAAAGGGTGAATAGAGAATGGCACAAATTTTAAACCAACTAACCACCGAGCTGCAATTATATCTTAGTGGTGGTACCCTTAGGGTATATTAATAGTACGAATAACACAACTTGTTTTATTATAATAGTTTGCCGGTTTTGTTGTCCCGAGACAGACTATTAAAGCGAAACGATAAAACAGGAAACCAGAAAGGTATACGATGCTGTCAATCGAGATGGGAACTATGATATTGTTTATTTAGATTTTAGTAAGGCTTTTGACAGGGTCCCACACCTACGACTTCCGAATAATGTTGAAGCGCATGGGATTGACGGATGGATTTTTCAGTCTTGGCTTAGTCACAGGCAGCAAAGATAAAAACGAGTGGGTGAATATATCAGTGTGGTTCCTCAATGGTCCGTGTTGGAGCCGTTGTTGTTCTTGATTTATATTAATGATCTTGACTTAGGTATAAGTACCGACCTGAGCCAGTTTTCTGATGGCAGAAGCTGGGTAGAATTATAAGGTCTAAATCCGATAATGTGATATTACAAGACGAATTAACCAAACTATTTAAATAGTCGGAAAAATAGAAAATAAAATTTAACATAAGCAAGCGTTATATACTAAGTATAGGAAGGAATAATCCTTTGAATAATTATTAAATTGAATAAGAGAACGCAAAAGAGACTTAGATGTCCTTGTAAGTTCCGACCCCCTTCCCTCTAGAAAACTGTGCGAAAGTATTAGGAATAGGGCTAAAAGAGTATTTGGTTTGTTGGTTGGAGGGTGAGAAATAGGAGGGTTGATATCATTCTGAAATTGTACCTGACATTAGTCAGGCTTCATTCTGAATATGTGGTACAATTCTGGTCATCTTATTGAAAGATGAAAATTGGTTTGCTTAAGTCAGAGCAAAGAAGGATGACTAAGATTATTCATTATTTAAGGAGCTTACCTTATGTTGAAATGCTTATGAGACTATATCTACATAAGTTATATCTTCAATTTGGTAAAAGTTTATAATAGGAGAGACATAGGTAAGGTTCTTATTTTTAATAAACAGGATAATACACTTAGCAAAGGATTTAAGCTAAACATGTTTAAGTTTAGAAAAGAAATTGCTTTACTAATCGAGGGGTAGATTAAAGGAATAGGCTATGTAGTCATGTAAGAGAAGTGTCCTCAAGTGGAGCTTTGAGAATAGTCTGGATAAATTTATGTGTGAGTATGCTATGTAGAACTAAACTACGGAATGGGAACAGGAGCTGCCTCGTATAAGCTATTGATTAGCCTTTTGCAGAATCCTTCTACATATTATTAGGTCCTTTTTGACTGCTACGTGTAGTGAATAATAATGACTTTCCGTTTGCGAGGTGGCAAAGTTTTGGGCATCTTTAATACAATGTGAAATGATTCTTTCATCTCTATGGACTTTATGTTAGAATGTCTTCCATTATTGGACTCAAGACCTCAGAGCATGACTTTGAATTTCTGACTTGATTAGAGATTGGGTTCTTGTCCACATCATATTTAAAGTATCCGAAAAGGATCCCAGCATTGCTATGTTCTGGATATGTGCATACATAATACACGCAAAAATATCCAGCCTCGCGCCTTCTTTATGATTAGTACCCCTTTCTCGCGTAGGGATTCTTTAATAGGAGCTCTTGCTACGTTCGCGTATATCCTGTTCATTTTTTAGTCTTCTTTTTCTTGTGACACTTTTTCTTTATTTTATAATACTGCTTTCCGCTTTAAGCAGTTAATTACCATCGTCCTGTTGGGTCTACCCCAGTTTATGTATTTTTTTACACTCTCCGTGCAGTTCCTGTAGGTGTGCCCTCTTTTGGCCAGGTTTTTGATGTGTGCTTCCATGGCGTATCATTGCAGGCACGTCTGGATATTTATAAATTTTTCCTTTTCTATATTTTGTGAGGAATGAGGGATTCTAATTCCGAGTGCGTGTATAACATGAGTGCAAACTTGGTAGCCATCGCCTAGAAGTTGCACTCTACTGTATAAACATGAGTGCGGTTCACAAATTTGATTACATCAGCTTCTTCAGCGTCTGTAGTCCTCGTTTAGAAAAGTGCTATTCAACACCTTCCTCCTTGTAGCTTATTGCAACATTCCTATCTGGGATTTATCAGCTTTAACGAGGCAAACTTGAATCCGGCATAAGGTGTCCACATAACACTGCCCCCTTTCCGGTGTTGATGTTTCTCGTTCAGTCCTGTGTACCTAATAGGTCCTTAGATGCCTGCCATTGATGGACAGGATGACCATCCTACCTGAATAGGTCTAGTCTACCTAGAAGCTTCTTCAAGATTTCCGGCTCGTATCCATACGGGACCTCTTTTTCGCGCCTCCTAACAGGGCATCTTTCCGGAGTTCACTACAAAATATAGCCAAGGAGTTATGAGCGCTCTGAGACTCGTGCTATATAAATAAAAAGTGGTGCAGAGTGGGTGGTCCCTTTTATGGGAGCGAAACCAAATTTAACAACTAGAGGAATTTCCAATTAGGCTAAGTGTGCATATATCTTCTGAGCAACTTGTAGATTAAAAGTGGTTGCAACGTTAAAGTTACGTTTTTTCCTCGATTATAATTGACCTTGCCTCCTATAATTTATCAATTAAATTCCTTTTGATAATTGTCAGAGAAAGAGAGAGAGAGAGACGTAGGCCGGAAAGAACCCACGATCAGCTTCTTTTGAGGTCACTTCCGTCCGATAATACGGCCTATAGCGAGCTAGATCGTAACACATATACGAGGGGTGGTCAATAAGTTTTGCAATTCGGAAATAAGGAAACGAGATATGAGAAAAAGTGTTTAGTTATTTTTCTATATAACTACCCTCGACTTCAATGCACTTGCGCCACTTGTCCCTGAGGCTTCGAATTCCCGACAACCAGAAATCTCCCGACTGCTGTTCAATCCACTCCTGAACGGCGAGCTGGACATCTGTATCTTACCCAAACCGGCGTCTACGCAGTGCAGCCTTGAGCTGGCGGAATAAAAAGTAGTCGCTAGGGGACAGATCTGGAGTGTATGGGGGATGGTTGAGCTCCTCGAATCCGCACTCGGGCAGGGCAGCTTGTGCAACTCTGGCCTTGTGGACTTTTACGAAGTTGAAGTCGATCATGGAGCGTGAGGTTTCTAGGGACCCGACGGGCAGAGACCTTGGTCATGGCCAAATTGTCGTGGATAATGTTGATAACACTTCCATTGAAAATTCCAAGTTCTCGCTCGATTTCTTCGATCTTCACCCATCAATTTTCGAGCATCATCCTCTCCAGACGGGCCACATTGTCCTCGTTGGTCACGTCTGACAGGCGTCTTGGATGGGTTTCATCTTCAAGGGACTCACGACCATGGCGGAACTCCCTATTTCAGCGAGCAATGGTTGCATAGGAAGGGGCGATTTCGTTGTACACTGCAACCATGCGTTCATGGATCTCTTTTGCATTCTTGCCTTCCTTGGCCAAAAATTTGATAACTGCGCGGTGCTCAACCTTCTTGATTGTTGGAAAATTTGTGACTGACGATCTGCGATCAACTACTGCTTCTTAAATTGACGAGGCAGGAGCGTGCCGCTGCAGGTCCTGACTTGTCCTAAAACCCCCACAAACAGCGACCCCCCTTCCTCTGATTTGCCCTACCGATTCGCAAAACTTATTGAACGCCCCTCGTATAAAGGAATCGAATATGAAATTGAATGAGAGAGAAAGAGGAGATTATGTGAGAATAATTGTTAGTAGAAGAGAAGTAATAAGTTTGAGCATGGAGAAAGAGCAAATGTGCAACAGAATTGAATAACTAGTATTAGGTAGTGAAAGGGTTGTGTGCATGAGTGCTAGCTAGAACTGGGAAGAGGAATCAAATTACACAATGTGGAATGACGATGTGAAGGGTGTAGTGAAAATCACAAATAGGTGTACATTTAAATATTAAATAGTGCAGATGGGAATTACAGGATGATACAGATAAATGCATAGAAGGAGATGAGAAGGAAAGTGAAACAATAAATTTAACAGCATTGGAAAGCAGCAAATGAAGCATTTGTACAAAAGATGAATGAGAAACCAGAAAGGAACAAGAAGCTATTCTGGAAGAAAGGCAGAGGTGTGAAGAAGAGAAGGTAGAATAATTGTGCGGACACCAAGGTCAGGGTTGGCGGGATACTTGTGAACAATGAGGTTAAAAGTTGATCGCGAGAATTATTTGATGAATTGCAACGGGTGGAGCGGAAACAGTATTACCCTTAAAAAAACTTACAAAATAAAAATTATGAAAGACAAATAAGCTCGGTAAATTTAAAATAAAAGAGGAAGTAGTGAAATTTTGTTAATAAAATATAATATATTACAACTTCTATTATTTAAATATGATAGCCATCAAATACCCACAATTAATATTCATACAAAATCTTGCCCTTTTTGCAGCATCTGGGGTCATTTATTGAATTTTTTGAATGATATTGTCTTTTAAATCTTGGCGATTATGAAACATATTAATGCATCACTTCTCTGCAAGATTCCCCTATATTTGTATCAGTTGTGCCATTAGCATCGTAAAAAAAAGTAGAGACTAAATTATTCATGAACCTGTTACGCCACACAAGACTGTAACCTTCTGCGCATAAAGTGCAAGCTCGTGGATTAGCAGAGGGTTTCGAGCGACCCAGAATCAGCATTTCTGTATATTAATGTGTCCACTGAGATAAAAATGAGTATCACTAGAAATAATTAGATATGAGATAAATGTTTGATAATGTGTTCGCTCCAGAAATGGTCGTGCATATCTACTAGTTTTTGAGGGTCTGCGACAACAGCTTCATTTCACACTTACTGAAAGATACTAAGAATGTCATTGTAAACAAACTAGATTGCCTCTTTACTGAATGTCTAAATCAAAGCAGGATTCAGGAGGATCGCGACAATGCCATAGTAATACTTCTAAACAATAAAGATGATCAAATAGAAATTATAAACTACATATCAATTAGACTTTTCTCCTGTGTCTAACGACTCATCACAAGAACCATTACTAACAGATGTTAAACCAGCTAGATATCAATCAATCGAGAGAACAAGATGGCTTCAGAAAAGGCTTCTCAACGATTGACCATTGTCGGAGATCAGGGAGAGAGAGAGAGAGAGAAGAGACACCTGGTCGACCCTTTTTTCTGTCTGCGCTAATGAAGGCGCGAAATCACGAGAAGCCGTGGTGGCCTAAAGCCCTTCATCGCGAAAAAATGTGAGAAGCTCGAAGTTCCCATTGGAAGTCTCAAAGTTTCGCCTCGCCGGCTTAAGAACTTTTTCGCGATCGTGTTAATAGGGCGAGACTACCCTCGTCTGGCGATGCGTCGGACTCTGAAACCCTCCCCTTTGTGCGGAGGTGGGAGGGGGAAACTACAATCTAAACTCCCGTTTAGTAGTCATTGTCAAGAGACTATTATTTGAACTTTGCGCCAAGAAAAGGATTACTCCCTCGGACCAAATCTTCGAGGTCACAGCAACGCGCAACTCTCCTGTCCAAGTGCTCTCTCTACCCCCCTCCTTCTTCAAGTGTAAGCCTCCATCGTCGGCTTCGTGTGCGCTCAAGGTCATTCGAGCGACCCTTCCGTCAGTATTGTTCGTTTGTGTGTACGGTGACCCTCCCTGCCAAGTCCCCTCCCTTTAAGACGCTGAGGCTCATGTACTTCTAATGTGTTGTATAGCTTGCTTCAAAACCCCTGTTAACCTTTGTAAAAAGAATATTAATTTGCATATTAGCAAAGTTATTTTTGTACTTGTTTTCTATAGTCCCTGATTCTCCTAAGATAGCTGACTATTTGGCCACCATAAAATTCGGTTAATTTGCACTCTGTCTGTATTCTAAATCTCCCAAGAACACAGCCGTCATCTCTCTCGGCTGAGAAACGCAAGAAGGGTTGAACTCGACCCTATTCCAGGACATATATAGTAAAATATATTATATATTAAACTTTTTCAGGTTTATTGGGGCTAATCTTGGTCAATCAATTGATTAAAATTTTATCAATCTATTGGTTAACTTTAGTTAAATTGTTAATTGTTGGTTAATCTTGGTTCCGGTTCTGGAGTTTAAAAAGTGAGAAATAAACATTGCATACCTACTTGCGAAGTGTATTTGTTCCCGTTCCCATTTTTTTTTGTGTGTGTATTTACTGTTAAGTGACCGTGTTTAACTATTCCTTTTATCGACCACGCAATTAAATTATTGTCCTTCAAGGCCTTAGCCCGTGCCATAAGTGGAAGGTATAGTAAAAATAGTATTATTCTTCCTATTGCCGTGCTAGGAGTGCTGTAACTCTCGTTTCAATCACAATGAGGGTTTTTAGATAAAATCTTGCCCGCAAAAGTTCTCTCGCAAGTGTCTGCCCCCCCCCCCCCCCCTCCTCCTCATTTGTTCCTCATATTTTCGTTTTGTTCAGCAAAACCATTGGCACTCCCGTTCGTGCGTAAAAAAATCCATAATTCCGCAATATTCTTTGTCGTGCGTTAATATAATACTTGTTGCTGTTGTGCCCGTCTCATAAAACCAGCATCATTTCGTTGTTTGACATTTTCAAGACCCAAGGTAAGTCACTCTGACTCAGTGGCAAAGATCTGATAGCCTACATCTAGGAAGAAGAAAGAGGAGAAAGAGCCGAAAGAAGAGACAGAGAAGAAATAGAAAAGGGACGAGAAGAAAGAGAAAATGAACGAGAAGAAAGAGAGAAGGAACGAGAAGAAAGAGAGAGAATTCGCTCTCACGAACTGGAACTGAGCACAGCTAGGAATGAGATGCTCTCCATAAACCCCTCAAGTTCTAGACTAGACGCACCGCAGACTGCGACCATAAAACTCCTCGTCTTTATAGAAGGCGAAGATTTCGGGTCCTATCTCAGCCACTTCGAAAGGATCTTCGAGGTGAAGCATTGGGACATCGAGCCGGACGGCACAGCACAATTATTGCCCCTACTGGGTTCCTAACTCAGGGATATTTTGATCTCCCTCCCACCTGAGGCAGCAATGGAATACCCATCGTTAAAAGCCGAGTTGCTCGCCGCTTATAATATGATGCCGGACTTCTACCGAGCTAAATTTTGGCACTGTAGCATTCAACCAAACCATACATTATGACAGTTCGGTTATTCCCTACATCGTCACTTTAATTTTTGGATTGTCGCGCCTAAGGTGCCTCATGAATACGACGCCCTGTTCAATTTCGTTCTCAAGGACCAATCTCTTGCGTTGCTCAATTAAGAAAATCAGATCCTTCCTGAAGGCCCGGAGGTGCCGTACTGTCAAAGAGTGCATCGAGGAAGCAGACTTCTATGCGCCTAGCCTCAAATGCTATCCCGAAGAAGGGAAAAATCAGAACCACCATCTCCTAAATCCAAAAACAGCAAGAAAAATATTGTTTCTAATAATCAGAATAAGTTCGTTAAGATGACTGGAAACGCCAAACTCAAACATCCCTTCTCGTTGGGCCACCGTGATGTTAAGCCCTTTGCTCTAGCGCCCTTGCTTTGTCGTTCCACAGGGTGTTGTGGAACATGCTAATGTCTACCCAAGGCTAGCGCCTCTTCAAAAGAGTCAGCCGCAGCAGATGGAAAATGAATTTGAAGATGTCATCTCCTAGATCCCCGGTTGCTCCAATCAATTTGAGCATAACATGGTCCCTACTACTCAAGAGACTGTTCGCTCTAAAAATCAGATGGGCCCCCATGATGAAAAGGTCAGAGCCATTGTCGAGGTGCCCCTTCCCCGCACGAAAAAACAGGTGAGGTCATTCATGAGATCAGCCTCCTTTTACCGTAGATTTATCGCTAACGTCGAGTCTATTCCCGTCTCTTTAAGTGCCCGCCTTCGGCAAAGATACTCAGATCCCCTTTCATGGAATCCCAAGCTATTGCCAGGTTCCAGCAGCTCAATGACAAGCTAGCACCCGCCCCCATTTTGAGGCTCCCTAATCACTCTAAACGATTCGCATTCGGACGGATGCGAGTGAGGAAAGAATTGGATGCGTGCTGCTCCAATACTCTGAAGAAGGTGAAAGATACCCTGTGGCCTACGCGAGCCAGAAGCTACTGCCCCGTGAACGTAATTACTCGGTAATAGAACGGGAAGCTTTAGCTATAGTATGGGGTATTAACAATCTTTGCATCATTGAATAAGGGAGGAGTTTATTGTCGAAACGGATAATCACCCTTTGTCGTACCTCCGAAATACTAAGAAGTAGAACAGACGTATAATGGGATGGTTTTTTATACTTCAACAATATCAGTTTAAAGTTTGGTATATACGTTAGCCGAGAATTGTATGGCTGATAATCTTAGCCGGAATCCATTAGCCGACAATACTGGCTAATGCATTGAAATATAGGTGGACTGTGAATCCGTATGCTAATCATGTATATATTATTTTTCTTTTTTTAACACTGTACATATATCTATGGTCCCTGTAGATACTTATTTAATATAGTGTTTGTTTGTTTTTTGTGTGTTGTTGTTCCACTACCCTTTTATCCAAAGTTCTAATTTGGTTCCTTAATTTAAATGTAATTTTTTTTTGTCGACCCATTTACATTATATTTTTGCTCAGATCAATATCATAGCCTTTTTGTAAGCCTATCGAATACAAATCAGGTCCCCAGGCTTTTTATCAGTCTGACAGCTTAATAATAATTCCTCCTATGCAAATTTGTGATGACCCTTCCCCCTCAGAATCGGGCAACAAATGCTGGGATTTCACTGTAGTTCGAGGAGTCCAGCACGCACGTCAAGGCCGTCTTCATCGTCTCAAGTCTAAATCCAGTGAGCGTACGTCAGACAGCAAGACTTTTTCCGCCGTAATTATACCCCAGTGAATTGGTAGCTTCTGTGAGCGGCAAGCATTTGAATTTACGCAACAGTCTCCTTTCGTTTAATTGAACCGAAGAAAATCTTCATCGATTACCCTTGAGGAAAAGAAGTTTCCTCTTCCAGTGTAATTACAAGAATTCCCACATTCCCTATCGAACGTCATCTTTGAAGATTAGCTATCTTCATCGGAAGGTTAGTTCGGATCGTGCCCCACCTGCATCTCGGGACGTGCCTCACCTGCCTCATTCGGACCGCGCCTCACTTGCCTCATCGAATCGCCCTCCACTTGCCTCATCGGATCTTTCCCCACTCGCCTCATCGCAAGAAGTACATTCCTCGAAGTCACTGACCCGTAAGACTGAAACCCCTCCATCATTAGTATTATTAAGTCCCCCTTTTGATCTGAGCCTAGTAACATTAATTAATTAATTCCCTTTGAGAATCCCTCCTCATAATAATTATCAAGAGACTATTTCAATTTAAATAATTCCCTTTTGTCTATTATTATTCTTATTTTGAGCTTTGTAAATAAAATTATATTTTTGTTGTTTCATCTTTAACTAACCTTGAACGATACTCTCGGCCTATTCAAGTAAATCTCGCCAACCAATTATGCACTCTTTCTGATTATTAAGGATTTGAAACCCAACGCCTCAAGTTTGACCCCCTAGTCGGTGATTAATTCCCCGCCCCCACACATAATATAGGAGTAGTGTATGGTATAGAGTGGTGTACCACGACAAGGCTCAAGATCAGTTTCATTAGACAGGTACTATATTTCTTCTCGGTAACCTCGTAAAGTTAAATTCTATTTAGAATGACTATAATGATGTCAAGAAATCTTGAAAATATTTCCTCTTTATTTTCATTTAGCTTTCAATAACTTCTTGTTCTTTTTATTAATTGTTGCTCCACGAGCATTCCTATTTTCAAACTCTGTCTATTGTTTAAAATTCCGAACAGTTAACTTAACTGGATTCGTGCTCAGATATTCCATGATTCAGTTTCCACCTTATGTTGAATCTATCCTCAAAATTAAATTTTAAATTACTTTCAAATCTAAACTATTTTGCAACAAAAGTATTCAAATTTCCTTGGTAGAGTTTGGAAAAAACACGTGTGTTTCTTTTCTATTTCGTCTTTTAGTGACGCACATTGATGGATTACGTCACTATAATCCGAATCTAGATTGATTTTGAACCACAGGCATAGTTTCACGTAGCAGTAATATCGCTTTTGCTGTTGCTAATCTCGCTTGACCAGAAACCAATATCTTTTAAGTTCATCCTGTCCATAGCCGATACAGGAATATGTTCTTGTTCATGTTCTTCATCCCTTGAAGGAGTTGAAATTGACGACTCGCCTGAAGTTGAATCCTTTGCCTTTTACAATGTTTAAAATTTCGCAATTTTCTTCAGCTGCATTAAGATGTAGTTTCTATACGACTGATGCATTCCTATAGTGCTTTTCTTTTTTTCTGAAAGCAACAACACTTTCGTTAGTTCAATTCATCTGAGGATAAAGTGATAGAATAATCAAATATTAGTTTTTCTAGAAATAAATTCACTCTGAAAGCTTCAAAGACACTCAAGTCATAAATTTTATGGTGATTAGCTAACAAACTACAGTGACACCCCCCTCCTTCCCGCGCTCTTTAGGTACGCTTCTGAGTCCAATCAGCTAACATCAAAGAAAGAACGTCATTACTGAAATTAAAGCAGCGGTGATTTTGGCACTGAACCACTTTGTCACTGCCTGACGACCGAAGCTTTACCTCCATTAACCGAGGACTATATCCAACCACCAAAACCGACGTATTGATATCCTGCTGTCTAAAGCATACAGTCGTCATTCCTTATTCCTGGATAGCCTTGTATTTGTAGCAATTTCCTCACATACGAGGGGCGGTCAATAAGTTTTGCGAATCGGTAGGGCAAAACATAGGAAGGGGGATGGCTGTTTGTGAAGGTGTTAGTACAAGTTATGAGAAGTCAGGACCTGCAGCCGCACGCTCCTGCCTCGTCTATTTAAGAAGCAGTAGCTGAACGCAGATCGTCAGTCACAAAAATTTTTCCACAATGGAGAAGGTTGAGCACCGTGCAGTGATCAAATTTTTGACCAAGGAAGGCAAGAATGCACCGACACCGCCCCTTCCTATGCAACCATTGCTCGCTGGCTAGGGAGTTCCGCCATGGTCGTGAGTCCCTTGAAGATGACCCCCGTTCAGGACGCCCGCCAGACGTGACTAACGAGGGCAATGCGGCCGGTGTGGAGAGGATGATCCTCGAAAATCGACAGGTGAAGGTCGAAGAAATCGAGCGAGAACTTGGAATACCACATGGAAGTGTTATCAACATCATCCACGACAATTTGGCTAAGACCAAGGTCTCTGCCCGTTGGATGCCTAGAAACCTCACGCCCATGATCGACTTCAACGTCGTCAAAGTCCACAAGGCCAGAGTTACACAGGCTGCACTGCGCGAGCGCGGATTCGAGGAGCTCAACCATCCCCCCTACAGTCCAGATGTGGCCCCTGATGACTACTTTTTATTCCGCCGCCTCAAGGCTGCACTGTGTGGATGCCGGTTTGGGGACGATGAAGATGTCCAGCTCGCTGTCAAAGAGTGAAGTGAACAGCAGTCGGGATATTTCTAGGTGGTGGGAATTCGAAGCCTCAGGGACAAGTGGCGCAAGTGCATTGAAGTCGTGGGTAGTTATATTGAAAAATAATAAACACCTTTCCTCATATCTCGTTTCCTTATATCCGAATTGCAAAACTTATTGACCACCCCTCGTAGGCACAGACAGGAAGCGAACTTTTCTGCATTTTGCCATGCAGCGAAGTCAAGGCATAATCTCAACGCTGCCCTGTTACTATAAACGATCTTTCTTCTCTTGTTTTATTATTCACTTCATTTAGCATAAAAAAACGCATTTTATCTGCATAGCAAAGTGCTTTATTATAAATCCCTCGAACAAATTTGTTTCCGACATCTTGTATTTAAGAATTGCCTTTTCGATTTAGAATTTTTCTTGAAAACAAAATTCCTTTAGTAATTTGATTTACCTAAACATTTACATAGAAATGAATTTCAGTTTTATGCCAGGACAAAGCTATAAAGTTAGTATGGTTCTCAATGGAAAAATTTATCTTATAATAAGAAAAGAGAAAAAGAGAATAATTAAGGAATATAATGAAGAAAATTGATTAATATATATATGTACAGAAATACTGAAAAGGAAAGAAAAATATGTAGTAATGAAATATCACAAAAAGACTCAAATTACCTTTTATAAATCTTTCAATATGACTACTACAATTTAGTATACTTTCAAATTCTACGAATTTTTTGTCAATCTCGTGAAATCAGTAATATTTGGAAATTACTTATATTCTTCAGAAGAGTTCTATTCAGAAACTAGTTTTGGAAACGTGTAGACTTTCATCTTCACTCTGACAATAATATTAGGCTAGATGTAAACTACAACACAATAAAGGTGATCTAGGCATAGGAAATCATAGGATCTACAGCTTGTGTGCAGGTAATACTTCCCTCCAATCCTACTTTTTCGTGACCACTCTCTGAAGTGTCTCTGTACACTCATGTGTAGATAACAAAGGAGACAGTTAAACAGAGTTAAATTTGAAGGAAGGTAGGAATTTGCAAATGTTTGCCAGTTTGCCTGGAGATCAGGCTTATATCTTTCTATTGTAAAGAATTTTAGTTAAGATCTTATAAGTAGTAGGGTGCTACACGAGAGTATCACGCAATTATGTATTAGTGATCAATTTATGTGTATTGTTTTTTTTTGTTAATTTAGGCGTTCAAACCGTATTTTCAGTTCATTTGTTACTACTGGATTTAAGTCTTTTCCTCTTGCACTCTTTTCTTTTTTATTTTCATTAATTTGGTTATCTCTGTATATTAATTTTTATCATGGCTTTTATTAAATTTGGGTTGAAATATTTCTGATGATTCTAATCACTTTGGAAATCCTGATTCCGTTTACAGGTCGTATTGTCAAGTTAGGTTATTATTTCCCTATTTCAGTAGATTTTCGTGATCAGGTATGCCTAGATTCGCTGTACCTCCTTCCTGTGTACTTTCCTCCTCTTCTTGGTCTAAGTCTCGGTATGATTGGGAATAGGCGTTGAGAACTTCACCCTTCCCGTTCTGATCTTTAATTCTAGGCTTTTTTTCATTTTGTTCTTTCACTGACTTTCTTCGCTCTGTTTCCTATTATTTTATTAGGTGGTTATAATATTAGTTTTTTTACGTTTGGCTCTTCTTGTGTTTTTAATTATATACATTTCCTTGTTTTGTTTCATGTGAGGTTTACTCAGATTTCTTTCAGAGATAGTGTACAGAGCTATTGTCGGGTACACTATTGCTGACTAAATCACCGCTTGATAGATCATTCTCTCATTTTTTCGTATTAATGTTTCTTAGCTTGCATAATAGATACATTGGCCTTTTCCTCTTTGTTATTTGTGTTATGTGTTTCTTTTAACGTGGGGTAGTATCATTAATCTCATCACTTTGAATTCGATATTACAGTATAATTATATCTTTCACCTTTTACATACGTGTCTGATAGAACTTTTCTGTAAATTCGTACTATTATCAATTTATCTTGATTGTTTTTTATTTTCCATCTTATTTCTTCCACCGTTATTCTAGCCTGAATCTCACCTACCCTGAACTGCAAAACGAGTAATTGCCCGATATCATTGGCGAATTGGATTTTTTGACGACCCTTAATCGTGGAGGGAAGTATATCAGTGGTGTAGATTGAATAGAGAGATGGACTTAAACTCATACCATGGAGAAATCCGGTTTTGGCTTGAACTTTGTGTCTTCAAATTTCTATAAATCCATGCCATATTGGCATATCATTCTTCCTATCTGCTTGTTCAGTCTTAGTTTAAGCATTTTATATTGCATACTCTTCTGCCATTCTTGGTCAAAAGTTTTGTAAACGTCTCTGCAGACGATTTCCACGCTCATTTTTCCCCTTTTGATTTCGCTATATTTTCCATTATTACACTGAGTGCCATCTAAGTGCTTTATTTATAAATCCTAATTATCACTTGACCTGAAGATTGTTATCCTGTAGATGGATAGTCTTTCTTTTATTAATTATTTTTTTCAAATACATTCCAGATAAGGACGAGCAGCGAGCTGTGACTATTGTTTCCCACGTGACCTGGAGGTTTCCCCGATTTAGGGACGAAATTAGTTTAGCTACTTTAAATTCTTCTAAAAAGTAGCCTTTATTTAAGTAAGCATTTAATATATTTAGTAGCTCCTCTAGGGTGTTAAAAGGCGCTTTTATTTACCTTCTGTTGGTGATGCCACAACTTATGGGAGTTCTTTGTTGAATGTTTATAAAGGTTTCCTTTTTTCCAATAGCCTTATGTAGAGTTGGTTCCCTAGGTGATGTTCTTGGGGTAGAGTTTAATGATGTTCTTTTCTGCTTGTTGATTAGTACTGTCTTTAGGTGACATACCATTTTTAAATGTTTTGGCAAATAGCGCCGTGTATGTCTTCGTTTGTGAAGCCGTTGTTTACAAGTACTAGTATAGCAAACTCGAGTTATTCGTGTGTATCTTTCCATGTTGAGTAATGGGTGAACGTACGGTTGATGTATGAATTTATTACGCTTTTTTTTAACGTTCGGGATATTCACTTTTTGCATTCATACACAAGCCGGATTTCTATTTTTGACGTAAGCTCTGGTAGTTATTTTATCCTTATGTTTAGTGGTAAGAGTATCTAGAAATGGAAGTTGATTATTTTGGCTTTTTTCTATTGTAACAAGGAGTAACAAGTAAAGAAAGTACCCTAGGGGACCTTACGGTCCATTTAAAGAGGGTACCTTTGGACTAGCAATTGAGCAGGCACATGGCTGCTCAATTGTTTTGCGTCCCTAAACGGCCACTTTTCAAGACTTTGTCTAGTCTTGACTTGAACTGGTCAACAGATTCACTGTTGACAACTTCCAATGGAAGTGCGTTCCACTTACCGCAGATACTGTAAGTGAAAAAATTTCCACACATATTGCGGTTGTAACGCTTCAGTTCAAGTTTGAAGCCGTGATTGCGCGTTCTGTTCTCACTCAGTGTGAAAATATCCCGGTAGTCAACATTGTCGAACCCTCGAAGTATTTTGAAAACTTCGATGAGCTGACCACGCAGTCTACGGGTTTCCAGCGAGAACAGATCTAATTCCCTTAGTCTATCCTCATAACTTTTATGTCGGATAGAGGGAATCAGTTTGGTTGCCCTAGCTTGTACGCGTCCCAACCTTGCGATGTCCTTTCGAAACGAAGGACTCCAAAATTGTACGGCATACTGCCGGTGCGGCCGAACGAGGGAGTTGTACAGACAAAGTACTATCTCCTTGTTACGGTATCCAAACTGGCGCTTTTAATAGCCTAACATCCTTTGGGCTTTCTTCTCTGCCTCGATGCACTGTTTCGAGAACTTGAGGTCGCTAGTGATAGGCTCACCCAAGTCCTTCTCAGTGTCACTCGATTCAAGAGCAGTGCCCTTGAGGATATACTGAGATTGTGGGTTTCTGTGGCCGATATGCATCACTTTGCATTTGTTCACGTTAAAAGGCATTTGCCACGTGTCCAACCACTCCCGAATCTTCCCAAGATCTTTCTTCAGGCGGGCAGTATTTCCATCCTTTGCAACGTTCATACCAAGCTTGGTATCGTCTGCAAATTTGGAAATCTTGGCAACCATGTCACCGTCCATGTCGTTGACGTAGATGATGTATAGTTAAGAGAAGAGCAGTTTTTGAATGGTTCTATTAAGTCTTGAATTTCTTCTTTTGTTTCTATATTTATGCATATGTCTTCTATATATCTGCACTAAATATCTGTTTTTGCTAACCTTGAAAGCACTCTTTCTTCCACTGTTCTCATGTAAAAGTTTGCAAACATTAAGACAAGGGGAGAACCCATTGCAACATCATCGGGTTTAATGTACAGGTCGCCGTTTGGTCCATAGAAGGGAGCTTCCCTAGTGCAAGTTAAGAGGAGTTTATTCAAGACATCTTTCGGTATGCTAAGAGGGGGGCGATCGTTTTGGTCGTTTACTTTTTTTAAGATTAAATCTATGGTTTCGTGAACAGGTACATTAGTAAATAAGGATTCTACGTCCATGGAGGCTATGATGCTTTTTGTAGTGGTAGAGCGGATTAGATCAATGAAGTCTGCCGAAGATTTCAGGCTAAATCTGATGGGTATGTAAGGAATAATTATCTTATTTAGGAACTTAACATGTTCATATGTTGAAGTAGGGATCTGGCTTATTATAGGTCTTAGGGGGTTGCAATTTTTATGGATTTTATCGTTACTGTAGACGTAACTAGGCGCAAATTTCCGGATTATTTTCTTAAATTTTAGATTTCCTGCTTGGCTATTGATGCGTTCGATGGATTTGTTCAATTTCTTTTTTTAATCTTCAATGGTGTTTTTTGTGATTCTTTAAAACTTTGTTTGGTCGCTAAGGATAGTGTCCATTTTGACTCGGTATTCTTCTTTTGGTATGATAACGAAGGTTGAAGCTCTATCACGGTTTCTAATGGTAATATCTGGGAGGTTTCTAAGGTCTTTGACGGCCTTAATAAGTGTGGGGGAAAGGAGATTACTCTCGAAGCTACTTCAATATTTAGCCGCCTTGGAAAGGAACTCAGCAGCACGTGATGGTTTAGTAGTGACTTTGTTTTCAGTCTTTAATTTTGGGGTCATCCAACAACGAAATAACTCGCCAATCAGCACACATAAAAGGCTAACTAAACTGAATGGAAGCTCCTCATGATCCCGAAAGAGACACAAGGATAGATCAATCTTTCAATTCATTGCTTAAGTCAAGAGTAGGAAACGCTCCTTACCCTCGGAATTAAATGCCACTAAATAGGTAACCCCAAAGAATAACAAAAACGTCTTAATATAGCCTATTTAACCTTCGAAAATGATATTTGTATATATCGAAACGCGACACGCCAATAAAGAATATCGTTTTGCTTAGTGAACCAGTTTTCTGCCCTCTTGCGTCACTACTTTCTAATAAATTTGGGGGAACTAATCCACGCCTTAAGTTCTTAAGCCAAGACCAAAAGCTAAATATAAGAAAAGTTGAGAAACTCGAAAAGAAAACAATTAACAATAGGTTAGAAGTCGCCTACAATATACGACATGGATCTCTTTCTTCTAGTTTGTTTCTCCACATGACAAATGAAAACAATTCAATTGACATCGATAATTTTAAAATAATTCATAATTCACGCAATTATATACATAGACATCTAATTGAATCGGCGCATATAAAGGAAATTCGAAACTTTAATACTTACGATGGCCAATTCAACACTAATCCGTTGATAGGTACGAAATTTATACTTCCTTTTCTAAAAAATGCCGCTGCTCACCCCATACCGCCCCCATAATCAGATTCCGACTTGTAAATTTGTGTGTCCGGAGGTTTAGGATCTCTTTTGTATTCCATTAGTCTTCCAGCGATTGACGATGACAGAGTTCGCGAATAAATTGATCCTATCACTGTGGTTTGCTTCCTCTATATATATATATATATATATATATATATATATATATATATATATATATATATATATGTAATTAGGTAAAAGGCCATGTTGTATTCATGTACTATTTAAGTCCACAGATGTGGCAGCGTTATTAATTTTAACTTGTATTTTCTTAATATTTCTTACAAGTTTTTGAAATGGATCTTCGAGGCGAGAAAAAACATCTGTGAATAACATTCTTTATTCATAGACTTCTTTCGGCCGTGTTAGGTCATCTTCAGGGAATGGACTCGAATTGAATTATTTTATTTTGGGGAAGTGTTGAGTATGTGAGTGTGAAAGATAGTGGTGTATTAGAATAGTGGGATTTGGGAATAGTGGTGAAAATAAGGAAATCTTAGGGTTGCAAGATTTGCAAAGGTGCCTGGAGATGAGGCAAATCTCTTTCATTGTTTATTTTTTTGTTTTAATAATGTTGTTATATATATATATATATATATATATATATATATATATATATATATATATGTAAACAAGTATTGTATGCATATATATATATATATATATATATATATATATATATATATATATTACTATAAGGCGTTCAAATCTTTGGATTCGTTTACTAATTTAGTTTTTAATTTTAACAACGTGTAATTTGGTTCTTTAAGTTCCTATGGGTTTTTGTTTCTACATCATTTCTTACCCGTGTCTTATTTGATTTGTGCAAATGTTTTTGTTATATTCATCATTGGTTGTTTGTATTCGTGTTTTGTGTGTTCTGTGTTTCGTACTTAATTATTTTCTTCATTTTTATTCTTCCTTGTCATCACTAGATAGTTGTGGTCTTCTTTGGTTTTGAGGTAAAATCGATTTGGTTCTTCGTTATCGGTTGCTTTTCATCGTTGGTTTTGGTCGATAGTTTTTTCCTATGCAAAAAATGGGACAATTGCATTTCTAAGCTTTCTGACGCTGCTGGGGAATCTTGCGTGACTTGGACCTCGTTGGTTTCTGTGGTAAGTGCTCTAATTTTCCCTGTACTATTCTTTGTAATTTTCTCTTTCATATCTGATGCTCTTTCCTTTAAGATCGTATTGAGCGGTTTGATGTCAACCGCTCTGTGCAGATCCACTCGCTTACCCCTATCCCTCCTTCGTGTATTGGTTGATGATGGACATACACTCGTTTTGTATCTTCTGCATTTCTACTTTTGCTGCTTTTGGCACGCTGAACCGAGATCCTGGGGGATAGATGAGGGTGGGTCTGATTAGCTTCAGATACAGTTTCCTTTTATTTTTTTGGCTGAGGTTTCTGAAGCTATAGAGGGTTCTGACTGCCGAAGATGTTTTTTTGGATCCGTTATGGGACGTGCTTCCTGTATCCGTTAGAAGTGACCTTCATCCAGAGTACATTGCACTCGTTTTTTCGTGTAGGAAAAACTCGTATCCCCCACTCCCACATGTGCTAATGGGACGATCTTGAATTTGTCGCCATTAGTTAGGGTTTTCCATTTTGATTCATATTCGTTGACTTTTTTTATTTCCTCGACAGTCATTTTAGATTGCCAAGGCGCGTTTCTATATCTACTAACTATGAGTTCACTTATGTCATCGGTGAAGTGGATGTTTAGGCTAGTGGGGTAGCTTGGCTCTTGGATGTCGGCTGTATATATCGAGTATAAGGTTGGACTGAGGCACACGCCTTGAGGCAATCCTGCATGTAGATCAAATGTGGGACCGTCCGTGCGCCTTATACTAATGTAGGCCGACCTTTCCATGACATAATCACAGAAGATTTTTTCAAGCTTTGCGCTCAAACCCAGCTGGGGGATCTTGTATTGCATCCCCCTTAATCATACTTTATCGAATGCCTTTGACACGTCCCCGCATACTATGTCGATATAGCTCCTGTTTTTCTTCGCTTGAGCAATCTTTTCCGTGATGATATTTATTGCGATCTCGGTGCTTCTGTTCTTTCTGAAGCAGTATTGTTGTTCGTTGTAGAGCAAATTTTCCTCCAAGTGCTCGACGAGTCTTCTGTTCGGGATTTTCTTGAAGAGTTTTCGCCCAATTTTCAAAAGGGATATTCGGCAATAACTCTCCTTCCTCGTCGTGGGCTTTCTAGGTTTGTCAATAAAGATCATTTTGGCCATTTTGTATGCATCAGGAAAGTAGCCTATATTTAAGCAGGCATTAAAGATGTTGAGTAAACTTTTCTACACGCATCTCGGTGCTTTGACAAACTATAACTTTGTCAAACCTGATCGTCCTGGAGCGTTTGCTAATTTCACCTTGGTCGTCTTCTACGAGTAATTGCATCTTTTTCTTCTGAGACTTTACTCACATTCTCTTGATTTTTGCTCAGCATTCTTCTGGTGATGCTTCCCTATCTAGTTCTTCGATACCTTCATTCCATTTCTCATCTTATTGTTTGTAAATTATAATTTTAATTCTTCCTTTATTTCTCTCATACGGTACACTGTATCACGGGATGTACCCGTGTTGATGCTCATTTGATACAATCCTTTCAGCTCACGGTGTAAACCTTTAATACGATCGGTCCATTTGTATGGAGAGATCGTTCTGTATCTACTTTTGGGAATCGACTCTCTGTCAGCCTCGATCATATGGGTCTCTAGCTGCTTTGTCGAGGTTCGCTGGGATGTAATTTCTTAGCATTCGCTCGTAATTATCCCAATTCGCCCTGCCGTAATTCTTCCTTGCATGTAATGGTATCAATATAGAGTTAAGGATGATATAAAGATTAATCCCTATATGGTCGCTACAAGATATCACTGTAGGGCTCATGTGATAATTAAAGGGTAAGAGAAAGTCGGGTCCCAGTCTCCGGACGATGTTCCTATCCAGGAGAGTATTCAAACATCTGTGTATGCCGTTGCTTCGAGTATACCCTAACTTGGTGCATCGTGCGTTCAGGTCTCCAATAAATATCGAAGGGACCCTTCGCCCGAGTATACTCGTGATAGCGTGGTTCGGCAAATAGTCGCGTCTTGGGGGTTGGTATCCCTGGAATTATTCACAAATTGATACACTATATATAGTCTTTCTACGTGAACATAAGTTTTGCAAAAATTGGCCAATCATGGCCGGGGAAATCTTTAAGGGGTGAAACTAAGTGCTAAAAGAAACCTATAAAATTGGAAGGCTGAGATTGTCTGACTATTTATCGCTCCGATCTAGTTGTATGGCAAATGAGACAGAGGAAAATGAGTTTGAAAACGTGCTTCTTTTAACGGCGGTCAATTCAGAGACGTCGAGGTGTCAGTAGTATGGTTTCTGGCTGAAGATTGCACGTTAATTGCCGGTTTCTTCATTTGAATAATGACGACTTCGGCCATCCGCAATCTTCTGCGGTTAGGGAGTCTCAAGATGATAGAGGTGTTCTTATTCAGCTTTTCACGCGTTAGGGTAGTGCCATGAGAATCGCCAATTTTTGTAATACTTATGTTCACATAGAAAGACTATATATAGTTGAACAATTTGTGAATAATTCCATTTCTGTTCATTTCCTGAAGATGACCAAACACGGCACAAAGAAGTCTAGGGATAAAGAATGTCATTCGCGGATGTTTTTTCTCGCCTCGAAGACCCCGTTAAAAAACTTGTAAGAAATATTAAGAAAATACAAGTTAAAATTCATAACGCTGCCACAGATGTGACTTAAATAGTACATATATATATACATATATATATATATATATATAGGGTGGTGGGGGAATGTTAGTGTGTGTGAGAGAATAGAAAATTAAATTTGCTAGGATACTGGCTGATCTCTTTCCTCTGGTGTTTCCTTTTTATGTTCTTCTAATTGCTTTTAGGAATTTGTTTTATAATGGTTGCTTTTAAGTTTTTTGTTCTTTGTCTTCTTTATTATCTACATATGTCAAAATCTTAATTTTGTTGCCTGGGATACCTTTCAGTAACGTTCTTCTAATTCGATTACAAATTCGGTATTATTACAGTTCATGTATGCTCTCCTTCCATATTTAGGTTAGGTTGTTATAAATTTCTTTATTTTATGCAGTGAGGGCCCAGTGCTTTGTTTTCAGGCATTCATGCTTTTGTGATAGTTTTTACTAGTTTCTTTTTTTTTTTAAGGTGATTATTGGGTCTTCCTCACGCCGTAGGCGGAGCCTACTGCTGTGGAAGACTTGACGGTCGTAATTGATGTTTGCTATTTCGAGAATTCTGTTAATCTCCTGGTTATTTACTTCAATTTTTTGCCAGATTTCTTTGGCTCGTTTCTGAATAATTTTATTTATTGGGTTTAGCCTTGCCATATCCATTATTTCGAGGAGTCTTTTTCTTTCTCGGCGTATTGGATTAGTTATAAGGTAGGCCACTTTATTCTGTACTCTTTGTATTTTTTTGTTTGCTTTAGTTGTTGTGTGGATGTGGAACCGGTGGATATACTAGCACCGACTCTACAAATGCTTTGTAGAACGTCTTTTTACTTTTCTGCTCCAGATGTTTCAGGCTGAATATCAATCCCATAGCTGATTTGACCCTGGCAATCCTTTCCTTTACGTAGGCGTAGTATCCTCTTTCCCTCATCTGCAGGCCCAGCACCTTTCCTTCGGCTGTTTACCTGTATTATGTGACGTTGATGGTTATCCTGTCCTTTTTTACTCCCATTATTGGTATTATTTTAAATTTGTTCAGATTGGTTTTAAATATCCATCTCCTTTTGAATTTATTTATATTTTGTATCTCTCGTTCTGTTGTCCTAGCTTGCCATCTGGGATTTATGGCCCGAGAGGAGATCACCTGGCTGCTGTCGTCAGCGTATTGGACATTCATGTATCCTGGTGTTAATGGAAGTTGGCATATCCGCTGTGTGCATCGAGTACAAAGTGTAACTCAGGCACCCCTTTCCCTTGTAGGACCCCAGTTTTCAGCTGGAATTTGGGTCCTTTGTGGTCTTCAATGTCAATGTACGCCTTCCTGTTTTTACGTAATCCGCCAGGATTCTCTCCATCCGGTTGCCGAGATCGAGTTGGAGGAGTTTATATTTTAACCCCTCCACCCATACCTTATCGAAGGCCTTCTCGACATCCCGGAGTAACACGTCCACATATCCATTTTGAGATTTGGCCTGTGCGAATTTTTCGGTTACGATTGCTAGCGCCATAGTTGCATCTCTTCTCTTCCTGAAGCTGTATTGGTGTTCGTTGTATTTCCCTGAGTCTTCTAGGTGTTCCACCAGTCTCGTATTCAATATTTTCTCGAATACCTTTTCCTAGAAAATTGAGCAGCGATATTGGTCTGTAATTTGAAACCAATGTTGGTGTTTTTCCTGGTTTGTGATGGAAAACCATCTTCCCTACTTTAAAGATTCGTTGGTAGGCATCGATATTCAGGAATGCATTGAATAGATCTTTAATATATATTTGTATCTCTTCAGGAGCTTTTTTGTAATTTTGCTTTGTGAGCCCGATATTTCTGGGTGTCTTTTGTTTAAAGCTGGTGATTGTTCGTTTTACCTCCTCCAGAGAGATTAGAGATCCTAATCCCGCGTGCTCCTCTGTACTCACATCGACTCTCCTAAGTGGTGTTATTCTTAGGTTTTCGATGACCATTTCTTATGTTTCTGTGTCGAATCGCTCATTATCTTCTTCTTCTATTATATATTTTTTTTCCAATGTCCTCTAAACTTCTCTTCTATTTCTGCTTTGCTTTTGGGGTATTCATTTTGTTTGTGTTTTATTTTTATTGGCTCTCTTGGTAGGTTTCCTTTGATTGTTTTTATTATTCTCCGGGCCTCCCTTGGGTTTTCCGTGGCCTCTATTTTGTTCGTTAATTCTTTCCAGTTTTCTTCTTGTTGCTCTGTTATCAAAAAGACCATTTCCTCTTTCAGTCCTTTTAATTCCCTGCTTCTTTGTCTGTTTGTACCGAAAATTCTTATTTCAGAGTATTTTTCTTTAATTTTTTCTTGCTTTCTTCTTCTTTTCTTTTGTCTACTTTGGATGTGGTAGAGTTCTGTATTTAATTTTTGGCACACTTGCTTCGTCTGCTTTCTGTATGTTTCGATTAGGTTTCTAGTTATTTCTTCTAGTTCGTCTATGTTTTTCCCATTCAGTTCTGGCTGTTCATGGCTATTTGACATACCTGTGTATGTCTTCCAGTTCTTTTTCCTGTAGGCTTTTCGAAGCTTGATTGGGGCTTGTATCAGTTTTTGATTTACAGTCACCAAAAGTCCGATATGGTCGCTATAGAGGATGGATATCGGTTCCATATAAGTATTATACGGGAAGTTCTTTATCGTCATTATTATGTCCAGTTTAGTTGGAGCTCGTTTGGTGATATATGTTGGGAATTCCGGGCATATTCTTTTTAATATATTTCTGTACATTAGTGTTTCTAGGTTCCGCCTTGCGGTGTTGTTTGTGCAGTACCCTGATTCTGGAATCCTAGCGTTGAGGTCCCCCAGGAGAATTGATGGGCTGTTTTTGTGTAATAGCTCCATAACTGAGTGTATCGGTATATACAAGCGACGGGATGGTTGGTAGAATATTTCCGCATTGTATTGCTTTAGTTCTCCATCCGTCAGTATTCTGGTGCAGTATTTTTGGTTTGGTTATCTCGTTATCCATTTTGTCTAAATTGTCTTGTTTCTAATTATTTCTTTGCTTTGGGGGTTTTCCATTTGTCGTTTGTTATTTTCTCAAAGTTATCCTTGATCATTTTAATGCCGTTGGGAAAGATCCTTATTTTGTTCTCTTCAATTAATTTCCGAATCGTTCTTACGTCATGGTCAGTTACGTAGTGCCATTTGCAGGTACCTCTGTCGATACCCTTTCTTATATCTTCTATTTTTGTACCTTTGGGTAGGCGATATGTCTCGTTAACGAAGATCTTTAGCTTGAAATCCTTTGCTTCGTATCGACGTCTTTCCCCGCTCTCTATTTCACTCTCTGAGTCAGTTTGTGTATCCGTTTCGGATTGTTTTCTTTTAATTGGGCATGTCTTAGTTTTTCTTCGCTCTTCTTTACCTTTTTCTGTTCGTTATCTGAAGTGTTTGTTTCTTTTTTCTCGTGATTGGGTCCATCTGTTTTGTTTTTTTCTTGCTTTGCTTCCATCTTTGCTCCTATCTCCAGCATATCCTTTATCTGAAAGGTTTTGTCCGCGGTTACTCCGTATACTAGTGCCGAGGGGGGATTCGGGGGACGGTAACCACATCGTCCTAACTCCGTTTTTCTCAAGAAGAAGATTAAGCGTTTCTGAGAAACTCCCCGTTTGTACAATATTTTGGACGTGGGTGTACATAATACAGGCTAAAATGTCTAGGCCCGTTCCCTCGTTCACAATAATGTTGACCTTTGTTTTTGGGTATCCTTTATTTCTTTCACCGTAACATTAGCTACGCTAGCGTAGGTTTGGTTTAGTTTCAATTCTTTTTCTTTCTTTTGTTTTTGCTCTTCCTTTTAATGATTTCTTTTCTTTTTGAACAATTTAATGCGATAGTCCTGTGTAAACCTTGGCAGTTCACGCACCTTTTTATGGTTTCTGTGAATTCTCTGAAGGTGTGATTAATGCTTCTGCATGCCGAGCATATATTTTTGTCCTTCTGCGGGCAGTTTTTTGTTACCTGCCCTTTTATGGTGTAGCACTGGAAAACAAGTTTTTACATTAATGGATTTTTCTTTCTTCATGTTTTCGAGAAGAATTCTCATTCCAAAGGCTAAGATCCCGTTGGTGGTAGCCTTGTTCGCCATTTCTTCCGTGGCGCAGATAACTTTGAACACGTGCGTGTGATGTTCGAATTTTATGACTTATGTTATTTTCAGCTGCTGGTTTTCTCTTTCAATTTCTTCCATCAGTCCATTTTTTGTGTGGGACCCCACATAGAGAACTACCTTGCGGCAGACGAAAAAGCCGTTTGCCAGAACTTGCGGTGGTAATTTTGGGGCTAGTCCAATTTTCTTCAGCACCTTTAGTCCGCAAGGTGCTACCAGGCGTTCTATGTCATTTTGTTTGTGGCATATAGTCACGTATCCGTTAGGGACCTCTATTAGTTTAGGTAGGGCGATCTTCAATTCGATGTATAAGGTTCTTATAAGTACACCTCTTTCGAGTTTTTGTTACACGAGCTCGACTAACAAAGGGAGCCTTCTATCCTCCCCATTCTTTTGGTCCTGCCTTCACTAGTTTGGCTGTCAAAAATGAGTTGATGATGGATGAAATGGTGGACCTGGGTAGGCTCCTCTCGAGAGATGAAATGTGATGGGCTTTTTGTTGGTTAGCGTGGAATCAACCAGCGCTAACCGGGGGTGCCGCCTCTTTGATGGAGTTAAAAACCGCGGTTGCATCAGACATACACTGAGACGGTTGTATGTTCCTCAGTGATTCTGGTGGCTCCTCACAGTCGAAGTGTTTAAACTCCCCTGCGAAGTTTGAAACTCGGCCCATTATCCGGGTGCTCCTCTGATACGGGTATCTGGCAGTGGGCTACTCCTCACACCTTCCTCCTCCCGTACCCCCCAATTATGCAATCGCAAGTGTACTTCATAGTTGAGACAAGGTGGAAATGACAGCGTGCATTACTCAAGCATAGCGCCCAGGTTGGGGGTGGGGGGTGAGGAATTAGGCAGTCATGATGAGTATGATGCGCAAATGAAAATTATTAATTCTCTCTTTTTTAGTACCTCCCGAATGGGAGGATTTTGGGTGTGGTAGAGAAAAGGTGTAGGAAACAATATATGAAATTAAAATGAAAAATGAGAATGAGGATGGAAGTGAGGTTGAGATGCTCTTCTATCTTGAAATCTTCTTTCAACGAGTGTGAATTTCTTCCAGATTTACAAATGTATTTCTTCGTACCTTCCTTCGTATTGAAACTTTCAACCTCGGCGGCGAAAATTATCTTCGACGGAAAGGGTGGAGATGCTTTCGGTGATTGCTTTACCAAGAGTGAGTGATTCAACGAGAAGGCGATCCAAGCGGTGAATCTTTGCCAAAATATTAACGTTTCAGGCTTTCAAATAGCAGGCGCAAACAAGTAGTAAGAGCTTGTTACAAGGATAGGAGATAATGAATATAATCGAGAAAAAAGGGGTTTATATACAATCTTTCTTCTAAATTCTGCAAAGGTAGTCAGAATAGAAATACAAAGAAACAGTGATATGTTCTCAAACAAGGAGCAGCAGTAACTAGTTAAAAGAATCCAGTCAGCATAGACACCAGGAAATAGGGCCCATATATAAATGTCAGTCTCCATACAAAAAAATTAAGCTCCTATACGTCAGCCTCCATACCAGGAACTATACCATGATATATAAAGTGTGGTATACATGTACTATAACATTGCAAGTCAACTGCAGATCCCAGTATTTACAAGTACTAGTACACATTATACAACTTATAATACAAGTAAACACATGCACTGCAGAGTAACTTCTACAGATATCATATATATAGACAGAGTTATTGTGGTGTTTCTACGCAAACACAGGCAGAATCAAATATGTTATTAGCCAAGGTAGGATCCTTCACCCTAATATTTTCTCCATAAATATTGGAACTTTATGCAACATTATATAGGCCGTTATATTGGCATATATAAATTAAGTAGTCTTGTAATTAGCCATTTTTGTGCACAAGTCTGAACCAAGGAGTTCGTTCACATAATGTTCTGCCTGTTAATATGTAAATATATATGTATATATACATATATATATATATATATATATATATATATATATATATATATATATATATATATATATATATATATGTATATATATATATATATATATATATATATATATATATATATATATATATATATATATATATATATATATATATAATATATATATATATAGCTCTCATGATATATTCTAACTAACTCCCCTTCTTCTCTCATCTATATTTTGGCACATTTATGAACACTGATGTTTTCTGACAGGCTGATACTAGTATACACTAGTTAACAGGTCAGATCTCTGGAATATATATAGACAACCATGTGCAAGGCCGTGCACTAAGTACGACATTGCAGATTTTAGAGAGAAAAGAATCAGTTTAATATTTCTGAAATCTTCTAATGGATTTTTTATTTTATACTGTTAATATTCTGATAGGTTTTTAATGATCTGGAATTTAATAATATGTTAATTAATTATAGTAAGCCTAAACATTTATTTCTTTAAAAGTCTTAAAAGACAAACGTGTATATATTTGTAGTAACTTTTAATCATATATAGAGCGAAAATATTAATTTAATTGTATCATATGATTAAATTAAAGTAATTTTATTTTATGTAGGTATATGGGAGGAGGGCCTTCTTTATTATATCTTTAATTGTTCATCTTGGTTTTTCTTTTCTTGCTTGTTATCGAATCTTCTTCTTGTTTTTGACTGAATTTCCTTTTTCCTTTTTTAGCCCTTCAAACGTTTTCTTCCAATTTCCTTGGCTTCCGTATACTGGTTTTAGTTGGTCCTTCATCTTCGTTTTCTTTCTTGAAATTATTTTATAAAATTTATTTGGAATCTGGAGTTTCGAACGAGGTACCTCTTGATTCCGTTTCCGATGTTTATGCCACACGACTGGCGAAGTCCGTTCTATTTTGTTTGGTAAATTTTTCGGCCATTTATATTATCGAGTTGGTAGGAATTTTTCTCATGCATTTCGCACCACTATACAGGTCCCTTTCTAGAAAGCGGAGCGAATTTTAGGATTGGGGAGAGACTAGTCTTGGATATCTTAATTGAGGATTAGTTAGCTCTCCCTTTTCGGCCTCCAAAGTCTGCGGCATTAGTGGAGCGGATTTGAGGAGAGCGAACGAAGTCTTTTTTATATCAATGAGTAATGGTTTCTCTTTCCCCGGCTCTCCGAAGTTCACCGTAGCACTTTTGTACAGTTTGATCAGAAGATTGTTCGGTCGTTGAGGGTCACCAGTTATGGAAGGGGGGGGGCATTCTTTATGTTCTATATTGTGTTGTCTTGTTATCAAATCTTCTTGACTAAGTTTCCTTTTTCTTTGAGTTGGCCCTTCTTTTATATCTTTATTCATTTTGTGCTTGTATTGCTTATCCTTTGGATTTTCTTTGGTTACTTCCTCGAATTTTCTTCTTCTTTAGTTGGTCCTTTAAGCATTTTAATGTTTTTTTTGGCTTCCGTATTCTGGTTAAGTTAGGCCTTTATCTTCGTTTTCTTTCTTGAGATTATTTCATAAAATTTATTTGGACTCTTGAGATTCGAACGAGGTACCTCTGGATTCCGTTTCCGATGCTCATGCCATTTATATTATCGAGTTCGAAGGAATTTCTCTCATGCATTTCGCACCCCTACAGGTACATCTGTATTGTAAATATATTTAAATCTATAATCAAACTCAGAAAAGTATAAGCAATACAGACAACACCATTAGAATAATATAGTATGTGATAGCTAGGAATTATTTATCTCATCATTATAATATAAAACAATTATAACTGTTACACTCAAATTGAAAATTACCTTTTTCCTTTTTTTCCCAAAACCTCATTAAACGTTACAATAAAGTGTATTTATTTTTAAGTTGAAATAATGCAATAATGTTATACCTGCTGATTTCTTTATATGACATATATAAAATAAGCTTGCCATTAGAAGTACTCGTACATGTACTATGCCAGTATGTAACTTTACAATTAGATGTACATTTGTTATATTTTGTCCTGTTTTTACTAATGATTCTGCGGATGCAGTAATAATGAGTAAACGACAAAAGTAAATAGGTAGAAAGTATTTAAGTAGCAGTAACAAGAGGGCTATAGCCAAGGCAAAGAAGGATAAAACAGAAAAAAGTATTTACGCAAACCAGTGAATGTACAAGAGCAAGTAGAGCCACAAAAACTGAATGAAGATGAAGCCATTAAAGGAAGCCAGTCAAACTAAGTTATTAAAGACGGTGATAGTGAGTGTGCTAACTGAATTTGACACCAGTGATTTTGAAAGTGTTGAATTTGAACAACAAAAAAACCCACATTTTGACATGAATATTGCCGCCTCTGAACTAGAAAAAAAACTTGAATTCAAAATTCTTACAGTCTTTTATAATTAACTGACGGGTTTTTTGTTTTTTTAAGAGCTCATCTAGCGACTGCCTGCTTGGGCATTAGTCGCCGTATTAAAAACTTGCCTAGTACTAGGCTACTTTAAAATCAAATTAAAAACAAAAATCAAACCCAATACCAAAAATTTAAAAAAAGGAAAAAGCCAACGAGCAGGGAGCAAGTTCCTATGTCAGGGGGAGGTTTCCCCAGCGCAGGAACGTGCAACCTATAAGGAAAAAAAAAACAAGAAACAAAACAAAAAACTGGCTGAATAAAAGGGAGAAGGCCGGCCTCCCCCCAATAGTCTAGAAGTCTACCAGTCAAGGTGCACGCACTCGTCCCGAGTACAAGGGACAGGTGGTAGCGACCCCGCTTAGCCCGGTACTGTAACAGGTAACGTGCGCAAAGATCACCCAGACTGGAATATTCGACAAAAATGTGCTAAACAGTCTGGAGGACGACGCAGGCGAGCGCTCCATCAAATGTCGATGCGTCACACGAGTGTGCCCGATTCGGAGACGACAGAAAGTGACCTTAATCCGTCGCGGTATTGGGGGATAGGTCCATGGGAACAGTCGCGGCGCAATGTGATGCAACTTTAAGTTCCCTTCAACCGTCTCTCATCTTCTTTGCCCCAAGGAGCTACACGTATTCCTGATATGTAGTCGGTGTGAGGAAGAACGAAACGCTAATCCGGTCGCAGAGTCCTCACGGACTCTTTGCCGGCCTCATTCTCCGCAATTCTTACATGTCCAGGAACCCAACAGAAGATAATCTCGAAATCCCCTTGGCTTGCCAAAACCGTCGCGTCACGGATATCGCAAACCAGGGCATGCGGAAAATCCAATGCCCCGAGAGCACTCAGGGCTCTCTGTGAGTCGCTATAGATCACAATCCTGTCTCCGAACCGGGCACCTCGCGTAATCTCCCATACCGAGTGGTGTATTGACACCAGCTCGGCCGTGAAGACAGACGCAGCGCCTGGCAGAGCCCCACTGACTTCAAACAGAGGGGATGCGGCGTGGAAGCAGAGCCCCCCTCTTCGGACCTGGAGCCATCCGTATACACTGGCACGGTTCCAGCGTGACACGAGGTGTGCTCCAAAAAGGTCAAACGCAATACTCCCGGCGCTGTACAAGCTTTGGGAGCAGAGGCGTGGCGACAAATAGCCAAATGTGGTACCCTCCAGGGTGGCGTCCTGGGCAGAACCATAGGCGCCACTGGCCTAATTAACTGACGATCCTGCAGCATTGCCAGAAATGATAAGTCAGAATGTCAGGGATTATTTAATGAAACAAGATCCACCTAAAGGTACTGTAGATTTCCCCAAGAATAAGAGTGGGTAGCATTTCTTAAAATTTCACTGCAAAAGGAAACTGCCAAATGGTGAAAATGTATATATTCCATGAACAATGTACTCTCTAACAAGTGATAAAGTCTTCTGTTACTATTGCAAGCTCTATGACAATAATGGAGCAAGTGCACTCTCTCGAGTGCACTAGGATTCACGCACGATTAGCTGAGCATGAGAATTCCAAAAGTAATATTCAAGCTATTCTCTGTTGCTTTAAGCTGAAGTAAAGGTTTTCTACTAAAAAGAATATTGATAAGGTACAAGAAAAACTCATCAGGTAACAAGCAAAACGCTAGTAGGAAGTCTTTGAGCGAGTGGTAGCCACTGTACAGTTTCTGGCAGAAGGAAATTTGCCTTTCTATGGGTCTGAGTACAAAATATGAACACCACAAAATGCAAATACTTAAGGGTTGTTGAAGCATCAGGAACAGATATCGATGCTAATTAGATATGAATCAGATGGTGTTCAGTCAAATGATCCAGCAGGAGTATATGAATATTTATCAAGGTTTTAGTGGTGTAAAGTATCGCAGGTAAAAATCTGTACCACATTCGTATACAAGAACTTAAATCATTGGGCCTTGATATTGAAAATATCCGTAGTAAAGCTATGGTAATAGTGACAATATGAAGGGTAAAACCTCAGGTGTGCAGGCATGATTGCTGCAGAGGCATTTAAGAGTGTTTTCACACAACTTACTTTTGAAAGATATGGCCAAAATATGTTAAAATACAATGACTTTCTTTCTAAATACACAGCTTAATTACGCCTTTTTTTGCATTACCTACTAAAGTTACACTATCTTTAGAAAAATTGTGAATGGTCTGTACGTAAAACTTTTGAGTGAAATATGATGGAAATACATTAATGACAAGTCTCAAAGCTGTTGAACTTTGTGATGCCCCAAAAGAATTAGTAGAAAGCACTGATGATGCTCAAGCAAAAAGTGATGCTGAATGATTATCCAGTGAAATGAGAGATTAGAAGTTTCTGGTCTCACTAGTGCTCTGGCATTCCTTACTTTTTCAAGTGAATTTTATGAGTAAGGAACTTAAGAGTGACATCATGGATGTTGCTACTGGGATTTGTTCATTTCAACAATTTTGTAACCGGTTAAAAACCTACAAGGAGAACAGCTTTGGTGAAGCCTTAATTGATGCAAATGAACTTGCTAAAGATCTCGATGTTGAACCTATATTCAAAAGTAAGCTCTTACGCAAGAGAAAACGTTATTTGACTATAAGTTTGCAGATGATCCTTGTCAGTTAAAAAAAAAAGTGCAAAGTACAAAGTTTTAACCATGTGTTAAAAAAGCCCTGCATCCACTTAAAACAAGGTTTGAACAAGTGTAGAACATCAAAGTTTATTTAAGTTCCTGTGTAATTTTGAAAACCTCTACAAGAATACAATATAAAATGTGCAGCAAATCTGGAAGTGGCACTGACATATGTCAAGCTAGCACGGGAAAAAGGAATGAAAACCATCAAAAGGTCGATATAGATGGTAGCATGCTTTCTGAGGAAATGTAGCCACTAAAACGAATTCTGCCACGAGAGGCTCAAATCCCCTTAAAAATGCTTGAATTTCCTTTTTGCAACAACAGATCTACTATGGCGCCCGATTGCAAGTTGGATTAGACACAAGAAGGAACCTCACAAATAAGCACTCTGTTGCCCCTATGAAAACTTGAAATTGGGCACACAATTCGAATACTAAAATAATATGCCATGTTGTAACAATAAAATAATGTAGAACAAAGTAGGTACTTGTAGAAAATGCTAAATCGCAATTTAATAGGTATCAATGCAAAACAGAATATGTTGTAATGATGCACGCAAAATCATTGTGTTCCCACGTCAATGTACAAACATATACATATTAGGAAACAGATGTGAGCCGAAGGTCTTGATACAGATAATAAAGGCAGTGGAAAACAGTTGGACACACACAGAACGGAATCTGATATGACCAGCCAGAGTTTACGTGAGCCTGTGAAAGGACGAAATCAATCTTACTATGGATGGCGGCTTGATAAGCACGGTCAGGAGGTCAAACGCAAATACTTACTTAGGGCACACGTGCCTACATTGAACATGCATACACCCTTTGAGTCTTAGTAGAGAACGCACTCACCCAATTAGCTCCGCCTCGTGTTCAGATTAAGAGAAGAGAATTTGCGCCCTCTTAATTGACGTTGGTATAAATAGACGAGCTGAATCATACTCATAATATTATTCCTCTTTCTGAATAGTATATAATTATCATCATCAAGTCAACCACACACGGTGATAAAACCAGGCCGTCACAAGGAAAGCCTCCAGCCTAAACTTTGAAGTAGGCTTGAAAAAGATGGTCTTGTCACCGGATATGGTGTTCTCCTCTCCCAAGGAGGTAAACTCCAAGACCAATGACCCTTCGAAGGATGCAAAAGAAGAAGACTGGCGAATTTCCCACCAAAAATAAAGTCTCTGCCGCCTTATCCTCGTTCCGGTCACCCCTTCACACCTATAAGCTGGTGCCCTCCTCGACCGAATAAAAAGGTAACCAAAAAGAAAAATATGGACGCATCGGACCATCACCAAGCAGGACTAAGAGAAACAGAAATCGTAACCACATCAGCATCAAGCCACCCATCTTTAACGAGAAGGGTAGTATCAGGTTGGTTTAGGATTATAGAGGCCCAATTCACATATCGAGGTTGACTAAGTAGGAAACAATTTTTTTCTCCGTTATGGCTGGACTACCTCCCGAGAGTGTCGACCGATTTCCAGCTACAGTCTTCTCTGCACAAAATTGCCAGCTCCTAAGGATTGAAGTAATCTGGTTTTTCAATACAATCAAACAGGAGCTATTCGATAAGATCATTGCCCCTTCCACACTCAATGATCGACCTTCAATCACCTGAGGAACTGCGGAAAACAGCTCTACAAGTAGGAGTTGGGGAAGAACTCGAAAGGCACAAATTTATTCAACCCCGGCCATCAAACATCACGCCTATAATCACCACCCAGAAGGACCTAACCCTAGCCCAGCTAAAAAAGTTTGCAGAAGAACTAACCCTATTTTATAAGGCACAGTATCGTAGCGTTAATAATAAAGGTGAGACAATTGAAAGTTGTGCCACATACTTTCCAGATATTGGTGTTCTCGATTTAAATAATAGGTGTAATAATCGTATAAATAATGTGCAAAATACGGGAAGTTCGCTCTTAGTGGTTATGGGTGTGTACCCTAATGAAAACCGTTCTAACTTTGTACCGCGTAGTAATGAATTTAGTACCAATAGTATATCTGCGACATATTCGGGGGAAATAATGACCTGTGGTATGTCGATCTCATTTGTATTTCAGAGAAAGTGCAAAATTCTGCAAGCCTTGGTACTGATGGCCGAAAAGAGGGCGAAAACGTTCAAATGCCACCGACCTCCGGGCCATCTTCGCTAACCTCATCGGAAAACTAGCACGGCATGCCATTGCAAGTGGGACTACTGGCATGTCGTTACTATTCACGGTCACCGCGAAAGTAGGTAAAATAAAGTGCAAATTTTTAATTGATAGGGGGCAAACATGTCAATAATTTGGATTAATTTGGTGCAAACGGGTGAATACGTAACCTAGTGTGAACATTACAACGGCTAACGGTGGTAAAATAAAAGTGCACGGCGAATTACACGTGGATATAGTTATTCCTAGCCTTTGCCGGTCATTTAGATGTTTGTTTATTAGGAATTGACTTCCCGGGGCACTTTAATCTTTTGATGGATTGTGCGGGCGGCATCCATATCGATAATCAAACTAAGCTCAAGTCAAAAATAAAACAATCCAGGGAGCCTTCAGTAGCATAAATTATTAATGACCTCTAGCATCTACCGCCCAGTTGCAAAGTCGTATTAGAGAAGTATCAAGTCTTGTACAGCCCTGCGCCTACTAATCCCGCCTGGCCATCGCCTAAATTCGTGACACATACAATTAAGACAGGTAGTGCACCACTAACATTCGTGCAACCAAGAACTTTTTCAATATAGAAGCTACAAGTTGCCAAAGCAACGTTTGAAAAACAATTGATGAAGGGGGTTGTGCGGCCGTCAAAATCGCCGTAGGTTATGGATGTCGGCTTGATAAGCCCGGTAAGGAGGCCAAATGCAAATACTCTCTTAGTGCACACGCACTTACACTGAACATGCACACACCCTTTGACTCCACTCAACAGTCTTATTATAGAATACACGCACCCGATAAGCTCCGCCCGTCGATCAGATTAAGAGAAGAGAAGTCACGCCTCCTTAATTGGCATTGGTAAAAATAGATGGGCTAAAACATTTTGGATTTATATATTAGTAGCGGTTTATTTATTAGCATCACGAGGCCGTTTTTCGTCCTCAATCCATCCGTCCATAGTCTCAACAATCTGACGCAGAAGGAGACTTACTAGAAACACTGAGCCTTAACACTGATAGCTTCAGCTCTAAGGCGTGAGCGCACAAAAGAACCACGGAAAACTCAACTATTTCGCTCGCCCGAACTAAGGTAGCCCTAAGCCGAGATTTAAGCGTACAAAACTACCATTTTTCTTTCCATTCCTTCCTTCTGCCAAACGATAACCAAGTTATCATTCGAACCCAGCTTACAAACGGTTTAGCCGAAAGAATACTCTGGATTAAGACCAAACTCGACTGTAAGGCCTCCTTAACCGCTATAGCTCGACACCCATACACTGGTAACTCATCTTCTTCTCAAAACTTGACTATCCATACTACTGCCTTTCCAATTTTAGTGTTTTGTTCTTCCCATTTTCTTGACAATCCCAATAACTATTGCATTAGGAGAAAAGAGTTTTTCAGAGCTAAAACTCATAATTATTGTTTCAGGTCAACAATACAGCAAGAACTTTTAAACAGCTTGACACTATTATCTATTGCATATAAAAAGCAAAAAGATAACTTTTTGTAATGAATACCATAATAATATGATTCGTGTAATTCATCTGAAGTGATTTTATTTCAAATTTAAAAACAAAAATGAAATTAATGTTTCAAATAAATGATTTCACTAAAACAAGTGTTCTTATAATTATGTATTTTAAAAAAGTTAATCTTCGTGAATCTTCATATGTAGCCTTATATAATTTGATCCAGCATTGATTCATTTGGCCCATTCTTATTGCCTTCCATTCTACAAACCTAGGTAAGTCTTGGTCATTAACCTGGATTCATCAATTTTTTAGTTATTTTTTTATAAATTCATCAAATATTTATTTATTTTTTCTATATTTGTTCAGTAAATAGCAAAATTGGTACGTAAGTTTGCATTTTCACCAAATATGTGACGAGAAGGGAATAGAATATTAAATTGTTTTAAATTTGAAAGAAGAATAGAAATAGCTGACGAGAGGTGGGCCTTTGTAATTACGTCACGTAATGCATTTCATTTCTGGCTGTATTTTTCCTCCACTAAGGAAACACCCCTCCCCAAATACATCAAAGTCCGTTGTTTTTTCTTGTAACGAAGAAATACAGTCATTAAGAAGACCGTTAAGACTTGCTCGTCACTCTGCTTCCCTTGGTAAGTCAAAGTAGGATCAATTTCAGTGTTGGGGATTATAAAATTTGCCTCTAGAAAGACCAAATTGATCTTTCCCTTCGCAAACTGCAAAGATAACGAAGACTATAAATTTCCATTGGTATTCTTCTCCCTTTGCTGGTCTTTCTCAATATTTTTTTCCTTTTCTCCGATTCCTTAGTTTTTCTTTCAGTCAATAATCACACACTGAATTTATTCCACATTCCTTAGTAATAACCCACAAAACAAAATGCCCGTTCACTCCTTTAACTGTCTTCATGATAACACTGATTTATCAACATTTTCACAAAGTCTCACTCCATGAGACATCTGCCTTCCTCCCTCGCTCATAATATTCAGAAAATTTGTCGCATTCCATCAAGTTAATTCAGTTCAATGAAAATACAAAGGTGACACAGGCTTCACTAGCACTAGCCTGTAACTCTAGCATTAAGAATTATGTTGTTATTATTATTGCTGATTTCCTAGATTATTATTAATCAGAATGAACTGGTATATTTGATTATGGTTAAGTAAGATGTGGCTAAAGAAAAGAACCAAAGTTACTAGCTCTACCCCAGGGAAATTAACAGTGAGATGGGTTAGCCACATACGAAGGTCAGCGAAAAAAACGAAAGATTAGGGATTTACTACCATTTTCTCTACTTTGTAAACCTTTAATTTTTCCCTGGGGACCTACAGTTTTAAGTTTATCCTAAACCTATTGTATCAACGGTGTGTGGCATTCGCCATGAAAGCGACCCAGTTCGAGAGCCCATCCGGCGACCAAATATAGCCAATGTCGGTAACTTTCCTAAAATGAAAACGGTGTTAACATCGGCTAGATCCAAGTGGTTCTCAAACATTTTGGTATGGTTACCCCCTGTAGTGCTGTGATAGATAACCATTACGCTTCCCTCATTCCTTTTCAGTTTTGTGAAGTTAATGGAAAGAGAAATATAGGAAGGGATAATTTTTGTAGGAGAATAGCATAATGCACCCACATTTTCCTACCTCCCTCCTGGGCGGGCCGGTTATCAAACCTTCCCCTTCCGGACCGATATTTGATGGTCTCCCGCTGGAAGAACCCGCTGACCATTTCAGCTAAGCACCGAATTCCGTCCTGGACTGGTTATCGATATATGGGAGCCCATCTTGGCTTCCGGTGGTTCGCGGAAGTTTGCAAAGGACGAAATGGAAGAGATAATCGAGCCGCTCTCACCCGAAGAAGGGCGCTTGATATCAAATCTACTTCCGGCGCCATGTGAACCTCTCCCGAGTTTCGAGTATAAAATATGAATTCTTTCAACCCTCGGTAGTAGAGCTTGCACAGCGTCTGGAGGGGCAGGAATTGCCATCTATCTCAGTGTAGTGGTAAATCGTTGAATCACCAAGTCTTCAGAGAGGATATCGGTGCCAGTTAGGGAGCTCCTTATCCCGTTGGTCTGCAAGTCAGTGTGGACTCAGGCTCGTACTAATATTTTTAGAACCGAAGCTACAAACGGCCTCACTCTGGTTCCCTAAGCGAGAAAACTACATCTCGGCTTTTCTCCGTGACCCTACGCGTCGATAGATCACTTCTTCCCCCCTCACAGAGGCACTCAAGATTCCTCGGAGTTCACGAGCGTGGGGGCCCTCCTTAAAAAGAAGCTCCCGTCACCGCCTTCTTCCAGCAGAATCGTGACGCGTAATTGTGGGATCAGGTCGGTCCCTGGAGAACCTACCTCATCGTCTCCACCCCTTATCTCACCACCTTCACTCACCAGCGCCACCCGAACACCAAGTTCCAATGTAACCCTTCCCTTTCATATTCCCCAACTTCACCGTGAAGCTTACCAACATTACAAGTGTATAGGGATTTACGAGTACATAGTGAATAGTTATTTAAAAGCCAAGTGAGATATCCGAGATTCACTTATTAATTTATCTCTCAAAGCACCTTATTTGTATATATATATATATATATATATATATATATATATTCTTGTTTAGTGTCCATTAAAACTTAATTTTCATATTGTTGTGTATCTAACTTCCTTTGGGCCGCTTGCTGGCAAAGTTCATTCCAATCCCTCTGTAGGTAACCTCTAAGCACTCTGAGTCAATAAACCCATTCAGAGCACGGGCAGAACTAAGTATAAAGAGTAGTGGGACGCCTCCTCCGCATTCGGGATAATAGGATATATTATCCTATTGGTGAAAACTCCAACCACCCCTCGGCCTATTCCTCGACAATTTTTAATGCAGTTTATATGTGAAAAATTAATTTTATACACTGATTTGACAAAAAATAAAATTAAGCATCGTACCTTTTATTAAAAATTTGAATGAAAGCATTGGTTTTAGTAATTAATAGAAAGTAAACATGTACATCAGCATCTGCGTATGTCAGCTTGTTCTTGGCTTTGGTTTTAATACAAACTAAACTCCATAAACCTGCTTCGCATCGGTAAGTTTTGTCAAAAGGGGAAGCACATTAGGAACTATATGTGAGAAAATGAGATATTCCTTCTCCCATTTTTCCACAAAAGTAGTAAACTCTTTATTCTGATAATTAACTTCAAGAGTTGTATCCTTACTCAATGCAATAAATTCGAGCTTGGCTCTTGTGTCACTCTCTGCGATCATTTCTTCATCACAGTAAATGGGTTAGTTGCCCAAGCTTTCTTGCTTCAAGGTCAGGAAAGTAATTGCTGATTGTTCCAGTCATTACACTAAGATTCTCTTCAATAAGATAAACAAATGAATATTTTTCTCTGATAATGGTTAGTAGTGTTGTCAGTTCTAAAATGACTGGCGTGTCACTAACCAACCAAAACACGGCACTGATAATGATGAATTTTCTCTGAAAAACAGCAACATTATTTCGGGTGCCAAAACGTATTACACTATTTTTATAAAGTGATAAGTTCAGGGAGTTTACACCTAAAAAGAAATCTGCAAGGTAGGCAACTTTCAACATGACCACTTCAATCCTCATTTTCTCAAGTATATTAAATTCATTGGCAGCATTTTCCTCCCAAGGAAAGTAGTTATTTCCTCTTTTAACTCGAGAAAGCAGTGCAAAATCTTAACCTGACATAATCATTACTGTAGTGATAAATAAAGACACATGCCCAAGGCTGCTCCCATCTCTTCAGATAAAGTTTTAAATATTCTCGAGCTCAGATCATTCGGTTTGATATGGTTACCAATTTTTAAAACATCTACAAGGTCATTCGGAATAGTTTTCATAGCTAATGCATGGCAGTGAATCATATAGTGTGTGAACTGAATGTGCGAAGCGATATTTCTCAGACACTCCTGAAATCATGAATGGACTCCTGCCATTGAAGGTGCTCTATCAGTAGAAATACCAGCTAGATTTGTCCAGCAAATACCTTCATCTTTTAAAAAATTGTCGACTATTTCAATCACATACCTGTCATGTGAGGATGTAGAAAGAGATTCCGAGAACAAGTATTCCTTTTTAACTGAAAGCTGTTCAATGTAGTGTGCATATACAAGCAGTTGTGAGCATAAAGCCACATTAGTAAATTTGTCGAGTTGAATAGCAAAGGAAGGGCTGCTTTTATGTTCCGTTGTTACCTGTTCAAGAATGTCACTCGGCAATGCGTCTTTTTACTGTACCATTAAAGAGCGAATTCTGCTTCATTTTTTGGCTTGTTATCCGCCAAGCACAAGTCTTGTGATTACAATCAGCCAATCAGAGCACTGTGTGACTTCTGGTTTCACCGGCGCTGCGCAGGTAACATGATGCCATTTCTTAAGTCTTAGATGCCTCGTATAACATGATGTAATCTGTAACAATATTATTTATCTATTTACTGAAATTTACTCCAAAGAACTATTACTTTTAATATTAGCTCTTTGTCCCCCAGGAATCTCTTCATTACCCTATGTAGTAATTACTTCCAGTTTGAGACCCACGGTGCTAGCCCATAGCATGTATAATATATAAACTCGTACATTCTGAACGTATTTACAAATAAAAATATTTATATGAAATTATTTCCTTAACATTAGTATTATGCAATTTGTTATATGTAAGCTTATCATTGACAGGAAAATCTATTCAGGATTTTGTCTGACTTGATATCCACATCTTAAAAGTACATTAGATTCATCCTCGAATTTAAGATAATGCCACAAATTTACAACATTACTCTTCAATGTTTTTTCATTCATTAAAATAAAACTAAAGAAGGCAATGGCACGCAATTGGACCACCTGAAAAAAATTAAGAGCTGTGCTGAAGAAAAATCAAACAGAAAGAAGAATGATCCATCGTCACAATCTTCTCAAATTTCAATGGGAACAAACACGAAGTCGCAATTCCTCTCAAAATTGCCTAAATTTACCTATAAAAATATATTCAATAAAATGTAAACAAAGTTGAAATATTAAGAGAGAACACATTTCCCATCTCCCTTCCTAATCTCGAGCAACAATCCGTGGGAAGAATTAACCAAAGAAGAGGAGCAAACAATCCAGTCACTATCTAACAACCCTGACACTTTAATCCAACTACCAGAAAAATGAGTAATCTCAGTTGCAGTTGAGTAATGGATACACTCATAAATCTCCAAACTTGAATCTTTCTTCTTATATAATGACAAGAATCTAGTACAGAAGAATCTCTACCTACACCGAAAAAGGTATCAGCCGAGTCGCGAGATGCGTCCTAGACAAAAACAGCCAAAAATTCCAAACGAATAGGCGGATAAAAAATATACATACTCTACAATAATATCAATGCACCCCTTCCTATATTAATCTCCACGAGTGGTACCACAACCTAATACATAAATAGGAACTTCATTGTCATTTTATCAAACGAGTCATTCTCAAAACTTAAACACCAAACAATCAATGTTACGCTAAATTAAGTTTCCTTCGATAGAGAATGTTTGTTTATAAACATTTTTATATCAGACACATTATAAGTAATGTTAAACAAAATCTGCATCAACGCTGACCTATGACTACGATATTGAAAGAAATCGAAAAAGAACTTTTGAAAACACCCTCTCCCAAGTCACCATTCGACTTCACAACTTAAAAAAAAAATCATTCAAATCCGAAATTATACAAACACTATTTAAACGCTCACCACGCAACAGTATTTTAAGATCGAAGCCATACTTTTCCTTTACCAGCAGACTAAAACGATAAGACCTTAAAATCCCCTCCAGGTTACCATAGAGCAAAGAAGAGAAAGTGCTGCGCTTTCTAAACGACAGCTTGGATGATAAAAATGTTTAGCAAGCGGAAGGAGCAGATTTAGGTAAAACTATCAATTAATCACTCGATTTTAATCAGAAATTAAACAACACCACTAATCTAAAATTTCACTGGTATCAATGAATTCTAAGTACATACTGGAATTACTTAGAGCAAGAACTAAGGGACTTCTCGATTTTATGGGGTTTTTTATTTTGTGCTTTTATTATTTTATATTTAAAGTTGTTGTATAGGTACTAGTAGACAACTGTATAACTTTAAACCAGAAATTTAATAACTTGTACTAATCGTATATTAATCCTATTTATTACTGTAAATTAACTATTAGATAAATAGGTAACGATCTCCCGCTACGGTTATTGTAGAGGAAAAGAAGGCGCCTGCAATATTTGCCAGAAAAAAAAAGCTCATCTTAAGTTTGCAGCCACCTCATCCCTTTTACACTCACTATAACATATTTGTAAAGTTGGTCTGGATTTAGTTTGACAAACCTTTTGATAATTTTCCAAAATAAATGGGATGTTCACCGAGTCGTCCATTTTCAAGCGACGAAAGAAACACTCGTGAGTCTTTTCCTATCATATTAAATTAAAAGGTCATTGATGGGTAGTGGCAGCCAAGAATGAAGTCGAAAGAAATTTCCTTTCTAAGAGAAAGGTGGCCCAAATTAAAGGCAATAATGCCAAGTGTGTTTTCCTTTGATTGATTAGAGAGTTGAACCCATTTTCTGAAAATTTTACCGTTCTAAAGATTCCTACTCCGATTGCCCAATAGCATTTAACGTCATCTCTCCCATGGCAATGCACTTCAGCAACTCTGTCAATTTACTGCTCTAATTTACATATAGGTAATGCAAAGTAAAATTTAGATAATCACTTAATAAACCCAAATAAGCAAGCATTGATGTCCTGCATAGGCATCATATGTAAATACGACATACCAAGAAACTACGCGCCAATATTGATGACGGATACAAATTCCGTGGAACCATCTAAAACCAATCTTAGTTACATTTAGGAAGGAGTTAATCAAACAAATATAGCTTGAAGTAAAAGAACTAAGACTGTTCCTGAAATGGCCAAATTCAACACTTTCTGCTTCTCTTAAGCACATCACAGTCAGTGGTTTTTTCTCAATAGGATTTGTTCTCATTTTAGATTTTGCGAATCTTTTGTTAACTAAAGGCATTAACACCTAATACTCGTCTCGTCTTGATCTTTAGGATCTTTGTTTTAATGAGAGTCAATTTTCTCCTAGTCAGCTGCTTACTTCCCTTCCCCTCTACTGACCTCGTTTTATTTTACAAGTCGAAGTACTCTTTAATAAAATAAAGATTATTCAAAAGAAGGAAGTTTAAAGTCTTATAATTTTAATAAGCAAATGAATAAACAAATCCGATGTCAAAGATCATATGTTGTTTTTAAGCCTTATATGCAAAAAACAGCGTTTCAGCATTCCAAAATCCTTTTAAGAAGCGTCAACAACATGGAACGGATAAAAACACGAATAAACGCATCTTTAGAAGTAAAAGAAGAAAAACAGCTAAGTCAAACATTAAATTAGTGGAGGTACTGAGCATGAACCATAACACGAAACCAGCGTGAAAAGTAAGTAGCAGCTGAGAAGATTTGAAGAAACTAAGAAAATTCTAAAATTTTCAATTAAGTCCTACAAACTGCAAAGCTTCCAGTAACTCTACAATTATCTTCGATTATTTGAATTGTGTCGAATAAATAAACGGGTGTGTAGATAGATAAAATCGACTCAAGTTAATAAACATCATATTCGACCAAGAAGATGCATTTATTTGCTCGGTATTCAAAGACGAATACCATATTTATTTACACCTTTAAATGAACAAACAAAATTATAGAATAAACCAGGCAATGGCTTTGTTACTAAGATTAAAATTTCAAATCTAAAAAAAAGCAGCCATGGTGAAATTTTTATGAATTTTTTTGACCTTCGACAATTATAATAATTTTAAAAAGGAACTCTAAACTAAATTTCCCTCTTTCAAAATATCACGTTGCTAAAATATAGTTATAGAAGATAAAGGATATATAAAAATAAATTTTCTGAACTTCATCATTTGTAATTTGGGGGTTTTAAAAAATTCCAAACATTTCGATACTTATATTTATTTCTGAACTTCACCATTTTTGTTTTTTGATATTATAAAAGAATTATTAAAAATAACTTTGATTAAAAAAACGTCATAACCAAACTATGATGCAATTATTATTCAAATACTCAAAAAAATCCCCTTCTTAAATTATAGAGTTAGTGATGATGATGATGATGATTATAATGATAATGATGATAATAAATCGACGTAAATAAAGATTTGCTTCTCCGAAAAATCACTCTTTAAAGTGGAGGCAAAGTTTACGACCAAAACTGTTAGATGTAGAGGCAAATTTATAACTCAACGTACGAGTGGCGGTCAATAAGTATTGCGAATGAGTAGGGCAAAACAGAGGAAGGGGGATGGCTGTTTGTGGGGGTGTTAGGACAAGTTATGACAAGTCAGGACCTACAGCCGTACGCTCCTGCCTCGTCTATTTAAGAAGCAGTAGCTAATCGCAGATCGTCACTCACAAATTTTTAAACAATGGAGAAGGTTAAGCACCGCGCAGTGATCAAATTTTTGACCAAGAAAGGCAAGAATGCAAAAGAGATCCATGAACGCATGGTTGCAGTGTACACCAACACCGCCCCTTCCTATGCAACCATTGCTCTAAGGAATAGGGAGTTCCGCCATGGTCGAGAGTCCCTTAAAGATGACGCCCGTCCAGGACGCCCGTCAGACGTGACCAACGAGAATAACGTGGCCCGTGTGCAGAAGATGATCCTCGAAAATCGAGGAGTGAAGGTCGAAGAAATCGAGCGAGAACTTGGAATATCACATAAAAGTGTTATCAACATCATCCACGACAATTTTGCTATGACCAATGTCTCTGCCCGTTAGGTTCCTAGAAACCTCACGCCCCATTATCGACTGCAACGTCGTCAAAGTCCACAAGGCCAGAGTTGCACAAGCTGCCCTGCACGAGTGCGGATTCTAGGAACTCAACCATCCCCCCTACAGTCCAGATCTGGCCCCTAGCGACTACTTTTTATTCCGCCAGCTCAAGGCTGCACTGCGTGGACACCGGTTTGGGGACGATGAAGATGTCCAGCTCGCCGTCCAGGAGTGGATTGAACAGCAGTCGGGAGATTTCTGGTTGTCGGGAATTCGAAGCCTCAGGGACAAGTGGCGCAAGTGTATTGAAGTCGAGGGTAGTTATATTCAAAAATAATAAAACACTTTTCCTCATATCTCGTTTCCTTATATCCGAATTGCAAAACTTATTGACCCCCCTCCCCCTCGTATTTGATCTGGAGTCAAGAGTTATGACTCAAACTGTTTTGAAGTGGAGGCAAGATTTATGACCAAAACTGTTTGATGGTTTGATGGGGTGGCAAGATTTATAAGGCAAATTGTTTGATATGGAGCATGACCAAAACTATTTGAAATGGAGGCAAGATTTATGACCAAAATTGTTTTGATAAAGAGACAAGATTAATGCCCCAAACTTTATTGAAGATTGGCAAGCGAATTGGATTAAAGGATACGTTAGTTTTGAGTTTGCAAATCAAACAATGAATATTTTCAGCAAGATCGGAGACAAGTCATACATCTTTTCTGTAACCATAATGTGGCGGATTACTATGTAAAACATGGGAGAGCATGACCAACAGTATTTTTCGCCATCCATCCCTCGCATCTTGGACGAGATCTTTCAATCGAATAGGGAAATTCAAATAAAGATCAGAATGACATTAACTGGAAGCCTGAAGGTACAAGGGGCTGATCATCTTACGGGAGGTAAGAAGTGTCGGTGAGTATTGTGTGTATATAAGAGTACTCGAATAGGGAAACTAGTAATCCAGCTACTTACCCATTGAGGATATGTTTCAGTTTATCCGCCAATGGGCGGCCAGTTCGCGACGAGGCTGAAAATTTGGTGCAGCAGTCGTTGCGATACAAGTTGTATCTCGCCTTTGGAATTACAACAACGTATTTTCTAAACTAGCGAGGGCATTGTCAATACTGGTGGAGAGTTTTAAAAGTAAATTTATTTTTTATATTAAAATTATTTTACTTTCTTTTAACAAACGATATTAATTTCTTTACATCTTGATCGTTAATCTTGTACTTCTTATGCCCTCACTGGGTAAGCTCAAAGTTACTTGAAAGGGTTTTAGAGTCATTCTTTAACCATTAATTTGGTTCTAAATAGAGGGCGTACAGACCCTCATATGAAGGGGGAACAGAACCTCTTATGAGGTGCTGGGGATTCTCCATTCTCCATTAGGGCGTTTTTTTACCTAAATTATCGGAGGATATTCAAATTTTAGACTTTGTATTCATTAATAGGGCAAAAGACTGCGACCGTAAAATTATTAGGCTTCAATATATATATATATATATATATATATATATATATATATATATATATATATATATATATATATATATAAATACTATGAGGGTAATCGTGCGGTTTTATCCAATTTTATGAACTCAACTCAGCAACTTTTGGGTGGTAATGGGTGAACTAAATGTAAGCAGAATTACCAGAGTGAAAAATTACTGCAGAATTTAGGTAATTGAGTGTAGCCAATCTAAAGCACCCTTGTCTGTTAGGTTTAATGACCTAATAAAATTTAAAAACACTTTATACTAAAAAACAAAAAAAAACAAACTAGCAGCCCTCAACAAGACTGATTCTTCCTTTTCCATACCTCTTTTATATACCTACAATCTACCAAATTAATTCTTTGCACCTTTATCGTTCACTTTTTCATTCCTGTGATGGAATACAAATGAGCGAAGGAAATGTGAAGTTTCTTTTGGATTATTCTGTTCTTCTTTTAAGTTTTATACCTTGTTATGTTTCAACATCAGTTTCGCTTTCTTTGGCTTATTTAACTTCCTTATAAGGTTTTTACACTCAATATTATTAAAGTAATTAGTTACTTTGTGATGGGGGGAAGTTGTAGGCATTATTTGATTTATTGTCGTAAGTGTTTCCACGTTCGTAAATTGAATACTTTTTTATCTTTAAATAACATTATTGAGGATGTTCTTCCATATGGTATGAAGCATCTGGCAGATTAAACAAGAGCGAAAGTCCCCCTAAGGACCTGGGGGCGTTTTTTGATAAGATGATAAATGGTTATCGCATCGATGGTTTCCCATGGTTCAAATCCCTTACAAGTGCCTTTGAATGGCTAAATGAGGCTTCTGCCACTAGATAGCGAAACCCAGCGCCAAATCTGATGGCAGATTTTAAATCTCAAGGGTTAATAACCATATGTCCTATGGTCATATAGGTCATTTCATGTCTCTAAATGGGTACAATTGAATATTATTCCTTTTGAAAAAAAGCAACGCCTTGACCTGGCGCTTCTTCACAAATAAACATATGTCCTTCTCCACTTCTCGGGTTCTTCATTTTCCCGTTGAGATTGTGGCCACGAAGTAAACCAAATTAAAATTATACAACACACACTCTCTTTCTCTCTCTCTCTCTCTCTCTCTCTCTCTATTCCAATCTAGTACCCTTTCCCTCTCCTTCCTCTTTTTCACTATTTCACTCTCTTTAAGTTTGCCATACTGTCTCCCTGTCTTTTCTCTCTCTCACTCTCTTGGATCTCACGTCCATCTCTCATCTATCCCATTCTTTCTGCCTCTTGCCCCGGAGTTATGCGGAATTACGTGCCCTTACGTTGCTGTTAAATCGAGAACTTCTGATACACACTTATCTACATGTGAAGATGCAGATAAAATTAAAAGGATATGTCTATGCTCGACATCTACATATTTTGATATTAATTTTTAGTAATATTTTTTTATTTTATTTACAAAGCCAATCAAATACATTTGTTTACATGTGTACGAAACGTTGGTAAAAGTTTTCCCTAGCTTACTATGGTATGGTACTATCAAAAACCACTCTAACCAGCCACTAATATTATTATTCCTATTCGCCCGGCCCATGCTAATGCTGAAAATGGAATACGCTAAAAGGAAATTATGAATTATTATCGTAGAGAAGAATAAAAGAAAGAAGGAAGGGAAATAAGAAATAAAAGCCGCCTACTTTGAAACACGATTGATATATAAATAGATAACGCTGGATCATTTTTATATAATAGAATTTCGAAGTTTGTAAATGCTCTGCACAATTAGCAGCTATTTTCTTAATATGTACGTGTTGTTTAAAATTAAGTCTATTATATTTACTCTTTTGTTGGTTGTTCCACAAATCGAATCAAAATGTTAGTAGTAAAAGCGTTCAAGATGTGATTTTTCGAATTTAAACGCAATGTAAGGTTGCGTACACCAAAGAAGCAGGTTAACCCATGAGGGGGATCAGCGCTGACCCGTGCCTATAATTAAAGCACATACACAAGTGTAGGCGTGTACATAGAAGCAGGTGCCGGCTCCGAAACACTCGAGCCCGCTTCTTTGTTGCGCCCTAAAATACACATATTCTTCTTATTTTTAGTTGAATTAATATTCTTAATTAACAACAGGCCAGCTTCTAATGGAGTTCGTTGCGCTCTGTGTAAAAAAAACTAGAAAAACATAAAAGAAATTTTTGCTAAATTTAGACTGGCTCTGTCCTCGATTTAGCCTTTCATATACATATAAGCAACTCTCACTTTATGTGACACATAACACATGCTCCTTCTCTTAGCTATGTATCATTGAAGACAGTCACGATACTTTGCATACAACCAAGATTCCGTAATAGTGATGAAATCGTAATAATATTTGGATATAACTAAATTTAGTTAATTAAAATTAGTTCAGATGCTCCTAGCAGTGCATTAATGCGTGGTGTTGTGGCGCTTTTAGCTACATTTTTATTATTATATTTAATAATAAAAATGTTTCCGGGTTTCATCTGTGATGGGCAAACAATCTGTGACGGTGACAGCGAGGTCCTCGGATCTTTCTTCTATGCGGACGGCCCTAACGATCTCGATCCAGGCGCGCTCGGAATCAGAGTTGTCCTTCTCTTAGGCCGGCTGCCAATCATGGCTAACGGGCAAAACCTGCGCGTCGAGTTAACCGTTTTGAATCGCTCCAGCGTCTAGGCTACTTTCCAGGTAACTCCACCCACACCTATGCCCACATCGAGCTCTTCTGGCTGATTATTAAGTAACGCAATAGGTCTTTTGTGCCCGGTCAGACCCTCGAACTGGACAATGAAACTAACATCAAAATCAGAATGAGTATCTGGTGAGACGGATGGCACAAGGGGAAGGTAGAAACCTTCGACAACCCGCGGGTAGGGGCATCCGCTCCGCGTCAAGGGTATGTGGATACAACCAGCCATCACCAGCATTCTTTGGAACTCATCAGAAGAGAGTGTACTGTGGTTTGAGTAGGGGAAAGGAAAGATAGCGGTTTTTGATTGGCTATGTGGGTTTTAACCAGTGTAAGATCTAACTACCCAGCGGGGATGAGTTGAGTGCCTCCTCCAATCGGTGCACATACCTCTACTTGCGCTGACGTTTGTGTCCGTTCTCACTGGGTGTGAACCAGGTGGTAGTCATACCAACATATTTTGAGTTGTTTTGAAGCTTACAATCTTCATTTGGGAAGGTAAACTCTTAAATTAAGAACATAGTTTACCTGCCCGAATGAAGACTGTAAGCTTCAAAACAACTCAAAATATGTTAGTATGACTACCACGACACTTTCGAGGCGTTTGAAAATTCATCTGAAACATGGAGCCTCCCCCCCCCCAATCATATGGAGACTGTGAATGACACTAGCTTAACTAGGGACATATTTATTAATAACACAACGATCAAAAGAAAAGATGGAAAGAAAGCTAGACTGAACACTTCAGAAGCCATATTAATTAACGAAGTAAGGCCAGCTATCAACATTCAGACTACGGGCTGGAATCGAACATTAAAGTTGTTTTAAAATTCCGCTTACACAGGAGTGGCCCGTTCCCTTGACATAACGTTTAAGAGAGGAGGAATAAATATCCCATAAAATCCGTTTTCTTTTCATTCTAACTCTACCATTCTTCAACTATTAAGGAGGAAAGACACTCTTAAGATGATCGCATAGATCGAAAATTCAGCAATTAAAGTCAAGTTTGGTTTTTACCAAACACATTTTAATTTAAAAAATAGATGAACGTAGGAGAAGTTGTTTACCAAGTACAAAATGAAATAAAAAAGATAATCAGAAAAATGGAAAGTTTCCAAAGAAAATTAATAAAGGCGAAATATACTATAGTCTTTAACAAAATCTGCATATATATATATGCAAACTTGGCCAAAATTATAGGGCAGGTATGAAAAAATAGAGAATACGAATGAAACTCATTCACATAATAATTTGAAAATATAATAAACAGTCGAGTACATCCAATCTATAATAAATATTTTATATCTATTCCTTTTGAATTTATAACTGCTTTAATGCATTTTGGATTAAAGGACATCTCAGACCGAAAAGAATAAAAACCTCTTCTGATGTAGCTACTGAGTTTCGGGCAGCGACAAACAAAGAGAAATATGAGGCACAGTGAGAAGAAAGTTATTAGAAGTTGGGTTGAAAGGAGGTAAGGCTAGAAAGAAACCCTGGTTTTCTTAAGTGAACAAGATGAAGCGATTGTCTTGGGTAAAAGAGCATGAAGATTTGATTGATGATGATTGGGCTAAAGTTGTTTGGTCTGATGAAAGCAACTTTGAGCTAGGTTCTCCACCTTAGTTTTCAACAATTTATTACGTTTGTACAAACTTTTATCAGATTTTTGGGACCCCCGAAGCTGTTTATGTTCGTCGAAGAGTTGGGGAAGCTTATGATCCGAGATTTGTTGTTCCAACAGTCAAATTTGGAGGTGGCAGTTTCATGGCTTAGGGCTGCATGCCGTCTTCATGTCAGGCATGAATGCGTGGGTTTCGTCGACGCCGCATAACATCGAAACAGTTTTATCTTTCAGGAGATTCAATCAATGCGAAGCGCGGTGATTATCCCGAACGTTCAGCATGGAAAATGTTACCGAGTCTCCTCTCATCCTATTTTTATCAGCATCTCATTCATTTGGCAGAACCATGTAATCTTCAGATACACGATAGAACGTAACGGGAATGAATTAAAGCAAATATCTCCGCCTGGATGAATTCGAAAACATTATGGATGATATTCAGGAATGGGTCTGTAAATAATTTTTAAGCAAAATTTATTAATCTATCAGAACAACATAAAAAGTAGGCATCACTGACAACATTGTGGGAAGTATAATTTTAAAGTTGCATATTATTTCTACCGATATTACAGTGTGCCATACACTTGTGACAGAAGGATAGGCTAATTAGAGTGTGTTATACAGCTATTAGAATGATAAACATAACCAGAAAACCACACCAGACTACCCGACGATCAAAAATCCAAACACCAAGTACGATACTAAAACAAACCTCTTATGGTTGGCCTTCTCAACCACAGGCATATTGAACCACCTTAGGCAAGTGTACGGTGAAGAAGTCATTCAAGACTTCTATTTCAACCGTACCAAGCAATGAGCGGTCATCACACTAGCAGACGAACAAAACATAAATACGCTGCTAGACCATGTTTTCAAGGACTGCGGCACCCTCATATACCCCCTCGTAACATAGCGACACAATAAAATATGAAACCCCAACAGTGCCGGCGCTGTTACAAAACTGGATCACCATTACACTAGCTGCAGTGCCACCCTCCATATATGCCTTAATTGTGGCGTCACCCACGTCGCATTCAATTTCAAATGACCCTACGTTTCGAAGGCTCACACAGACGCCGTTTCAGCAATAGGCGTCCACATCAGACCACCAACAAGCCCAACCATTCCATCCCGGCCTCCACTCCCCCTCCCCTCGAAATATCATACTCCGCTCCGGGTGGCGCAACGTGGGCAATACCTATCCGTGTATAGTATCCTACATGCCCCATCCCAGCAGCAACCCTAACATCCCCATCAGAACTAACACAGGCACATACAAAAGAACAAATATACAACACCTTTCCCAGGACACACCTGGCAGCCGTGCTTTCTTCAGTGGCAAAGGAATTGTCTGGGGAGTGACCACTTCCTATATGCCAAAACTCTCAACGAGCTATACGCCTCGAATTGACTCGGGCAAATCAACTTCTTGAAGAAGCTGTTTGCTTTGATACACGATCACCAAAACAGGAAACCTGCACTCCTCCCCACACGGGTGAGCAAGAACACACCTAACTTCAGACCCAACACACACACAGCACCTGCCCTCTTACGCTCATCTCCCTCTACCAAACCCTGCTCCGTCTCCTCTGCACTCCATCCCTCCACTATTGTATCCAGTCAACCTGCGCTTCCCACTGTTTCTGGTCTAACTTCTTCTGCCCCAGCTCCTCTCTCTGCTACTGTTGCTTTCCATACTGTCACCCCTTTCTCCCCCTTCCGCTACTTCTACTCCTCCAAAACTTTTACCTTTGCTGAAAAGCTCTGTTCTAAACCAACTCCTCTAAAACCCACTAAAAATCCCCCCTCCACTACTTCTACTACTTCCCATATACAAAGGAACTTCCTCTGCTCCCAAGACTACCTCCACTCTCTCTGCCTTCACTTAAACTTTCCTATTCCACATACACCATCGCATCCTCATCTTCCACTCCCTCCACCACCCTTTCCCCGGCCACCACCGCTACTTCCACTACCCGACACAGAGACGCGTGAAGGTGATCGCCCCCAACCACGCTCTCTTGACAACCCAAAATACCATGGAAAGGAAGGCGGCTGCACCACGCGCACTACGCTCTTTACTATAGGTCGTCTGAATGTAGCAACTATTTTGGAATCGCCAGTGGCGAGAGGTGGTCCGCATTGTATATGACGCCAACTTCATTGAACCTTATTTCTTGTGGTTTCGCGTACGAAGGATGATCGGTACGAACCCCCAAAATCTATCACTCTCACAGCAAACAATCAAACACTAAATAATACTAACGACATTCTCGACGTATTCAGGTCCCACTGGGAGTCGGTCCACACACAGAACTCGCCAAAACCACACGCACATGACAAATTCGAGGAAGTTTAGGAATGATGCCGATTATACACCGATAAGCTAGAGCTCGCAGCTCCGATAAAAATGGAGGTGTTCGACAACACTAACATATTAACCACTTCTATCACCGTCGATGAAACAAAATGCTACATCAAGTCAACATCAAAACGCGCCCCCGACCCTTCCAGCCTTCCAGCCACACTGATACACCACCTCCTCGAAACAATTTACCAAACACTCACACACCTATACACTGCCACGCTCGCCTTTGAGTACTTCTCACAACTACGCAAAACATTAAATAACATAATACTACACAAAAGAAATCAAAGACTTAACACATCTCAACAGTTACAGGCCTATTGCTCTATTTGGGCATCTAGGCAAGATACTCGAACGAATGTTCAACTCTCGACTGCGGAACTTCCTTGAGGAAAGGGACTCTTTCTTTCCCTGCCAATATGGGTTAATGAGAAGTCAGTTCGCCCAGGCAGTTGTTATCATCCTTCATGACATCAACATAAAGCAAAAGAAGCACAACAAAAGCCACTCGCCATCAGTTAGGACGCGAAGAAGGCCTTCGACAAAGTGTGGCACAAGGGACTCCGTTGGAAACTAGCCAACAACACGGAGCTCCCTCTCTGCATTAGAAGACTTCCTTCACACTACTTCAAAGACCGGAGATGCCACATAAAATGCAATAAAACAATATCACGTCCATTCACACCAGGCTCAGGCGTAATTCAGCGTAGCCTACTAGCACTGACACTTTCCCAATGTACACCAACCACACCACACCCCTAATTGAAGACTGCAGGCACACATACAGACTGTCCTAAGCCAACGATGAGACTATAGTTGCCTGCGGCAGTTCACCAAACATGATCGCACGCCATGCACAAACTATACTAAACATAAGGACAAATTATGAAGATGAGTGGCTCATTGCTACGAACCCTCAGAAGACAAAGATGACACTATATGGTGCACGCGATCACTACATGCAAAACATAAATATATACACGCACAGACCGGACCTCAACCACCCGAATCTCACCAGACTGACATACACACAAAGCACAAAAATCTTAGGAACAACATTTGACAAGTTCCTAAGATACCAAACAATTACCCAGGTAAGGGCTAAAAACACAAACGAGAAGTTACGCAGGTTCTACCCTACCAGCAAAAAACTTCAACTTCACTTATACAAACCCCTTATTAGACCACTCTTCACATACCCTGCCTCCCCCTATCCCTCAGCACATACAGAACTCTTCTCTAAAGCGCGCCTGTAGCGTCCCCATGTACACCAACATGACCACATTACACCAAAACAACAAACTAACACCTCTAAACTGCTACATCCATACGCGTTTAACGAGATAACTGGGCAAACTAGCGAGAGACCCCACATACACTCTCATACCCTCAATAGATAACGCAGTGAAGGAACGAAGGTACCCTGCAGCACGAAACTACCCAGAGTCACCACCCATACAAGGATAAATATAACAGCAACGTGAATCGCGTGTTTCCGTGAATGCTACTCTCCCTTCTACCCCGCCCCCCCTCCCTACCGCTCAAGTCCTGCTTAACAGACATAAACACTCAATTAACTACACCTCGTATCGGTGTAGAACCACCGTCATTTATAACTTTCCCTATCCCCTCTTAGGTTTTTTCCGAAGCATTTCCTCTTCAGCCCCCCCCCCTCCTCCCACACAACGAGGCTTTAACTTTATTTCTATATACAGATTCGATTCGATTAAGCATAATAGAATGTCCTGGAAACTTATACTCAGTTTGACAAATTTACACGCAGTACGAACCAAGCGCCGACAGCCCGATAAAGGAGGCAAATGCAACGACAAATTAGTTAAAAACGTTAAATTTTCACCGAAACCTTAGGAAAGAAACTAAAAAAGTAAGAAAAATATCACTGAATGGAGATTTTATTGTTTTTCATTTCAGTTCTGTACCCAAGAAGAACGAAGCCAACATAAGCACAGGAGGAAGGAACAAAGAAAAGAGCGCCTAGGCGATCGGAAAACAGATGATTGGAGACCTTTCCAAACTAGGGAAAGGAGTCAGCCTAGGATGCTTGCAAGTACATCTAAGGACAATTGCTAAAAAAAATAAACCAGGCAAATGAGATTTGTAATACAGACAGAGTGCAAATTAATTGAATTTTAGGTTGCCAATATCTTGTAGGTTCCGGGACAATAGAAAAACGGGTACAAAAATAACTTTACTAATATAGAAATTAATATTCGTTTTGCAAAGATAAAAAGGGGTTTTGAAACAAGCTATATAACACATTAGACGTACACGAGTCTCAGCGCCTTAAAGGGGGTGGAGATACTTGGCGGGGACGGTCGCTGTACACACAAACGAACAATACTGACCGAAGGGTCGCTCGAATGACCTTGAGCGTACACGAAGCGGACGATGGGGGCTTTCACTGGGAGGGGGGAGATAGTAGAGAGAGCACTTGCAAAGAAGAGTTGTGCGTTGCAGTTACTTTGAAGACTTGGTATGAGGGAGTAATCCTTGCCTTGGCACAAAGTTAAAATAATAGTTTCTTGACAATGGCTACTAACGGGATGAACTTAGATCATGCCTTCGGGTTTAGAACACGAAGTCGAGACTGGGCAGTATTGCGTTCGAGAACCTGGTAACAACGAGTACGGGTTAGACACGCAAATTAAACGAGAATACCCGGAGCTTAAAGGGTTCTGCGAGGAATTGTGCAGAGTCCAACGGGAAGCGAATAGCGGGTACGAATGGGGAAGTGCAGATGGCAGGTACTGGCGAGGGTATTTAGAGGGCGGATACTGACGGGCGGGCAGGCGTCGGATACTGCCTTCCAACTCTGGTGCCGGGGGATTTATAGTGTGGTCGAATGTTGGTTGGTTCCCCCCTCCGTCCGAAGGGGTGGGGGGTTCCAGGGTCTGACGCATCGCCAGGCGAAAATAGTCTCGTCTTATTAGCAATATCACGGGAAAGTTCCTAGCTGGCGAGGCGAAACTTTGGCGATTCCCCAATGGGAACTTTTCGGGCTCTCAAGCTTATCACGGCTTTCTGCGATAGGGGGCTTTTAGGCCACCACGGCTTTCTGCAATAGGGGGCTTTTAGGCCACCACGGCGTCTCATGATTTCGCACTTCCATTCGCGCATACAAAAAGGGATGAGCAGGTATGTGCTCTCTCTTTCTCTCTCTCTCTCTCTCTCTCTCTCTGATCTCTGAACAGTGACAAAGGCAACCGTAAAACAAATGGAGGAAGCCCAAACACACCTAACATTTCCACATATATCATCGATAGAACTTCTGACGTGTATCCAATATTCTCATATCATGAATATAGGGAAGCCAGCAACCTTCGCAACAATATTAAATCCATTGCTGGAGAAAAACGAGATAAGTAAAATGTGGTTCCCTTAGAACTCCCCTCCATCCGAAATAATCAAGATAAACGTCACACCAACAACAGTAACAATAAAAATGATCACCCAAGAAATCAACACCGAAAAAAACTAAGGTAGAACTGAATAAACCAACGAGGGAAAAAAAACAAAGCAAAGAAGCAGCAGATATCAAGCCCAGAGTATACATTGATGAGTTTTTTCCTCTACCAAGAGAAACGATGCAAGAAGACGTCATCAACGCACTCAATAAGGGTAAATGCAAATGAGCATTTAGACACAAGGCATGAGAATTAGATGAGAAAGAGGTGGAAAACTCATATTCGATGATAAAATACGCATACATATTAGGCGTAGCATCGATAAATGAATTTTAGCAAATCAACATTCACATTTCAAGTTTTGTACACTTAAGTACACATATTACAAAGGTGAAAAAGTTTTTGTGAGAAATATTTGGAACACCCTTCTTTCAGCTCAAAATTTCATTTTTTTCAATTTTCGAGCCAGAAGGATATACACCATCAGAGTTGTTGGTTTGTTATTACAAGTGCTTCTAAACACATTAGAATTGAGTTTAAACTGAAGGATAATGACAAACAAGTGAGAGGTTTAACTCTTCTCATTTAACTGATACATATTATTTGTCAACTAACACATTAAAATAATAATTTCTCGTAATCGACGACATGAAGACACGAGATTTTATTACCGCCCAAATGTAGCCATCTCTTGCTTCTTTTCCAGAAGCTTCCGTCACCATTCGCATACACCGCTCCACATCTTGAGAATCACATGGAATGTAGATAGAGAGTGGCTCATCGACAATATTTTGTAGGTCCGCATTAGATAGATGCATTGAAAGTGGTGGCTCAAACCTGCACTCCTCTTCTTGACTCTGTCAATAGCTAATTTCCTGTTCTTCTGATTAACGTGTGCCAGCATTGCCAAAAGGACGTTCCCAGGATCGGCCAAGTAGGAATTCCTTTGGATTGTTTGCCATGCTATGGCTTCCCTAGCAGGTTGAACTATTTTTCAAAGATTGCTCTGTTCCAGGAGATGTTTGATCCCTCCGTGCATTTTGGAGAGGATTTCATGTGAAACCAGATGGGCCCATAATGACACACGACCAACTCTTTGAGGACATACAAGACATTATTAGGTTTATCTGTTGCCCCACAAGGTCGACATATTCTGCTGGCAGTTGTGAGTCATATTGCATGAGATAATGGCGCTGGTTTCATATGTAGGAGATCATTGTCAATTACATTACTTCTAATAGCCCTGATAACTCTGTACAGGTAAGCTTGGTCTCGACTAAGCTTATTCACATCTACATCTGGAAGAGGAACTCCTTTAGTAATCCATTGAAAGCTATTTGGTGATACTAGTAGAGTTCTACAGATGGTTAAGTCTTTACCGAGTGGTCCTTTCCATTAAATTCGACTTTCTGTTGGACAAAAATATTTCCTGACAGTTGCTTCAAAGAAAGCTCATTTAGATGCAAGGTACAGATGATTCAAGGAACAAGGCGATGTAATTGACATTCCAGCCCTCTTCTGGCTCTATTCTTGTAGCTAGTATTAGTTGCCATGCTGTCAGCTCCCACTGCCTTTATCTCGTTTTAATATCATTTTCAACAAGCCATACCCTCAGTCCGTCTGCAATACCTGCGCCTGTTCCTCGTTTAATAGTTAGATGATCTAAATAGACAGCACCAGGTTTTCCTACAAGCACATAGTGATCATGAATTTCTTTTGCTCAGTACCTTTCGTTCCCTTTCTTCTTTTTAGTTAGTGTTGTGTTTTTCCTCCCATCAAAGAACAAAGCAGTAATTTTCTTATCTCCTAAACATTCAGATTCGGTGAACTTTATCTTTAATTACTGCCGTGGCCTCCAGACTTTGTGATGGTTACTTACATGGGTGCGGTCTTATGAATACTTTCATAGTCGAATAGGGCTGCACTACTGATAGCAGCAGCAGCTCTATTTGACACAGAATACCGATCTGCTTCCATGACAATTTTTGGTATTGGTATAATATTCTTTTCTGTTCTGGCAAAGGCTTTCTTCCATTGTTCATCAGAAATGTCAGAAGATGAGGTTTCTTCATCCAAGGCTTCTCTGAAATTGTAGTTTTCTCTTTTCTCTTCTTTTTTGTGAGTCTTCTTCTTCTTTTCTTTCCTGAATTCAAGTTACGCCCAGGTCTTTGGTCAATAAGAATTTCATGATCTTTTCACACTTGCAATCCAAGAGATCAGCATACTGGCAGCATGGTATATCTAAAAGCTAAACCAATGATGAGATAAACTTCTTACTCTTAGTAGCATTCATTCCTTGTTTTGATACCACAGACGCTTCTTCCACCAATCGGAGCAATTTGGTTCCAAAATTCTTGATCAACTGAACTGGAATACTGGCTTTTTCTGAATCTCAGTAAGAGCCTCGGATACTTTAGGAATAAGATCCTTGTTCCGCTTGTATTTATTATCTTTTACATACTGAATATATCTTACAACCTGTTGTTTTGTCAGCAGCTCATAATGATAAAGCATGGAGTGCTCACATTGCAAGATAGAATGAGACAATCAAAGATACCTCAAAAATGAACATTTTGGAGTTTCATAAAGTATTTTATAATGGTTCAGTTTTAACTAAAAAAGCATTCTATGAATAGGGAAGCCGAAAATTATAAGTGCTCTAGAAAAAGCACAATTCGAAACTCTTAAATACTTCTTATTTTGCATTATAATCTAAATATAACAGCTTAGTTATATTTCTCCAAATTATGCTTATTCTTTCAATCACTTGCTTATTTTTATGACTAACTAAATAATTTTTATTTCCATGATATGAATAAATTTTAAACTAATTAAAGAAAAGAAAAAAGAAACGAAAGAGTGGAATATAGTAAATTTAGAGTAATAAATACAAAATTCATGTAAAAATGGGTAACACTTCAGTTTCGGGGCGCACGATAGGTGGCGCCGTTTATAGGCTACAATTTGGGGCTACAATATATGTCTTAAGACGTCAGACGGTAGCGTCAGATGTGAACAATTACGGAGTTATATTTCTTTGTATACGAGTATATACCGGGGGGCTGCGCCCCCCAGCCCCTCCAATTGATTGAAACTCAGGATCATCGCAGGGTGGTTTACCTGCAGTGATATCTCCCCCACGAGCAGTCTCCTTGAATTTACTGGGGGTTAAATATCCCCAACAGCTTTTTACTGGAAGAAAAACCTAACCTAAAAACAAACAATTCTTACTTTTATAGGTTTCTTGATTAGTTTATGCGTCTCTAGATAATCTAAAAGTTTTTCGCGATCATACAAATTAAAGCCGAATTCGAATAACATAGAAGCACATGGAGAGCACGAAAACACAATGACGAAAGAAAAACATTTGCAAAACGGGTCCTCTTTATAAGCTACGATGTTGCCAGTAAGAAGCTGTTATCGTTCGCAGTAAACAAAAAATACGAAAACAAAACAATAAAAGACATCAAAAAACCTTACCTAACTTAGAAAAACACTATAAACGAGCAGAGCGCAGATATTTAGTAAATAATAGACTAAAATTTACAAATCACCAAAAGAATAAAAAAAAATATAACGCAGTGATTGTCACATCTAACGCTACCGTCTGACGTCATTAGAGATATATTGTAGCCCAAAATTGTAGCCTACTAACAGTGCCACCTACCGTGCGCCCCGAATCTGAAGTATTACCTAAAAATCTATAGATAGTACGTTCCATTTTATATTTTCAATATATTTAATATAAATCGGGTATGATTGATGAAAACAAAGCATTTATCGCTTAGAGCACCAAAATAAGATAAACGGTGACATTTGGCAATAATGAAGGCCTATTAAACAGGTCATTTTTTGATCTGGATATAAATAAAATATTTTATTAATTCCTTGTTTATTATTATATAGCGATTATAAGATATAATAGTAAAAGAATTGATAAAATATGTTAATTTAAGTTGAGAGAACAAATCTAATGTTATGGGAACTGATTAAATATATAAATTAATTATAAGTTGATATTAAAATACCGCTTTTATGTATGCGGAAAGTTTATGTAAAACGGAGATTAACTGCGTTTAAGGAGGAATTCTTTTGTGAAGAAAAGTCATCTGAAGACGATTTCAAAGGTTTCCGCTGAATAAAGAGTTTTGAATCCAGCTCTAAGGTCCCTTTTTCCTTTGAGGAAATATCCGATAACCATATACCCAGCCTACTAAGGCAGGAGAAAGCACTTTATTCTTGGGAATACAAGGGGAATACAAGGTGCCCAGCCGAATTAAGAAACGCATTTGGCTGCCCCTAGAGTAGTACCAAAATTCTGGAAATGGCGAGCCAAAGACATTATCTATGACTTGTTGATGATCGAGTTCTTTTACTCTTCTTAGCTCTGAAAAGGAATAATAGACATACCCGTTATTATAAAATGGAAATAATACATGTGATGAGTAAATCTATAACATATTTATTTAAAAAGGTGAAGCCATGTCCCTCCATAGGAAAATACTCTGTAAATATTTCGTAAATTCATCATACATCGATTAATTTATATTGCCGTCCGTGTAGTTTACAAACAAGGAATTCCTCAATCTAAAATTGCCTGCACCTTAGATACATATGGAGTTAAAATGCACAGTTTCTTCCTGTACGAAAATTACCCATTTCTAGCTTTAAAGACGAGAACTATAATAACTAAATACAATCAGCCTCAGCCTAAGGAAAAGATCATTTCCAAGCAAAATTTGGCTCCTAAAGAGGGGGTCTTACGATTTTTTTAGATTTTTTTCTTCTTCATTTCCAAATTTCGGATGGTCTACTTGACAAAGCCTGAAATGTGCCTTAAATTGGTTCTAAAACTACGCCCTAATACATATGTCACAGGCAATGCAGCTACGAAGCCAGATATTACTCTTTGTAGCTTCAAGATGCCATTTAACATCCACATACTACCTATCATCATTGCATGTTGTGACCATGTTAAAACAGTAATGTTCATTAATCAATACCCAATACATGTACCAAAACCTGAGAGGAAAGACTACAGGGGAACAAACTGGTAAAGTTACAAAGAAGATCTCAGTAAATTCAGCCCAAACGACAACACAGACGCAAGCCTAGAGGAAATTGACGAGAAAAACTCAAGATTAACAAGTTCAATCAACGAAGCAAACGAAATAACCGAGACATCTCATTAATTAACAGCAAGGATATATATGCGTTAGCCTAATGGAAAAGATAAACATAAAACACGACGAAAGGAAAACTGGGAATTAATAAACAGAGTTAAAAGCAGACCTTGAGAGAGAAGATAACAATTATAAACGAACAGAGTGAAACGACCCAAGAAGCGTGTAGCGCTGAAGAACTATTTCTCATTCTCTGGAAATCCCTGTTCTGCATAACACCAGAGGAGGACGAAAACTTCAATCCAGAGATATACGAAATGGCCCACACTTACTTGCGTGAAAACATCGCCAAGATTACACCAGCATCAACAGTAGAGCAAGATAGGGAAGAAATTCTAGGTAGAGAGGCCTATATAACAACAGCAGAAATCAACGGCATAATTTAAACCTTCAAGAAAAAAGCGACAGGCACCTCGGAAATAAGCAGAATTAATCTTACCAAAGCCACGGACGTAATCATGAAACAATATTTATAAAGCGTGTTTAAACACCAGTTACTTACCTGATGGCTATAAACTAACTAAAATTATTTTCATCCCCAAAGCCAGAAAAACCACCGAGTCATCTCAACATTTACAGGCCTATAACGTTATTGAATTTTATTGTCAAAGACTTCGAAAAAAAAATCCTTAATCCAAGACTGAAAGAATATCTCGAAGAAAATAAGCTTTCTAATGATTAACAGTTTGGATTCAGAAGAGACAGAGACACAACAATTCACTTGGTATAATTACAGTGAAAATAGCCAAGAGCTGAAAAGAAGGAATTTGACAAAGTCTGGGTCAGAGGAATACAATATAAGATTAACAGTAATTTAGAGATAATTCTCTTTGATTACATCACAGAAAGGAAAGCAGACGTGGTGATTAATAACTATTTAGGACCAGAATCCGAAATGGAAGCTGGACTCTCGCAGGAGGGCTGTCTCATTACCACGATGTATTAAATTTATATAACAGACCTTTCCGTTATAAAGAAAAGGTCTAACAAACTAACATTCCACTCTCTTACTACCATTTTCACTTCAATTTCTTTATTTCTCTTCCTACTCTTCTTTACCTTCATCAGCTCCTGCCAAAATTTCCCCATCTGGTTCCACCTAGAGCCTTTGAGGAGGGAGAGGGAGTTGTTGAAAGGTCGAGTGGGGGGCCACTCTTAATCCTCCTTTCCCACTCGCGAGAGAGAGGAAGGATGGAGCGAAGCTTGTGCCAGCGATGAATCTTAATATGCCCCTAATATCCTACCTAAAATATTAAAAATGAGTGAAGAATAAGCATATTTTTTTCCGTCTCACTTCGGTGTTTTCTTGCAAGATTTATCTGAAATTGAAACACTACATTAGGCTTCGTGGCTCGTTAAACCAACGACTCTGGAAATGCATAAATTTGTCGTGGACCTTTCTTTTCATGCTCGATTGAACGGTTATTCTACACATGGTCTGTTTTATGATACATTAAATATAGTGTAGCAAATGAGACATATCCTTCATGGCTTCAGCATGTTACGAAAATCTTTGCCATGAGATCCATGTAATTATTACATCATTGGGAATAAACACCCCAGTATATTGAAAGCTTTATTTGGGTGCTAGTTTTGGAAGTGTTTTTACTTCCATCTTGAAGCCGGAAATAATTTTGTAAGTAATTAAATGAAACAGAGTGCAGAGGGGAAAAGATGCATAGATAAATTCTAAGAGATGGGGAAAAAATAGTCCAAATTAGTAAAATTGGGTGAAATTAGAAGGAGGTGAGAGTATTGCAGAGTTAGGCAAAGTCTATTGTGATCAGACTACTCTCTTGAATTTTTTGCTTGTTTTTATTTAGTTTTTTACTTTGAAATTTTTCCAATGTGTTTTTTTGTATTTTTTTATTAATTTATGGATAGTTGTTATTTTTGTTGATTGTTTGGTTTGATAGATTATTTGTTTTTACTTGGTTAATGGATCTGCATTCTCCGCTCTTCTGTAGGTCTCTAGTGTCTTTTTATTTCATCATCAAACTCGTTCTCTATTTTGGGGGGTTTCTTTTTCTGCTGTAATTCATAGTTATATTGATTGGGCTTATCTTAACCAGGTTAATGAACGTGGGTGGGAGAGAGAGGTAGAGAGGGAAGAGAGACGAAGAGGAAAATATAGAGGAGGGATTAGTGAGTGAGGAGTGAGAGAAAGTGGGGAGAAAGAGAGAGTTACGTGAGAAAAAGAGAGGGAGATGAGAGAGAGAAAAAGATAGAGAGGGAGAAAAAGAGAGGGAGAGAGAGGAAGACAGATAAAAAGGGACAAACAGAGTATGAGAGGAAGAGGGAGAAAGAGAGGGGGATATTCATACAGAGGAAAATACATAGGGAGAGATATAGTAAGTAAGACAGACAGACAGAGAGAGAAACACATAGACAAAGAAATATCTCTTATGCAAAGAGAGAAAGAAAGAGTAGCACTTGCGCACTTAGCTTGATCTTTGAGGATAACCACACCGGTTGCCACATCAATCATGACCAATCCCCAACACCAGCATCGCTGCATGAGTCTGGCGCGGAGGCTTCTCTCATTCTCGACAGGCTTGCGAAAGGTGCAAATGGCGCTCTCACTCTCCCGCCCTCTGCTTTAAACGGAGATAAGGTTCTCAGCGATGCAGCAGCAATATCAATTTTATTTTCACAGCGGTTTAAAATAGATGGTATAATTTTCAAGTGAATATTATTGTATGGCTTATACCATACATATATGAAGATTGAAGAGGTTGGAGAAGATAATGGAAACGCCATGTTAAATAAAAAAAATATTATTTAATATCGAGTCTGTTCTTTTTTAGAAGCAATAACTGCTTAAATACCTCGGAGAACCGGGTCGTACATTTTTTCACCCTGGCTTTCGCAATTTTTAGCCATTCCTGAAGCAGAAACTGTTCCAGCTATTTCACAGAGGTTGTCAAGGAAACCAGGTTACTTACTTGCTGCTCTAAATCGCATCAGAGATTTTCGATTATGTTAGGATATGGTAATTTTGAGGACCAATGTATGTGTTCTACATCCCTGGCTCTTCGTATATGTTTAACAGCCTCACTTGTATGAATCAGCTCATTGTTCTGTAAGATGGAGCCATCATTGAAAAAGGTTTTGGGTTTATTGGGTGAATTTAGTCACCCCAAATTACCCAATAATCATTATAAGCAAACATATTATTCAGTGTTATTACTGGACCAACAGTATTTCACGATATAGCCCACCATTACATCAGAAAAGGAGATGAAATCGGGCTCAAAGGAATTTCCGGGGGTTTGCCATAGATAAAATCGTCCTGAAAAGGCAAAAGGTGTGAAGGATGATTGATCAGAGAAAATGGCACTTCTACTTCTCCACTGTCCACTAATTGTGGTCTTTGATTCATTCTAGGCATTTTGAATATTGAAGGTGCAAGAAAAGTCTTGGCATTTTCCGCTCTTCAAGGTATCCAGCTGCAATGAGCTCTCGGCGAAATGTTATGGCAAGATGTTGGTTTAGCTCTGCAGTCACAGTCACTTTATTAGCTGTGGTTTTGTGATTCATCGACACAAGGCGTTTTAATACTCTGCTGTCACTCTCTTAGTTTCACTCTCTTAGTTACGCTTCCCAGAGCTTAGATTTCCTTGTCTTTGGTATTCCAGCATCATGCTAGACACAGTTCCTCTCGAAACGTCAAACAACTCGATAGTGTTTGTGCCGAGGTTCCAGTTATTCGCACAGCTTTCAAAAAAAGAGAAAGCAATTGGTTATTACTTTAATTTCATTATATCTGCAATGCATATACATGAGATTTATGTACCATTGTGATTCTTAATTATGCCTAGACATTGGAAAAAATTTGGGATGCGAAGTATCCCCTGTTTTCATATTTTTGTGCAACCACCTACATAAACAAACACACCGTCCTGTTTAAGATTTAAAGCTGAGCATTACATATATGCAAGAACCGTAGGACTCAGCTTAGCTGTATTTATTTGCTAAATTACCTATAAGTCTTCCAATTTGAAATCATTTTGGACATCATTCAACCTTCTAATCAAAAGGCATAATGGAAAACAGGAAATGGCTTCAGCAGAATATTCTGATGAGAAGGTTGTTCAGAAATTAAAGCAGGCTGTTAATCATAATATGATAAATTTAGTAGTGCCACGATTTATTCCTCATTTAGCTGACGATGCATCAATCATACGCTCTATCGGAGCTCTTTGACTAATCCTTCCCTCTCCTTACGTAAAGTAGGGTATTAATCTCGAAATAACAACGAGTTTTCTTTCGTCCTCAAGTGGTTGGTTAGCTTTTGATTGTTTTAGATAGATTTAGGTGCGATTTCTTCAAGTCTAATTTTCATTTAATCAAAATTCAGCATTAATTTTTGGTGTGAAAATTTATATTTGGGTATTTTCCTACGATGTTGAAGCTTTTATTTGCGAGGCTTCAAATATTTTTCTTTTATTCTTACATTGGCTTTCGTATAAAGCCCTGTATATCAAGATATATCTCTTTTGCACTACGTTAATAACTCACTACAATCCCCAGGTGCAGCCTATAGTGAAATAATGGTCACGGTACAGAAACAGTGACATTGTTATTGTTCATCAGCATAACATACTGTGATACAAGTTTGTACATAAATTTGTATCTAGATCAATTATAGCGGAAGGCAGGCAAATTTCTCATAATGATGTTATAACGGAAGATAGATTGGCAGTCATATTATCAATTAGAATCGCATCATATTGTATTATATATCATTTTGAAGGGATCTTTTTCTAAATTAAAATATATAGAAACATTATATATTAATCAATATTAAAGAAAATATGATTGATTTAAATTGCATTTGGGAGCGGGGCTTATATGCCTGAAGTCACTAATCACGGTATAAAAACAATGAACATTAGTGCCCCTAACAATGTCTGGCAATCGACTTTGAATTTGAATCTAATGTTAGGCTATGAAATTGTAAATACTACTAGAAAATTAAAAAATAACGGAGGGTGTGAAGCAACCCCCACAATTAAAGGCGACTACGAGATTCCCTTCAAAAGCATTCCTTGTATTATTTTACTCTGGTAGATATCGAGCACCCTCCTGTTGGACCTCTCTTTATTTCTGTTTGGGCCGAGAGAACTTAGTTCCTCGTTTTGCCGTTACATAGCATTTAAAGGCGATATTTCATATTCACATTTTTCGATCTCGGTTTGATTTGATAGATGATAAAAAAGATGATCTAATTTATCTTTTGTACATTTAAGCCAGAGGTGCATTGTAACCTAGTATATTCACACTTTTGCTGAATATACTGGCTAATAACTTCCTGAAAGGAATAAATACGGATGGTATGATTTTTAGGTGATCACTCTCTGTGTGCGCGCTTATTTGTTTCATATTCTCTTCACTTGCTCTCTATATATCTTGTTATTATTCTGCCTTATCAATATTGGAATTATTATTTTGATTATTAAGAATTCCGCTGTAGAGACAGGAACGAGATCTTATTATAATAATTAAACTGTACAACAATGAAAAAAAACAGAAATGAGAATAACCTTTTCTAGGGGTTTTTTATACGTCAATCACGAATATAATATCCGTCTCCTTCTGCGACCCTCCAGTTTCACGTAAATTACCCTCTTGCTCACGTTAAATACACTGATTAAATTCAGACAGGATTGGGCTGAAATTGACAACTCTAAAAGTTATTACGGATTTTGATATCATTTTAATGGGCTGTTCCTAAGGTATTTGTCAACGTAACCTCTGAAGTTTATGAAAGTATACTCAATATTTTTTTATTTATATGGGTCCAAATCCGTGGTAACGCTTCTGTAAACGTTGATAATTTTGTAACTTATTATAAATGTTCCTATTTTTACTTTTTTGTTTAGTATTTGTTGCTGTTAATATTGATATTATTTTTCACACACTACATTGATTTTCTTTACAGGAGATAGAGCTAAAATGCATAAAGAATGCAAACATTCCCCAGACAGTTTCTATTATATATTAAGAAAATACAAGAGACAGTTGACTAAATGTGGAGAAACTTTATGAGCTGTACCTTGGATGTAAAGTGGGTGACCAGGACAAACACTTGGCACCTCATATATATTGTTTCAGAAGTACAACTTTTCTTTCTGCCTGAGGGAAAGATAAGGGCCTGGCCTCATGTTTGACGTACCAATGGTCTGTAGGGAGCCAAAGGACCGCATAAGTTACAGGGAGCATGAGTGGCTAATTTTTACGGACTTGAAAGTAGTAGCCCTACTTAATGGGCTAGATGCCATAATGTAATTCATGAGCCAATAGTTAAGAAAGAGAAAATAATTTTGCCACCACTTCATATAAAACTTGGCTTAATGAAACAATTTACCAAAGCAATGTAACATAATTAGTAAGCCATGTATCCAGTACCTCAAGGCGATCTTCCCTAAAGTAAGTGATGCCAAGATTAAAGAAGGCATATTTGTAGGCTCTCAGATTTGTCAACTTCTAGCTAATGAGGACTTCAAGGCGACAATGGATGAAATTAAGCTAGCGGCCTGGCATGCATTCAAAGATGTATGCAAAGGACTTCTGGTAAAGCAGCGAGGGAGTCAGCAAAAGCGTATAATGAAGAGCCTAATCAGGTGCTACCAGTATCTCAGATGCAATATGTCACTGAAGATACCCTTTGTTCATTCTCATCTGTCTTTCTTCCCAGAGAATGCAGGAGATGTAAGTGATGAACATGGAGAGCGGTTTCATCAGAATATAGCGTCAATGAAGAACAGGTATAAAGGAAAATGGAGCCCTGCTATGCTAGTTGACTTCTGCTGCAACCCGAAGCATGACACACCTGAGACGTCTTACAAATGAACAAGTAGGTATTAAATGTAGGTTAATACATTATATAATGCTAACAAACATTCTGATACATTATATATTAATAAATTAATTACCTTGGACACAATTAATCTGACTTTGGGAGCGAAATACATTTATAGTATCGTGGAAATCGTCATCAATTGTATAATTATTAAATCGGCAATTTACAAGAAAATGCTACGTGATGGAAAAACCTTGTTATCAAATTCGAATTCAGCGCACTCAACTACATAATAAAATGCACATGAGATCTATGTCATTTTCTTGAGATTGAGATTTGTTGTATAGTGTGATTATAATTCCGGCTTTTGAACTTGCTACAACACTACTATTAACGATCAAGTTTACAAGTGTATGAAAGAGCCTCGTTCATTAAATCTGACCAAGGACTTCTCTTTAAATAGATTTTTTTCCCGAGGGAGATGGATGCTGAGCCAAAGGGACGAGGTGTTCATGTAGAATGACTAATGAGGATAGGACGGGGTTTAAGTAAAGACGCTGATTTCTGATTATAATTTTTCCTTCTCCCCATCTGTTTCTTCCTATTCTCCTTTTTCTGTCCACTCCTCCGATTCCATCCTTATGAATTACATCAGTTATATAAATATGCAAAGAGCTTATCATAGTTATCCAACTTTTTCCTAGCATTGGTTATTTTCCCTTTTTTAGTTGTATGTTAGAACAAAATATTTTTTACTTGCTAAAACAAGTAATATATGAATATAAAAACACAAAAGCGTTTGAAATATATAATAAAAAGGGAAAATCTTCTGACATGGAAATTGGCAAGATAAATTGCTAAAAAAAATAGAGAAGATGGAAAAAAAATCATATACTTAGGACTTTGAAATTTGAATTTGGAAATTCGTTCAATGGCGGAAGTAACGTGGCAGATTCGTGCCCTGGATCATAATCATTGTAAATTTCGAATTTGAGAGAGAGACCTTTGCCTAGAAATGGTATTTATGTATATTTCTCGCTGTCACATATTCCTTCACCCCAGAGTTTGCTCCTTTATTAGTTATATAAAGCTTTCTCTCGTTAACTCTCCAATTCAAATACTTAAATTATTCATCGCCATATATCAGAAACACAGAATAATTTATCTCTCTTTAATCCAAGCTGCGCTGAGGAGCAAAATTTGAGACGCTGGAAACTTAATAATCATATAAAATCACATCTGAAAACGACCTCCAATCCAGCACACACAGGTATCAACTCGAATCCAACATGAATACGCAAATCCACTGGTGACTCTTCATAATAAAAACCTCTTACGTGGTTGAACGATATTCGATTACTGTGAGAACGAATGGGAGTGTCTTACAAAACTAAAGTTCTTATTTTAGATCTGACTATTATATTATTATTCATTTACTATTATTCATTCGTTCCTTGCCATTAGCATTGCTATTTCATTGCTCTTCATTCTGGCCTCACCTTTGTTATATAGTCTCACCACACTAAATTCACGTTACGAAACTGAATAATTCATTCGTTTCGATCGACTTGCTTAAATCGCTTGACGTAACATATTACAGCTCAAATAATAGCGGAGCACTTTATTGTAAAGAAGTTAGTGGTGGGACAACTAACTGTAAGTGATATAATCAGTTCTCGGCCTTTCAACACTGGTATTATTATGTCGTAAAAAGGCTTAGGACTTTGCTTCATTGTCTTAACGGTCGATCTTGTGATAAATCCATTTTTGTAATAATAAGGTCCTTCTGCGAAAACAGAGAGTTTGATTTTCCTGCGTGTGGAAGAAGTCCATAATAATGGACTACTATCGAACATTGTACGTGTTTGGATAAATAGAAAAGAATGATCTGAAAATTAGAAAAGTAGCCAAAAATTTCTTCATTTCTTTATTCAGAATAAAATACAGAGGAAGAAAAGTATCAGTAGCCGTAAATTTAGGAGTCAGTGGATAATTTTATATTGTTTTCTTCTCGAGCTGTTATATTGCTCGAGCGAAGACAAGTTAGTATTAAAAAAAAAGTGTGTTTTCACTTCATAAATTCTAATTTCGAATTGAATGGCAAGCTTAATCTGACTGAAGAGAAATTTTTCTTTGTAGGCTAAAATTGAGCGCAGAGAATTGACATTTTTAATCCAACATTATCGCACTTAATTACGAAAATTACTATTTCATGTTGGATAATAATCAGCAGTTATTGTATATAAAAAAGGTCAACAGATCAATCAAATGTGCTTCATTGGAACGAACAAACGTTATAAAATATCGCTGCTCTTCGTAATTCACTAAAAAATCCTGGCATTCCGTATGATGTGCCAAGCTCAGAGCAAAATAATAAATCGTTTTCAAATGCTAACATGGATTTTGCCGCTTTTTATGACGAGAGAAGAAAGAATGAAATGGGATTTGCTTCTTTCATTTTGCCTTCTGAGAGATGCGGGTAAAAGGAAGCGTTCTTTTTTTTCTTCTTCTTCTGTTTTTCACGATTTCTTTCCTTTATGGGATTGAGACGACGTAAAAGATAGTTTTTTTTCAACTCTTATGCCCAACCTTGTTTATTTTGTGGTCATAATTGTGCCATCTTCTTTTATCTTTATTTAAAGGAAAATAGATTAGAATAAACACATTTATTCCTCTCAGTCTTGGAATGAAACTTCTCAAAATAGCATTTGATTGTTAATGCCAAAAGAAGAAAAAAATATCTTGCATCTATGTAGAAGAATAAGGTCGAAGGGCGACCTCGTGCCCTTTGGTACCCACGTTTTCGCGAGATCGCGAAATGGATAGTGGGAAACGAGGCTGATCTACGGCGAGGATGCGGGCCACGCCGTTTTATTGCACCCCAGCTGCATTTACTTATGGGGACATTTTCCTCGACTCGCAGGCACTTACAGCCAGCCTCCTGCCCTCCGGCATAGATCAAAGCTCTTAGAACATTCTAAGCTAACTTTATCTCGTTTCCCCGAAAGAGGTGCTGCCTTCTCCCAAGATCGCGCGAGTCGTGGAGACAATCGCTCAGGCAATACCCACCACCAGCGTTCAGGTAAAGGACATGCTCACCGAATTTTAGATTCGAGGAGGAAGGCTAAATTGACATTCGTGAACTCTGCCATATTCAATCGGCGAGTATCTGGCGAGAAACTCCATCTCCGAAAGCCAAACTACGTGTGCTCCCTCATCCGCCCCGTGAGGTAACCTAGCTTCCCCATCGCAGTCATCGTATCTTGACTAGCCCTTCCCTTCAACGAATACGTAAGCAGTTGCAATCATTGACGCCAACAGATTATTCTCTAATCTGATCTAACCAAACCGTCCCATCTTTTGTGTGAGCTCCATGATTAAAATCCCCTTTTTAATCTCCGACCTGAACCCGACCACTAATCCCATATTTATTCCTCCTGTGATCTGTCCCGTGCCGACATTTAATTTCATATGTACGATCATTCTCTTTAAACTCTGTATCTGTATATATTTCAATTCTATTTATTTGTTAGTAAAGGAATATATTTTCTTATCGTCTTTTTCTTGCAACACTAAACGAGTACTAGCTACATATTAATCTTTGGTTAACTTGCACTCTGAATTATTTGTTTTGAAAGGACCCCTTCAATTGAAAAGTAAACCATTCCTGCTGAATTCTTAACTATTCCTCGTGCACGAACCGGCTAGATCGACTCTCAAGCAGACTTCGACGAAACCCTCAAAAGGCATATACATCATTATTAAATCTGGTAATCAGGTGTGTCTGGGACTTTAAAAAGTTTAACAGAGCTCTTTTAAAGGCAAACCAACCCTTTAACTTTGTTGTAATTTCCAAAGCTAAGTACCTCTTGAGTTGCATAAAAGACCAGGGAACAACCCTGCCGTATTTATTTATCTCTTAGTGTGTTCTGCGTGTGTCGGAACCGATAACCGTTATTAGAAAACTTTTGTTAGGAGACAGAGCTTCCTTCGCGGGCATTTTAATCCCCGACGGATTAGCAGAGTCTGGGCCCTTCTTATCTAACGAAGGCTCTATTTTTTTCTCTCAATTTGGGTTTATTTGTGTATTCCATTAGTGTCGGTATTTAGCTATAAAAGCTTCTGCAGTTAAACAAGCGTATTTCTTCGTGTGTAAGTATTTTGTGACTCAAGCCAGTCTCCGACTCGTGTCGACGGTCCATTAAATCCTTTCTTTCGGGCAACTTCCACTTGTGTTCCGAACAAAATGTCGTCGTTCGAGAGATTCAAACCCCAAGCAGAGAGAATTCGCCAATATGAATTGGAGTTAAATCACGATGGCTGGAATCCCTTTCAGTCAATTCCAGTACAGATGCCCCTTAATCTGCTTCCAATAAACTCCCCGCTTTCAAAGAAGGTGAGGACTTTGGATCTTTTATCACTCACTTTGAGGAAATTTTTTAAGTCAATCACTGGGTTAGTGAGACAGACGGTGTCACCAAACTCCTTCCATATCTTAGTTTCAAGCTCAGGGACATTTTTCTTACCCTTCCCTCGGGAGCCACGGTGGATTGATCCACCCCGAAATCCAAACTTTTCACGGCGTATATGACACTTGATTTCTACCCCGCGAAATTTCGTCACGCCCGCATCCAACCAAATATGACCTTCCGTCCATTCGGGTATACTCTTTCCCGTAATTTCAATTGCTGGCTAGACGCATCGAAAATCCCTCACGATTATGAGTCCCTGGTAGATTTGGTCGTAAGGGATCAGTTGCTGGCATCGCTACTACCAAAATTCCGCTTTGTGAAGGATCATCGGTACAACTCCTTCAAAGAGTGCATATATGAGGGAGATCTCTATGCGGCAAGTAACAACTCATACCCGAAGGAAAATACAAAGCCTCCTCCTTCATCCCACAAGAATAAAATTAGTAACTCACTGTTCCCTCCTAAGAACTCCTCAAAATTCGCAAAGTTTACGGGCGCCCTTAAGCCCAGAAGTTTCCCTCTATCAGAGCCCCGTGATGTTAAGCCCCTCATCTCTAATCCCCCGGCGCCATCCTTCCCCCGTTGACTAATTGTCTGCTTCACGTGCGGTGCCGAAGGTCACGTCCGCGGAACTGTCCCCGAAATTCCCAGCTTCGTAGTAATCCCATTCACCAAGTACACCAAGTGAATGCTGCTTCCACTTTCCTTTCATCGCGAGCAGAAACTCCAGCTCCAAACTCGTCTCTAAGTGCTCCAGGGCACCAAGTTAATTTCCTCTTGATAAGAGCTCTCCAGGAGGTTTAAAGTTTGAGAACGGAACCGTTAATGGGTGCCGAGTCTCCACACTCGTCCGCGATACAGGGTGTACCTCTATCGTGGTATCTAATAAACTTCTTCCCCCTGTGGCCCCTGATCACAAAAAGCTTGCGGAAGTCCATGACTACAAGATGCTTCTCCATTGTAAACTGTTACTTGGAGTGTCGATACATCTCAAGATGGGCCGAAGACGTGTCAGCCCCTATCAAATTCTTCTCCGTTTTGGTAGAACAGTGCTCCCAAGTCGCATCCAACCCTGTGGCTCAGTCTGATATCACGAGAGCACAGGCAAAGAAGGATTCCCAGACTACCGCTGCCTTCTAACCCCCTCTTAGATTCGGATTTTAGCAGCGTTATAAGCGAAGAATTCGCTCAAGAACAGAAGGAGTGTCCAAATCTCTTTCTCTTGTGGGAAAAATCTTGGAGCCTAGAGCAGCATTCTCTCCTCGGTAACAAGACACTTTTTTATATAATAAGAGAAGTCTTGTTATATCACGCTTGCTCGGATGGGGTGAACCCCGAGATTCACACCTTCTGTGTTCAGCGTTCGCATGTCCCCCTAGTCCTAAAAATTGACCACAATAGTGTGTTTTCTGACTACTTTAGCCACAATAAGACTGCTCATATGAAATTTTGGTATTTCTACTGGCCGGGTGCTGAAGTTGATATTACTGAATACTGCCAATCCTGTAACATCTGCCAGAAAACCACGGCAAAAGGGCGTGTTAAACCTGCCCCCATTCAGAAGTGACCGATTCTAGCTGAACCATTTTCCCGAGTGGCCATAGATCTTGTTGGCCTCATTCGTCCCCCTTCCAGTGAAGGGCATAGTTATGTCCTTAGCCTTGTGGACTGCGCTACGTGATTCCCCGAAACCGTACCATTAAAGAGAGCCAAATCCTTAATTTCCATCTTCTCTAGGGTAGGCATACCAAAGGAAATATTGTCTGACAGAGATAGGCAATTTACCTCCGAATTAATGGAATATATCGAGAAAGTGTTGATGGTAAAACCAATCTTTACTAATCCTGTTCACCCCTGCGCAAACGGAATTTGCGAAAAATTTAATGCAACCTTGAAATTGATATTAAAGAAGCTCTGTCCGAGCAGCCCCGTGAGTGTCATCGCTTCTTGCCCGTGGTACTATTTGCATACAGGGAGATTCCCCATCGTACGCCCGGATTTGCCCTGTTCGAATAATCTACCGACGTAATGTTCGAGGTCCCATTAGCATCATCAAGGAGTTATTCTCGAACGCCACGTTAGATAGAGAAACTTAATCTTCCTACGTCTATGTTTTGGATCTTCGACGAAGGCTAGAAAAATGATCCGAGATTGCATACCAAACTGGCGACGTTAATTGGGAAAATTACTGAACGTACTTCTAAGTCATGTTGAAGGAGTGGAAGTTTAAGCCTAGTGATGAGGTTTTGTTGCTACTTTCTATGGAGAGCAACTAACTTCTGAGCCAATGGAAAGGCCCCTTCCAAATTTTTGAAGCGCAAAGACCTGTGGACTATTTAATTACAGACAGGGCAGAACCTGTTCAACGTCAATATTTTGAAGAAATATCACCGCGCGCGTGTAACAACAACATTGTTACCATCAACGAGGAGACAGCTTTTGAGGCCGACTACACGACAAATGACCTGAACCTATACAGGCCGTGTGCGTCGAACAGGATAGGAACTACCTACTACCTGCCTTGCCCGGCGCCACCAATTCACCACCCGCCAGCTTGGATATCAATAAGCGGCTAACTTCCGACCAAATTAGCCAGCTGCAGCTTATTCTAATTAAGTTTGAGGACGTAATTTCCGAGACCCCTGGGCGGGCTATTAATTTGGAGCATGAATTAATGCTCACTACCCAGGAACCTCTTGCTCAAACCCTTACTACCTCACAATTCCTATGCAGTGATAGAAAAGGAAGCTTTAGCTATCATTTGGGGCAGGCAAACGTTTAAAATTTACCTGGTAGGCCGAGAATTTGTTATAGAGACCGATCACCGCACGCTGGCATACCTCCGTAACATTAAACATCATAATGGCCGATTAATGACATGGAGCCTATTATTGCTGGAATTTCAGTATCGAATATTGTATATAAAATATCCGATACTCTTAGCCGTAATCCTTTGGGCGACGACCCCTGCTAAATTATAATTGTAAATGCTCCATGGCCATTTGTCCATTTTGTATATAATGTAACCGCCAGCTAGATATAAGTTAAAGGACAATTGTTTCTTTGTGTATGTAGTTCTTTTAGGGGGGGCGGGCATACGTCTAGGACGCACAGCGCCCTTGTATGTATAAAATTATTAGTTACAATTCTGATCCAGCACCACTATATGTATATATGTACCACCATAATCGTCCCTGTCATTTTTGTATGATGTATGTTTGAATATCCATTTCATTTTTTTATTTGTTTGTATAGCTTCGTGTATAAGTACCTTTTTCATTTTTTAAATTACGTTCCCTTTTAATTCTCTTATGGTCAGCGTAAACCCGTAATAATTAATTTCCTTCCCTGTTCATATGTACACGCAGTCGGTTGAAATTATCTGGGACACTGCGCGAAGTCAGGTCAAGAATTCCTATAGTCGTAATACTTCTCTTCCTGAAAAGTCCGTATGGATAGTGGTCAAATGGCCGGGAGTTTTTTGTTGGTCCAAAATCTGGTGTGATCTGTGCAAGCAATGCACACTACAATTAGTAAATATACAAAAGTACAAAATAATATCGAGCACCTAAAGATACTGCCAGAGCACTTAAATATATGAGGAGAGCTCGTGCTGGGTCTCAGGAACAATGAACTCTGAGCTAAGACCACTGCTCTCCTGAAGTTCAAAGGGCAAAATCAAAGGTTTATTAACATATAAAAAAGATTACAAGTATATTTAACAAAAAAACCGTAAAATATAACTAGAATAAAGTGGGAAAAATAAGAAATTTGAGGAGATGAAAGAAAGTACATAAGTTGAAGGATGAAAATTAAATTTCCAGGGGACTGGATATTCGAGTTCCAATACAAATCTATACATTTCGAATTTAAACATATTAATATGCATTCATTCACTTCTAACTTTGCTTGTTATTACGAGGTATTAATTCTTTTAAATTAAGTTAATATATTTATGATACTCAGGTATATTATAACTTTTTACCAATTGTTCAATCACTTTTAACTTTGTCAATTTTTATTAACTTCCTCTCTATTTGTTATTTACTTATGTATGTTATAATCACTCTTTGTTCTGCCCGTTATTTTCGATCATTTTGGAAATTTAATCCTTCTTTTTTTAATCACTTTTTACTATTCAACTCATTTGATTATTAGATTTTTCTTCTCTTTTATGTTGTGTTAACACACATTGCACATAATTTTCTTTCACTTATCAATGTCCGATGTCATTTGTCCATTTTCTAAAATCTTTAAGGTTTTCATGTTGACTGTATTTATATTGGATTCCAGGTCGGAAATCGTTCTTTCCAGCAGTGTTCCTTCCACTTCCTTTTGGTTGTATTGTTCCTCGTACGTCTACTTCTACTTTCCATCTGCTAACCCTTGGGGTAGTTTACCTTTATTTTCTTTTGGTAATTTACACATTGGTAAGACGAAGATTTGGATGTTATTGTCTTTTCCAAGGATAACATTCTCCATTGATATGGATACACTTTTAATGAGATACTTTGGTTGATTTTTTTATTTGCTATCATTGGTGTTTTTTCTGTTGATGCTTTTTGGTGTTATTTTTTCGCGTTTGTCACTTTATTCTCGCTCGGAGAAAGAGGAGTCTGACTTTTTCGCGTGTTCTGGTTGGCGAGGTCGTTTAAGTCTTCCTCTTCCTCCATTATTTGCTCTTCATTATCGTTGTCGCTTAGGCAGATCTTCAGTAATTCTTCTGATTGGGAGTTTGGGAGAAACTATAATTTCTTATTCATCCCATTTTTCGGCATTAGGTTATTAAGTAGCTAGCTGAATTGTCATATGGGCGAAAATAATCACGGCATCAGTTCTTTGTTTTCTTTTACCAAAATTAGTTTGGTAATGCTGGTACGTGGTAGTATTGAGATGTGGGTTCAACATAAATTAGTTTGGTAATGCTGGTCCGTGGTAGTATTGAGATACGAGTTCAACATAAATTCTTTTTTGGCCTCCTCTTGTTTTATTTTTTCCTTCTTTTATTTGAGTGCTTCTATACACATGGGTCACCTTATGCTAAGTTCTATGTCGGTGCGTCGGTCCGGCGATCGGATGGTAATCATTTTACTTTTCAATGTTTTTTTGGCGATAGCATCGTAAATATTCTGCCAATTCTAACTAAATCTGAAATATTTCAGGTTATTTTACATTCTCTTCCGAAAGATATAATTTCCAAGGTCCCCACAAAGTTTTCCCAGGAATTATTAAAAGAAAAATAACTATGAGTCAGATTGCCCTACTTGGTGAAAGTTTTGAAGAAAGTAAGGTCAAATGGTCATTAGGTCATAAAAATTGAGGGCACATGACTTAGGTCTGTTTACCTTGTTACCTTCCTCCCAAGTCAAACCTCTTCCTAGTTAGACCAGACCGCTTTAGTTGACTGTCACTCTCTTGTCGGGTGAATTTCGACAGCGTAGTACTTGTAGCAACATTTTAAAGAGGGGGGAATCTTCCATTCCTATTATCTCCACTGATTTTCTCATGTAAAAAACAAGAAGACCTTCATTCTTTGCCTTGTGGGCCATCTCGATGTCTGCAAATATCACAATTACTATATTTTTAATCTTCAGGCTTTTCTACTCTTTTGATATTTGCCCATTTTTGGTTTATTATTTAGCTCAACCTTGATTTTATCGCAGGAATTGTCCATGTAGAAAGGATCGAGCCAGTGGTGTATGCTGGTTCTTTATAGGACAATTTCTTGGGGCATGGAGTCCTCTAGTCCGATTTTTTGGCTTCTTTCGAAACCAGCTTCTCTATATATTTTTTCTTGTGTGGCGACTCGTGAGGAGGCGTCGTTTAGGAGGATAACGGTTTAACATTGAAATGTTCATATACTTTCTCCATTACCGTTACTCTGCTTGTTTTTTTCCCCTCCGTCCAGAAAATGCGGAGAGGAACCCGCTTGATTCATGATTCCATGAGTCTTCTTGGATAAAGAGCGTTTTCAAAGAAAAGGATAGAACACTTGAATAAACATGGATAGATCATGGTGGGTCTCAGCAGTAATAAACTCTGAGCTAACCCTAATGTACTCCTGAAGGTTTTTTTACTTTACTTTACTTTAGGTTAAAGTGGTGAAATTGTGTGGTAGGTATATAAAGGTGTGAATAAGTTTTCTAGTTTGCCCTGGTGTTAGGGCATCACTAGCATTCTTCATGTCGTGGTTAACTAAAAAATTTCCTCCGTCAAAAAAGTAGCTGACTGTCATTGACAGTCAGTTTCCTCCGTATAAATATATATAAATAAATCTCTGTGTAATAAGTATTTCCACCTTCGAAGCATTCAAGCCTTTCAAGGTTGACTTTTCTAGCTGAATGATCTCAGTGTTGATTGTTCTTCAATTCCTTGTAATGTGGGCATTTAGCCCTTGTCTTAGTTTGGTATTCGTTGACTTGTTGGGTATTTGTTGACAATGGGTATTGGGGAGTTGGGCACTTCGCCTCTTTTAATTCTTGACTTTTGACAAATGGGAATTGGGGAGTTGGGCACTTCGCCTCTTTTAATTCTTGACTTTCAACTAATTAATTGTAACATGGGTGTTGGGGAGTTGGGCACTTCGCCTCTTTTAATTCTTTACTTTTGACTTTTAGGTGTGGGCACTTCGCCTCTTTTATATTTAATTTTGGTATTATTTTATTAATACTTGCTATGTAACTATAGGGGGGGGGGAGGGGACTTTAATGTGGGCACTTCGCCTCTTTTTCAATTGGTTGTTAAAAATGGTAGGAAATCGATACCACTGTTGGACTGCTTGTCAACTTTTAGGTTCTTGAGTCGTGGACCTATTAGAGGAGTGGACTAACCCTATGTAAACATGGGTAGTACCGCTTCTCTCGCGCAGGTTCTACTGCTCGGGAACAGAGCAGTTCTACCTATAGCGCGTCTCCGGTTGGCACGTATATTGATGTTTAGGTTTATGTTTGGGAGTATAGTCTCGTCTATCTTGTCCCAAGTTTTTCTCCCTAGCCGTTGGATCTCCGTGTTGATCGGCTTTAGGTCGATTCTCTGGTGTAGAATCGATTGCCGAATACGGTCGATCCTACGCGTGCCTGTTATCAGCAGCGTGGCACTATTCTGTACTCTCTGCAAAGTTCTGAGAGATGTACAGCTTGCCATCTGCGTGATCACGGCCGGGTACACCAGGACTGAGCGTACCAAGGCCATGTACAGTTTTTTGATATTAGGCACGCTGAGGCCTCGGAAACGGTAAAGTTTCTTCAGCTCTCGTTTGGCTAGGGAGACTCTGGTTTTCATATGAGTCGAATATCCAGATTTGTAGAGTCGCAATCCCAGGACATTACCTTCAGTGGAGTATGGGTAGTGTTCATTGTCGACGATGACGTCATCAACTTTCCGGCGGTTCATCGGAATGATCGTGAACTTCTGGCGGTTGGTTTTTATCTTCCACTTTCTTTCATATCTGTTGATGTTATCAATTTCGACAGCTGTCGCCCTCGCCTGACTACCAGAGTTCCGAAATGGACTTAGGACGATTTGGGTGATGTCGTCTGCATATTGCAGATACATCGAATCGAACCTCACTGGAGCAGGTAGGTCTATAGTGTACACTAGGTACAGCAGAGGACTGAGACAGCTGCCTTGTGGAACTCCCGCCTCGAGTTCGAATTCGGGTCCTTTGCAGCCCTCGATTGAAATTCGGGCTCTCCTATCGGAGATATAATTGCAAAGGATCCTTTCCAGGAGTGGGTTAAGCTGGAGGTTAAGGATCTTGTATTGTAGTCCTCTCAGCCAAACCTTATCGAAGGCCTTCTTTACATCACGCAGCACTACGTCTACATACCGCCTCTCAGCTTTACTGCAGGCGAGTTTCTCCGCAAGGAGGGCGAGGGCCGTTTCCGTTCCACGTCCCTTGCGGAACCCGTGCTGCTGAGGGTTGTGGACTCCCAGCTCGGCAAGTTGTTCTTGGAGCCTGTTAGCTAGGAGTCTCTCGTAGATTTTCGCAACGAATTCCAGCAGGGCGATGGGCCTGTAGTTTACCAGTTGATCAGGGGGTTTACCTCCCTTGGGTATGAAGATCATCTTCGCAATCTTCAAACCTTCCGGGAAGTAGCCCGTATTCAGGGAAGCGTTGTAGACGTTAACGATACCCTGAATGATCTGCTGTGGGGCGTTAACCAAGTTATTTCTGGTGATACCCGTCCAGCCTGGTGCCTTTTGGCGAAAGGCTTTCACAGTGGCCATGACGTCCTCTGATGTTATGGGGCGTCCATGACCCGCCATCTCCCTGCCCTCGTTGGCTTGCTGTAGTGGATGCGTGCGATGTATTTCCTGATTTAGTTGTTCAATCAGTTGACCTTCGAATTCCTGGTCGAACTCAGCGTTTTCCTCGGGGGTAATCCTGAAAACGCTTTTCCAGAAGTTCCTGAACCTATCCTCGAGAACCACCGGGTTCTCTATGTAGTCATCGTTCTCCTTTATCCGAGCTCTGGGTCTTGGAGTAAGTCCCTTTAAGTTCCTGACTTGGCGCCAGAACTTAGCCGGGCTAAGCTCGCTGTCGATTTTGGCTATCAAGGTGTTCCATATGTCCTCCTGTTGGAGGTTGATAGCCTCTCTAAGCTCTGAACTTAGGCGTCGAAGCAGCAAGCTCCTTTCCCGGCTGGGACCCTCCCGTCTTACATCCTCATACACTTCCCTGTGAGCACGAGCGATATCTCTCATCTCCTCGGTCCATCTGGGCTGAGGAGGTGTTTTATACCCTGTTACGGGTATGCTCTCGCGGTCCGCGTTTAGTATGGACGTTGTTATCCTTTCCAACTCCCTGTCAATCTCCTCTAACGACGCCGTGCTGAGGTCAGCTGGCGCATAGTCGCTGAGTCGCTGCTTGTAGCGATCCCAGTTGGCCATGGCGTAGTTTTTCCGGAGAGGGGCTGGGAGCTGGATTGGTGCGAGAGATATTGTTGTGAGAATCGCGATGTGATCACTAGGGACTGTTGGGCCTGGCTCGCTATGGTAGTTAAAGGGAAAGCCTTCACTTGTCAAGATTATGTCAGGTTTAGTGGCTGACCGGGAAGTGATATAGGTCGGAAAATCCGGCCCTATCCTTTGGATGTTTTTTCTTCCCATAATCAATTCCAAGTTTCGGCCTCTATCGTTGGTGCTACCATAGCCCGCCGTTCGGCATCTGGCATTGAGGTCTCCCCCTAAGAATGCCATTCTGCGGTGCCCAAACAGTGTATAAAAATTACATAACGGGAGATATGCTCGTCGAGGGGGTTGATATGCCGCAGCTATCACGAGGTCTCCGACCAGGGTGTGAACCTCGATTGCCACAAAGGACTCATCGAGTTCTGGCAGTTGTTTGAAGGAGATGTTCCTCTTGACAGCTATTGCAGCACCATCAAACCTTTCCTGGGAATGATTCTTCATGAGCACTCTGTAGCCCGGTATTTTTATGCGACCAGCTGTTGTGTCGATACCGTGCTCTGTGATGAGAATGATGTCGGGGTCGAGCACACGGAATATGTTACCATATGCCGTGGCCTTATCCTCCCAACCATTCACATTGAGTGTCAGAATCCTCATTTTATTGCTTACTCTTTCCATCTTGAGTCACCTAGTGTTTTTGGGTGACGTTCTTCCTCCTCCCATTCTTCTTCTTCCTGAATTCAGCGTTAGAGAGTTGCTCGCATGTGTTCTGATGAAGGATCACATTCTGTGCGAGCAGGGCCTCTTCTACTGTACCAGGGTCTATCTCAGAGTCGTACTCCCATTTATAGATTTTTGCTTTAATCCCTTGGAAAATACGACTAGGCTCCATTTCCTCTGGGAAGGGGAATTGATCGCAGGCGTAAACCCTCAGGTTGATATAGTTCGCCCGCAATCTCTTGGATTTCTTCTTTTTACCCTTCTTTTCCAGGGGCTTGGATGCTTCCGCGTCTGAGGAGTCCGAAGAGTCTGATGAGCTGCTCGTTTCCGAGCTCGCTTGTTTCGCCGTGCTTGTCATAGATTGGGTGGGAGCAGGAGTTTTCGTCTCGACTGCTACGTTATTCGTTTTTTCGGGTTGTTGTTTACTTGGGTTAGCTTGCACCTTAGTCTGCTGGGCTTTTGGGGTCATCTGCAAATGCAGTACGTCCCCAGAAGGGGGATTATCCAGGAACCACATTTGTTCCATCCCATTTTTGGCCAACATCTGGTTCAACACGGTGGCGAATGTGCCTGGGCGAGCCAAATTCATGACGTGCGCATGAAGTATGCACGTCATGATTTTCGTAGATCCCTCATTTTCAATTTTGAGGTATGTTCTTCTGGCATCCACCTCTGAGATGGCTGCCTTTGCCGCTTGTGCGTAGGACGTGTTCGCCCTACGTGTGACCTCATTCCTCTTTGCCTCCTGCTTATTCCTCATAACTTCTTTCTTGGCGGGACAAGACATGGCCATCGTTCGGTGGCCCTGCCCGCAACTCACGCATTTTTCTGTTGTGCTGACACAATTCCGCCAATTGTGGCCAAGCTGGCTGCATTTGGAGCAGGTCTCCTGTGGCTCCTTGCAGTCCTTGGTGGCGTGGGTCTCCATCTTATAGCACTTGAAGCAGTATTGGACCGGGGTGAACTCACCCTTTTCCACCTGCTCACCGCTAATTTTGGCGTTAAACATGAGGAGACCCTGCTCCTTGGCCTTCTGTGCCATGGTAGTCTCCGTGAAGACTACCTTAAACACGTGCGAGTAACGTTTGACCCGAAAAGTAATTAATAAATTATATACCAATAAAAAAAATTCAATATTAATATCGATATGTGTTATAACGAAAAATGTAAACAGCCCAAGTCAATATATTCCAATTACTATCATTTTTCGCAAGTAGTTCCTTAATTGTATACCTAACTAAATAATTATTTCTTTCCGTTAATCCGGACAACTTTACTACCGTTTTAAAAAGAAAGAAAGGACTGAAATATAATATTTTGTGTTTAAAAAATTATAAAAATCTGTGTAGAAAAGTGTAGGTGATAATTCAAATGCAATGTCCTTGATATATTTAATTTAAATCAAATAAATGAAGAATTTAAAAGAGAATTTGCGCTCTTAGCACTAATTTGAGAGATATGGTGGCATTTGGCAACTATAAAGGGATCTTTTCGCCCCGTGACATGTCAGTTGATTAAATATCAGATTTGTCTCTCTAAATGTTTTTTGAATTTCTGTTCAAAATAATATATCTTTAATTAAAAAGAATCCATACATATACTATTAAAGAAGCACCAAAAACTTTTATTTAAATCTATTAAACGCTTTAAATATGAATTTGCTTTATGGAAGAAATATTAAGGAAAACTATCTTATTAAATAATTATGTATAATTAAATAACAATCATAAGATTCTAAAAATAATGTAAAACATTGTAAAATAAATTAATGTAAGAAGAATGTAAAAATTTAATGTTAATTAGAACTTATATCGAATGTACAAAAGATAATTCCATATGTATCTGTTGTTTGCTGCAGTGTATTCGGCCCATTTAAATAAAAGAGAAATTGGAAAGTACCTCAAGTTGCTACATCGAAGTAGAGAGATCAAGGAAGAGCTCAACCAGTTGATCATCGAACAACAACAGAGACAATGGGACGATGCGATCGAGAGCCTCGATCAAGATCCATCCCCCAAGGACTTTTGAAAGAAAGTCAAAAGTCTCAGAGGATCATCTGGAAAAAAGAAGAAAATGGAAATCCAAAAAGAAGATGGATCCATTGAAACTGCAGAAAATATCATCGAAGTGATATTCCGGCGTTATTGGGAAAAAATCTTCAGCATATCAGAAGATGAAAACGAAGATTTTGATATAGAGTTCGAAAACAACATCGTAGACGAGCTTAACACGGAAATACATTGAACGCATCCTCATCACCAGGTGGATAAACTGTGTGACGGAGACGCCGAGATCACCGAAGAAGAGATCCTTGGCGCACTCCCCTCATTCCGACAGAAAGCTCCAGGCCAATCGGGGCTTACGAAGCTTAACTTCGTAAAGGCACCAGCCAACATCATCGAAGGAATGAGACGAATTTTTAACGCATGTCTGAATACAGGGTACTTTCCAGATGCTTACAAGACGGCAAAAATGATCTTCTTGCCCAAGCACGGAAAGGACCCTACGTTGAGAGAGAGCTACCGCCCAATTTCACTCCTGGAATTTGGCGGGAAACTCTTTGAAAAGATCCTCAACGGAAGACTGGTGTTTCACCTGGAAGAAAACTCCCTCTACAACCCTTGCCAATTCGGGTTTAGAAAGAAGCGAAGTACGGAAATGGCAATTAATGTCATAACGGAAAAGCTTTTCCAAGCCAAACGGGACAGGAGTTATGTGGATATCGTTTGTCGGGATGTGTCAAAGGCGTTTGATAAGGTGTGGCAGCGGGGCATGCAGTATAAGATCTTACGGCTGGGTCTAAGTGAAAACTTAGAAAGAACTCTCTGTGACTATGTCATGGAGAGAGCGGCGTATGTCAGTCTAGGGCGCACGGACGGACCAAAGTTTCCGCTCACTGCGTGCCTCCCGCAGGGGGGGTGTCTGTCCCCCACCCTTTACTCGATATACACCGCGGACGTCCCAGCCCCTGTGTACCCCAACTCCCTTAATATTCAATACGCCGATGATTTCAGCCAGATAATCGTATCCCCATGGAGGAATGCGCCGTGGCAAGCTCGCATGACAGCGATGGAAATCGCGAACCTTAACAACTACGAGGCTCAGTGGAAGATAAGAACAAACTAAGAGAAATTCAAGGTGGTCCCCATCAGACGCACCTTAAGGGCAGACGTGCGTGTGAGGGATACGCGATACCCCTACACCAACGAATGCAATGTACTCGGTATGAAAATCACCTCTACCGGGTACAAAAAGCACGTCGAAGAAAGAATTTCTCGAGCCTCGTCCGCTGTCAGAACTCTATATAGTTTCATAAATCTACGTGAAAGCAACAAGAAGAAGATCTACAATGGCCTTGTAAGATCTACGTTGCTTTACCCCGCCTCCACCCTCTCATTTGTCTCAAAAACACAAAAGAGGCGTCTTCAAGTAGTGCAAAATATATGCATGTACCTAATAACGGGTACACGCAGGCATGAAAGAAGACGGCAAGAAGACCTGCACAGAGAGGCGGGGATAATTTCCATTAACAAAGTCATTGAGGAACGGACCCGGAAAATGCAGGATCTGGTTAATCTTAAACTGAGTGATGAAATCATCCAGATGATTAACCAGAACAGAAGAGCTGATTGTCGCCCCAGATTCCCCAGCTCCACCAACCGAGTGGCTGGTGGAGACGAAGTGCCGTTCTATGCGTAAAATGAGAAAATACCTTTGAAAACAAGATCAAAAATAAGTACAAAGAAAAAACTTGAAAAATTACTATGACAACATACCGAAATAGACTACCCTATCAAGAAGAAGAAAAAAACCCCGATTACGACGAGAACTTCAATAGAAGGAGACATCCAAAGAAGAAAGAAAAAACAATAATACTATTAAAACACACACACAATAAAACAAAACAATAAGCACGCACTTAAATGTATTTAAAACATATACAAAGTAAGCAATGCACAACATAAACCATAAAAAACTAAAGTTGCTAAGACAAAGGGCTTGAAGGCCATAATAATTATAATTTTATAATTATTACAAAAATCGAATACAACAACAATGAATTCACGCAACCACTTGTCTATTTTCTCTATCTCTCCACACACCCTATCGTCCTCCCCTCACATGCACCCCCACTTAAACAAAGTCAAAGTCAACCTCAAGTTGCAAATAGATACATCAAAAGACTTTCCAATTTCCCAGCGAATAAAAAATACAATCCAGCACCGAAGGTTTATTTACCCTTAAAGAAATCCCGATCACCTAACCCAGCCTGAAATCAAGAAAGACAGCTTTCAGTCAAGAAAAAATATAACTCTAATCCTTGGAATCATTGTCTCACGTAAAGAGCCACTCCCTGCAGAATCGAATCGGAAGCCACCAAGCCGAATCAAGAACCCTATCTGGCTACCAAGGACGGTACCAAAAATCGGAGACGAATCACTTTTTGTAACTAAACAATAAATAATAATAATAAGTCTTTTGTAATGCGCTCTTCGAGGCCTGAGGCCTTCTCAGAGCGTACGTTGTGCTGAGATGAGAATGAAAATTCAATGGAAATTCAAGAGGGAGGGAAAGCAATTCGGAAAAGATGCGTTTTCAGGAGACCCTTAAATGTGGTAAGAGAGGGAGAAGACCTGATTTCAGCAGTAAGAGCAGTCCACAACTTAGGGGCTCAGATTGAGAAGGAGCAGTCCCCCATTGAGCAGAGGGATGAACTAGGAATATTCAAAAGAGGTGCATGTGATGACCGAAGGGCCTGAGGGACATGGCGTGGCGAGAGGGCAGAAGAGAGGTAAGACGGGGCCTTGTTGTTTAGGGCCTTAAATGTGAAGAGAAGTATCTTGAAGTGAGTACGGTATCTGACAGGGAGCCAGTGCAGTTCATGCAGCAAGGGTTTTGAGGGAGAGAAGCTTAGGCGACGGAGGTGAAGCCGGGCGGCATAGTTCTGTACAAGTTGAAGGGGGCGGAGAGAGGAGGATGGTAGACTCACAAGCAGAGAGTTACAGTAGTCAAGGCGTAAGGTGATAAAGGCATGAACAGCAGTCTCAAGACTTTGGCGATCAAAGTGAGAGTGAATGCAAGAGATGTTACGAAGGTAACATACACAGGATTTGCTGATATTGCAAATATGAGGCTTAAAGGAGAGATGCTCATCAGAAACAACACCCAGATTCCTAACGCAGTCAGAGAAAATGATAGTATTACCGCCCAGAGTAAGGGAGGGAAAGAGAGAGTTATATTTTTTGTCAAGAGCGGGGGTGCCGATGCGGAGGAGCTCAGTTTGGGAGTGATTAAGCCTGAGGAAGTTGGTAGAGAGCCAGTCAGAAATATAGAGTAGGCAGCCAGGAAGTCAGTGATAGAGTAGGCAAGAGACGTGGGGGATGAGGAAACAAAAATTTGAGTGTCATCAGCATAGAGGTGGAAGGATAGACCGAGATTACGGAGAAGGGAACTAAGAGGGAGAAGGTAGATACGAAATAGTAGAGGACCAAGGACAGAGCCTTGTAACACTCCAAAGCAAATTGGGGTAGAGTCGGATGAAACTTCGTCAATCACGACGGATTGGGTACGAGACGAGAGGTAAGAGCGGAACCAGTCAAGCACGGTGCCCGATATGCCAAGGAAAGAGTGGAGACGATCAAGTACGACGGTATGGTCAATAGTATCGAAGGCAGAGGAGAGGTCGAGTAGAACGAGGATGGAGGCACAACCCCTGTCCGCGGCTCTTCGTAAGCAATCGGACACATTGAGAAGGGCGGTTTCTGTGGAGTGACCTAACTTGAAACCAGATTGATAGGTTTAATCAATGTTACAGGCCACCACGTGACTGTTGATGCGTGAAGCAACCACTCTCTTTAGAAACTTAGAGAGTAAAGGAAGTTGCAAAATCAGGCGATAATTGGAAAGGTTTACAGTACGACAACAACCAATATATGCAGCCCTCGGTAGATAGTCATGCTTCTAAGAACTCCCGCGTCTTCTTGGTACTAACTTAAGCCACCATCTTTGCCGCCTCACACTTCATATTGTGTCGGTGAGAAAATGGGACCTTTTCTCCTATCAAGGACTTATGCTTCAGAAGGTTCTGTGTTGTTTTCCAACACGCGCACGGGGTTTGTTTGACAATTAACCGACATATTTAGCCTTTAAAATACAATATTGCGGCTTATAGACGACATCTGACTTCTCCTGATCAAATGTCCTTTCTTTAACACTCGTTATGTAATTGGGCAAAGTAGTTAAAGGTTTGCGTGTTACCTTACACACGAGATGACGTAGAACGTCATGCCGGAGTTTAAGTACAAAGGAATTGTGACCCCCACTTAGATCTTCTCTCTTGTCAAGTCGTTGATGTGGTGGTCTTCTCGCAGCGTTGAGAAAACGGACCGACTAGAGGTTGGTAGTAAAAGCTGCTTTGGAAGGGTTCTTTTCCTACAAACTCATCTGAGCATCACTGCAGTGGTCTTTCGCTTTCTTAAAAAGCTCCCTGAGTCTGCTCCATTTGTGATTCAGTAGATAAGGAATCTCGAAGTCAAGAACACTGTTTGTATGAGTCTTAGTCGTGTAAACTGTCGCTCGTAGACCAACGTCTCAATCCTAGTATGGTCGGAGTGAAAAGCAACAGACTTATAGGCTTGGTTTGAACACAGATTTTTAGCTGCGGCATGGTAGAATGGTCTGCTTCTTTCATTTCCACCTTTATGTTTATCTTTGACTCTTTTTTTATCATCCACGAGGACACAAAAAGTGGATTTCCTCTTTTATTTTAATGATTTCCATTACAAGAGAAAGATTTTACCCGCATGTTCCTGCCATCAAACCCCAAGACATGATGTTGTACCCCACTTCAATCTGCCCCCCTTCACGGCTGAATTTCATATTGCAAATTTTCTACACTCTGTTTTGTTCTGTTGTTAACCTTCATAACCTTTTCCTCTTTTCTAGTTTATTATGCTGCATTTAAGCAGTTACTACCGACCTTATAATGGTCGAACATAAAGTTTGCCAGAATCCACCTCTATAGTTAGTATGAGCAATTAATTATCAACTGACTTTTATTCATTTTATTTCCTGCTCATCTTAACACTAGTGTTTTATCAACCTATCTCTTATTTAACTTAATTGTTGACAGTTAAAAATATTAAAACACCGGTGAATCATTCTGCCCTTAACGCTTTCACTACCATTGGCATAATACGTCCTAACGAATTTCAAAAATTACTCTTGGGCAAAATATCTTTTATTTTAAGAATTTTTTCATCCCATTGGTACTTTAGTTAGTTTTAAAATTTTAATTAAAAAATAGTTTGGTAGTGAAAGAGTTAAAGATAGCAATCCCTTATTCTCTCGTTAGTTATCTTTTTCAATAAAAAAAATTAAATAATTCGTCATGTATCTTTTGGCATCCTACAATCTGTCATTTCCACGTACCAACCTTGTCCTAACTCCATCATATTTAGAATTAACCAATTTCCTAATATTATTGGTGAGAATCCCATTATAGCTTAGATTTTTCAAGCAAAAAGAGATCAAAATAAAAAATAATTCCACCTTCGTGTTTTCCATATTCTACTGGTTTAATTCTCTTAGTGAGAAAGGATGTAGCATCCTTCATGTCGCTAAAAGTTCAAAAAGATTTTAAGAAGTGTCGTCCTATCGCCGTGTGTTCAAAGATCTTCTTTGTCTACACCTCCTAAAGCAATTCATAGTGTATTGTAAAATAACTGTGCAATATATTGTAAAGCATTATTCCTCTTAATACTTTCTCATGTTGTCATCATTTACAACCAAGGGAAATTTGAACACTCTTCAAATTCCCCCTTCTACAGTTCTTTTAATCTTAAGTACAAAGTATTCAAATTTTCGCAGGAATCAAAGTCATAGCTTCATTAAGTGATAGGAGCAACAAAATAGAAATAACCATAAATAAAATGCACAAATAAATTGTAAGGAACTTGCAGATGCGTTTTTTTTAAGTTCACAAATTGATTGGTATGTAAATGTTTGGGAAATTTTTTAAATATGCTTTGCAGGTTAAGCCTCTAATCCTTCCCCGAATTTTCGAGGCCTTTCTTTAGACGTCCTTCGCATAATAGTGTCATATCTTGAAATGCCAATTTATATGGAAATTTTCTTAGGGATGTCACATCGGTGCGGAATGCTGCTTGCATTTGCTTAGGAATATACATATCACCTCTATTTTCTTTTAGGTTTGTAAGTCTATCAGAATTTGGAACAGCTTTACCCTTCTTCTCCCACTATGTTTGTGTGAATGCTCAATTTAATGATGCAATAGTTTTTGTTTGCATAATTTGAGAGTTCTGGTAACAAAAATGTAAAGGCAATTTTCAAAGGCTTTTGGCTAAAATTTATGAAAAGCCTATCTTCTATTATAAGAAACCTAATCTAATTAAAGGAAAAAATTTACTACTTAAATCAGTATTTAGATAAGGATACGTAAATAATAAAGAAGTCCTATCGACAATATTAGCGTTAATGAATGCTAGTCATTTGAGTGTTGAAGGTGCTAGAAATTCCATGAAAGTATGCTGTTTCCACCATAATTGTATTGAAATTAGGTAGGAACCAGGATGAGAGAGGTGCAAAAGGACATTTTAAGAGGGATATTGAGTGTGAATGGAGGAGATATAAAAGGAACAATCGTGTAAGAGGGATATCTAATGTGATAATCGGTGTGAATTAGATTGGTCTGAGAGTTTTTGGAAGTAGTAATGGCTTATAAGAAGAGGAGATGAGAAAAGACTTGTGAAAAGAATAGAGGAGAATGTGTACCAGTGTGTTAAGGGTTGTAAGGCTCCAACAAAGATAGAGAGATTAAATAAGTGGAAGAAAGGGGAATCAGAGAGGGAAAAGTGGTTGATATTACAAAAAACAAGTCCTAGCAAGGACTTATCGACAGTGTTCTTCTTATAAGTTGTCTTGAATCATCCTTTAGTGTGAGATGTAGATCGTAGCATATTATTGAGCGCAGTGGTCTGAAAAACGAAGAACCTTGATTGTATCGGTTCGAACCTCACCTATTTTTCTTTCTTTGGCCAATAAAAGAGTATATATAATTTAAATCTGTTTCTATCTGTATCTTCCTTCTTTCTTGTATTATTGTGATTTTACTTTCATTTAAGAGGCCGTGTGTGTCTCTTACTAAAAGGTGACCCAGAGAAATTCAGGATGAAATATTTCATTACTTATTACATAATATATTTACATAGAACAACAAAACTCATTGAAAATAGACAAGAAATTGATTTATTACAAAAATTATTAATCATAATCCTGCTTTGTGATCTGCCCTTCCATACTTGTCCAATACAGCCTACAGCTTCTTGGGGATCGACCTGATCACCCTTTTGCAGAGCTCGTTGTTAGCATTCATCTCCTGCCACTTCTGCTTAATCACCCCCTTCAGCTGGGCCTTTTCCCTGCCTCCACCTCCTTAACTCTTTGCTGATTGCCGACACTTGCTATATGGGCCCTACGTCAGAAATCTTAAGCCCTATGTGCGATCCAAACTTCCGATGTTTTTTTACTTCTTTCTGTTGAAGTCATTGAAGTTTCACAGTCTTGCCATTGATTTGGGAGATGTCATACTCTCTTTTGTTATCCAGAAGAAACTTGCGGAGATTGTCAGTTGCAATGTGCGACTTCTTTTCAAGTTTAAATTGCATATGACGCTTATGATACTTTTTACAATCAGAATTCATTTCTGGTAGCGAAGGATACGTGCGTGAAGAAATTTTGAAAAAATATCAGTCAAAATAAATTTAAATTTATTGTAAATTTCTAGATTATTTTCAATGAATTTTGTTGTTTCTATGTAAATTCATTATGTAATAAATCATGAAATATTTTATGCTAAATTTTGATGGATCACTCTTTACCGCTTACATCTTCAACATATAGGAACTTAGTTACATTGCTTTTCTTATAACCTGACTTTTTGGAGTGTGTGGATGCTAGCTAGCCAAGTCAATAGCGGAGTTGCCTAAAAAGCCAATCGTGCTCATTGCCATAGCTTCGATCCCCACCTATTTTTAACTTTCTCTAACAGATAAAAGTTTTTATATTATTTTATTCCATTTGCACCATTTGTTACCTTTCCCTTTGTCTCTGTTTTATTTGGCATTATAAACTATTATTAACTTAAACCGTTTTAACTTCGAAAGGGTTTTTTTGTGACTTCGTTTATTTCATACCCAACATCCTAGTCTGAAATAAGTCGGCATAAAGTTGGTTCTAATATGTTTTTAAAAAACTTAAATTTGATTAAGTCATTAATGAAAATTTTAATGAAAATCAAGACATGCTAGTACCTAGCCCTTGTCCAGGGGGCTCAAATTTCGGAACATAGTCTCCGTGTACAACGAGGACCACCACTATTTAGATAACAATGTTGGTAATATGAATCATTTTGTACTATTGAATGAAATAAATCTTTCCAAATTCTCGCAAAAACTGGAAACAATGTAAATTTTTTTTTAATGCAATTTAAAAATAAAACTCCAATATGTCTGCTATCATCGACCCAACGAGCAATCTTCTTAAGCACCTCAGGGCAAATATTACTTAGTAACAAGTAGTAAGTAGCAACATTAACATAATGTTTCAAGTCATATCTTAAATGAATGGTGTCATGCAAGACTTATGTTACATTTACATAGACGTCCATTTGAATATATTTTTCACTTCAGATATTAATAGCTTTTGCACTAGTAACTACATTAAAAACTGCCGATATCCAGCTATAATAAAACGGCAGGTGTATGTCATTCTCTTTGTCACATCCATGTTTGTAATTTCTCCTATTTAGTTACTAAAGGACGAAATTCGGCTTTTAATTTAAAATAGAATAAAAATGCATTGATCATGGTGAAAATAATTTTGGATAAGATAAAAAATATTTAGAGAATCTTGTTAAGTAATAATTTCAACTAGAAGTTTGATTTTCTAAGAAATATTATACAGGACCTTTTGGCGGGATATGAATCGCAGAAGAAATCTCACAAGCAACTAGCTTAAGTAAAAGATGCCAGTGGCAGCAAAGCTTGCTTTGTCAAAATTGCCAAACAGTCAACACTAAGCATGTTACACATTTCCAAGCAAAAACCAGGATCATCAATATGCAAAGATATCCTTGAAAAGAAGTTTCTCGCTTGTGGCTATGAGCACCTACCATTGAACTAAATGAATTTAAGGATCTTCTTTCATGTTAGTTTAATTTAAATATTTTGCCATTTTTCTATTGTTAATATCTGATTAAAATAATTAACTATATTATTTGTATGAACATTAGAATATCGCTAGCTTAGCTAAATATTTTGATATTTTTTCATTGACAATCAATTTTATGTTTTTTAATTTTTTTTACATACATCAACCCGGCTGTTCAACTGCCATCTAGACTCACCCTGGCTAAATCTCTCGCAACAACAACCAGTACAAGGAAGGAATACATACAAGCAAAACTGGCAGTAGTTGACCATGTGTGTATTGCATGCTACATATGGTCAACTAATCACCGTAGTTTCAGGTGAGTCACTGCGCACTGGGTATGTTATTGATTAGATTAAATATTTTTACATAATTTATAAATTTAACATTAGTGATTGTGATAGAACGAGTTGAAGCTGCGTTAATTTCAACTCCTATCCCATATTATTTAAAACCACGATGCTGCCCACGTGCATCTTCGATTCGAAGCTTGGAGCCTTATCGCAGCTACCGGATGTCAATGTTTAAACAAGGAGGTTATCGTCCCCCCGTTCGCCCCCATACGCCGACCTCGCCAGATTGAGTTAGGCTTATGGGCAGATAAGGCATTGTTCTCCGGCCCGGCTGTGCATTCCCTCGAAGCTCCCACTCTATTGTCCCCCCACGCCAAGGAGATGTCCTGGCTATTTATATGGAAACTTTACCACTAAGATCAGATTGGAGATCCAGATTTTCATCGCGAAACATCACCACGACCCTCTCTCCCTTTGTGCGCCAAGGGACCTCGACCTCGAGATTCACCATCACTTGTCCAGAAGGAGGACAATATTCCTTGAGTGCCAAAGGTTTGAGCCTTCTGTGACGCCAAGTCCCCAAGGCTTTCCCCTTGTTGTTCAGATGAGAACAGCACTAGAACAGCCATTGTTCTTTTGAGGCCTTCGCCAAGAAACGGTTCTCACCCTTTTCCCCCTGTTGTTCAGAGGAGAACAACATTAGAACAGCCATTGTTCTTGAGCCCGTAGACAAGAGACGGTTCTCACCTTCCCTTTGTTCAGAAGAGAACAACGTAGAACAGCCATTGTTCTTCAAGCCGTTCGTCGAGAAATGGTTCTCCTTCCCAAGACGCCACGTCAGGATCATCTTATCCCCCCCCCTTCGGCTGGAACTCGCCAGCGGACCGAATATTCCTTCAAGTCGCCTTCCACTGCACCACTAGTGTAAAAGTTACGTAAGCCAAACGTCACCTTTGAGTACTTAACCCTTTTGTCAATTCTATCCTGTGCTTCAAATGGTTTATCGAACCATCCCATCTCTTTAACTCTATATTTGTTTTACCTGTTTAAATCCTTTAAATCCTCGTATTAGCCCGAGTCTCCACGACCCTTTCCATTCTGTTTATGTCAATATTTTCCGTTTTTGTGTATTGTTGATAGTTATTATTAATAAAACTCTATTTTATTAATGATAGCAATATTATTATCCTTGAGTTCAGTTCCACTTCTTAAGCATATCGAAGATACATAATATCGGCCGCCAGACAGTAACGCACTCTAAAGATAATTAAGGAAGTTCCCTCAACGAATAGTGATATATGGTATCGTCGGGAGTCATTCTACGACAGTGATAGAATGATAGTCTGATAGACATATTATAATATTTTAAATTATTCGATATGTGTTCCTCATTCATTAATTTAGTGAGTCTTTATTTTGCTGTGAATATAGACTCTTACACATTTCGCTTTATGTGATGGGTCACTGATCTGGTGGCATGGTAGGCGAGTCATACATAAATTGCCTCCCTTATTTCACATAGTTCTTATCTTTACTGTTTGGTGACGCGGTTTAGCTGGTGCGCTAACTAATATTTTTAAATTAAGCTTCAATAAATATTCATATAAACATTGATTTGATATTCCTACATTACAGATCAATGGTGACTTGTCGTGAGGATCATCGTTGATAGCTTAGATGAAATTGCTGAAATATTGGAGAAGATCAACTCAGAGAAGCGTTTATCTTATAGAAAAGTTGTATCTACAGATAATCCATCAAGCATGGTGAAATGCTTTAAAGAGGTGATGCAGATGAAGATGAAAAAGATAAAGAAAAAGATTCAGATGAAGGGTTATTATCAGAAACTTTCATGAACATTCATGATAGCATAGATAGAAGTCAGTGAAACTATCATCCCATATTACAAACACAGGAGCCTATTTATTCATGTCAAATGAAAGCTCATTCTTTCAGGAATATTAAATATTTAGATATTTTAGAGTATAAAAAAATATCTTCTAAGTATAACTAAATAAGGGGAAACCGTGAGCTCACTCAGTTACAATAAACTTTTATTTCTGTTGTTTCAGATTATGGCTGGAAGTACTCGTTCATCTGCGGCAGTCTGGCTTTTAGGACATCCTACTAATGAGCTTTAATATGCAAGACTACCAGCGTGTGGTGATGTGCTTCGTGTTTTTCAGTACCACAATCGAGTGGAGTCCATGACTTTGACACAAGTTACAACTTCGCTTGAAAAAAAGTCATAAAAGTATGGGAAAGAGCCCGAATTCCCACACAGCGAATATACTCTTGCGTTAGGAAACTCGCAAGGTTGTATGAAGGATACCTTTCTTTGAAGAAGACCACCAATTTCTGTTAATGCAGAGAGAGAACATTTTCTCCTGCAGTACGATTATGTTGTGGCATGTTTAGATTACTTTAGCCAAGGAATCCCGCAAAATATATCGACATAAGAAGGCTTTACAATACAAAGAAAAAGTATATACTTTTAAAAATCAAGCAGAGGCTGCTGCTCATGCCGATTTCGAGTTATCATCATCTGAAGGAGAAAGTTTAATTGCGGCAGACAAAGAGTTTTGTCCACCTTCTTTAACTAGAAAAAAGAAGGCACAATGTAGTCCTTCAAATTCCCCCTAAAACTTTACAACTTCAGGTATGGCTGCTGTTCTTGATCGTGCAAATATTACGGATAGAAAAGCAACAATGGTTGCTAGATCAATAGCACAATCCTTGGGTCAGGATATTGCAGCTATGACACTTTTCAGGAGTTCTATACGACGTTCCAGAAAGCAAGTAAGAGAGGCAACATACAATGAAGACAAAGCTTCGTTGTCTGTTGAAGGACCGATCCTTCTTCATTGGGATGGAAAACTACTACCTGCTATTGATGGGGCAAATAAAACAGTAGAACGAATTGCAATATTAGTTTCTGTAAATTAAATGAAAAAACTTCTTGGTGTACCAAAAATAACATGAGCAACAGGAGAAGAACAGGCTATGGCATGCATTTCATCAATTAATGACTGAAATCTTCGTGACGAAGTTCAAGGCCTTGTATTTAACACAACTGCATCAAATACAGGCCAACAAAAAGGAGCCTGTACCATAATTGAGAAAGTATTAGGAAGGGAGCTTGTTTGGATTCCGTGCCGTCATCATATTTTTGAAATTATGTTGTAATGTGCTTGCAATATTTTACTTGGGCCTACAAGTGATCCAAAGAGGAGTCTCTTTGAACGTTTTAAAGAACAATCGTCGTCACTAAAAAGGGATTCACTTCTAGAGGCGGATAGCAGTTTATTCATCAATCCAGTAATGCGTAATCTTCGAGGAAAAATGGTCCCATATTTTCAGGAAGGTTTGAAATCTCGTCAGTTGCGTGACGATTATGAAGAATTGCTGCGACTCAGTCTCATCTTTCTTGGGGGCATTGATAAGACAGAAGTTACATTAAGAGCCCCAGAAGCGACTTATCATGCACGCTGGATAGCTAAGGCTATATATGTCCTAAAAATATACTTATATATATACTTATAAAATATATACATCAACTGAAACTAACGGAACGTGAAAAGGCCAATATTACATAGTGCTCTCTTTTTATTGCTTTGGTCTACTCGCGTTTTTGAAATGAAGCCCATTTTGGAATTAATGCTCCTTTATGACATTCTGCTTCTTAAAACTTTGCAAAAGTACCCAAATCAGACAATATTTAAAGAAGCAACTACAGCCCTTCGCAGACACCTTTGGTATCTTGGAGAACATCTTGTTGGTCTTGCATTTTTCGATCATAGAATTAATGCTGAGACCAAACAGAAGATGGTCTCCAATCTCCAACTTAATGAAAACACCAAAGTTGTTCGCCGATTGAATCTTACAAAAAAAAATCAAGGATTTTGACTTTCATGAACTGGTAACTGAAAAAACTAAGCTAATCTTCAGTCTCCTAATGAAAGATGGATACAAGTTTGCAGAGGATACATTCCTGAAGACTAACTCAAGTTCTTGGAAAGAGAATACGTGCTTTTAAGAATTCAACGTCGAGCGATTAACTTAATGGTTGTTAACGATCCAGTAGAAAGAGATATTGCACTTATTAAATCGTATAATGCATCTCTAACAAAAGATGAATAACAGAAACAGTTGCTTATCAGACTTGTGGCAAAACATCACAAAAGTTTTCCCTCATGCTCAAAAGTATCAAAGTTTAATCAGCAATTTTAGTTATAATTTGTGTCAAAAAGAAATCATTTGCCATTCAACTATTTTATTTTCACTTTAATATAAATATTTTTAAAAAATTGCCTTTCAACACCAAGATCTGTTTCAAATAAACTAGTATTTGCAAAGACTGCTCATTTCTATCCCAAAAATTAATTTACCAGCAGACTAATAAGTTAATATAGCAACCAGTAAATATCGTTCGATTTTGATGAAATTGAGTATGTGATCTACTGTTTAATGTGGTAATACAATCAGGCATGTGGAGATAAAAAACTAAAAAAAAATTGTAGATGGGGGGGGATCACCCTAACAAGCAGGTGTATCTAAGGAAGTACCTTCGATGAAAACCCAGCCAAATGGGGTGACGATGGAGGAAGAAGGAACTAGGGAAGAGGTACCAGCATGTGTACTTAAGGAAGCACCTAAGATTAAAACCAGGCCAAATGGGGTAACGATGGATGAAGAGGGAAGTAGGGAAGAGGTACCAGCATGTGTACCTAAGGAAATATCTACGATGAAAACCCAGCCAAATGGGGTAACAAGGAATGAAGAAGAAAGTAGAGAAGAGGTAGAAGCATGTGTATATAAGGAAGTACCTACGAGGAGAACCCAGCTAAATGGGGTAACAATGTATTAAGTAGGAAGTAGGGAATCAGCACAAGCATGTGGACCTAAGGAAATACCTACGAAGCGAACCCAGACAAATGAGGTGACGATGGGGGAAGATCGAAGTGTAAATGCAGTACACCCAGGTAAACTGAGTCAGACGGTAGACGCGGATAATGAGTATCCCCTATCCCGAGTAGTCCTCTCCCAGAACGTAACGTCCACAGAGTTACCATTAAAACCCAAATTCGCCGTGAGAACCACGCCCATTAACTATCCCGTAGTGAAACTTGTCTCCGACCCCGTGAGATCATGTACCTTGATAAAGGAGGACTATGGGACTCACGCTTCCATCATTTATGCCACACTGCAACAGGCCGCTCTAGCCATGAGGGTCAGTTCAAAATTATTCAAATACCATGAGAAGGGTAATTCGAGTAGGTTGGAATATAACTACTATTTTGTGATTTACTTGGGTAGACTCAATAAATTGAGCCGCCGACTCAGGCGCGGTAAGGTAATAGTCATAGAGCATCACTTTAATATTAGCTACATCAAAGGGGCCGATAAGGTAAAGCTGCTCTATAACCTGAGACGAAACCCCATCGAAGGTTATTTCAGCATCTAGTAATCGTAAAACCATGTTTTCATTTTTTTTGTGTGTTAGTAGTTATCTTTAGGATTGCGCGTCTTGGCACAAAGTAAAAACAATAACAAAGTTTTGGGCTGAAAATAACTTCCAACTTTTGGGGCCTTAGCCATGGAATTTGCCCTATTTGAACCCAAGAGAAAATTTGTGAGCAATAATATGCAATTATCAATTATGAACATTTGCGAGTGTTTATTGAACAAAAATGGAGAAATATCAATTAATATATCATTACCAACTTTTTTATACAGCATGCCAAGATGAATTGAACAGTTGTGAAGACCAAGACATCAATATAAATAGTGACTGGGTGCAACACTTTACTGTAATTATTAATACAATGGGTTTGGGCCCTAAATTTGTTTTTATTTCACCATCAAATTATGATGCAAATATAATAATGCAATAATCGACATTTGATTTGTTCTATTAATTTCTTCATAGCAAAAAAAATATAGTAGCCTCCAAACTTTTTTCCCATCATGTACACTCTAGTAGAAAAGTGTAAATCATTTAAACGAGCTTCATTCATCTACAAGTTTTCCAATATAAAGTCCCAAGCGTTGTATAACAATTAAACTTTATTACCATTCATTTTAGTCTAATTTTACGCATACTCATGTAGAGAATTATTAAGAGAATACGCGAAACCAATAATGAATGTATGACTATGTTGAGAGCCAAAAGGAGATGCAATGAATGTAATGTTGTATGCTATCTCTCTGTTACAAAATTAAGAACCAGCAAAGATCTTAAGATCTACAAGAAGCTATCGAAAAAAGTGAGTAAAGACTAGAAGCCAGAGATTTACGATAGGTAAAGGAGGAAAGGATATGGATAAATTATTAGGTTCACATCCATTACTTATTCAAGGTCATGTTTCAAAGTAATGTTTATGGATACTTTTATATAACATATCTAATGTAATACTTTCAACGAGATTCTTAGGCAAGACATTCCAAGTCTATGTTATTTTATAAGAATTCTTTTGGCTAGCTTATGGTTAAATCTATTTTAATTAGTTTGAAACCGATTTTTCTTGTTGTCGCTCGGTTTTCTAGCTCAAATATTTCGGAATAATATATCTTAGTGAACTTATTATTATAAAAACTTAAATAAGTTAGCCCTCGGATGGCGACTGTGATAGAACAGTCTGAGGCCGCTTTAATTCAGCCTCTATCACATGTTAACCATGCTTACTCACATGCTTACCCACGTGCATCCTGCCTGCAAGAGGAAGCAGAAGCGCGTTATTTCCCATCATAGCCAATGTTTAATCAAGGAGGTTCACTCCCCCGTTTCGCTTCCATACGTCGATCTCGCCAGATTGAATTAGGCTTATGGGCAGATAAGGTATTTTCCCAGGCGCCACCGGGACAATTCCCCGAAGTCCCCCACTCAATAATCCCCTACGCTATGGAGATGGCTCCGGGTATTTATACCGTAGCTTTTCCCAATTGAGGCAGATCCAGATTATCTTCGCGAGGCATCAAGCTGATCCGGTCTCCCTTGTGCACCTAGGAACTCGGCCGAGAAACCCTCTTATTGTCCAGAAGAGGACAATATCCCTTGAGTGCCAAAGTTTGTGCCCTAAGAGACGCCAAGTCAACAAGGCCCCCCCTGTTGTTCAGAAAGAGAACAAAGTTTGAACAGCCATTGTTCTTTGAGCCCGTTGACAAGAAACGGTTCTCACCCCCCGTTCCTGTTGTTTAGAAAGAGAACAACGTTAGAACAGCCATTGTTCTTCAAGCCCGTTCGTCAAGAAACGGTTCTCGTTCCCAAGACATCACGTCAGGATAATCTAATTTCCCCCCCCTTTTTAACGTTCTTCAAGAGAACGCTTGGTTTCAACAATAACCTCCATTGTCCATCTAGAACATCTCCGATTTGCTGTCACAAAGATCGCTTGTACTTCCGAGTCCCACTTCGCTCTCACTCCTCGAAGACAGTCCTCCCCCTCGTTAAGGACAACCCCCCAAAGAACCCTTCTGCTGTAAATCGCCAATGTACCGAAGATTCCTTCGCATCGTCTTCCTCTTCACAACAACTTTGTATTTACGTAAGCTGAGCCTTACCTTTAATCATTTAACCTTTTGTCAACGCAACGCTGTGCTTTAAATGGTTTAGCAAACCATTCCCCCCCCTTTAATTTTTGTTTGTTTACCTTTTTAAATCTCTCCAAATCTTAATCCTCAGAGTAGTCAGATATTCCCACGACCCTTTTCATTCCCCGTTTATGTAAATATTTTCATTGTGTGTTGTTGATAGTTTAATTAATAAAACTCTATTTTATTAATGGTAGCCATATTATTTATCCTTGTGCCCCGTTCCACTTCTTAAGCATATTGAAGATAAATAATCCTCTCCAGGCCCCCATCTATTTTTGGACTAACCTCGGTCAATCAGATTACCACGCACTCGAAATATTAGAATTATTCCCTCAACGAATAGTTATATATGGTATATCGTCGGGAGCCTATTCTACGACAGCGACCTTTCTGTGAAAGTATATCGATGCGCCTCAGCCTTTCTTGCTATAATATATTTCTTAGTTCAGAGATTAATTTCGTCGCCGACGTTGGACGCGTTCTAATATTTCAATGTGTTTTTTCATATATTGCGACCAGAATTGTACCGAAATATCCAAATGAGTTATACAAGAGCTTTATATATAAAAAACCTTTCTATTTAAATGCAAAATGTTTAGATATGTATCATAGAACCTTATTGGTCTTTTGTAACTACAGTTAAAATTTTGAGTTTTTTATCCAAGTACATCTAACACTTTTTGCGTGTTGCCTGTGTTTAATTTCTCTGTGATTACCATGTCCTATTATCAGTTTTTTTTACATCTATTCACGTTGAATTGCATCAGGCACCTTTCTGACCATTTGCTACTCAATTCAAGTGGTTTTGCAAGTTTTCATAGTAACAATGTCATCAGCAAATTTTAATTTTTTTTAATAGATTCTTGTCAGGTTAGTTTATATATATATATATATATATATATATATATATATATATATATATATATATATATATATATATATTGGTTAGGGCTTCTTCTATGGGGCTTCAATTTAATTTGAAGGACGTATAAAGGGAAATTCATTTCATTTTCTTAATACAACGATTCGGGTGAACTTTTCACCCATCTTCGGGTACTGGAAATACAATTCGTGCAAAACAATTTAAGTTCAGCATTTTGATTATCTGTTTAACTCTAACTTAAATTGTTTTGCACGAATTGTATTTCCAGTACCCGAAGATGGGTGAAAAGTTCACCCGAAACGTTGTATCAAGAAAAAGAAATGAATTTCCCTTTATACGTCCTTTCGTTCATCCTTCAAATTATATATATATATATATATATATATATATATATATATATATATATATATATATCAGAAGCGACTCTAGGTCATCAGTGTCATTAGAGTTCATTTAAGATTTTGTATAATATACATGTATAAGAGAAGGTAAGAGACGTAATGCACACCGCAGACTTATATCTGCACTAGTTATCTAACAATAAGATAGAAATATAGTTTTAATATAAAAATTACTTACTTCAGTTATACATGAACTCCAGTTGTCTTGGTTTTGATGGCGAACTCGTAAAATATCCTGTCGTGCAGCTCCTTTTACTTGCCCAAGTCGTTCAAAATGCTTTTCACGATGGGAATACGAGCACTATGTCTTTTTTCATTTTTAAGTTAATGGTAAAAATAAAGCAATCCTGCAAACCACAAAAGATCTTTATACACAGAAGTAAATAATAACAGCAATCAAATAATGACAGCAGAGTGCACAACAAACATAGCCAGAGACCAATCTGACTGTAGCCTGTACTGTACTCTTGACAAGAGATGTCAGTTAGTCTTTTACACCTACCAGGGTGGTTAGTATTAGCCCGAGTTGCTTAATAATTTTTCGTTCCTTTAAGAATATTTTATAACGGAAACCTTTCATAGATTGTAATTTAAATCTTAATCTCTATAAAAATCTATTTTTTAACGAAAACATTGAATTTCATTTACTTAGAATTTTTAAAAATAAACTTCTGAGCCTGAGTCAAGAACGTGTGAACGATGTCGAGATATTTTTTGACATAGGGCACCTATAAGACGATGGCCAGACGCTGAACGAAAATATATGAACTGCGACGAGGCTTAATAAAAAAAACCCGAGTTATTGGCTGCAATTACTTACTTGAAGTAAGTGTTGGCAGAAATTAAATGAGTTTGCAAATACACGTTCACTCTATCAAATTTATACTCGGGCTAAGCCTGAACACCCCGGGTGCGTAAGTCGCCACATATAAATATATATATATATATATATAGTACAAGAAAGATAAATTGAACGTGAATGAACAAATGAGACAAGAAAATGTAGGGGTTTTTTAAATTCTAGAGAAAGGGACATTGGAAGAAGCAAAGATTGAGTAGAGCAAAGCACCGCTCATTGAAAGAAATCCATAAGAAGAAACAAAAATAACGCCAGGAAAAAATTTTAATAATCAAAATCTCCGGATTGGGGATCAGATGCATATTTCTTTACACCTTCCAATGGTTTTTGAAGAAGTAATAAATTAACATGCGAAGGTAGTAATTGATGAAATATCCAGCGGGAAAAGTAATCAGTATTTCAAAGTACTTCGGAACATTATTCACTTCTTTCCCATTGAAAACTATAGGTATATAAATTTTGCTAAATTCTTCTTCACTAATGTGTCAGCTAAATATATATACTATTTTAATGACTTTGTTACAACAAATATGAATAAATGTTCTTTTATCAGCCACTTTGACACTTTTAATAATTTGCCCGGCCTTATCAAAATTGATCCCGTTATCAAAAACTCATTCTCATAGATATTATTTTGTAGTGCAATCCATCACCTTGTTTTTCATTATTTTTAGTTATTTATGTTTGGAGTATTAGTTAATTCATTTTATCGTTGTTTTTTTGCTGTTATTCCTTTTTCTCTTTCTCTCTTTCTTTGCCCCTTACCTTCTTACTCTCAACATTCCGTTAATCTCCTTATTGTTACTGGCTCTGTATTTTTATTTCTTCTGCTCTTTGGTTTGTCCTCGCTACCTGCTCCTGCTAACTATTGATGTCTTTATCTCCCTTAATTTCTCTGACCCATTCTCCCATGTGATTTTTTGTTTAAGAAGCGCTACGAAAACTGTCGTTTTATTTATATATACTCTTGTTATTTTTTTACTTTTATTTTTCGTTGAGGAGGAATTGAATAAAGTTCAAAAGTACCTGGAAATATAGCTTCCTTTTTTATACGAGATATTGCATCCTTATATATATATATATATATATATATATATATATATATATATATATATATATATATATATACATATATATATATATATATATATATATATATACATATATATATATATATATATATATATATATATATATATATATATATATATATATATATATATGGGTAAAAATCACGAGAGGTGAAAAGTGATACGTATAAATATTTGTGCTTACCACATAAGGAAAAGGAAAAATTGATTGGAGTTAGTACTTTCGTTGATTTAACATTTTCAAATTCACAATGGTTCACAAAATAGGAAGACACCGTATTTATAAAAAGCAATGTTTTCCCTATAAGTTCAGATTTTTTATGACCTCTGATAAGTCTGATTTGAGCAAGAAAGATAGAACTGAATCTAAGGAAAACAAATTGGGGCTAATATTTACATTTTTCTCCTTTGTGTTGAAGATTAGGAACGATTCAAAGAAATCTTTGCTAATAAAATCATTTATATGCATTATGGTATCCGCTTTTGACCAGTTAATTTGGTGACCCATCTTAAGCCTGTGGATGGCCAAAGCACTATTGGAATATCTCTTAGATACTGCATTTTGATGTTGCTTAGTTCTTACAGAAATATTTTCACAAGTTTGACCTACATAGAATAAATTACAATCCAAACAGGGTATACTATATATTACATTATTATCGTTCCTTGGGCTGAGATTTATTAACATATTTTTTCATATATAATTGTATTTAAAAATTTCACTTATATTAAGTTTTTTAACATTGGTACTTCCTATAAAATATTATCATGGTAAGGTAAAAGTAATATGTTGTATAAAGGTTCAATTTTCCCGAACTTGCTGTTATAGAAAGATTTTTCGCTTTATTCATGCAGTTTTCCATAAGATATTTCGGGTAACATAGATTAAAGGCAATCTCTTCAATTTTTCTAAATTCTTAATCTATATAGTGAAAAATACATATTCTGGGCGCCCTGAGATACATGGAAGAAAATAATGATGTTTTGATATTTTTAAAATGAACTGAATAAAAATGGACATAGGATAAATTATTTGTTTGTTTCCTGAAAATAGAAAACCTAAACCTGTCTGGTTATCTAATTATTAAAACATCTAGGAAAGGAAGTCAATTATTTTCATCTTTTTCTAAAGTAAATTAAATTGACGGAACCAATGAATTTATAAATAAAAAACAACATCGAAGTCAAAATCTTCCTTTAGAATTCCCAAGACATTGTCTACATAGCGGTACCAAACAATTTGAGTGGACCAAACCAGCGGAATCAGCCTAGTTTCAAAATATCCCATATATATATATTTGACAATAAGGGAGATTAGAGATTAGCCATAGCCATGCCAAGCCCTTGTTCGTAGAACTTGCCATTGAAACTAAATTGACATTTTCTAATGCATGAACAAATAAGTCGAATGATCTAGTTGGACGGTAAGGGCAAATCATAAGAGTTTAGAATACCAGCTAGGAAATCCAATAAGGCATCAACGGCCACTTTAGTGAATAATGAGGTAACATCAAAACTGACTAATCTCAGGTTTGATGTTGCACTCATATTGTCTAACTTATTGCAAAGATCAACTAAAACTCTTATATGTGAGGGTGATATGGATCCTAAGATCTGAGAAAGTAAATTTACTAAATACTTTGAGAGTTTACATTGGATTGACCCAGTTGCCTGGTTTATGGATTTTTATTAGGTCATAGAAATAAGGTAATGATGAACCACTAGATTAAACTAAGTCAATAATTGATTTTTGTTTTTTTTTAACTGTTTTTTAGGTCTCTATTTAAATTCTTAATTACATCTTAACGTTACGTATGTAGTAGTATCCTATAACAAAGTCGCCATTTTTTCTAAATAAAATATTTTATTCATCATGAGACACATGTTGGATTTATCAGCTTTTGCAAATGCAAATCCTTGTCCATTTTTAATGATTTAGGGGGGGTTTGAAATCGTTTTGGAAAATTATATAACTCTTATTCCTATTATTTACTACTGAATAAACAATTCCTTTTGCTATGTCTATATGGTTTTGTGATATGTTCTTATTTATTACTAATCTAGCAAAGGCAGCGGCCATGTTCGCACTTTCAGGTTTTTTGTTTATTGAGAACGAGAGTCCATATCTCAAGGCAGGTTTAACATCAATTGATATTGGTTTTTCAGATAAATTCCTAACGCAGTTTTCTTGATATTTTGGGGTCCAATCACTATCACTTATGAGGCGGTTTAATTTTTCCGTTAGGTGGATGTTTAAATTATGTAGTTTCCTGCTGAGCTTGTTGTAGAAGCTGTGTTTTTCAGTCCCTCGGTACATCACGTAAGAAGTTATATTTCACACTAGGTAACTTTTTACTTTTTAAACTGTAAAAACTCATTTCATTTGTGGCTTCCAGATGTTTGTTTAAGGAGAACAACAACGAAAGTACTAATTCCAAAAAATCTTTTCTTTTCTTTGCGTGGTATACACAAATATATATATATATATATATATATATATATATATATATATATATATATATATATATATATATATATATATATATATATATATATATATATATATATATATATTAGTGTAGATGGGTAGCCGTCTTTCTTGGATGCAAATTTTGTTGAAGACCATGGTATATTTCGCCTTGATCAATTTCCTTTGGCAACTTTCTATTCTTCTAACTGTCTTTTTTAGTCCATCTTGTAGATGGTAGATAAATGGCCCTATATTCATCTTTCTTTTTAATAAATGCGTTTGGTAAAAATCAAACTTAAGTTGCTGAGCTTTCGATCCATTTGATCATCTTCTGAGCGTCTTTAGGTATTCTTTCCTCCTTAACCGATGAAGTATGGTGGAGTCAGAATCTGGTTTAATAAAAGAAATGAGATGAAATGAAAAGAAAGATGAGAGACAAAGAAAAGCTCTTCCTCCCCTCCCCCCCGCCCACCTTGGCGCTCATGGAGCCGCCAAGAAGGGAGGGGGAAGGCCCGGTACAACTTTATTTATAGACCCCATAGTCACACTGTCTAGAGCTAAAGTAGGCTCCAAGCACTGTGAGTACGGTGGTTAGGAGTGAGAGGGAGAGGAAGAAGAAGGTTTTATGATAGGAGACAAAAGTGGACTTTGATAGTCATGGGACCTACAGCTCAACGTGGAATCCGAACCCCGATGTGTCGCTTGTCTCTAACTATAACTATAACAGTTTATCGTGACTCCTGTCCCACGTATCACTGTGAGTCCCGTGTGCGAATGTGATAGTTGAAAACGAATAGATGCAGAAGGCTGAAGGGAGTAAGAGGTTTGCAAAGAGATGCTAATTGCCTGGAGGTTAGGCTTATCTCTGTCCATTTTAGGTAGTATAGTAGCGTGATAAAGTTAGAAAGTATATTGTATTTAGGAGGCGTTCAACTTGTTATTAGTAAATATTCTTACTAAAAACTGGTGTAGGTTTCTATCTCTCTATCTATTCTTTTCTATTTCTATCCTAGTTATAATTGAATATATGCTATTCTGTTAATTAATTACTCTTAGTCGTCGTCCAGTATTAATCTCTTTCTCTAAGTGTAGATTTCTTCTTCGTTTTCTACTCTTCCCTCATCTATCCTTGCGAAACTTGGGAATAATCTGTGTGATCCTTATCCTTCTCTCTGGCCAATTTGGTTTGTTAATTCAACTACTACCTTATTCTATGTCTTTTCTAAAACTTTCCTTGCTCGTCTTGCAATTATTCTCTTAAGTGGCTTCATCCTTGCCTCCTTATGCAAGTCTCGTAGTCTTCTTCTTACTTCTGTTTTGGTGTTTATTATTAAGTATAGAGCTTTGTTTTAGACTTTTTGGAGTCTTAATAGGTTACTTCTCGAGATCGTGTATATCGCGATGGTTCGATAAATAATCGCGGACTGTCCTATGGCTGGATAATTTTTCTATTATTTACATGCTTAGGTTAACGCACTTGTACAGTAATGCCAGGCCGCTCTTCCCTCGATTTACCTTCCCAGTTACGTGCTTTTTAACCTGATTTCGTAATGATTAGTTCAAGCACCTTACATTCTTTGTCGTATCTGTAGCGCTTTCCTTCTACATATACATCTGAGATACTCCTCCTGTACACAGGTACCATTTTAAATTTATCCCTGTTTGTTTTAATTTTCCATTTTTTTTCGTATCTATTAATGCTTCTTATCTCTTCTGTATTCATCCTAGTTTGCATTGGGCCGTTCCTGTAAGGGCAAACTATGATTTGAGTAAAGTCGACGGCAAATTAGATGTTCAAGCAGCCTTCATTTCTTGGTGGTGGTATATCTGCTGTGTAGATTGAATAGAGAGACGGACTCTTATATCCGCCTTGAGGCAAGCCCGCAGAGAGCTCTAATATTTCGCCCTGATGTCGTCCTATTTCCACATAAGCACGTCTCTCCATTACATAATCACATAAAATCTTTTGGATCTTGTTGTCCATTCCTAATCTGAGTATCTTTAGTTGTATACCCCTCTGCCATACTTTGTCGAATGCCTTGGAGACGTCCCGGCATACGATGTCTACGCTCATTTTTTCTCTCTTTGCTTTCGCTACCTTTTCAAGGATGACTCCAAGGGCCATCTCTGTGCTTCTGTTTTTCCTGAAGCCAAATTAGCAGCTGTTTATTCGGCCATTATCATCAAGGAATTTGGACCGTCTGTTATTTATTATTTTTTCCAATAGCTTACCGATGAAATCTAGAAGCGAGACGGGGCGGTAGTTACCCACTTGATCTGGGGATTTTCATGCCTTGGGTATGAATATCATCTTCGCCCCTTTCAGTTCATCAGGAAAGTATCCCGTGTTCAAACACGCAGTGAAGACGTTTCTCACTCCCTCCAATATGTTCGGGGGTGTTTCGATGTAATTTAATCTTATGAGTCCCGATCTACCTGGGGCTCACTGTCGGAAGTTCTTTATGGGTCTTTTTAATTCCTCAGATGTAATCATTGCGTCTATTCCGTCGTTGTTGTTTATCCTTTCCTGGACAAAGTGAAAGGGGTATGTCCTTTCGATCTCTCCATTGAGTTCGTCCACAATCTGATGTTTGAACTCAATGCCATAGTCCTCATTCTCCTCTTCGCTAATTTTGAATACATCCGGCTTTCAACACCAAGAATACAAGCTGGAATCGAACATTAAAGGTACTAAAGGTACCTTACCATGCTGCACGATGAATTGTGGCCTGTTATCAGTATTTGGGAGAATATTGAAAATTTTATTTTCATGCCAGATGGCACTCCTCCACATTTTGCTATTGTTGTTCGTGAATGGCTTAATGCCCACAGCCTTGGGAGATTTATGGATTATTGTGGTCCGCATGAATCGTCAACCAGAATTCCTGAGATAACACACTGCGACTTTTTTCTATGGGGCTTGTTCAAGGAGCAAGTCTACTCTACCAAGCCAACGAATTTGAAAGAACTTAAAGGGCGAATACGCGAAGTTATGTCTTCCATCCCACAAGAGTTCCTTGGAAAATCAGTTAATGCGGTTCTTTGGAGGCTTGAGAAGCTGATGGCAAATGCTGGCGCCCATATTGAATTTTAAATAAAACTTGATGCTATGAAATAAATCCAACTTCTCCTGCGGTGAAGTTGGATTTATTTCATCATTCTCTTGCGTTCATGAGAGATATATGCATTTGTGTATTTGCCGCGTGGTTAACTCAATTTCTCCTTTGTCCTTTAAATCCCCAATTAGTTCTCTTTCTCCTTCTCGTTCAACCATGTGAAACGTGCTTAAAAAAGCTTGTCTATTCGGAAGATTTTTGTCTTTCGCGTAGCCGAGTGGTCTAAAGGGTGGTTAAATTGAGATCCTACCCCAGCTCGGATTTTTTCGAAGTAAGAAATAAAATATTTCCGAGGAAAATTATTCCGTTTTCTCTTTCCTGTGGTGAAGTTGTATATATATATATGTATATATATATATATATATATATATATATATATATATATATATATATATATATATATATATACTATGATCACATTTGTGATCCGTAAGGAAAGTTATTCAAAACAGGTGGCCATGAGAGGAACTATTTTTATTTATTTAGATTATATGCATTGAGATTTCATGCCAGTATTGAATGCATTTTAATATCTCCATTTTTAGGCTATTTTAGCTCTATCATAAGTATTTTATATGGAATGGTGTCTAAAGCGTTTTGGAAATTCGCGATAAACTAAATCTACGGCTTTATCTTGTTCAAACCTTTTGATCATTTTGTGAAAGCAATCAAGCAAATTAGTTATGCATGAGCGTCTGCGTCTAAAACTGTGTTATTTGTTATTTATTTAATTCTTTATTTACCTCCAGGTACGCGCCGATCCTTTCTCTAATAATGGACTCCAAGGATTTAATAAAGAACAAAGTGTTGTTGATATAAGGTCAAGAGTAAACTGAAAGGTATGAATGAAACACGTGCATGTGTCTTAAACGTTGATATAAATAGTGTAGAAAAATGCAATGATGTTGGTTTTAATTGCTAACTTAAAAAGCTTAATGGCTCGGAGAAGAGGGAATAGAATGAAGCAATTTCTTGTACGCCTTGTGCAAAGAAGAATCAAATAGACCGATGTGAACTTTAAGCAACTAATTTAAAAATCCTTTAACCAAGCAGTTATCCAAAGGTTTGTATAGATTAAACCTCAAGTTCCCTTTACCCAAAATGGATAGTTTATGACCTGTTTAGACCTAGGCCTCGTAGTTGTAGCACTACCAGATCTAAACTTACCAGAATCCTATACGAGAAAAAATTTTAATTTTTAGGAATGCCTATGATAAATGTTCCTACGAATGTACGGTTATTGAAACGTTTTGTTTATTGTATTACAATTGTTTTACTTAAAATAAAAAAAACTCAAGGAATTTATGTGTGTATAAGAGTTTACCTAAGATAGATTCAATACAAAACGTCTCAAGATATAAATCAGCTCTACATCTCATTAGTAAAGCTAAAACGTCCAGCAGCATTACAATTAATGGATCATTGTTTACCTGTACATATTTGTACTATGAGCTACATAATTAGTTGAACGCCAAAGTTGTGTTCTCGAGTAATTGACTACTTGAAAACGTTGTTCTTTAATTCCTTTAAACCACGCCCCCATCATGGCAATGTAGACTCAATGGACGATCTTTACCAGTTTATGAATATTTTCTTATTTCCCATCGAAAATAGAATTGGGTTCGAATTCCTCAACGACTTAGCTTTTGTCGTTGAGCCGGGAGAGATTCAATGTTTCTCCTCAATGAGTTCTGTTTTACACATTGGAGGAAGTGCTTTGGGTTTCCTTAATGAAGCTTCTTTGAATATTGCTAATTGCCTCTTTGCACAGTAATTTCACGCTTCACAAAGTTCTGCTCGAGACATTGGTTGTCAAAGAGCTTCACTCGGCCGTCAATGTTTACCTTCACCTCTGCTTGATTTCACCTTCAAAGAGCCGTTGAAATCGGCTTGCTCCCCGTCTACCTTATTAGTTGTTTTAGCTGTTTATTTTTGATAGATCTTTATCATAGTTACATTGAAAACGCTTTTGGCTCCTACAGGCTACTATGATCATCAAAGTTTTCGGCACGGGACCATAAACAGTTTTTGTTCTGCTATAAAAAAACATGAGGATATTAATAAAAATTAAGATTTCACTTATAATTGATCAAACATGACCATCAAAATTATTAAAGTTCACAAAGTAGATTCTGAAAGATTAAGGTAAAGAAAATTTAAGGGCTGTGCTAAACAATTACCAAAATGAAAATCATAATAATAGGGAAGAAATCCTGAAAAAATGTCCTTTATTTATGAGAAATAAGACAAATTTTCATCAGCTCTAATTAATTAAGTTTGAAAATGTTATTTTATTACACTAAAAACAACTTTTTAACAAAGAAACATGAGAGAATTGGAAATTACAATATCAAAATATATAGTTTCAGGTCTCCCTTGGAAATAAAATTTATAAGGTCTATACGAGGGTGTCTTAAATAGGTATTCTGCTCTAAGAGACCTCACCTCTAAGCAGAATCAGCCTGATCCTCCACCGACATAGATATCTAAGGTGGCATCTTGCCAGAGCATCATATTCTTTGCTCTTCATTAATGAGTGTGGATGATCTGCCATCTATTTATCTTCCTCCGCCAGCTTTTACTGCTACAATAAAATCCGTAGCTATTTTTAAATCTGGCATCGAGAAAACAAAGAAAGTGAAAATAAAACGGGTGACAAGTTTGAAACTCCTAGAACGACTTTCTCCAATTTCATACATTGTTTACATAATAACTAAATGTACTACTCAAAATTTCTCTCGATGCAAGTTATATATCGCACTATCCCCCAAAAGAAGTTCATTACGGGTTTCTTCGATCAGTTCCGTAAAGGTATTAGAAAAACTCTTTATTATTATTAGGAGTCCAGGTTTTATTACACTGAATCCACACTCCAATACCACAAGCTATCTCGCATAGAATCAGTAAGTCGTCTGTTGGATTAGTCTCTCCATCTTTCCTATTAACGAGCCTACCCCACTTAAATATAGCTGCTGACTTAGCAACGTACCTTTTGATTCCATGCGCCTCAAGCCATCGCTGAACCAAACTCGATCAACTTGATTATTAGTATCTTCATCATTGAGACTATTCTTCTAAACGCGCTTTCTCCATATTTTCTTCTATTATTCTTTAAATAACGCTATTTTCTCAAAGGGAAATAGATCATTTGATCCGAAATCTCAACGCAATAAATTGGTGAGCCGGGTGGAATCCCAACACATATACCCCATTACCATTATATGGAGCCTCCGTAATCTGATTCTTTTTTTATTTAATGTGATGGAAAATGGCAAGTGTTCTCTGTCATTTTTCCTTTCTTTCCTCTTCCACACCCCTTCTGCCTATCATTTTCTCTTCTTTCTGTCTCTCCAGAAGATGGAACGGAAAAAGACAAAGTTGTCCCCCACGACATGCAGCCGGCTTAAAGCCCCCTGCCTATTGCTCAGTGGTTCTTAAACTGATGTTTTATCACGTGGAATCATAATTTGCCTCCCATTACATCACTTGCACTCAAGCAAAATATGATCACGTTTTGGTTCCACCCTCATTCAACACCATCTCTACAATGAGGGACATTTTCCAATCTCCGTTCGTAGACAACCTGTAAGAAACATTAAAATTCATGATCTTCACACGGACCGCAATTTTAAAACGAGATCGTCTTCCTTCAGGCAAACATTTGGGAAACAGAAGACATTCGCAAATGACCCGTATGATGAATCAGCTTACTGGTTAATGTGCATCCCATAACGAACTTAGTCTTTTTCCTAATTGTTCCTTCAAGGTATACCCTTCTCTGTTCAAAGAGTTTTAGCAACACTTGACTAACCTACCTCCTTTGACGAATTAGATCGCAAAACCGATCAAGTTCTGAAGGTCGACGCAGATTCGGTATACACCAATTACGCACACAAGACATGAGAAAAAATGCGTCACTGGAACAGGGTGAAAAACCTTGCAACCTACAACCTACTTTAGACACAAATCTGGGAGGTGCCATCAGTCTTTTCGTACATACAGCGATGGGTCATTTGTCATGTCCTTTTTCGGAAAAATGATTTAGCAGAAGCCCCAGATAAAAAGCAATGGAAATTCTCGGCACTCGATCTTTTTAACCTTCAAGTAATAATCACTTGAATACAACTTGGCATTTAAGCACTCGTAAATCATAAATATGCTTAAAACAATTATGCTCACTATTTACATCAATTCTCAACTACTTTTAGACAAGTTAAGTTAAAATCTAACCATTTACTAACAAATACACAGGGACAGCAGTCAGTAAATAATAAATGAGAAATAAATGCAACCCAAAACAAGCAAAAATAAAATTATTTTTTCTAATATTCAAAACTCAGGTTTTCACTTGAATTTCACCATCCGATGTAACTCTTCAAAGTTTTTTGAATAAAAATGATATCACTAATATCAATTTGAATCACCCTTTAATTTAGGTCCCAGTTTGGAACTATAAATAACAGCTTCAAGTTTGTTAATAAAACATTTAATACGACAATAGTTCAGAATTTTTTCATCAGAAAATGGCTCACAGATTGAATATTTTTCACTCGCAAATCGTTTATAAAAACCTCAGTTAAGAATGAATTGGTAAATATTGCATAGAATTAAAAACCATATACGTCTAACCGATGCTTGATTCATATCCGTTTTTCCTTCTTCCTTTATTTTCTTCTTTTCCTTCCTTGGAGAGGCCTCTAAAGAAACCAACGGTTTTGTCTAGTTCATAAAATATAACATTTAATGAAATAAATCTATCATTAGTTAAAGAAAATTAACTTGCAGGATACCAATATAATTTTTACAGATTTTTTTTATATCCCTGCGATATTTCAATACTCGTAACTTATTCATTTAAATTTTAAATACAACCAAAATGGTATTTGACTACAAATGCGCATAATGAATGTTTCATATAATTTAGGCCAAAAGTTCTTCACAGAATTCATGTAAATATAACCATCGGATATGCATGTTGGGCTTAATTAACTTAGTCAGCAAAAAAACGATGGTTCATTTTCGACCGAGACAAGTTATTGACTAATGAGGATGTAAAAATATTGCTAAAGGCAAAATACTATGTTCATTTGCATTTTTAACGATCTCATTGCCTATGGAAATACTGATTTTATATTGTACATATCGTTTCATTAGTACTTATTCCTTTTCTACGTTTAAAATTAATGAGTGGCCAATTTTAATTTGTAATTCAATCAGAAACTATATTATACTACCAACGTTTTTACCATTATGGAACACTCGAAAAAGGCATATTAGATATAATTAGTTTGTAAATTATTTTTTAAAAGATTTTTTTTCGTTTCAAAATTTTCGAAGGGAAAACGGAGAAGCTAAGATTCCGATCACATCAAGCAGAGCCACGAAAAAACTATCGAGATGTTCTTGATGAGATACTTCGCCAAGGGATAAAATGTGTCCATAGGTTTTAATGAGGCTGCGCCTTGATTGTGGAGGTGGGGGAAAAGAATTCTAGAGCAGGGGTTCGCAAACATTTGGTGCTCTGGAGCCCTTGAGGAGGTCGAGCATTGTTCGCGGAGACTCCACAATAAATTTATAAAGAACTAAGAGAAAAATAACATTAACACTTACCAATTTAGGTTCTCGAGTAATTAAGATTATGTATTGAATGACTGGGATGCATCTGCTATTTTGCATTTCAAAATGTTTCAAATTTGGGTTTAATTGAGGTAACTTGCAATATTATGTAATGTTCTGCATTTAGCCGGTTTGTGTATTTAGTTTTAGTTGCTGCATACAATGAAAATGTTTTCTCGCACAGATAAGTCGTCAGAAATCTCACTAAAAGATTTAGAGCTTGAACTGAAATTTCTGGAAATTCTTCGCTCAATATAATCCCAAACTTTGTTAATTTAGTTTATTGAAATTTACTTCTTAATTCAAAGTTAACTGAAATATTAATCAGCTGTTCTTTTTCTTTTAAAGATAAGTATTGCATGTTAGGAGAATCAAGAAATGGGTTCTGAATCCAGAGAAAGGTATCAGTGTCTGAAACAAAGTACTGTCCAACTAATTCGGCTAAAACATTTAGATGCTGAGAGATGGAAACTTTTAAATTCCCCTGCAAAACAGACTGGTTGGAAAGAAGATATTCGCATAATTTACAAAGCATTCATATTTTCCATTAAGAATGCATTCTTTCCATGGATTTATTTTCAGTTGTATTGCAAGGATCTTCCCCTGGGCTTTGAAATATGTAACCTTGTCGCCTTGTAATGAAATATTTCTTTCATTTAAGGGGGGCAAAAGTATCTGAAATATATGCTAATCTTTGAATAAAAGCTTCTTATTTTAATTTAAAAGCTAATTTGTGCTTCTAAATGGGTAAAATAATGAAAATGAGAGTAGAAAGAATAAATTTAATATTATGGGAAATAATTAAATGTCTAAAATATGCGTCGTAAAAATGACGCATATATGCATGCCGTATATGTAAAAGGAGAGATGGACTGCGTTTAAGCTTGAATTCTTTTATCAAGAAAAGACATCTGAAGACGATTCCCAGTTCCCCCTAAATAAAGAATATTGAATCCAGCTCTAAGATTCCTTTTACCTTTGAGGAAATCTTTGATCACCTTTACCCAGCCTACAACCAAGCAAGAAGAGAGCTTCCTACTCTTTTGGATGCAGTGGCTTGTAAATAACAGGCATTCACAATAGAAGCAAACAGTCAGCCGCCAAGCCGAATCAAGAAACCTATTTGGCTGCCCCAAGAGGAGTTATAGCAAAACTCGGTGACAAATCACGCTTAGTAATCACAACACTCTTCAAGTTGCTTACCCAGCCTAATCAACCTACACTCCTTTAAATATGAGTTCTATGGCCTCATCAGAAATGCATCCCCACACAGTAACTACATAGGATGCTATTGATTGGTAGAAGAATTAGGCAGTCCTAAATTAAATATTCAAATTATGTTTACGCCACCCTTTCTTGACTTGTGACATTGCAGAAACAATAAATATGTAATGATTATATTAGTTGCGTTGGCACAAATTAAAATATTTTTATGCCTGAAATTTTAGGCATACAAATTATAACATACTTAAGTCTAGTTTACCATAAGCCTTATTTTATTAAAGGAATATATGGTAAGCTAGCCTAAATTATAGCTCTGTGAGTTGAATTATTTTCTAGATGAATTATATTAGATGTGCAATGGTTTTAACTTTATATACAATATTGTTGTGAATTACATATATTTGATCAAATTCAGTAGAGTAGAGTCAGTTAAGAACGCTGGTCTCTTCATTTTGCTAAAAATAGAACAATTCTGGCCAAACCTATCACTCAATTTCAAAAGATTAAACAAAAATACTTGTAATTTTATCACTTAATTTAAGTAAAAAACAAATTATTACTAAGCCAAAGAGAAGTACAATACTGCTGTTTTTAGATAGGAATATCGATAAAAATAAGCGCAATATAAAACTAATATCGAGAACCATAACCACAACTCAGTTCTAAAAATTCCCAATAAATGACGTAAATACTCAGTAACCATGAAATGAAGTAATGTTGAAAGTTGTTTAATTAAATTTCTTGCAAAAGATGACTCGAAAAAGTATTTCAGTACAAGGCATATCTGGCAGAGTCATTCGTTACAAATGATAAGATTTTAATCCCAACTCTCATTTTGAATACAATAATCCTTTGCACCCTACTAATAATTCTTTTAATTCCGTTAAGTAAAAATAAATGTTTAGCCAAAATTTCAATTTAAAAATATAAATTATATAAATGGCGCTCTTATCACAAAAGAGTGATTTGGCGAAGTTAATATCAGTGCTGATAACTACCACCTAAATTCACCTCATCGTGTGCCAGTATGAATACCGTCAGCCTCCCGGCTAGTTTAGTGGTTAGCGTGCTTGCCCAGCATTGCTAGGTTGGCAGTTCGAATCTCCTTCCGGATTCTTTTTAAGCTGACACTATTTACTAAGAGAGGTTACCACCGTGACCCGGCATCACAGTGGAGAGATGGGACTTGCCCTGGCTGACGTCCGCTTGAGAAGCTACATAGCTTGATATGACGACTAACACCAGCAAACTTTAACTTTAAGATCTTAATCGTGCGATCTCTCTATACCTCTCTAATTCTCGCTAACTCTCTCTCTCTCTCTCTCTTCATCACAAGACTTTTTAAAGTCAACAGCGACGGCTGCTTGGATGCGTTTATGGTGAAGCTTTCTAACCTTTCTGACGAATCTCTTCTCAGGAAGCGTAAGGTAAGAAAAAATGCTGGAAATTGGCAATTTTTTATTGGTTAAGACGTCTATCATGGGTAATCTTCAGGACAAACTAACTGAAAATGAAATGTGAAGCTAAGTCAGATACAAACAGATCATTCGACCCTCCCCGATTGGCCCTCATAAGAATGGCCAAGGTGGGTAAGGCGCGAGGCCCAGTACTCGTTTTTAGTCTTCTGCAAATACATTTTCCAGAAGCTCAGTAGGATCCAGGTAGTCTGGATACGTAGAGTAGGAGCGAGAGTGATGGAAAGAAGAAAGTTTCAAGATAGGACAGCAAGTAAGTATAGTATGAGAAAAGTGAAATTTGTCATAGGACCTACAGCATCACATGGAATCCGAGGCACGATGTGTAGCATGTATCTATTCTAAACAGTTGCTATTATTGTGACCCATTTCGTACGTGTCCAATGTAAGCGCCATGTGTGAATATGATAGGTGAAAAGAGAGATGCTGAAATTTTAAGCGAGGAAGAGATGTGCTTGAGAGTCTCGCAATTGTGTTATGTAACTGTATATCCTTCTATCTTTGTTAGCATAAAATTTTGTTTGTAGTAGGCGTTCAAATTGTTATTAGTAGACCTCTTACCGATACTAATGTAGGTTACTATGTTTTTAGCTATTTTTTTCTTTTACTATTTTTGTTAACCTTGACTATATAATATTCTCTAGTAATACTTCAGTTTGCTAAATAATCTCAATCATTGTGGAGAAAGCTTTTTGTTCTGCGGCTATAGATTTCCTATTCTCTTCTTCTTCTTCTCTTTCCGCCATCGATGGTAAGCTTAGGAGTAGATCGTGTGTTCCCCACTAGTTTCTCTGGGCAATCTGGTTAGCTGGATCTATGTCTATTTTGTTTTACGTCTTTTCTATGATTTTCCTGGTTCTTTTTGCAATAGTTGTCTTGAGTGGTTTTATCTGCGCCTTCCTATGAAAATCTCTTTGTTTTCTTAATTCGCCTCTTCCTGTATTTGTGATTGTGTGCTTATCTTAGTTACCTACTCGTTTGATTCTTACCAGGTTAATCCTCGAGATAGTGTACATCGATATAGTCGGATAAGTAATTTGGGATTGTATTATCGCTAATAGATTTTCATCTTGTTTCCCAGACTAATGGTTTCTCAGTTTGAAGAGCAAGACAAGTCCGCTTTCCCCCCGATTTACTCTTTCAGTAACGTGCTTTTTGTAACCTGATGTTGTAATGGTTAACCTAAGAACCTTACACTTTTTGCACACCTATAATGCTCTTCTTCTACGTATACATCTGAAAAGGCCTTAGACTCGTCTTGACAGACGCTGTCAAGGCTCCTTTTTTTCTTTGACCTTTCACCGACTTCTTCAAGAAGATTCCTATGGCTAGTTCACTGCTTATGTTTTGTTTTGTTTTTAAATCCAACTGAGAAGTTGTTTCTTGACCAGTTATCATGAGGTAGATTGTGAGTCTATTTTTTAGTATCTTTTAGAATACCTTTCTGATAAATCTAGTAGCGTCTTGGGAAAGCAAAAGGCGCCTTTACTGACGTTCGTGACTAAGTAGTGAAGATATTAAGTGAAGACTTTGCAAATATTTTTACCTTCAAATATAAAAATAACTTACCCACAATACAAGACATAATAAATTTTGTTAAGGAAGCTATACCTCAAATAAATACATAACTAATTCTTAAATTAGTTTAAAATATTAAGAAAATTAAATTTTCCAAAGCACCCGAATAAAATCTAGTTAATCCACTTTAAAGAATTAGAGAGCGGTCTGTTAAAGTCTATTTATACAACTTTTTCAGAATATTTGCCATTTTCCATAAGTTGGTGGTTTGTAAAATTATGCATTATTAGAGGGGATCAGAAAGTAATGACAGTGTGACCCTATATTTTGATAGAACAGTAGTAAACCAACAGTAGTCTACCTTCTTTCAAAGTACTCCCATCCTACCTATATGCAGCGTTCCCTCCTTCTTCTCTAGTTAATGAAGCATTCAGGTTATTCAAAAGCTGGTATGCCTCATAGCATTGAAAATTGACTGTTCGTGCCAGGTCTTGGATACGATGAAATTGCTTCCCTGCAATTGCACCCTTGATCCTTGGAAACAACCCAAAACCTCAGGGTGCAAGTCGGGCGCGCTTTGTGAGGTGCAGCATATCATAGTGTATCAAACGGCGCGATCAGTAGCGGGTTAGTGCAGACTTGGCCTGATGTTCCAGGACTTGAGGAAGGACTTGGTAAGTGTAGTACTTGGCTGTAGTAGTAGACTGTTGAGGCACCACATCCACACATATTGGTCCTTAAGAATTGAAGAACATAGTGAAAAGGCTTTTCCTGCACCATATTGGACTCCTTGTCTCTGGTGGTGAAGAAAGAAATCTAACAAACATCTCCTGTAGGAACATCTGAGAACCATTTCGGACCGATTGGTTTGAATTCAGCCAGCCAGACACGACACTTCCGCACCTGTTTACTGTATTCTGCTCTTCTGCTCTTCCTCACTCTTAAGTGATAATGAACGATATCATGTGCACTCCCATAACTGAAGCCAAGCCCTCAAGATAAGAATCAACGAGTAATGGTTGGATATTCGTCAATGATGACCGGGGCGTGGACAGCTGTTACTTTGGTCACGGATGTCTGGGGGTGTCCAGAGCGATGATCATCTTCCAACTTAGTTTTTTAGGCTTCAAAGGCTCGAATCCAGCAAGAAGCAGTTTCTAGTGATGGAGTAGACTCAGGAAAAACTTGCAATAATTCCCCTATGAGCTCTGTTTCTTTTTAAGCTAGTTTCCAACTAGTGAACGTGTAGAACCTGCAACCTTCTTTCTAGATTCTTAGAAATCCATATTTTCGGTTAGACGGCGAACCAACCAATGACGCAATCACACAACGCAACAAGAAAATGTAACACGTTCAAGCGGCGGCAAGTTCAAACACGTCACAACAGGTAAGACTCGATGCCCCGCGCTCCCCTCCTTCTCATCACCCATGGTTTTTCTGCCACGAGTTCGATTGTCATTACTTTCTAATCACCCATGGTAAGATCGTGGAGTATCTGAAAGTAAATGAGCTATCATAATCACTTTCAGCACGGCTTTAAATGTGATCACTCATTATTAACTATCATGATTAAGATATTCACTAGATAATTGCAAAGATGACAAAGGTAAAGTGGTAGATGTAGTTGATCTCGAAATCAAAAGGTCTTTTGACATCAATCCACTTAAGAAGACTTGATAGAGTTAAAAGCGCACCGAAAAAGTGACAGTGTACTAAAATGGTTTCAAGACTAACTGGAAAACCGAAGGGAGAAAGTTGTTATACATAACTCATAACAAGCATCAGTCACTATCCGTGTTCCTTTGGATCTTTTCTTGGACCTTTTTTTTAAATGAATATAAACGACGTGATTTATTCTATAAGATTTCAAAAGTTGGTTATGACACTAAAGTAGATAGTCGGGAAAAATATTAAAGTGACCATGAAAACATGCAAAAAGACTTTAATATAATATTCAAATGACCTGAAATATCGCAGATACAATTCAAGGGAGAGAAATGTTTGGTAATGCATATGCATAGGTCATGATAACTCTCGAAAAGATTATTTTATTAAGGATGATCAAATTTGAAATATTCAGGATAAAAAAGGCAAGTGACTTAATTTCTGGTTATTTTTAAATTGCAATAGAATCCACCGTCGTCGCTTCATTAAGGCAAATATAGTTCTAGAAAACAATAGCTACATATTATGCCGTTAAATCGAAAGATATTATTCCTTCATTATATAAAGTGCTTTTAAGAACTCATATGGAGTATGCTTTGAAATTCGGATCTCGATGTATACGAAAGAACTTTGCGATATTTGAACGCATCCAGCGTCGAGCGACGAAATTAATTCCTGAATATTGAAATTGATCATGTGAAGACAGACTGAAGCACCTCAGTATTTTTTTTACTGGAAGAATAGTATATTTTCGGCTTACTTATTTTAGTGTTTAAAATACTAAGCGGGTCCAGTAATATAAATTATGACAATATTTTAGCTAGATGACCCAGCAAACACTAGAAATTTAGGTTTTACGCTAATAAACAGAACAATTAACACCACAATAGTACAAAAATGATTCCTTCTTATAAAATTCCATCACATGGAATCAATAAATATTTTAGTCAATTATAACTTTCCATAAAAAAGGCTGTGAAACAAAATCTTTATCCATTTCCTCCTTCCTTTTACTTGTCCTTCACCTACGACTTCCCCCTTAATTTAAAAAATATTTTCTATTAAAATTATAAATTGTATTAAAACGTTAAAATTTTGGACCTGTAAAATGCTCCTAACTAGATTATAATTGTTGATATACGAGTATTTCCATATAATACATACCTTTATTATTATATTATATTTTAGTTTCTTTCGTTCATCGTAACACTTCAGTGAATAAGATTTCTCCTCGTCGGTATCACTTGCCTTCTGTTTCAATCGCTATTCTATCTTGCCTACACTTTGAACACGTTTAAATAAACAAAAGCGCCTGGAATCTCTTTGAGGTTTTATCTTTCCCCATTGTTTAACCCTGCATTTACGCTTTTGCGTGAAATAAAGGAGCTTAAGTGTCGTATATGTGTACATTATGTATGTATATTAGAATTCCCTTGATGTATTCATCTCTCTTATACAAATATTCGCCGAGGAATTGTTTCAACAGAAACAAAGATTCGCATTATTCTCAAAAGAAACCCTATGAAATAAGGAATTCAAAATTACCTTCGATTCATATTTCCCCCTGGGGTAAAAGATGTTCGAGACGAGGGTGAAATTTAAGGATAAAAGAAGAGGCGGAATTCGATTCCTAGGGGAGAAAGTCACTTTTTGTGATTTAAGGAAAAGGGGACTTACTATATCCGTTGTTTGGTCGGTCGAAACGAAAATTCTACTCATTTATTACAGGGCCGAAACTAAAGAGGGAAAACCTGCCAGAATATTTTTTTAGAAACGAGATTGGTAATTTAAGAGGTTAAGTAAGGGAAATTGAAAATGTGTGGAAAATTCATAGTTGAAGAGCTCAAGGGAGGGACAATTGGTTGTTTATGAAACGGAACGCACACAGCTGTTGTAAACCTTCCCTAATATAGCGAGTAAGATAAAAAAAAATCTTCATAACACCAATTCAGAAGGGTCAACGCAGAAGAAGCTGAAACAACGTAATAAGGCAGGCAGGGTAGGGAAAAAACATTAGTTGTATGTCGTAAAAGAGAAATAAAGTGAGGGGATAAGGTAGAGATCGCTGTCCAAGCAACGCTGCCATATTTTAAAAGTTGTGAGAGATGATATCACCTTCAGATCCAACAAGGAATTATATTATGAAACTAGAGCCAAAATAGTCGGACTTATTGTCGATTGGGAACGACTCATGTCGATTACAAATTAATTTGTACTCGCGCTTCATATGGATCAGTAACGACTGTTTTTTTTCACGCTTTATATTGATCGGAAGCTCCTTCTTGTTCATGATTCATGTTGATCGGTAAAGACTCCATCCTCACGTTTCATGTTGATCTGGAATTATTTCGTGCTCACGCTTTATGTCGATTGCTCACGTTTTTTTGGTGTATCTGGAATGACTTCATTCTCACGCGTGAATTCGTACTGGAAAGACTCCGTTCTCACGATTTATCCTGATCGGGAATGACTCAATATTCATTACTTTAGAATTCATATTTCCATCTATTATTTCACGTGTTTAATTAATATCTTAGATTAATTATTTAATGCAATAAAGCTCAGAATACAATCTCTTTCTTTGCAATCATTCAGAGGAAAGATTATCTATTCACCGTCATCGAGATTCACTCTGACTCCGAACAGTTAATGCCTTTATTGGTTCGGAGGTGAATCAAAACAGGCAGTTTATTAATGCCATTATGGGCCACAGCAATTGCTGTTAAAATTTTTCGGTCGTTTGATGGACCGTTTTTCAAAAATATACTATTTCTTTGGTCGTTCCTTGGAAATTAAAGGTTGACTTCTGTGTCGCACTAAATTCAGTACCTCTTCCGAGAAATGTGGATGGAAACTATCGACGATTTTTCTTCCTTAATAATCCAGGAATAAAGCACACTCTTGCCCCTATACCCGGATAATGACTCCGAGTTAAGGATCAAACAGTGCAAAACCACCTTTGAGATCCATAGAGCCTAGAGCGATTATTGTGATATCATTGGAAGAAAGATCTTGGCGCCTCTTCGGCAGATCTTGTATGCGGCACTAGGGCGGGATCTAATCTAGGGCACCTCACGCACCATCTCCACATCTGTCTTCTTCGCCATATTCAGGCGCATCATGGGGCAAATCAGGCCGATGCCACCCACGCACAAAGGGTATAAAGCACAGTCTCAAACTCTCATGATGCCTATACTTGTCCTTTCGTTTTCGTTAGGTTAGTTGGCGTAAAATAGCCGTTACAACAACCATACATATGAGATTTCTGAATTCATCATGTTTATTCCCCAGTATTACGTAATAGTGAAAAAATGAAAATAAGATGCGGTTGTATCCAATGGCTTTAAACCTGTTCACATCGAAACATCAGCTGCCACGGGCAGGGAGCCCAACGTCATAGGAGCAGAGCTGCATTTTAAGAAACGCCAAAAGATGTAAGTCTCTTTACCCACCCAAATTTTCTCCTTTTTCTCTTTGGGAATTTTGTGGTGGGAATGACGCCAACCAATGGCTTTTCCTACACGATTTACTCACACTTACATGAGCCTTTCCGTGCGACCAAGTAAACTTCCAGCTGAGTTTCCGACCCATATTTGGAACGGATTAGTGAGTAGTGTCCCAACAGGCACCAACTCCTCTTCCTTGAAGCTATACTCGTATATATCCAAGAGAAGCAACCGAAGTAAACATACAGTCTAACTCCAATGAAATCCTACCCAGCGCAAGAAAAGCAAACGGAGGAACAGGTGTACTCACTGCTTCCCTAGCCACTAATCCCCTCTAGAAAGCAGCTTAATCCCCCTCACCCCTTCTCTGTCTACCTACTTCTCCGACATTTTATCACCTGGATCCAACCTGTCTATACGTGTATAGCTTCGTTAGTAATTTTTTTAATGCATTTTGTAACATATATAAACTGAATAGGTTGTAATAATTCCCCAGTAATAATAATAATAATGTTATTTATATAGAGCCTTTATCACCAGTCACTGAGGTGACATTTTTTCAGAAGCACTGATTTGCAATACAATGTAGGAACAGACACAATTCTAGCTCCAAGTTGCCACAATATAACTAAATAAAAAATGGTTTTATAACCTATAATCAAGCAATATACTTTTTGTAGGTTGGTTATACACCAAAAGAAAGAGATGCGTTTTCAGGCTCTTTTAAGGATATCAACCAAGGAAGCATTCTTTATATAAAATGTCAATTCATTGTAGTATTTAAGAGCAATATAAAAAAAAGCTTTACAACAGCAGGATATCAACCGATAATGATAATTACATAAAAAATTGAGGAACAGTCAGATAAGTAGGATCGTCTGAAGCCCTATAAATCATATTACAGTTTGAAGAATAATGACAAGTAGTTCATGAATGTAGGAAGGTTCTCCAAATTTAAGAGCCTTGTATGTTAGTAAACAAATTTTTAACTTGATGAGTGCCAATATAGGCAACCAATGCAAATCAAACAAATATAAAGAAATACTGGTAACAGATGGCAGAATAAACACCAATCTAGAAGATCTAATGATTAGGGACTGAAATCTTTGTAATTCACTCTTTTGCAGATTAACAAATAATGAATTACAATAATAAATATGAGAAAACACAAAGGTACGCAGCAAAATAAAAGTAGTTTTCTGATCAAGGTATTTAAGAGGACATTGAAATTCTCCTTAAACCTTAATTATATGATTAAAATGGCTACTGGATGAAAGTTTGCAATCAAAGATAATGAAAAGATTCCTAAGTTTGCGTAATAAAAGAAGCTATCTATCAAGGTCATCCCAGCCTGGAGAGAATATTGTGTTTAATCCTTACAAAAAAAATATAAGTTCAATTTTACCTTCACTAAGTTTTAGTTTTCTTCCTTGCATCCACAATTTTAAATCAGGAAGAAGTGCATTGTAACTCTGAAGATGGTAAAGATGTATCGAAACGCGTCAGTTAAATTAAAGAGAGTGCTAAATTACATTCAGTTACTTAAGAACGGTTATCCACAGGTTAAACAATAAATAAAAGGCGAATATAAGACAAATCGAGCAGTTTGAAAAAAGAATTATTAATTCGAAACTAGTGGTTGCTTTTAATAAAACATCCTATAATGAATATATATATATATATATATATGTAAATAAAACCAGTGTGGAGGAGCATAGTAGTTTATTATCGCGAGACCAGTTTCGGCATGGAGTTTGTCATGCGAGCTTCAGTCGAACACTGAGGTTGGTATGACAAAATCCATGCCGAAATTGGTCTCGAGATAATAAACTACTACGCTACTCCACAGTGGTTTATTTACATATTTGGAATCTATCATTGGATTTAACAATTGTTCTCATATATATATATATATATATATATATATATATATATATATATATATATATATATATATATATATATGCGATAACTGGATATCCTTTCATTAAGAACTGACGTATTATTTTTCCCTTTGGGCTCTGTTGCATATATTGCTTACTCACGCGATACTTTGTGAGTTTTATATATATATATATATATATATATATATAAGTGACAAAAGAATTGATGGACGCAAACTTCAGGCTAAGTATAAATAGGATCCCCACCCACCGGTATGCATTCTAAACAAATATACGTTGTTCGTTGTACGTACAGTAGCAAGGTATCATATGTGGGGGCAACCAGGCGCACGCTTTACTAAAGCTTCATGCAGCATATGAGTAGATCTAAAAGAACTGGATTACACCTTCAAAAACCTGATCCATCCCCAATTTGAAACCATCTGTCACAATGTGGCTCTAGGGCTACACTCGAGAACTTCAAGATACCTAATGCACTAAGAAACATCTCGGACCTTTACCTGCTGGAGTCAATTTATATTACAAAACTAGAACCCAGTCTAAATAATAACTCATTATCTGGCCCACTAAATATAGTGACTTATTAAAAAACATGCTAATCTGTAAAATTTAACATTGTTTTTGGGGGGGGGGGGGAAGAATAAAATCGACTGTCAATTATTTTCCTTCCCATTCTTTAGAAATTCTCTCGTTGTTTTTTTTCTTCGTATTTCCGATGTAATCAACTCGTCTCAAATTATATTCAGGTTTCACAATTTTATTGCATGTGTTAACCTTTTATGTATATATTTAAGTCTGTATTTTGTTTTCTTTCTCTAGTATTGATGATGGGATTAATTATAATCCTAAAATGTTTGAAATAAATGTTACGAGGCATTTACGGCTCTGTCCTGGTCATCCTGTTTATATATACATATATATATATATATATATATATATATATATATATATATATATATATATATATATATATATATATATATATATATATATGCAACAAAGCCTACAGGGAAATTTAATACGAGGATTCTAAGTACTTTCAAAATTTATTTCGAGTTCTTTATCAAGGAATAAAAAAAGTATTTAAAATTGTAATATTAATAAGGATGATACAAAGGAGAGGGAACACCCACAATAAAGCAAAAAACCAATCAACAAAATAAATTAATAGGAAATGGAAACCTTAAGAGGAGTGAAGATAAAGAGTTGTTTAAAGCCGAAACAACACGCGCCGTTGAAGATGAAAATAGGCTTCGCTACTCTAGTGACAGGTGTTCCCGGAATAACCTCCCTGTCTTACGTCCCTTACCCGAAGGCCCAAAGTTACATTGAATAACACTTATAACACTTAATTAATTTAAAGGGGACGCAAAAAGAAAGATACTCCAAAATACCTGATACCAGACCAGTGAAGCAATAACCCACGTCGGAAACTCAGATGAAAGATGCTCGGTGATGATGAGGGAATTCAACCCAAGTCCACAGGGCTAAATACGATAACGGTCTTCGGAGAGGAGAAACCCACAGACGGCGATATCGATCGAAAGACGTCGAAACGTCGGGAACGATTTTTCGAAGGCCCAACGATCCGAGAGAAGGAATTACATATGACAGAATTCACCAAAGAGGAGTAACAAAGAGTAACAAGGAAAAAAAGTACCCTAGAAGACCTTACGGTCCATTCAAGGAGGGTACCTTTGGACTAGTAATCGAGCGGGTACATGGCTGCTCAATTGTTTTGCGTCCCTAAACGGCCACTTTTCAAGACTTTGTCTAGTCTTGACTTGAACTGGTCAACAGATTCCCTGTTGACAACTTCCACTGGAAGTGCGTTCCACATACCGCAGATACTGTAAGTGAAAAAATTTCCACACAGATTGCAGTTGTAACGCTTCAGTTCAAGTTTGGAGCCATGATTGCGCGTTCTGTTTTCACTCAGGTGAAAATATTCCAGTAGGCAAAATTGTGGAACCCTCGAAGTATTTTGAAAACTTCGATGAGCTAACCACGCAGTCTATGGGTTTCCAGCGAGAACAGATTTAATTCCCCTAGTCTATCCTCATAACATTTATGTCGGATAGAGGGAATCAGTTTGGTTGCCCTAGCTTGTACGCGTTCCAACCTTGTGATGTCCTTTCAACACGAAGGACTCCAAAATTGTACGGCATACTCCCGGTGCGGCCGAACGAGGGAGTTGTACAGACAAAGTACTATCTCCTTTTTACGGTATCCAAACTGGCGCTTTATGTAGCCTAACATCCTTTGGGCTTTCTTCTCTGCCTCGATGCACAGTTTCGAGAACTTGAAGTCGCTAGTGATAGTAACACCCAAGTCCTTCTCAGTGTCACTTGATTCAAGAGCAGTGCCCTTAAGGATATACTGAGATTGTGGGTTTCTGTGGCCGATATGCATTACTTTGCATTTGTTCACGTTAAAAGGCATTTACCACGTGTCCGACCACTCCCCAATCTTCCCAAGATCTTCCTGCAGGTGGGTAGTATTTCCATCCTTTGCAACGTTCATACCAAGCTTGGTATCGTCGGCAAATTTGGAAATCTTGGCACCCATGTCCCCGTGTATGTCGTTGACGTAGATGATAAATAGAAGTGGTCCCAGGACAGAACCTTGAGGCACCCCGCTAGTAACGGGCACCCACTCAGAAGCCTGTCCATTCACCACCACCCCTTGCCGTCTGCCACTTAGCCAGTTCTCGATCCAGCCGGCTACTTTTCAGTCTATGTCCAGCGCTCGCACTTTCCGGAGAAGGCGGCAGTGTGGTACCTTATCAAAGGCTTTCTGAAAGTCTAAGTAAACCACATCCACTGCCTTGTCCTGATCGTGCTCACTGAACACGAAGTGGAAGAATTCCACAAGGTTCGTCAGGCATGACCGTTGCCTTCGAAAGCCGTGCTGGAAACTCTTCAGTAGCAGGTTTGACTCTAAATACGACGTTATTTTGTCCACCATGATGCTTTCCATGAGTTTACCGACTATCGAAGTCAGACTGATAGGTCGGTAGTTTGACGGATGGCTGGGGTCTCCTTTCCTGAAGATCGGAGTCACCTCCACCTTACGCCAGTCTCTAGGAACGCATCCTGTCCGGATTGACCTTTTTAAAGATAGCACACAGATATCGTGATACTTCATCGCACACTTCCTTGAACACCTTGGGTAGAAACCCGTCCGGTCCAGGGGACTTATTCGTCTTTAGGTCAGCGATCTTTTTCTTTATTTCTCCTTCGGTGAAGTCCATTGCCTCCAGCTTTTCCCCCGAGTAGGAATCCGTGGGCTGGAGGATGGGACTACACTCTTTAGTAAACACTGAGGAGAAGTTGTCATTGAGAAGGTTAGCATTTTCTGCATCTGACTGAGTTAATGCACCCCCATCGTCCACTAAGGGCCCAATCCTACGATGGATTGGTTTACGGCTATTTACATAGCCGAAGAACTCCTTGGGATTATCCTTGCAGAGTCTCGCCACTCGGAGTTCCTCAGTACGCTTAGCCGCCCTTATGCTGGACTTCACTCTCCTGGCTAGCCTCCGGTACTCGTCAAATGCACCCGAGATCTTCGATCGCCGGTACGCATTTCTCTTCTCCCTAAGCAGTTGGCCGATTTCTCGATTAAACCACTTGGGTTGAACAGAAGACCGACGAAGGCATTTCAGAGGGATGCAACTCGATTGAAGACTCATGAATTTATTTTTGAAATTGTTCCACGAATCCTCAACCTCTTCGCATACCGCTAGCCTTACATCAGTCAGCCCAGCACGAAGGCTTGCAAAATCTGCTATTCTCAAGTCGAGTTTCCTTGATTGACTGGCAACAGACCTTACCTTCGGGATCTTGACGCTAAATCTAACTAGCTGGTGATCACTGCCACCGAGCTCTTCGCCTACAGAGAGATCCTCAACGATATCATCCTCAGAGGGGAAGACCAAGTCGAGGATATTGTCTCCTCTCGTCGGTTCTCTGACCCATTGAGTAAGGAACTCGTTGTTGGCGAACTCCAGGAGTAGCGCGCTCTCGCCACTGGCTACTCTGGTTTCCCAGTCAACTTGTCTGTTGAAGTCGCCCATAACGATGCACACTATTCCTTGAACAAGCTCACCCAGCAGCTGGTACAGTTCCCTGTCCTTCTCAACGGGTTGGGAAGGGGGTCTGTAAAGCACCAGGGCACTGTATCTGACAGGACCCATCTCTAGGTCAGCGCCTAGGAGCTCGTGATCGGATATAATGTTGGAGTTCGTAGATTTGATTGTATCCTTGACATATAACATTACACTGCCACCTTCTCTGTCTGGCCTATCTTTGTGGAAAAGATGGGAGCCAGGAACCGTGAATTCGCCTTCAAAGTCTCGGTTTGAGGTTTTTATCCACGATTCTGTGATGGCTACCATTTCGGGTTCTTCCGTCGCTACGAGGCCACGGAGCTCAGGAAACTTGTTCCTGATTGACCTCGCATTAAACAGAAGAACTTTCAGAGAGTCCCCAACTGTAGAACTCCGTACGCTCTTCCGTTTTCCGGCTTGTTTGTTGGCGAGGCACCCCTTTTTGTGACCTCTGAGAAGGTCGTTACTGGAGTGACACGGGCGTACTGGCGTACGTCCGCCCTCACTCTGGGCCGGATACTCCTTTCGGTCCTCTCTACGACATCCTGGATCATGTTCGACAGGAAGGACTTTCCTTTAAAGGAAAGATGTACCCTATCCCTTTTGTAGAGATCATTTCTACCATGAAAGGTGCGGTACGGGTCCACAAAAAAGACCCCCTCTGCCGTACACAAATCTGCCAGGCAACAGTTTGAAGACACATTCATCGAGTGAGCGGTCCGTGTTGGACCTCTCCTCGGGAGTATCCCGACTACCACACGCTTGCGGGTTTTCAGCCCACAGTCGTCCACGGCACCCATGACAGTGTGAAGGATTTTATCTGTAGGGCTTACCCTACCTTCTCTCAGGTGGAGGTCGTTTCCACTGACCATCAGAGCAACGACTGAGCTCTCAAAAATCTGTGATTTCTCAGCCTCTACTCTGATGTGGTGGTTACCACATCCTGGCAGGTAGCTTACCTTCACACTAGTGCGAAGGCGGGCCGCTAGCAGCGACTGCAGGCCCCGTGCTTGATAATCACCAATAAGGGTGACTCTTGCACATTTGTCAGCAAACGACTTATTCTTTCCCCTCGGAAGCGACTTGCCGCTTTCCTCTTGTATTTCTACATTTTTCTTTTTTTTTCTCCTTCATCTTATTTTTCTTGTCTTCATTTTTTTTCTCTTTCACCGTTTCTCTTTTCTCTTCTTCTCTTTCCAATTTGTCTTGCGCACCAGTAACGCTCGAATCCTCTACACTGGGGTGAGCAGCATTAAGGTCCTTTCTCTTCTTTTTCTTTTTCTTCTTCTCATTGGCTCCGCATGGCAGAAGTGGGGCTGCCAATGTAGTTTCAGCTCCTGTGGCTGGAGTCACATCGGCGGAACCACCTAAGTCAGTGGGACTTTCGTCTCGAGCTTGAGCTGACTGGGCCTCTAGTTTAGAAAGTAGCTCTAGGATTTTTTCCTCGAGACGCCGAATCTGAAGCGCGTGCTGCGTTTTAGGGTCTGTACTTTACTACCCAGCGCCCTAGATTTTTCTTAAGAGGTTGTGAAGAGATCCTTGAGTTCATTGCAGTATGCCACTGCCTTTCGGACCTTTCCTTTAAGAAAGCAGTCGGTGTATATACTTCCCAGGTAGCATTTCAAAAAACATCCTTCCGGGAAGTCCACGCACCACTTATCCTTCTGGCATATCGCACATGTATATTTGAGTGCAGCTGGACCTTTTTTCCCTGTCATTTTGAACACTTTCTCTATTTCAAAACTTTGTGACCAATCAATAAAAAAAAGGGGATGGGTGAGTTCTCCCCACGTAGGTCGCTCCAGCATATCGATCGGAGACGTTTCGGATCTTTCAGAAGGCACGCTCCATGTGCTTCTGTTCGTCCGACCGAGTCGTCAAGCCTCGGCGTGCCGTGGCTCCCAACCAAGCAGCACAGACAGTCCCCGGAGGGGCCATCGATTTCTCACCGGGTGAACAACAACGAAGCACGCCCCTTCCTGAACTCCTACTAGTTTCCTTCACAACGGCCAGGATCTCGGAACAGCGTTCAATGGCTATCCCACCCCACCAAGAGACTCGACCCAAGGCTTTTTATTGGCCTGGCAACCAACCTGGGAACAAAGGGCCGTCACCTAGGACCTATGCTACAAGAGGCACCCGTCAACGGGCACTGAGAACGGTCAATAATTACGCGCCAGGGAAGGGGTTAACGGAGCACTACCCTCATCCCATTCATCGTGCCTCAACGCCTAGGACACCTCTAGTCTTAGTCTCTCGCAACCAGTGAACGTCGATTGGTGTTGTTTATAGAGGTTCCAAAGCCTCTCTTCTGACGCGTGAGGTAGCTGCCAGGTCCTTATATGTAGATAGAGGGAGAAAGGGAAAGAGTGACATGATAGGAGTAGGCTTTTTTTGTTTTTTTTTCTTTTTGTATACGGGGAAGAGATAGGATAAAAGTTAAAAAGGAGAAGGATAGAGTAGAAAAAGGAATGAATGACGCACTTAGTCTGGAACCTGGTTTCCGACCAAATCGACAAGGGAAGCCCTACCAGGGGTACCCAGAAGAGGTTCCTCCGCTGACATAGCTCGAAAAGTCAAAGGTACACACAAGCTCTCTTCCCGCGACAAGGGGGCGTCACTTGTCCCTCTACTTTCTTTAAGAGAGAGAAAGAAAGATGAGATGGCGAGGTGACTGGGGGAGAGCTTTCACGTGCCCAGTGTGAATGGTTTCCCAAAAGAAAACACTTGCAATCGTAATTGGAAGAGCAAAATTCGATGCAGCCGACAGAGGGGCAGCGAAACTTTTGCAGGATCAATAGAATAAAATCCTCGCTGCACGAAGGAATCCAGTACGGGTCTGCATGATAGAGACGGGGTCCACGAGGAACTTCGATGAGATAATCTACCTTACCCCGCCTCTCAAGTACCTTATATGGGTCATTCCAGGCTACGAGAAGTTTGCTGCTGTCACTGGGCAGGAGCACCATAACTTCATCGCGCGGTTTAAATTGGCAGTCGTGTAGCTTAAGGTCAAAATAAGTCTTGTACCGGGAGTGCTGACTTCGGCATGTTGGGTAGCAATTTTAGAACTTTCGGCCAACTTTTGCTGCAGCTCGATGACGTTCTGAAATCTGGTCTGGTTGTCGTCCTGGAGGGTTCGATCTTCCAACAGATCTTGGAGAACGGTTAGTGGGCCACGGACTGAGCGGCCATATAACAACTCAAAGACTGAAAACCCAGTTCGGTCACTTGGAAGTTCCCTGAGGGGAAATATGGTTGGAATGAGGTACCTGTGCAACTCTCGAGGCTTCTCGGAACATCACTTACAGAGAATAGCCTTCAAAAGGGCATGGATTCTCTCGATCCTTCCGTTTCAACTGGGGTAGAAAGGTATGGTGAAGATAGGTTTGACACCCAGCAGCTTGTGAAGTTCTTTTATAAGGTTGGATGTAAATTGAGTCTCACGGTTGGATAGAATTGACCGAGGGATTCCCACTCGAGAAAAGGTGGTAAGTAAGGCTCCGGCGACGGAGAAAGAATCAATATCCTTCAAGGACACAGCCTCTAAAAACCCTGTAGCAAAATCAATTAGGGTAAGGATAAACGTGTGACCGTCAGAAGATTGGGGAGAAATAGGTCCCACCAAATCAATAGCGATTTAGGCTATAAGCTCAATTACAATGGGCATTTGATGAAGAGGCACCGGTCGCATACGTACTTTGGTCGAGAAGCGTTGGCACTTATCACAGGAATGGCAGAAAGAACGAATGTCAGGCCCCATTCCAGACCAATAGAATTGATCTGTGACCTTCAATTTGGTCTTCATGTGGGAAAAATGGCCAGCCAACTTCTTGCTCTCATTAGCAAGTGAAAGGATGACCGGGCGACACTCACTGGAATTAACCAAGGTCAACTTGCCTACATTATGGGAATAGTCAGACATTAAGCACTTTAGATAAATGAGGCCCTCAACCTTGAAGAACTGGATACTAGTGCCGTTTCTAACCCCTTGGATCTCCCCTGAGGCGGCTGTAGTTCGAACAGCAGAGAGGGTTGCACAGGAAGTTTTCAGAGGACAGAAGTCATCAGGCGACGCAGAAAGGGGCTGGAGAGGAGGCAGAGCTAATGGAAAATACTTTTCATTTTCCCTGCCCTGGTCTGGACAGCACAGACATGGTTGAGTTTAGGTGCAGCGAAAAGTCCGGGGATAATGGAAGAAGTTCTTGGTGTAGTAAGGGTTGCAGATGACGGAGGTGTAGCTGGGGAAGGTAAAGCTTTAGAAGCATCAACGTCCCTAACTACCGGAATGTTTCCAACCTGTACACTAGCGAATTTAATTGGTGCTCTAATGACGTCCGTCCATCCTTCGAAGTAAGGGCAACGAAGGTAGCAGGATAAGAGGGGGAATGGGTCAACTCGTCCCAAGTGATGGGCCAAGAAGATTTTCTTGCAGGCGGTAACGTCAGTGTCTGGCAAGACATTCCTAGAGAGGACTACGCAAGAGCAACCAGTGTCCCTGATAATGGACGAAACCCAGGCTCCGTTAATAGTACCAGAAGCATGGAAATGAGGAACACTTCGGTTGGAAAGACAGAATCCTACCTTAAATGATTTCGACGAAGACGAGCCATCGTTGAAGGCAAAGGGGTTTCTTGAGAACTGCAGACGAATGTGTCCCACCTCATCGCAACCATACCACGTCAAGGTAGAGGAGAAATTCTGTGAGGTGCTCTTAGCGGCGGACAAAGTGGTCTTCTCCTTCCAAAACGGGTTGGACGGACGCACGAACTTCTTGGGATGAAAGCTAGAAGTTCTATAAAGACTGGGGTGAGCACAAGTCCAATTATCCACCAGCTTTATTGCTTCCGATAGAGTAGAGGGTCGTCATTCCTTGATGAAGGCGTGCAGATCAGAATGGAGGGAAGAAAAAAATTGGTCCAAGATCATAAATTCCTTGAACCCATCAAAAGTGTTACTGACGCCGGAGACTTGTAGCCATGCCTGAAATAATCGGGCTAGGTGAAATGAAAATTGCTGAGAGTTTTTTCCTAGGGAAACTTTAGCGCTACGAAATTCAGTACGGTAGCCGTCCGGAGTTTTATTGAAGCCGGTAAGAAGGGCTCTCACCAAAAGGTTGTAGTTCCTGGTGACAGCCATTGGCTGAGGTATAAAGCTCAGCAGCCTTACCGGTGAGTAGGCTTCCTAATCTCACGGCGTAACTCTCAGAGGTAACTTCGAGCAATTCAGCAACCCTCTCGAAGTGGTTAAGGTAGAAAGTGATATCCTCTCCATCCTGTAATGGAGGAAGTTTAGGTCGACTCACCGGATTCGTAAACTCAACAGAAGCAGGCTGCTGGGAGGCGGAGATTCGAGATAATTCAATCTCCTTCTTTGCTTCAATCTTAGCCTTAGCAAGTTGAAGCTTTCTATCCTCTTCTTGAGCCTTCCTGTCTCCGTACTATTTTTTAGCCTGGCGCTCCCCCTCCTCTTCTTTAGCTTTCCTGTTTTCTTGCTCCCTCTGGAATTAAAGTTCTTCCCTTTTTGCTTGGCGGTCCTTTTCACGTTCCTCAAGTTCAAACGCTTATTGTTGGATGACAAACTAAGCAATTTCATTACCAGTGCCTGGCCCTTAAGCTCTTTAATGTGAGAAATAATGACAGAAAACGCGAGTCATAAAAAAAATTAAAGTTAGGTCGATAATGAGAGTTATACGAATAGGTTCCCACCCCCCAAATAAGTGAGCAGGTTAACTCTGCAAAGAAGAAAATACGAGCGTTATGAATATCAAACTAAAAAAAGAAATGACACGCAAGAGTTAACTAAACAGACAAAAGAATGTTAAATAAAAGAGGGCAAAAATAATAAAAAAAGGTTAAACACACGATTAGGACCACACAAATCCCACACAAGAGACAATAAACAAACCTCTTTAAAGAAAATGATGCACAAAGTAGCCAAATGTAAGTAGTACAAAGATAAACACGGCAAGAAAAACAAACAACCGTAAATACTAGGCGTATAGCACCTCAGAAGACACCCCTGTAAGTGTAAAAAGATTAATAAATTACTACAAACAACGTTTAAAAGAGCCGTGAAAATTTAGGCAAAGGCAAAGGTAAACTTCAGGTAGCGTAAGGGCTAACAAACCTATGCCACAGACAGAGAATGCGCGCTCAGGCGACTTACAACACCCAAGTGGATAAGCCCCGCTACCTAACCTGACAACTTAAACTGGAAAAAACAAATAATGGCTAACTCTAATCCTGGCAAGGTCGCCACGTATGTAAAGGCTATCGTGGAACCCGGTTCACATGGCCCAAATACACACATAAAATTTATAGAAGACCAGGGATCTAAAAGCCTACCATAAATTCACCAGAATTTATCAGGACGATGCTAAATTACTAGGTATCCGCAAGGGGTTAAATAAATACACATATAAAAAGTAGTTACAGTATTATTTACAACAAGATTAAAATTAAATAAATTAACTGTTAACAAATTATACGGGGGTCATCGGACAATAAGAAAAGTCACAAATGCTTATCACCATCAGCCGACCACAAGTCGTTTTAACCAAAAAGATATTCGCGCATACAAAATTGGGTTCTATGAATAAGTTGTTTAAAGCCGAAACGACACGCGCCGTTGAAGATGAAAATAGGCTTCGCTATTCTAGTGACAGGTGTTCCCGGAATAACCTCCCTGTCTTACGTCCCTTACCCGAAGGTCCAAAGTTACATGAATAACACTTATAACACTTAATTAATTTAAAGTGGACACAAGAAAAAAGAGATACTCCAAAATGCCTGATACCAGACCAGTGAAGCAATAACCCACGTTGGAAACCCAGGCGAAAGAGGCTCGACGATGATGAGGCAATTCGACCCAAGTCCACAGGGCTTAATGCGATAACGGACTTCGGAGAGGAGAAACCCACAGACGGCGATACCGATCGAAAGGCGTCGAAACGTCGGGAACGATTTTTCGAAGGCCCAACGATCCGAGAGAAGGAATTACATATGAGAGAGTTCACCAAAGAGGAGATGGCGAGGTGACTGGGGGAGAGCTTTCACGTGCCCAGTTTGGAACGGCTTCCCAAAGGAGAACACTTGCAATCTAACTGGAAGAGCACAATTCGATGCAGCCGACAAAGGGACAGTGACAACATTGGCAGAAATCAATGCCAGAAAATCCTCGCTGCACGAAGGAATCCAGTACGGGTCTCTAAAAAATTAATAACGTCAAGGTGACGGACAACGATTCAGCGGAGCACTCATGCAGAATTTTCACAAGAGAATAATTAAAAAGGGCTCACGGCCCCATCTAATTCCTCAGTCCAAACGGGGAAAAGGGAAATGGGGCACAAAGGGGGTGGGGGAATGAGTTGCTTCCCCTACGAAAATTAGGCTGGTAAGTTAAAGAAGTTTAGGCCAAAAATGGTAGCCTCAAAACGGATCAACCTGCGATAAACACCGTAAGCTATGTTGAGAAAGGGAAAGCATGGGAATCTGAGGGCCTGCCGTTTACAGGGAAGGATGCAAAGTAGGGATTAAAAGGAAGTACTAGAGTATTCTTGTTATTAAAAGTTAATATAAGAAGGAGAATTAGTTAGTATCCGATAGACAGAGAATTTGAAACCAGAAGGCGTGCGGTGTATTAATAAATCAAGGAAAGGAATACTTCCATTCTGTTCAATCTCAAGGGTAAATTTAAAGGAAGGTACAAGGGAATTAAGTTTGTTCAAAAAAATACAAATATTTTCAAAATTGAGCCACAAGCAAAGGATATCATCAATATAGCGAAGCCAGATTATAGGAAAATCTAGAATAGAGGGGAGGAAAACCGTTTCGAAAAATTCCATATATAAGTTAGATAAAACGGGGGATAAAAAATTACCCATAGATAAACCAAATTTTTGCCGAAAGAATTTACCATTGAAAGTAAATTCACTCTATGGTACAAAGGAAGATTAGTTCTAAGAATAAATTAGGGTGTATAGTTTATTCAGTTACGCAATTTATCTTTAAGAAACTGGAATAGATCATCAACCGGAACAATAGTGAAAAGGGAGCAAACGTCAAAGCTAACAAGGGTGAAGTGTAAAGGGTAAGGGATGGTATTAAGTTTTTCTATTAGGTAGGAACTATTAACTATATGGGAACCAGAAATACATCCTACAAGAAGGATCAGATAAGACGTTAGCCATTTTAACAAAACATATGAGACAGAGACTACAGAACTGACAATGGGGCGTAAAGGATTATTAGGTTTGTGGGTCTTGACAAGGCCATAAAGATAAGAAAGTGAGGCATTCATAGATTTAAATTTAGAAATTAAGTCTGGATAATGTTTAAGAATAGTAATTTTCATAAAAACGTACACTCAATTCTTGAACATTATCAGATTTTCTCTCTCCCTAATTCCTTAGGCGGTATTTTAATCCTCTTGGCAACCTTTAGTTTTTTGAATTTACCTGATTTAATCATCTTAGTTTGTATTTATCTTCGCTCCTCCTAAGGTTTCCATTTCATATTAACTCATTTTTTTGATTGGTTCTTTGTTTTTTTGTGGACGTTTCCTCTCACCTGTATAATCTTTATAAATAGTACAATTTTCAATACTTTTGTTATTCCTTGATGAAGTACTCGAGATAAAGTTCGAAAGTATTTGGAATTCTCGTATTAATTTTGCCTGTGGGCTATGTTGCTTTTATTGCTTAATCAGGCTATACTTTGTGAGATTTCCATATATATATATATATATATATATATATATATATATATATATATATATATATATATATATATATATAATTAGGTAAAAGGCCATGTTGTATGCAGGTTCTATTGAAGTCCACAGCTGTGGCAGCGTTATTAATTTTCTTAATATTTTTTACAAGTTTTTTAACGGGGTCTTTGAAGCGATAAAAAACATCCGCAAATGATTTTTTTTAAATCCTATACGTCTTTCGACCATGTTCAGTTATCTTCATGGAATGAACCAAAATTTCAAGAGGAACAGGAGGAATCTCTAATCAGCCTCAGGAGCGCATATATTTCTTCTTAGAAGTTTTCTTAAGAAGGCGTTTTCTTAAGGTCATTTATAAACCTTTCCTCCTTTACCTATGATAGTCTTTACCAGTTCGCAACGAGAGAGCAAGCGTACAGACTGAGTAAATCGGAATGAAAGAAAACGATTTTTAAGGGGTATTTATTCCGCTAATGGAATTATGATGATGATGGTATATTCACTCTTAGAAAAATTTGGATAGTAGTAGATAAAAGTAGGTGAAAATTTTTAAAGATGGGGGGGAGTTCCCTAGTAGGAGGGCATCGCAGTCTTTTTACTTTTGGATAATTTTCTTTACTTATTTGTATTATGTAGAGTCTATTAAGTATTGGTTTATTTACGTGTAGCAAGCGTGTTCTTCTTATTGTTCGTGTTTCAAATGTTGTTGTACTTATTTTCAGTTAAATTTTTGTGCATTCAAGCCTTTTAAAGCTTTTGGCTCGGCAATTCACCTGTGTTGTTTTATGTTTGTTTTTATAGATACTCTGTGTTTGTTTCCTTTCGTTTGTGTTGTTTGTTGGGTATCTGTTATGTGTACATTGATGTAATGTTTTCTTGTGTACCATGTTTGGTGCTTGGGAATCGGTTACGTCGTGTAACATTCCCACGCAGTCGTGCAGGAATGCCAATTCTGCCACCTGTTCCCTGTAATTCTGGGATGACATCATTCGTAAGAGTTAGCAGACCCTTCTTCCCAATTTCTGGGTGAAGATGTTGATTGGGTCCAGTTTCTTCCTCGCGTGGAGTTCCCTCTTACGGCGTTGGTCCCGCCTTCTGATCTTGTTGATTAGTAGGGATGCATTGTTCTGTACTCGCTGCATTTTTCTAATTGAGGTTTTGTTTGCCGCTTGAGTCACTACTACGGGATAGATGAGCTTAGCCCGGACGTACATCAGGTATATCTTCCTGATGTTGGCAGAGCTGAGGTCTCTAAACCTGTATAGCTTAGAGATTTCTCTCTTTGCCAGGTTCCGCCTCTCCGTGTAGTGTCTCGCGTATCCGTGGTCGGAGAACTTCAGGCCCAGGACAGTGCCTTTGGCGGAGTAGCCGTATCTCCTCCCCTCGATGATTATGGGGTCCGTCAACGTGCGACTTAGTGGGATGATCTTAAATTTGCCCCTATTTGTTCTAATCTCCTAGTGTCTCTCGCACTGGTTGATGTTGTTGATTTCCGCTATGGTTCGCGCTGCTTGATCCCTTGTCTTCTTCACCGGGCACGGGACGATCTGGATGATGTCATCTGCGAATTGCAGATACATCGTGTCCCTATGCACCGGTGTTGGGAGGTCGATGGTAAAGACCAAGTAAAGCAGTCGGCTCAGGCAACTTCCCTGTGGAACACCTGCCTTCAGTTCGAATTCAGGTCCTGTGTCCTTCTATCATGAAACATGCCCTTCTCTCCATGACAAGGTCACAAGGATCCTTTCCAGGACTGGTTCTAGCTGAAGGTTAAGGATCGCGTATTGTAATCCTTCCAGCCAGACTTTATCAAAGGCCTTCTGCACATCCCTCAGCACAATTTCTACATAGAACCTATTCGCACGGCAATAGGCTAACTTTTCTGTCAGTAGCGCTAGGGCTGCATCGGTGCCCCTTTTTTTGGCGGAACCCATGTTGTTAGGGGTTGTGTGCTCCTACCTCGCCCAGTTGAGCTTGTAGCCTGTTTGCTATGATCTTTTCGAAGATCTTGCCGAGCATTTCCAGAGGAGAGATTGGGCGATAGTTTGCCACCTGGTCCGGGGGCTTATTTCCTTTCGGGATGAGGATGATTTTACCCATCTTTTACCCGTCCTGAAAGTAGCCTACATTCAGGGAAGCATTTATGGTGTTAACCAGTCCCTGAATGATTTGCCTTGGGGCATTCACTAGGTTTGCATTTCGTGATCCCAGACCAGCCTGGTGCCCTTTGCTTGAAGGACCTTATGGTCTTCATTGTCTCTTCAAAGGTTATTGGGCAGCCTTTGCCAACCATCTCTCTATCCTGAGATACTTGCGGGTAGGGGTGGGTTCTATGAATCATTGTGCCAAGTTACTCTAGCAGTTGGTCTTCAAAGTCCTGGTCAAAGTCGTCGTTTTCCACAGGGGTAATAGCGAAAATCTTTTTCCAGTGTGTCCTGAATCTTCTTTCGAGAGACTCTGGATCCTCAATGATTTCTTCTCCATCTTTTATTTTTATTATGGCTTTGGTGGGCAGTTCCATAAGTCTTCGGGCTGTATTCCAAAAACTTACTGGACTGACCTCCCTGTCCAGCCTACTTATGATGTCATTCCAGATTTCCTTTTGTTTTTCTGTAATTATGTGTTTAAGTTCCTCGCTTAGTTGTTTCATTCTGGCTGTCCTTTCCCTATTTGGGCCTGTCCTGCCTATTTATTCGAGGATTTCGCTATGTTCTTGAGCGTTGTATCTCATCTAGTCCGTCCACCTAGGTTGTGGAAGCATTTTATGCGAGATCCTGGGGACGCATCTCTCGTCGGCTTGTATGAGAAGATTGGTGATAGTGCATATCTCCTTGTCCACCTCTTCGAGATTGGTGTCTCCCAGGTCGGCAGATTGGTATTCGCCGAGTATCTCTCTATATAACTCCCAGTTAGCTTTCGTATAACTCTTTCTAAGTGGCACTGGCATGAGAATCGGTGCCAGCGAAATAGTTGTTAAGATCGAGACATAGTCACTCGGTACCACAGGACCGGGCACGCTGCGGATGTTAAAGGGGAAGTTTCGGCTTGCCAATACTATGTCCGGTTTTGTTGCCGAACGTCGCGTTAGGTAAGTCGGGAAGTCTGGTCCTACTCTCCGGAGTCTATCTCTTTCGATGAGCAGTTCCAGGTTCCTCCCACTCTGCTTGGTGCGGCCGTAACCTGAAGCTGCGCAACAGGCGTTTAGGTCACCAGTCAGCAATGCCCTTTTTCCTCGTCCAAAGATGTTAAATAGGTTAGGAACGGGCAGGTATTCTCGGCGTGGGAGCCGGTAGGCCGCTGCCATGGTTAAGGTTCCTACTAGGGTTGGGATTTCAACAGCCACAAAGGAATCCTCTAAGTCTGGAAGTGTTTTATATTTGATGTTCTTACGGATCGCAATGGCAGCGCAATCGTATCTTTCTTGTGTGTGTTTTTTTATGATCACAGTGTAGTTTGGTATTTTTATTGTGTTTGTTTCTGTGTTTACACCGTGTTCAGATATGAGGATCAGGTCGGGATCCACTATGCGGAAGATGTTTCCGTATTGGATGGATTCTCTTCCCAACCGTTTGTATTGAGTGTGAGTATTTTTATTTTGTTGCTTGTGTTTTCCATGTTGTTGTTCGTTTAGTGTTTTTGTTCTCTAAGTGTTTGTGTGTGTGTGTATATTCCTCTCTTACTTTTTCACTTTTCTCTTTTTTCCATTTCTAATTTTGGCGAACTCGCTTCACTTATGGTGAGGCAGGAGTCAGCATGGATTTTGATTTTTGCTTCCTGCAACTGCGCGTCGAAGCTCCTTTTCAACTGCCCTGTTTTTACCCCTTCGACTATCTCCCTGGTGGTGGGGTCTGCCGGAAATTGGGTCTGCTCAGTTTTGTAGAAAATCATATTAAGCTCTTCTCCATCTAAGCTCTTGGGCAATTGAGGAGCCTTTCTCCTACTAGCGCTTCTCGCTCTCGATTTATCCCTAGGGGGTTGGGTTTGTACCTCCTCCTCATTTTCCGAGGACGATGCGGAGCTCGTGAGGTTACCTTCAGCTTGTTTAATTTTTCTTGCAGCCTTCTTCGCCTTCATTTCCATCTTCCTTTGCGCTTCAATCCTATGATCTCTGTTATTTGTTCTTTGGGGGGCTTGGGTTCTCTCTGCTGTTTCCGCTGTTGCTCTGTCTTCCGCTGGTGGGAAGGGAGTTGCTGGGGCTTCCTCTTCGAGTTCGTATTGCAGTTGCAGGACCTTCCCCGATTGAGGGTTGTCCGGGAACCACATTTATTCTAGACCGTTCTTTCTGAGCATGGCATTCAGTTCGGTCGAGAAGCATGTCGGGTTTGTTAGGTTCCGCACGTGTGCATACATTATGCACGTGAGGATTTTCGTCGAAATATTATTACCGACTTCCAGGTAGGTTTTTGCGGCTGGAGCATTTTCGACTGCTCTAGCATAATGGGTTCTGGCTGCTTGGGCGTAGGAGATGTTGGCTCTCCTTACACCCTCTTTCTTTCTTTCTTCCATTTTTCTCCTCACCATTTCTTTTGGGGGGGGGGCATGACATGGCCATAGCTCCGTGCTTTAGACCACAGTTAGGGCATTGTTCCTCGGTTGCCGAGCATTTCCGCCAGCCGTGGCCTTTGGTACTGCATCTGGAGCAGGTAATCTCCTGCTCCTTACAGTCTTTTGTAGCGTGCACTTCGAGCTTAAAGCATCTGAAACAGATTTGAATAGGGGTATATTCTTCCCTTTCAATCTGCGTCCCGCTTATTTTAGCGTTAAAGAGCAATAAGCAACTTTCTTTTTTTCGTGATGCCATGGAGGTGTCACTGAAGACGGAGGTTCTTAAGACCGGACAATACAAGTGGGAATGCTCAGACAAGGTTCCGGAGCGACAGGTTGAGGAGGCTATCGCACAAAATAAGATCAAATTTACCACGGACTGCTTTTACATGATTACTGATACCGAATTTAGAAAGAAAAGAAACGGCAGGGAGCGCACTCTGCCCAGTACACCCCATGGGGCTAAAGTAGATCGCGAATAAGCATCTAATTTAATCCCACACACTAAAAGAACCAACATTACACAAAATGACCAATAGACTTACGATCATACAAATGAATGTCGATAGGTGGGACGGAAAAGGTTCCATCTATGGCAACATTCTGCGACAAAGTGACCCTGACATTGTACTTATCAACGAACACGAATTGAGAGCGCAAAAAGAATTAAAAATATTTCAATACGACGTCATTAGCAAAAATTATAGCCAAAAACGGTATGACGGCTGTGCAATAGCCGTCAAAAAGGACATAAATACAAAAAACTACCCGACTTAGATGCATCTTACCTCGCCATTGAGGTAGGCACTATCCTGAGGGGGCTGGTTGTGGCCACGGGGTATCAACCCCCAAGATGCGGCTATGTACCCATGCACAACCTTCTACAGATCTTCAGTCCTAAGAAAAATGTAATCTTTGCTGGAGATCTGAATGCAAGGTGTGCAGCGGCAGGGTATACCTCCTACAACAATGCAGGCAGAACCATCGAAGTATTACTTGACAGACAATACGTGACAAGAATCGGACCAGAATTTCCGACATACATTACAGGAAATGCAGCAACGAAACTCGATATTGTTTTATCCAGTATCAGGTTTCCGTACAACTACTACGTTGAACCGGGCCCAATCATTCCTAGTGACAACCAGGCCATTAAAATTACAGTTGGTGTAAATCCCATTCAGATTGCCTTTCCAGAACGCAAAAGCTATAAGCAGGCAAACTGGAAAAGCTACAGAAATTATCTTCTAAATTATATCCCAGACCCTTTACTCGATGCCAATTTAGAAGAGATAGATAAAGAGCTAAATAAAATCACTGACCTCCTAATTAAAGCAGATGAAAAAAGCATTCCCCGTATCAAATATAAAACCCTTCATGCTCCCGTTTGGGTCCTCCCATGAAAGCCCTGGCCCAAGAATATAAGGACCTGTACAATGTAGTGGCGCTGATAGGCCCCAACCACAATGCCCATAGAAGAATAAGACAGATTAAAGACGAACTCCAGACACTAATTACGGAACAACAAATACTGATATGGGACAGACTGATTGAAGGACTCAACATAGAAAGAGACTCACGCATATTCTGGCAGACATTTAGATGGTTAAAAGGACAACCTCCACAGAAAAAAAATTACACTCATACACGACGGTAAAGAAATTGACGAAACTAAAGAGATTGAGGAAATGTTTAGGATTTTTTGGTCTTCAATCTTCAAAATTACCCCAGAAGAAAATGACAATTTTAACATCGATTTCGAAAATGACATAATCCAACTTACAGCTAATCACACAAATACACAAAACCTTCCCTCATCATTGTGTGTCGCAGGAAAGAGTGATGGAGGGCTATGGGAGTAAAATAACTGCCCAAGCGCTCTCCGTTGCACTAAAATCCTTTCGTCAAAGAGCACCGGGCACCATGGGGCTGACCAGGTAGAACTTCATCAAGGCCCCGCCTAACGTTCTGAGTGGGCTTCTTAACATCATGAATGCCGCTCTGAACACGGGCTACTTTCCCGATCAGTGGAAGGTGGCCAAGATGATTTTCATTCCCAAATTGGAAAAGCCCCCAGACTTCCCTGCCAGCTTTCGGCCGATATCTCTCCTAAAATTTGCTGGCAAAGTCTTCGAGAAGATATTGGCAAATAGGGTCAACTCTTTTCTCGATGAAGCCGACTTGCATAACGAGCAACAACACGGCTTCAGAAAGAAAAGAGGGACTGACACGGCACTAGCCGTTATTACGGAAAAGCTTTCAAATTCGAGCTCAAATCAGGGGTCGCACAAGGGTGCTGTCTCAGTCCCCTTTTATACAACATTTATACACGTGACTTACCACAACCTCTATCCGAAGGTACGATATACGTCCAGTTCGCTGACGACTTATCGCAAATTTGTACCGCCGCTTACGTTCGCAGGCAATTTATGGCGAGAAATACGGCTAGGGAGATATCTAACATCAACACTTTCGAGAGAAAATGGAAGATATCAACCAATGCCCAAAAGTTCAAAATAATTCCCATGTTTCGCAAGACCTTCAACGATATACGGGTAGAAGGGGAGAGAATCCCCTAATGCCTGAAAGGGACGGTTCTGGGGCTCAAAATCACCACAGGGGGCTACAAGAGTCATATCGGACGAACAGTCGCGAATGGCAAGAGAGATTTGAGGGATTTTTATAGGTTCCGTGACCTAAATCGCTCAAATAAACTCAAAATATTCAATGCATGCATTCGCTCGAGACTATTGTACCCCCCGGTGCCGTTGAACGCAAGCGCCAAGACCCACATTGCGAAACTACAAGTCATCCAGAACAAAGCGGTGTTACTCATTACTAACACCCGAAGAAGAGAACGAAAAAGATATGGGGAGCTCCACGACTCGGTTGGATTATCTCCGATCAACGTGGTGCTCCACGAGAGAGCTAAGAGGATATGGCAAGCCATTGGCGCCCGCTTGACCCATGAATTCTCCCGTACACACTCAGAAATCGAAGTAGACCGACAAGTAAGACCATTCAAGAGTAGTAAATTACAGTCTGACGATGACGTGACTCCGAAATACACGTGACAAAACTGACAAAAAAACATCTAATGTAATGCGCAAGTTCTTTTAGTAAATTAAATTCTAAATTAAAAACTATTTTGCAAAACTCAAACTGAAAATCCAAATTCACTATTTAAATTCAAATTCAATTTAAATTCATTTAAAATGATAAGAAAACTTTTTCAAAAACTCACAGCGGGAATAAAACCCCGCCTAAAATAAAGGCTTGAATGCCTAAAGATCTTCAAGATCTAAAATAATAATTAAATTAACTATGATTAATTTAATTAAATAAACTATAAATTTATAGTTTATGAAATAAAGAAAAAACAACCAAAAAACATACAAAACTAACACAAATTGACAGAACTACCCTTTCACCAGGGACCTTTTTATTCTGTCTCCTACACATCATCTATTCTTTAAACTCACCCTTTAACCACTTTACTCTCTTACTATTCTCTCTCTAATTCTACCTATATTTCATCCCTTATTTTGTCCAATGTCCAATGTCATGTTGGAACACATTTGCTCATGAATCAAACCCGATATAGGTACCGGTACCGGCGAGGAAGGACTACAAGAGAGCAAACTGGGCAGGTTACACACAAGCTCTTAGTAACTTTGTTCCAAAGGATCTCACTGACGCCAACCTGGAAGATATTGATGAGGAGAACTCAAGATTAACAAGAACGATCATTGAGGCGGACGAAAGATATATACCAAAGACAAGATACCGTACTCTTCCACATACTCGATGGACAGAGGAAATGAAGAGAAAGAATAGGCAACTAAGAGGAATACTAGACCAAATAATTCTCCATAAACCAAATAGAGAGCGATACGAAGAAACCAGAAGACAAAGAGAAAAACTGAGGCATTTCATAGAAGAACAGCAAAGACACATATGAGAGAACCTAATAGAGAAAATAGACGAAGAACGAAGACCAAATGAGAACTGTAGACTAATAAATAGACTTAAAGGTAGACCCCCGAGAGAAAAAATAACAATTCAGAATGAACTGGGAGAAAAGATCCAAGAAGAGAGGACCACAGAAGAACCTTTTCGTAATCACTGGAAATCAGTGTTCTCCATAACACCAGTGGAGGACGAAGACTTCAATCCAGAGAGAGACAAAATGGTCCACACAGTCTTGCGAGAAAACATAAACAAGATTACTCCAGCACCAAGTGTAGAGCGAGAAAGGGAGGAAATTGTGGGTACAGGGGCCTACATAGCAACGGAAGAGATCAAAGGCGTAATACAATCATTCAAACAGAAAGAGCCAAGGCCCTCAAGAATAACCAGATTTAATCTTACCAAGGCACCTAACATAATCATCAAAGCATTAAAGAAAATTTTTAACGCCTTCTTAAACACCGGTTACTTCCCTGGTAGCTATAAACTATTGTAAATGATATTCGTCCCAAAGCCAGGAAAACCACTAAACCACCTCAGCAGTTACTGGCCAATATCGTTATCGAACTTCATAGGCAAAGTCTTCGAGAAAATCCTTAACAGAAGAATAAAAGAATTTCTCCGAGAAAATGACCCTCATAATGATTATCAGTTCGGATTGAGAAGAGACAGAGGCACCACAATGGCACCTGGCATTATAACAGAGAAAATAAAAAATGCCAAGGCAGAGAATAACTACATCGATCTGTCAAAATCAACAACTACGAAAGAGATTGGAAGATAAGGACGAACAGGAGGAAATTTACTATCATCCCAATCCCCAGAAACAAAACAGCTAAAATTGTAGTTGAAGATCAGAACTACAGATATAATAGTGAGGGCAAAATGCTAGGATTCAGAATAACAAAAAGAGACTACAAACAACATATAACGGAGCGAAAGAACAAGGCGATTCCGATGCTTAACCTACTGTACAATCTAAGAGGGTTAAGAATGAAAAAAAAATAAAATTTATCTTGCACTAAGAAGAGAGGTACTATTATACCCGCCAACCCCTATCAACGGTGGAACAAGGACCAAAGAATTGGAACTCCAGAGAATACAAAATAAAGCTCTCTACCTAATTACCAATACACATAGGAGAGAGAGTGGAGAAGACTACAGGATCTTCACCAAGAAGCAGGATTAGAAACGCTCAATAACAACATCAGGAACAGAGCAGATAAAAATATGGAGGAAGATCGACGATCTACTTCCGATATTTGCAGAGCACACGAACACCAGAGCTGGAGTCCTCTTTAACACTCGATTTACCAGCCGCAGACAACAGCTGAGAATCGAGGAGGTTCCCATGTTTAGTTAAGTAGAAATTCAAAAAGAGAAAATGAACAAGCATAACGATAAAGATATTTACCCGACTATATACAAACCGAACCAAGAAACCAGATTGATACCCTAATAAGACAAACGGATTTAAGCAACCTAAATAGGAAGAAACAACCGACTAAGACAACACAGATCAAATGTGTAAAGAGAAATAATGCAAACAAAATGAACTAAAAGTGTAATAAGTTAACTACGTATATTAAAAAGTTTAACAAAAATGATAGTGAAGTGTAAGTTAATAGTAAAACAAGTAAACAAAGTGAAACTAAAGTGAAAAAGTGATAACAACAAGAGAAAGTGAAACAAAGTAAGGAAAGTAAAAACAAGTAACATAACACAACATAAACAAAGCTCAGAGCTAAGATAACTCATAACGGCATGAATGCTACAATAAACACATGAATGAAAGATGAAGAGAATAAGGGAACAGATATTAGGCGGTCCTCCCTCTTCTGTATGAGGAATATAGGTGCTAAAGTGTGAGAAAGGAAGTAAGCATGATGAATGATGAGTAAATGCATGACGGTGGTTCGGAATCCACGTTAATCAGCAGGTCCCCCTTGTCTCTCGGGCAAAGGTATTCCATCCTTTCCACCTTTGACTACCCAGGATGCTCAATCTGCCTCCTCACCAATCTATCTTCTTTTAACTCAAAACTTTCCGTCTCCCACTATAAACCCTCTTCTAAAGCTTGTTCCGTACTTCCCATTAAGAACTTCACTTTCGGTTCACTTGAACTGAGAGTAAGAAGTGTGGGGAGTTTCTCCAAGCGCAAGTCGGCCGCAGGCCTCCTCCTCTTCTGTGCCCCCCCCCCCCCCCGATCGTGGGAGGGGTAGAGATGGGAGGAGTAACCGCGAGCCGTACCTTTTCTCCCCCTAAAAAAAATCTGACTATTTGTTGCTCTGATCTAGTTCTCTGGCAAAGGAGGCAAAGGAGAATAAAGTTTGAAAACGTACTTCTTTTAACGGCGGTCAACTCGGGAACGCCGAGATGTCGGGAGTATGGTTTCCAGCTGAAGTTGCACGTTTATTGGCGGGTTCTGCATTTGAATGATGACGGCTTCGGCTATCCGCAATCTATTGCGATTATGGAGTCTCAGAATGATTGAGGTTTCCTGATTCAGTTTTTCACGGGATAGGGTAGTGCCATGAGAGTGGGCGTGTTTTTTTAAAATTATAAAATTAATAACGCTGCCACAGCTGTAGACTGCAATAGAACCTGTATATATATATATATATATATATATATATATATATATATATATATATATATATGATGAAAATTAATGCAATATCGCAAGAAAAGATGAGGAATTAAACCACATTCTCCGAAGACAATTTAATTCAGAACAGTTTCGGTGTATCTCAAACCCTTTTTCAACTGACACTGGATAGAAAATATAAGAAAAAAATGCATACAAGCATAACAGGTCGTGAAATATCCCCTCTTTTATTCCCAATCTCCTACTTGTGGCTAATCGGGGGGGGGGGGTTAGGCCTAAACATATTGAAGGGCTGACATTTTACTATTTTATTTATTTGCTTTCTTATTACAGGATTAAAAGAAAATTGACCCTCAGATAGATTTAAATTAGGAACTGACGATATCACGCTCGATTCTACGATTCTTCTCTTAACATAGCCGCTTTAAATACCATTTTACTTCCATTGAAATCGATCGTTTGATTCTTGTCTCTAACATGGCAAAAAATTCCACTACTTTCGCTGCCCACTCTAATATCTCTTTTGTGTTCATATAATCTCTTGTCTAGATTTCTCCCCGTTTTCCCTATATAAACTTTATGGCAAATATGTTCTTTGGGTTTCCTGGCAATCATCAATTGGTTTAAGGAATTATTATATTTAAAGGCTAGATTAATACCCGCTTTTCCAAATGTATAACATTGCCATTTAATAATAAATTAAATAGTTTAAAGGACACATTTGGAAAAGCGGGTATTAATCTAGCCTTTAAATATAATAATTCCTTAAACCAATTAGTGATTTCCAGGAAACCCAAACAACATCATAACATAGGAGTATATGCGTTACCATGCAACGATTGCCATAAAGTTTATATAGGGGAAACGGGGAGAAATCTAGACAAGAGATTGTATGAACACAAAAGAGATATTAGAGTGGGCAGCGAAAGCAGTGGGATATTTTGCCATGTTAGAGACTTGAATCATACGATCGATTTCAATGGAAGTAAAATGGTATTTAAATCGGCTTACTATGTTAAGAGAAGAATCGTAGAATCGAGCTTGATATCGTCAGTTCCTAATTTAAATCTATCTGAGGGGCAATTTTCTTTTAATCCTGTAATTAGAAAGCAAATAAATAAAATAGTAAAATGTCAGCCCTTCAATATGTTTAGGCCTAACATCCCCCCAGATTAGCCACAAGTAGAGGATTAGGGATAAAAGAGGGGATATTTCACTACCTGTTATGCTTGTATGCATTTTTTTCTTATATTTTCTATCCAGTGTCAGTTGAAAAAGGGTCTGAGATACACCGAAACTGTTCTGAATTAAATTGTCTTCGGAGAATGTGGTTTAATTCCTCATATATATATATATATATATATATATATATATATATATATATATATATATATATATATACATAAATGTATATATAATATTATGGATAAATCCCAGAGCCACGAGAAACGGATGCAGCATCTTTTAATTTTTCACAACGTTTCGAAAACTACAAGTTTTCATCTTCAGGCTAGAATAAGGAAAAGTCATCTATTAGGGAACACACCATGAGCTGTAAAACTGACATTTCTATTGAGAATTTCAAGTATTAGCCTTTAATAACAACAAACATTGCCTAAGAAACCTCGAATCTTTATATATCAAACACTACAAACCTACACTCAATGAAGATTTAAGTGCAATATCATTATTAATTAACTAATTTTAACTACAGTTGTTAGTTAGTTTGTTTTTTAACAAACCAAGCGTCACTTTAACCTATAAATACTAGCCCCTTGTTAAACCTACCATTCATTCTATAGGATGGATCCACTTTAGTAAGTACCCAAATTTACCGGTTTTATATTAAATGTTTATTTAACTCTTACAGTCTTTACAAAATTAAAAACAAATTTTAAATTTATTATCTTTAAATAATGCCAGGTCAATTTCTCTTATTATAGTTTTTAATTAATTTCTGCAATAAACTTTAATTTTATTAACTAATTTTTTTGAGTCAGTTCTAAAGCAAATTTAACTGTTGCCAAGTCCTATTTAAAAAAAAAAATAACTTATAGTACATTTTACTGATATTATATAATTAGTCACCTTTTAAAATAATGTCTTGTTTGCCTTTTCAAGTTTTCTTCTTATGTATTAACTTTGTAAATTTATTCTAACCTGAAGATGAAAACTTGTAGTTTTCGAAACGTTGTTAAAAATTAAAAGATACTGCATCCGTTTCTCGTGGCTCTGGAATTTATCCTCAATATTAAATGCAGGCTTCACGGGCGAGCTCCATATGGATATATATATATATATATATATATATATATATATATATATATATATATATATATATATATATATATATATATATATATATATATATATATATATTCTAGAATACGGAGAGAAATTTCATTCTTACACTCTACGAGGATGGTGAAATTGTCTGTATTCGCATCAATTTGGCATTTAATAAAATGATTCTAAATGGCTTAAGTTTCCTAACGGGTTAGGGATTTTCTAGTTCTATTTGCTGCTAAATATTGTTTGTCATTTAGGGTGAATAAAAGCTATCCTTAAATGAGACTTCGATTGATTGTTTGACAGTGTTTAAATAATTAGGTTAAATCAAAACTGTTTACTATTGTTTGAAACAAATAGACGTTGAAGATCCATAGTTCATAAGGGAAATAAAATCTGTTGGAAATGATTATGGGTTGGTGGCCAACTGTTTGTAGTTATTGGATGAATAGGCATCAAGGATAAGGTAAAGTGGGACATAAGCTTTGTAGCTTTGTGGATTGCCTCAATCACAAATTATTCTGTAGAAGACAAGAAGAATAAGAAGGTATTAAAATCAATGAAAGCCATCCATTGAAATTAGAAACAAATTACTCCAAAGAGGAGTGAAATGTTAATTTTATTGAAAAGATTCATAAATCCCTTCTGAAGTAAGACTCTATCTCCTCTCAAACAATATAGCATCCTCACAAATCTAACTGCTGAAAAGTTACCACCTTTCAAAAGATGCATGTATAATACAATGGCTTTGTAAATTCAAAACAAATGGAAATAGAGAATAAACGCTTTATACAAAGACTCGAGAGAGAAGAAACGCCACCTACTATAACGGTGGCTATTTATCATAGTTCATAAAGACAATAATCTTCTTGAAGTATATCCTGAGATCATCACATTTTCATTATTTTACTTAAATTAATTAAGAATGAACTGTGAACCACGATTTGGCCAGACGGGAGAATTGATATGATTGCCATTGCAGTCGAGGCACAGAGGACTAGGGAAGTGAATTTGGAGAGAGTTAAGTATTCCTTTTGTATTCTTGCAGACAGACGTATTGAAAATCAAGCACTTGTCTATTTTTACCATTTTCCCGCCTTGATTATATCAATATGTGATGGTGCGGCCATAGGTTATATCTAATCAATATGCATTTACAATAACTATGAGAGCACAAATAGTTAACATTAAAATCTCTAAATAAATCTACAGAGTTAACCGTCATCTAAAATGAGAGACTACTGAGCTTCAAAAGGTGATTTAGTAAAGTTTTAATATCTCTCCTTTCCCCAAGTATTTGAGCATTTGAGGAAAAGTACCTGAGTAAAAGTAAAATAATTAACTTATTTGTCAATAAACTCAGAAGGATCAATCTTTGTTTGTATTCAAGCAAAAGACCGACATTTTCAACACTTACTCTAATTGTTAGGCATTGTATCCAACTTTCTTAATGCGAGTACCCTATATATTATTATACACTAAAGTGCGAAAGTTATAGGATAGGTACCTAATATAGTGTAGTTCTCCCTCTAGCTCGGAAAACTGCGGCAACTTGATGTCGCCTCGATTCCCCAACTAAACGTAACACCTATGGAGAGATTCTAGCCTATGCTGTCTCGATAGCTGTCCACAGTTCCTTGATATTTGTAGGTGGTAGATCTTGGGTGTGAATAGAGCTGGCCACTACCACCCATATATGCTAAATTATGTTCATGTGGAGTCAACGTGTTGGCCACACCATTCTTCGGAACACTCCAGAATGCTCTTCGAACCAATGTATGGCAACTTGGGCCCGATGACATGTTGCCTTATCATACTGAAATATCCTTCGTTGTTGAGGTACGTAGATTTCATGAATGGATGCAAATGATCAGCACGCACTGTGAGGAAGCGGTCGCCTGTGCGTTGATGTTATCAGTGACACACTAGATGAGAAAGAAGGATCTATTGCTATGATGAGTACGCGTATGGTAACTCTTGCATTGAGTGTTGATACAATTTGATCGTGTTGCTTCTCTGTTGACATGGACAATTCTATCCAGACGCCGTTGGTCACGATTATTAGACCATTCGCGAGACCGTAGTTCATGAGATGTTATATATCCGCACATTTACACAAATGTAAAGTCCTATCCGTCTGATACCTAATATCACGCCATGCTCGAACTCCAAATTCCTGTTGCATTGCCATGAGCAACGTTGCCCAAAATTCAGGCGAACCTACAAGATGTCAGATCGCAGCTGATACAGCTGTGTGAACTTCCATGACTTCACAGTATGGTGGCAGTGCCCACAATACCTTACATGCTTTTATCCTATGACCTTTGGCACTTGAGTATACATAACACGAAAACTAATAGAAATCATATACCAAGCTTGGAAAATAGTCAGTCAGCAATTTTAATTGTCATCTTCAAATTCAGTAAGTAAAAGTTCATAATCAGCACATTTAATCCAAGAAGTAGACAATTTTCAAAAACATTCAACCTGTGGTTTATTTATCAATTATGACGACGATCTTCGGAAAATAACCAGTTATTTGTTAGTAGTGTTGAGGATGGTTGATCCATTCTTGTGAGAAAGTGGTCGAAGGCAATTATTGAAGATCTTTTATTCTAAATATGAAAAGAGGTCCATAAATTTCGAAGATCGGCCGACTTTTTTTTTGGCTGTTATTAATTTTGGAAATCTATTTATTCGATAGGCTCTTGCGTATTTAGGCATGAAATATTCGTTTTATGAAAGCCTACAGTAACCTCACTCCGTTTACAGACTTGAAGGTTGTTTAAACCTTCATTACCAACATAAACCGTGTGCAATGATGTCAATTCGAGACCTATGACGTGATAAGAACGTCACTACCCTTTGTACCTTTCGGGACCGACTCCGGGTTCTAACCCACTGTTCATTTTCGAGTCCATTGGCAGCTTGGAACATCCTTAGGACTTTAAATTCCCACATACAAAGGGCAGTTAATAAGGTTTGCAATTCGGATATAAGGAAACAAGATATGAGGAAAAGTAATTTATTATTTTTCAATACAACTACCCTCGACTCAAATGCACCTGCGCCACTTGTCCCTGAGGCTTCGAATTCCCGACAACCAGAAATCTTCCGACTGCTGTTCAATTCACTCCTGGACGATGAGCTGGACATCTTTATCGTCCCCAAACCGGCGTCCACGTAGTGCAGCCTTGAGCTGGCGGAATAAAAAGTAGTCGCTCAGATCCAGACCTGGACTGTAGGGGGGATGGTTGAGCTCCTGGAATCCGCACTCGCGTAGGGCAGCTTGTGCAACTCTGGCCTTGTGGACTTTGACGACGTTGAAGTCGATCATGGGGCGTAAGGTTTCTAGGGACCCAACGGACAGGGACCTTGTTCATGGCCAAATTATCGTGGATGATGTTGATAACACTTACATGTGATATTCCAAGTTCTCGCTAGATTTCTTCGACCTTCACCCGTCGATTTTCGAGGATCATCCTCTCTACACGGGCCACATTGTCCTCGTTGGTCACGTCTGACGGGCGTCCTGGACGGGGGTCATCTTCAAGGGACTTAGGACCATGGTGGAACTCCCTATTCCAGCGAGCAATGGTTGCATAGGAAGGGGCATTGTCGGTGTACGCTGCAACCATGCGTTCATGGATCTCTTTTGCATTCTTGCCTTCCTTGGTCAAAAATTTGATCACTACGCGGTGCTCAACCTTCTTTATTGTTGAAAAATTTGTGACTGACGATCTGCAAACAGCTACTGCTTCTGAAATAGACGAGGCAGGAGCGTGCGGCTGCAGATTCTGACTTGTCATAACTTGTCCTAACACTCCCACAAACAACCATCCCCCTTCCCCTCTTTTGCCCTACCGATTCGCAAGACTTATTGCCCGCGCCTCGTATGATTCCGTCTCTTGTTGGTTTTCCTTCAGTAATTCTATTCCTTTAGTAAACCGAGAAAACTTATTATCGCTATGTAAATTTAATTTCGAAGAGTTTTACCTTCTAGCGGCGAAGTCTGATAATTATAACTAATCAATTGTGCAAACGAAAGGAAGTCATCGCTACTCTTTCATCAACATGCAAATTGCCCTCAGTGAATATTGCTGCATCTTTCTATTTGCATACACCATACAAACATACACTCTCCTATTTTCTACTCTCGCCTTTCCTTTTCATAAATATTAACACTTTCGACCATATTACTTTATAATTTCCAAAATAGTGGAATGCCACTTCGTCCACACAAGATCTATCGCAGGTGTACGTGTACGCAGCTGCTTATTTTCGTGTGCACCATTCCCCACACGCCACCTGTTAAACGGGAAAGTGATGCTTCTTAAAAATAATACTAGCATAATGCTCACGTCTGCCAGGGTTCAGCGCTCCTTACGTAAATATATAGGTGACAGTCTCGAATTTTACGTGAACAAAGTCAGGAACACGACCTTCCCTTAAAATAGTCATATTTTTGGATAATGAAGAGAAAACTAATGAAATTAGTGACCTATTCGCTCTTTCCATCCATTTGGCTTCGAGGTCTTTCTTTCTATTGAACACTGATCCTTCTTTAGCTTCACTGTAATCGAAATAAAGATTAGGGAGTATCACCGAGCACATCAAATCAGTTCATTAAGGCAGTGAACTCATACTAGCGCCTCAAGAATACACTAGGTACTTACATGTTAAATTGTACTCTGCTACCCTGGTGTGGATGGAATGACGTGTAAAGAAGCTCTGACCATTGATTTGAATATGTTTTTAAGCAAACTTAGAAGAGATTGACCCTATATAGGACACACTTGTGGGAATCAGGATCATTGAATGAAGCGCTTGCCGATGCTCTTCTGCGAGGACTGTTTGGTTTCACATGCCAGGTGTATGAATTTTAAGAATGCTAATGCTGGATAAGTATTCCAGGCGTCAGGGATGTTAATAACTTTAATGTTGAATACATGTTAATGCTAACAGAAGGAGTGGGAAACCATCACTCTCAATCAATGAGGAAAGCACAGCTACTTTAAGTCTTCTATTGGAAAAGAATTGTTTAATTTCATATGAAACGATTTCCAATCAAGTAGGAATCTTTCCTAGTTTTTATTATAATGAATGAACAAAGATTCTGAAATGACTTTGCTGGGTGTGTCCTAAAAACGTTGCACCAAGAATGCTTTGGCCAAAGGCAGATAGATACATTTGCTAGTCGTTTAAATCTAACTAAAATCAAAATGCAATCAAGTGTAAGGATTCCTAAAAAATCCTGGGAACTCATCATAATTAGCCATATTATGGAGGAAATGCAAAAATAAAATCAGAGTAGTTTACGAAGGTCAAAGAACTATTGCGGATTTATTTTTTGTTGTACTGAGAAAATACTAAACTGGGATTTATGAAAACTTTGTTCAAAAATTATAGATCATATCTGGTCGACTTTTCACCCTTAAGCCTTTTATTATTTCCAAACTTTAAATAAACCTTCTAAGATGCTCGTTTCAACTCGGTGACTGAAGCCAATTGGGCTTCGTTGCGATGCGTACCCTTAAGATAACGCGTAATTTGTATAAAATAGGCTGAAAGTCTGAAAACATTGTCTCCGAAAGGTTATGCACAAAAATAAAAATTTAAATTAAAAAAATAAACATCTTGTATACTTATATATTATAATATAAGTTGAGTAAGGAAGAGAAAAACCATAACGTCAAAAGATATTAGCGTCAAAATATTCCTCAACAAGAACAACTTATGGAAAGTCACGTTTGCCTTATCATTAAATCGAGTGAATTTAATTTTATAGGGATGAGGCTCATCTTACGAGCTTCCCTTTCTATCGTTCCATTTTTGCAGTTTTTGTTTAAGCAAATTTTGTATTTTTACGAAAAAATTGTTATAAATTTAGAGTTTGTTTTAGGAGAAGATCCGATTAAAAGTAATGTGGCAAAAGTTATTCTGTAACCTTTCAACTCGTTTTTGCCGCTCTTCAATTTCATATATGTATTTACTCTTGTGCTCTCTGCTCTTTTATCCTGGTGTTGTCAAGAGGAAACTATAAGTTTTTTGCCAATTACTAAAATTTAAGTTTGGTCTTAAATTTTTGTTGTTGGGCGGGCTAATTATCATTATGGCAAGGTGCCATACCGGGCCCAAGTTTATAATTTATATCTCCGGAGGTCACGGGTTGATTGCCTCCACTATTGTTTTAAAATCCTGACTGATATTTATCACTATTCTTTCTTTTTATTTTCTCTGTTCCATGATTGTAGGGTCTTTATAATCTTTTTCCAAACGTCTAGCTATACTTTTTAAGGGTAAAAAGGTGAATCAAATGTGAAAGTACTTGGACCTATGAGAGGAATAAGAGTATGAGAGACTGCCTTAAGGAATGAGGAGTACGTAAATGTTGAGATGAGGATGTAGAAAATTTGCAACAGGGGATATTTTCAAAGGGATTAAACTAGAGGTAGTTCCTATACGTCGCGCGGAGGAATTAAATTAGAGATAGTGTCTTTACGTCACGCGGAGGGATTCAACTGGAGATAGTGCCTATACGTCGCACGCGCGACGCCGAATGGGCTTTGACGCCTGTTCCCTCTCCTCAGCGTTAGCAGAATGCACCCAAACGTATCAGGAACCCTCAACTCAGACCAATTATCTTTTTCCTCTTAATCCACATGATCTTCAGTGTTCCTCTGCCCCGTCACCTTTTCTCTAGACTCTCTTACATCTCTGTCCCTTTGAAATCCTTCAGGCCACCTTCTCCCCTGCTCCTTCTCTTCCCCTTCCAGAAAGCCTCCTCTCCTTTACAGCAACTCACTAATTATCAATGTGAATCTGAACCGACTTTCGACAACAAGAAATAACAGCCCCAGTATCATCACCGGTCTCCAGCCTCACCACAGATAACAACCTGGATCAACTTTGAGAGTTGTTCAAGGAGGCAGCAGGCGTTCTGGGCGCACTACATATCGAAGAAACAAACCTAAAATTACACAGCTAAACCTAGTAAATCCTATGACCGGACTTGCAGTCCCCAATGCAAGTCTGAGAATCTGAGGAGGATTTGAGATGGCAATTTAACCCGGTAGAAGTTCCAGATGACCGGCAGTTTGTCTGAGAATAGGTGGGCATCCGTGAGAAGGAGAAACGTGAGAAGGGGCGTCAGGGATTCTAGAAGAAAGATATTAGGGAGTACCAGTTTCCTTGTCTAAAGGACTAGGGAGTCTCCTGGGAGGATGATGGTAGTTACTGATAAACAGCCATCGCAGTAGGCCACCAAAGGGGAGGCATTGTGGCGTCTTCATCTGATCCACTTAGTGGAAATAAATGGGAGGAGGGGGCGTAGGTCGTTTCGACGAGGGCAGGTTATGTGGAGGAAACAAGTGTTTTCAGATAAAAAGGATCTTTAACACTGAGACGAAGAAATTTATGAATTCTGCCAATCTTAGCCAGCACTTTTTAGAGACACTTTTAATACACATATGAAAGATGGCACTTTTTTGTTTTCTGACGCAATTCTTTGGTAAGGGCCACTTTCTTTCTTGCAAGGTTAACACGGGTGCCTAGATAGTTAAGAGAGGTACACGGTGTTAGAATTCACTTTTTGAGATTGAGCTTAATTGAGCTCCTTTGCACTAGAGAGATGCACCTCTGGAGGGCAGCTGGGGGCCTAGGAAAAGTACATTATCTAAGTACTCGTATGTGTGTGCGGAGCGGCCAGTTAAGGCGGCCCAATGATTCATGACTGCTGCCATGGCACTTTACATCAAGAAGGTGCTTTGCGAGAAGTCCATTGGAAGACATTTGAATAGAAATTTGCCCTTGTTAATCACTAACTCGAATTTAGGTTGCGCCTTCTTATTGAGAGAAAAGTGAAAAAATCCATCTTTTAGGTCCAATTTACAGGCTCTGTCGCCAGTTTAGACGTTGTCCAGGACCTTATCGATATATGGTAATTTGAATGCTAGTGGAGAGAAGGCATCGGCCGCGGGGCACATGTCGTACATTATTCAAACTGAGCCGTTGGGCTTCGGGACTACAAAAATTCTGTGGGTGCAGCTGATGGGAATTCCTTCTATGATGTCGTTTTCTAGCAGCTATAGGGTGAGAGGGAGGGCGTCAGGAGCAGAACTACACTTCTTTTTAACTAAACGCGCAAGCCTTCTTTCTTCAGAGATTCCACTATATGGTTAACCGGGGGAACTGTTGAAAAGTCTCATGGAGGGGAGATTCTAGCCCTGGCCGGTTCAAGCGGGTCCATCGTGGGGTTGATATTACGTAATCTTGCATAATATGGTAATTTGAAATGTCAAGGAGAGCGGATGAAGGAAATGAATGGAGCGAATGAGAGGTCTAACAAGTGATTAGTCAGAGTAAGAAAGGATCAATTAAGCATTTGAAGAGAAAATGAATGAAGATCTGGATTGGAACGGGGCGATATTTTGAAAGAACGTGAGAAAGGAAGGAAACCTAGAGAAAAATACCTAAGTGAACGTAATATATGAATGGTATAGTATTTGTGAGCGCAGAAAAAACGTAATAAAACATACTTAAACTAAACCACTCTAAACTAAGAGCAACAAAAATAATCCTGTATGAGGCCTAAACTAGTAAACGAAAGATTTTACAATGTTCGAAGGAGTCGCTGGTAAGAGAACGAAATTCGTGGTATCAGAGGCAAGTGAATGGCTCTCAGAGAGGCAAATAGGGTGAAAAGAGAGTTTCCCAGCGCGAATTACAGAGGGTATAATAGAGTTAATGTCTCTTCAAATTGTTTCCTTTAAATTATAAATTAGTTTTATTTAACTTAACAATTAGTTTAAATAAAAAAAATAACTTGATAAAAATTCTGCCACTGACCTAAACTCATTTAACGTCCTTTAATTTTCTCAGTGAAAACCAACACTATAACGTAAAATCGAAAGCGAAGGTTTCAACAGCGTAGGGCAGCATCCGTAGAGTTGAGCTGAATCGCCGCTACATCTGGATGCAGACTTATCACACGTAAGCGACTTAAATACGCTGCAAATATAAGCGGTGTTTTCACTCGACGAGGCAGTAAGTGTTGTCTCAAGAAAACGCGCATTCTGGCTGTCGAATTTGAACTATCAAATTCGGGTAAAGCATTACTATTTGGACAGTAAGCAGGCAAATCTTCCAATTTTGTTTAGAAATAAATATGTCGTGGTATAGCCGACTATATAATATAATATATATTATTAGTATGAAGGGGGAGAGCTCAGGCTATTAAAGCGAACCGTCCAATGACTGAACGCTACGTTGATGTGCGGAATAGAAAAGTCAGGTTAAGGCGCGGGGTCAATACACTTAACTAATCAAGTCGGGTCCGAGGTTGGCGAGATTTTAATAACAAAGCTGAGAGTGCCGTTAAGGTTAATTAAAGATAAAGATAAAAAAATATATATTTTATTTACAAATTAAAAATAATCAAAATGATATAGAGGAAAATTAAAGGTTGGATAATGATGTATCGTTACCAGTGGGAAAGTTTAATTTCTATTAAGTAATTTCGAGCTACCTGCTCAGATCCAAATTGGCTCAAAAGATTAAAGAGGTGAAAGGAAGGGGGGAAGGGCTCACGGATCGGAGGGCGTCAGTGACTTTAAGGAGGCTTGAGGGAAAGTAGGGGCTCGGCGAACGACCTTGTCGGCGTCTTCAAAGGAGTGATCTTCATCATGAAAAGAGTGAGAAGGAAGAGTATGGTCGGCCACTTATTTCCGGAGCTGTGAAGGAGTAAGTTTTAACCTTAGCTGGGGCTCGAGGAGGGAGCTGGAATCCTTGGTGATTCTCGGGAGAGGTATGGCTACTTCAGGAAAACTTTGACGTGGTGGGGTGCTTCGAGAACTCGAAGGATTAATCCGGCGCAGCTGCCTCAGTAACGGCGAGGGCAGAGGCTTCCGTTTGACCGTGGATACCTTACTTGAGAGAGAGTGTCAAGCCTTCGGTTTAGTACACACAAAAACACAGACTTGGGACGAGGGATGTCTTCTCGCGAGCGAGCCTTGTTCTTTACTACTGTTCCAAGGCGACTAAGGGGCTTAAATATGGAGAGTCTCTCCATTCCTGAGATGGGGAATAATCTTCACTTTGGGGAAATCGGAGGGTGCAGCTGAAGCGCCAAACTGTCAGCGATAAACAGTTCTTTTAACTCCTCTCTCTATCTCCGTGGGGGGACTGCTATAATTTACGACCGCGTAGGGGATGTTCTCCACACTCTACTTGGATCGTACGATGAGGGTGGGTGAGCCCATCTGAGCTTATTTCGCCATGTTACCTTTCGGCCGCGTGGGGTCCGGCTATCAACATGGCTTCAAGCAACGTGCTAAGCATTGCAAAGAAGGGAAAATAAGGGGTATCCTTCTACAAAATACAACTACAAAATCAATATCGTTTTATTAGATAAAAACGGATGACAACAAAAATCTAATAAATTAATAGAAAATATAGCTAAAGAATGAATAAGATAAAACAGAAAAATAAAATTTCAAAAAATGTATATCTGCCAGACCTTTACAATTAGTCATCTGAAATTTATATGCTGTAGGTAAGTGTTGGGTGGTTGAAAGGAATACAGTATCAATTGGAAATTTTCGAGGTTTGTTTAGATGAAAAAAATCCAGATTTTATTTTTTTGAGATTTCAAAAAGAGGTTTATAAAGGGTCTTTCAACAAGGACGCTCGAGCTTTGTCAGGCCATAGTAGCCATGTTGGTAAAGCGACATCTGGTAAGCTCACTGTGAACTGTTTAGTAGTACTTGGCAAGTTAGGATGAAAGGTTATACGTTGAATAGCGTGTTCAAATCATCAAATGTTATTATCAAAATCAGTGCTCCGTTCGACAAACGTTCCGCGCATTACGTGATTTCTATCCTCATGACAGCGATGAGGCCCATTTTTGGATGAATGGATTAGTGAACAAGTAAAATTCTCGGATTTGGAAATAAAACATTCCACATGAGATACACCAGCACCAATTGCATCCCAACAAAGTCATCGGTCCATATTTTTTTGAGAACGAAGATGGGATTGCCATAACAGCCAACGGCGAAACCTACAGATCGATGATAAGCAACTTCTTGTAGCCTCAACTGGATTATATGCATGATATACATACTGACGACATGTGGTTCCAACAGGAGCGCGATACGTGCCACACTTGCCCCGCCATGATAGACATTTTTCACCAGCGATTTCAGGGCAGGGTTATCTCGCTCGGCGGCAACGTCGACTGGCCACCGAGATCATGCGATTTAAAGCCATTAGACTACTTTCTTTGGGGCTACCTTAAATCGCAGGCCTATTCGAATAATTCGCAAACACTTGATGTCTTCAAAGTCAACATAGCGAACACCATCCAGCAAATTCAGCCAGATTTATGAGACAAAGTCATCGAAAATTGGGCCTCCCGAATATATTCCACCAAGCGAAGCCGCGGCGGACATTTGAATAACGTCATATTCCACACTTAATGCCATAAAATGTACTTCCAAATTTAAAATAAATTGAGTGCATATATCACACATAACTTGTTTTATTAAAATTTAAAAATCGAGTGACCTTTTTATACCCTTTCACAAAAGAGTAAAATTCTGGGGGGTTTTAATAGTCTAGATTAAACTGACATAAAATTACGGCATTTCTTTATTAATTTGAGACAAACATCATAATGGGTGGATGAGCAGATTTGTAAAGGGAGTGGATTCGATTCAGAAGTGGAGTGATGAGAAATATATGCATACATAGTAAAATGGTAATAGGTTGATAAGTAAAGTACCCAAATTTTACTGTAGTAAATAGGTTGATAGGTATATGAATAATAGGTCGAGGATCTAATATTTGATAAGTATAATTTGCGCATTTGAAGTAACCAATTCACTCGTCTACAATACCGCACGGGGAAGGGGCGGTGGTGTAAGGGGGCAATGATCCTGCTACAGATGAAACCCAGAGGAGTAGCACGCCCTACTGACCCCAGTGCCACAAGAGACACTGGTGCTCTTTCGAGTCGTCTTTTGCAGCTCTTTTAAATCGTTAATCGTTCTATAAAATCTATAATGGTAGCTGAATAGAGTAACAGTATCTATATGGATCTATATCTTATACTTATCTAACAATTGCTATAGTTTCATTTTTGTGCTAGTCTTCTTTCGATCTTAGACTATTATAGAATGATTTATATAAGTTAGGACACATAGATATTCTATAGCTATTAATAATTAAGTTTCAACCAAAAGGCCAAAAAACAGAAATATGTCAGCTCTTCACAGGCCTCGATTTTGGAACATAAAGCTTAGCCATCGACATCCACTCTTGCTCTCTCTTGCTTTCTCTCTCTCTCTCTCTCTCTCTCTCTCTTTATATATATATGGGAGGAATATGAAGACCCATGTGATCGCTCTAAACATTTATTTTCCGGACGTTTCAGTCTTTAGCAATGACCATCTTCAGCGGATTGAACTCTAATACGAATACAAAAAAAATTAAAAATTAGATGACAAAATTGCAAAAATACCAAACACAATTCAATATTAGTTACAATATCTAAGAAATCCAAGACTATTCTTTCCCCAATCCTCAAATTCGCTCCGCTTTCTAGAAAGGAATCTGTGTAGGGGTGCGAAAATGTATCAGAGAAAAAGTCCTTCCAACTCGATAATATAAATAGCTCATTAAATTACCAACTCAAAACGGACTAAGCCTTGGCGCAAAGGCTAGAGTGTTGGCATTTAAATCCAACGGTACCGCGTTCGAAACTCAGTCCTAAAAAACTTTTATGAAGAAATCTCAAGAAGAAAACGGAAATCAAGGAAAACAGAAGAAAATGGAAGTCAAGGAAAACGCTTGAAGGACTAACTCATCAAGAAGCACGAAGGAATCATCAACTCAAGATAATTGGAAGATATATGAAGATTAAAGCGAAGATTAAGAACCAACCCAGCCAACAAAAATACCTAAGTCAAGAAAAAGTGAAGACAAATGTTTGAAGGGCCAACTTAAAGGAAAAAAGGAATTTCAGTCAAGAAGAACTAAATAGATTCGATAAAGAGAAAAGCAAGAATAATATGGATAAAAAAAATAAAGTTATAATAAAGAGCCCCCCGCCCTAGACTTAATCCAAGAATAAAGCCTACAAAACACAATTTTCCTTTCTAGTCCTTTCTTTAACTAAGTGTTAACCAAGTGATCTTTCGAACCCAGCTGCATAGAAATTAAAACGTAGCACCCACCATAGGGCCAAGCGGACATATGTATTAAAATCCCTCTTCGGAGAGAGTGAGAGAAAAGAACAAGAAATTGAGGTGCGTGATAACGGTAAGCGTTTTAATAACCATCAAACTGACGAAGGCTCTGATCTCCCCACCTGGTGGGTAGTCGACTCGAGATGCCGGTCCAAAGAAGCCGCAAAAAGCCATTAAGCAGCTCTAATAGGAAACTGGCCCCAGCAAAAATGAGGAAGAAATCCATCTAACTGACGGTTTAACAAATCGCTAGGCAAAACACCTAGTTAAACACCGACCCCAAAAGATCCAATTACCTACGAGGTCAGGAGACTCGCGGTTAGAACGCCAAAGAGCGGCGTAAGATCAAAAGACCACCAAGGAGACATAGTGGGACGGTTGTCGGTGCCTCTCATTGAGAAGCAGACCTGGGCTCGTAGGTGTCACTTCCCCTCCTTCCTCGCGCTTCCCTCAGTGGCATTACCCCGTCCCCCTCAGTTGGGGCGATCCCCAGACTATAAATAAGCCCCGTAAGGAAGGAAAGTCATTATTCTGTTAGAGACGATAGAGGACTAGATTTTTGTGATCGTCTGTCTCTCATTGAGAAGCAGACCTGGGCTCAGAGGTGTCACTTCCCCTCCTTCCCCGTGCTTCCCTCAGTGGCATTACTCCGTCCCCCTCAGTTGGGGCGATCCCCAGACTATAAATAAGCCCCGTAAGGAAGGAAAGTCATTATTCTGTTAGAGACGATAGAGGACTAGATTTTTGTGATCGTCCCTCGCCCAGTTCCGGACTCGACTTCTAAGATTTGGAAGTTCGTCTCGTTTTTATATCGGTGCCATACCGATTTATCCCTCGCAGACTTAGCAAGAGGTCTGGCCTGATCAAAATTCCAAAGTGCCAAACAGGAATTTCGGGAGCAAGATAAAAGAAGTTATCAGCTCACCCTCGAGGGACTCTCAAGTCGAAATTTAATAAATTTTGAAAGAAGAAGAATTGATTCCCAAGTAAGTTCCCTTTAATTATTTTCGGGATCACCCCATATACCAAAACCCAGTTTGATAACACTGTGAAGTAGACGAGGGTACAAGAAGAACTCGAAAGCTACAAAGAAGAGTACTCCTTGAGCCAGAGAGCACAACCTCTCTCTCCATCTTTTAAAACTATAACCTGATCGATAAAATCATAAGAAGAGATCGACATCGGTTTCGACTGTCACCATAACAGCTCCCTCATCCCCATCCCCCTTCATCTTTATAACGGGACACCTGAATTATTCCTGCGTTGTGGTCTGGTGTCTCCGTAAGACTTGCTGAAAAACCCAGTATAGCGACATCCGTCAACTCCTGTTCCGATCCAGCTAAAGTAAGTCCCAATGACTATATATATTTGTTTTGGTTAATTAGGATTTTTAAAACTGTCCCAAGCTAACTAAGGGAGAAATAGTATTTCGTGACTTCTGTCATATTTTAGTTAGATTAGGGAGAGTAAATGGTGGTTTAATTCTGTAACTTAGAGGCCTCCAGAAATTAGCTATCTGGCAATTGGTTTGTTTACGTGGAGCCTACATTGTTTTGATCAGAGCTCTCGTCAGTAGTAGGCCAATATTTGAATAGTGCGAATCATGTTAAAATGAGAGAATTTCGTGTAAATATAAATATTTGAGTTAATTGAAAAATTAAAAGATATATTTTTTTGGTTAATTCTTGGTGTTTTACTGGATCCTTACATGTTGACCGACTTTTTCCTTAAAACTAATTAAACGCTGTGGTACTCTCATAATTCAGTATTTAGACTCCTTTAAACGAATCCGGAGTCCACTCAGTCAATAGAGGAATTATTTCCCGTCCTAAGGGGTGTCAGACTGGTTTGCTAAAAGTCAGTAAATAAATAAATATTTTGACAAAGAGGTATTGTATCGAGTAAAGGTTAAACGGCCAACAGTTGAAGAATAATTCTCCGCCAAAAGTGGAAAGACAATTCCTCGACACCAGCCTATACGGATTCCCCGTAAGAACTTTGGAAGTCAGAGCAAACTCGATGGTGAGACCTGAAACGCCTTTGTCCGACACCCCTTTAAGGGTAATCCAGGTTTACCCCTAGTTATTCCTCTTGGTACTCGCCCGGCATCTTATAAATAAAAAAAAAATAATGCAATTATGGTGCTATTCGCTGCAGATCATATTTGTCGAGTGCTAAAATGTGAGAACGAGATCAGAACAAATTAAATTTGCTTTCGCCACTGAAAAACATATTTTTCAGCCATGCAAGCGACTTTAATTTATTTTGATCGAATGGGAGCACCATGTAAAGCTTCAGGCAAATTAAATATTTAATCTCACACGTGCGCAAAAAGAAGATCAAATTTGACGGTGACAGCATTATGCTATAAGGCCTATTTTCAACTGATAGATTCTGTGCATTCTTCCATTAACGAACGCGTTTATATAAATACCACTGGATACAAAAATCTGTTTTAGGATTTTGTAAGATCCTTTCTACGAAAACAGGTCTACATGAGCGTGTTTTTATGCAGGAAAGGCCTCAGTACCACATTAAATAAGATGAAGCAATACTTAGATGCTGAAAATATCGTGATGAATAGCCTGCGCCCTGTCTTGATTTAAACCCAATAAAAAAACTAAGGAGGATACTCGGTGAGACAGGAGTGACTTGGAAACCGACGAATCTTCAAAATCTTGGCAAAGATTGGAACATCTTCCAAAAATAACCCCCGCAAAAATGAAGTCCTGCTGCCGAAGATGTGCTTAATTCATTTAGATTAAGGACGTGCATACTTATTATTTGATTCATTTTTCTGAGATAATTATATTGTTTTTGGTTATCTATACATAGTTATATACTGTCCTAGAATGGCCGGACTCTATATATACATATATGCCTTTTGGAGGTTTGATCGAAGTCGGTTTGAAAGTCGACCTAGCCGGCTCGTGAACGGAGGATAGTTAAGAATTCAGTGGAAATTGTTGATTTTTCAATTGCGGGACCCTTTCAAAACAAATAATTCAGAGTGCAAGTTTGCCAAAGATTAACAAGTAACCGGTAATCGTTCAGGGTTGCAATAAAAAGACGATAACGAAAATATGCATTGACTAACAAATAGATAGAATTGAAATATATACAGATACAAAGTTTAAAGGGAATGATCGTACATGTGAAATTAAATGTCGTCACGGGAAAGATCACAGGAAGGAAAAATATGGGATTAGTGGTTGGATTCAGGTCGGAGACTAAAAAGAAGGATTTTAATGAGGGAGCTCACACAAAAGATGGGACGTGTGGAGAAATGGCTACATTAAGCCTCCTGGAGGAGTATAGGTACATTTAAGCCCCCCTCCCTTAATGAGGAGAAGCGTGGGAAAGGTAGCCGGCGAAATTTCTTACCATGTGTGATCTCCTCGCCGCTGTGGGCAGTTGGAGCTAACATATGTTTGAAGGCGACCACCTAAGGTCCTTAAACGACGCTCTAACGATCGTATTACCTACGAGACCCATAAACCCGTGGTTAGGAAAAAAAAAACGGTGCGAGTCAGAAGGCACGCCAAGTAGCGGTGCGGTGGCGAGCCTATAATTTGCGAGCTGACTTGGGCACCCCAGTGCCACCTCAGGAATTCTCGCTCTCCCAAGATGCTAACTCTCCATTCGCTCCCCCCCCCCCTTTTGCATCTGTGGCCTGGTCACTTCCCCCTTTAGATGGGGCGGCAATCCGCCTATATATAAGCCCCGCAAAGAAAGAGAAGAGATTATCAGAAGTCGATACGCTAGAGGTGGATTAGTTCGGGAAGATCGATCCATCGGCTAGACAAGAAGATTATCAGAAGTCGATACGCTAGAGGTGGAGTAGTTCGTGAAGATCGATCCATCGGCTAGAAAAGAAGATTATTAGAAGTCGATTCGCCAGAAGAAAGATTAGTTCGTAAAGATCGATCCTTCAGCCATACAAGACTATTTCCGTGAGAAACGATAGGATCAGATTAAGAAAATCGATCCCCCCCTTTCAGGGCCGTATTAACCTAAATAGTCAAGTTTTATATCGGTGCCATACCGAAGAAGCCTTTTCCGTCTGCAAAGAAGTCCGACTAAAGAAAAGTAAAGCCGCTCACACTCGAGTGATTCTCACATCTCAAGCAATCCCGCTACGAAAATTTCAACCAGCAGCCACACCACTTCAAAGCGAGAGATAAGTCCTCCAGCGACATCCGGCAATCCCTAACACCTACCTGTAAGTTAACAATAACATTTATATCTCTATTGCGATAGTAGAAGTTTAGTACGTCCCACGTTTTAAAGGAGAGTAGAAACCATTATTCTTGAACCTAGGTCATATGTGTTTGTAGATGACAGTACATCAATTTAATGTTTTATGCTAAACAAATAGGGTCGTGATAAAAATACTAATTGGCAATTGGTTTGTTTATTGGAAGCCTACGTGTTTATGTTTTGTCATTGAACAATCTTTGAGGCCAAATTTAGAAATGCTGTTACTGTTGGTTTGTAATATTTAATTTAAAATACATGTTTATTTTTGGTAGATTCTGGTGTTTCCTCTTATCCTTATGTGTTTAAAAATAGCTCTTCCTTAAGGACTAAACCACTAAAATAGCACTCTTAGAACAAAGCCTACTTCATCATAGAAGTAACTCACGCCCCTTAAAGCATACCGCTACTAAAAGGGTGTCAAAGCGTAGAGTGATCAAAGCCAAGGGTCATTCTACGACAGGACGGTTTGGGTAGATCAGATTATAGAATATTCTGTAGGCGTCAACGATTGCAACTGCTTACGTCTTCGTTGAAGGGAAGGGCCAGTAGGGATACAATGACTGCGATGGAGAAGCTGGGTTACCTCACGGGGCGAATGAGGGAGCACAGGTAGTTTGGCCTTCGGAGATGAAGTTCCTCATTAGATACTCGCCGACTGACTATGGCAGAGTTCACGGATGTCGATTTAGCCTTCATCCTTGAATCGAAAACGCCGGTGTCTCCGATTAGGACGGGTGAGCATGTCCTTGGTTCGTACGTGGTGTTAGACGGAACAGCGCTGAGCTACGATGCTGTGCTCCAGTGCTACCGTACTAGAGTGCTGCCTGCTGAACCGAGTCGGGGGATTATATAGACGCTCGCTGGTGGCGGGGATTGCCTGGGCGAGGGTCTCCACGACTCGCGCGATCTTGGGGAAAGGCAGCGTTTCCTTCGGGGAACTGAGATAAAGTTAGCTTAGAATGTTCGAAGAGCTTCGATGTATGCCGGAGGGCAGGAGGCTGGCTGTAAGGGCATGCGGGGCAAGAAAAATGAACCCCTAATTAAATTCAGCTGGGGTGCAATAAAACGACGTGGACCGCATTCTCGCCGTAGATCATCCTCGCTTCCCACGCTCCATGCGGCGATTTCGAGACCAATTGGGTACCGAATGGCACAAGGTCGCCCTTCGACCTTATTCTTCTACATCTCCTTCCATCCTGGAAGATAGCACTTTCGGAGTTGGGGGAGAAAATTGACATCCCCTGAACCGATGACTTGGGGGAAGCGGAAGCTTCCAGGCGAGATGTCAAACTTGGGGGATAAGAAAAAGGAATTCTTGACCTGACTTCGAGCAGGTGTACCAGATAATTCCAACCTACTGCGTGTACATATGAACGGGAAAGGAAATTAATTATTACAGGTTTTCGCCGACCATAAGAGAATTAAGATGAAACGTAATTAAAAAAATGAAAAAGGTATTTATACACGAAGCTATACAAAGCAGAGAAAGGAAATGAAATGGATATTCAAACATACTTCATGCACAAATTAGATGGATGATTAGCGTGGTACATATATACATATAGTGGTGCTGGACCAGAATTCTAACTAATTATTTTATACATACAAGTGCGCTGTGCGTCCTAGACGTACGCATAAAAAACTACATACACAGAAACAATTGTGCTTTAACTTATATCTTGCTGGCAGTTACATTATATACAAAATGGACAATTGGCCATGGAGCAATTACAATTAAAATTTAGCAAGGGTCGTCGCCGAAAGGATTACGGCTAAGGGTATCGGCGATACAATTTTCCAAGTCTTTTATATACAATATCCGATACTGAAATTCCTGCAATAATAGGCTCCATCTCATTACTCAGCCATTATGATGTTTAATGTTACGGAGGTATGCCAGTGGGTGGTGATCGGTCTCTATAGCAAATTCTCGGCCTACCAGGTACATTTTAAACGTTTGCACGCTGCAAAATGATAGCTAAAGCTTCCTTTTCTATCAGTGCATAATTCCTCTCACGTGGGAGTAACTTGCGCCTCGCGTAGGCCACAGGGTGGCTCTTACCGTCGTCTTCGTATTGAAGAAGGACGCAACCAAGGCCCTCGTTGCTCGCATCCGTCCGGATCTCAAAGGGCCAACTGGGGACAGGCAACCTGAGGATGGGGGCAGATGCCAATTTCCCCTTTAGCTAATGGAAATGAGCAGTAGCCTTAGTATTCCAGACAATGCGATCTGGTGACTTCTTCTTGAACAGTTCACACATCGGTGCGGCAAAAGACGCGAAATTGGGGACGAATCTCCTATAAAATGAAGTAGACCCCATGAAAGCACGAAGCTGTTTCTTTGTACCCGGCAGGGGCATATAAACTATCGCACGGACGTTTGTCTTCTTGGGGCTTGAGTTGGTCGTTTCCAATGCGGAAACACAGATATTGGATCAAATTTTAGGCGAAGTGGTACTTACCGGGGCCTATTGTAAGGCTGTGCTCTCACAAACGGCTTAAGAGCGTCTGAAGGGAGACTAAGTGTTGATTCTCGTCACAAGAGGCAACGAGAAATGTTGTCAAAATAACAGGTGACATTATCCAATATGTCCACAATTCTGTGCATTATCCGATTATAATTGGTCTGGCCGTCATTAACCCAAAAGGAATTCGACGGAACAGCATAAGGTATTTGTCGGTGGGGAAGGCGTTATATTTCCTTACGCTCTTTTTCCGGGTTACCTGGCAATACACCATACCCAAGAATTTCAAGAGTTATGCATCATATGCCAGACAGAAAACAAGCAGAAGCTCATGACAGTCAGTAAGGACGGCCTCTAGTCAACTGACACTATAAGACAACAAGGTTGAAATTGTATAATGTCCATTTCCGTGATGCAACCAATCAATCGCCTTACTGAAATATTTCAAGAAGACTCGCCTCAACATTTTTTATGGCATAAGGACTGCCGAGCTATATATACGAGAAAGAATGACATTGGAATGTTAAAGAATAATGTCTCACAGACAACTAATAAACAAAGTTCGTTTGCATCCACATCAACTCCGCAAAATGTTCGTCTATGGAGCAAACTACCTCCAATAAATTGGAAACAGTGCATTTTTAGCTAACAAAATCGGAAAGAAGCAGTTCACCTCATGCAAGAACTGAAAGGCAGCAGCAGAATAATAAAAACATCAAAGTATGACCAATTCTTAAGGGTGCGACTAGCTTGTGTGAAAGATCTTACAGCTTCAGATGGAAGTTATTACAGGACATGCATCATCAATTTCTAACGTAGGAGCAAACTTCTGAAAGATATATGTCACTTCATAGCAAGGACATGACGGTAGAGTGGCTTTGCCAAGAGCTCGAACAATCAATAAAGCAAGCAAATATTCTGGATATTCAGATATCTTTCTCAGCTAGATATACCATCTAGATATCTTAGTCAAAGGAACACTTTCAAGGAGCAAACAGCTGATAGTCTACATTGCATATATGACTTTGTTGTACTACATGATCAGCCTCAAAGTGAACCGCGTAGTGTCTTGGTTCTATCCAAATCCTTTCATATCCCATTGTCCGCAGTGGTGCAAGACGATACCACTGATAGAAGTATTCCTACGTTTACACATAAGGATCAATATATGTATGTTTCTCGACATAGTCTATTTGGCATTACAGATCCGAGGTGACATGCTCTCACATCCAAGACCAAACAGGGAGAAAGAGCAATAAACAGCATACCCAACAGCTTGTACATGTTCCTTAACTTGCTACTTATTGGTAAGCACCTCATGCAGGATAATGATGAAGTGACATCTTGGATGTGATAGGACAACACATGGTTGATTCTGGCCTGAGTGAGCTATGGATCAGGTGTGGGTTTCTGGGAGCAAATGCAGCGCAGTATGTCATAGCAGTAAAGAGGTATGCACGCGCAATGAGGACCCACAAACTTACAATACAGGCTCTCTGGCAACTACTACTTCCACGGCTCTACACTTATCTCGATGGAGTTGATGTCACACTGAGTTGAACTCTCAGATCTCTGCCAAAACATGGATGCTCATCACATATCACAGATGGTCAAAAAACTGAGTACAGAGTACAGACAGACTCCAGCAGCCCATGCAAAGGTTTACTGCATCGCTTTCACATGATGACCCGAATGCCGCATTTCAATGGGACCATATGAAAATGGTCAACATCCTCCTCTTCTTCACAAGAACACAACGAGATTGATTGTAGGATCTCCTTCGTATGCTTTTAAACGTATGCTACCCTTCTTCTTTAGGTACGATCATATTAACTATGCCAGATGTGGTATTGTGTACCTTGCTCAGACGTCTGTTCTCCCACCAGAAGTCCTCATCAAGTTTCACAAATTCAACTTCGTAGTAAAACACAGTAAGAGATGCTTCAACCAGGCTTCATCAGATCAAAATACAGAGTGGCGAAATGCTACAGGAAAAAAGAGTCGAGGCTTAGTAGGCATCACTAGGATAGCAACATCACTCACTAGATGGACAGTGCCGTATAATCTGCGAACAGTCGTAGCTTCTCAGACAAAAGCAATGCTGAAACTGACAACAGACGATGGGGACAATGAGTACACACACACTGAGTGCACAAAGAGTAGAATGGAGTAAGGCGATGTCGATGAAAAAAGAATATGTGTCACTGAAAGAGCATGGTGTATTTCAAGATGGGGGTGACACACTGAAAAACATAATCACAAAGGATGTGGTCACATAGGACATTTAAGAATCTCTGATTGGGGTAGAACATCTTGGACAGGTACAAATAAACGTGTTCGTGGACAAACGTCTGTGTTAGCCTCTAGCACCTGAAGCTAAAATCACATATTTGAAATAACAAAGCCAAGGCATTTGCTTCTTTGTTTGAAGTTACACAACCTTCCAAGAAGAAACAGAAAATAATCAAAGGGCCATATCCAGATCTTTTTCCAGTGGATGTAATGGGATGGATGCACAAGGAAGGTCAGTTAGTACCACGGCTTCTCTCTCTACCTCCCATTCCCAAAGCCTGTACGGAGTTAACATCATGTGCGTGTACAACAACGTGCCTTAGCCAACGTAAGAGCTGTAGGTATGTATAGGGAATTCGAGGGGTTAAATTTGCAGTCTGTAGATCATACAAAATAACTAACCTTTTGGGAATAGCAGACTACATACTACTAACTATTAGTTGTTTAAAATTATTGATAATAAGGAATCTATAAATATGGGCGAAAGTAATAAACTGAATTAGTCACTAAAGGAGAGGTAACTATCATGTTTTCTAATGTACGAGTACCTTCACCTAGCCTGATTATAATCTTACTCTTGTATTCTATTCAGAAAGAGTCAAATGAAATGTATTGAAGCATGCAACTGCAAGAAACTTAACACCTGCCGGAATACCGAGGAAATCTGTGAATAAGCCGTCACTGCAAGGATAACTGTATATAACATATATAGCTAACAACTTTACTTGTTACTAGTTAAAAATAATATTTATGTTTATTATAATATACTATATTATTCTATTTAGCAAAACTGGCATGGGATTCAACAAAGATTAAACAGCAGGAACTTGGAGACTAATGCCGGAAGACCGAAGCTCATTAATTTCATAATTTAAAGGACCAGATATGCATACAGAGCCTATACTTTGGCAGTAAATATGTACAACAGTTAAATAAATAAAAACAGATAAGGATGAAGGACCTTTTGGATCTTATTTGTTTGACAACTTTACACTTATTAATCACTGACGAGCACCTTTTGAGCTAAAATCACACCTTTTTTACTATATATGTATGTGTTTCAAGCTGTGTATGAACATTTGATCTAAAATCAGCAAAGGATATGTAACTATCCATGTATGCAAACTTATAAAAACATATTTACTTGACGTTTCTACCTTGTTAAGTGAGAAAGGTACTTAAATAGATTTCGACCAGGCACTGGCGGCCATTTTGATTTTCTCAATTTTGAGGCCTTATGGAACATTTTTGAGCTTTGTATACGCAAATGTGGATTAGGCACCCCTTAATACCCCTAGAAATGATGGATACTATAAATTAATACCAAATGCCTTCAGCACGTTAAATAAGCACTTTTTCAGAAAGTCTTCCTAGAGACTACCCATGAGGCAAATTCCAAATAATAATCTGTGCAATTTACATGGAAATTAAACAAGTATTTTCGAGAAAGTATAGATTTTGGTAGATTGTTCCCTAGCTTGAAACAGTACATTATTTTTCATGTACGTTCTCTGCATGTTTACTACCAATTTCATACATGTGCGTGTTTCATGCATATTCAATTCTCGTTCCATTTGTTTACATATATGTTCCATATATTTTCTCCTTGCACGCTCAATGCACGTTTCATTCACGTTGCACTATATTTCTCATCAGTTCTATAAATGATCTCTAACCGATCCATGTATCTGCTTTATTTATTTCCTACAGTACTGTCCTACAAGATCAGAACCCCTGTGTGTCTATTACACATCTTCCACAACATTTGCCAAAGAAAATCCAAGGTTTCTAAAATTGGTGTACCTACGTATGGGTAATGGTTATGCAAATTTGGATCAATTAAACGAAAATTATCACCAGATAAGTAATTTACTAGAAAATTTAAAATGTCAAAAATGATCCGAACGACACCGGAAACAAATTTCAATTGAAATATAACGATTAACTTATTAGTTGAAAACCTTTTACCAATTAAAAGTAATTAGTATTTAGTGTGGCTGCCCTTATTTGCGATTATGCTTTGAAATCTCCTGCAATATTAGCAAACCAACTGCTGACATCCTTATAAAATGACCTTACTACATCATATTAGAGGAATTCGAATAGTTATTGAAATGTTTTCGGATTCCTTCTTCAGAAGTATCCGTGACCCGTAGGTCGACAAGTAGCCCAGTGCCTTCTAATGAAATCACGACCCAGACCATGACACTTCCTCCGCCGCCAAATTTCACACTCTTTTGGTATAATTGATTCAATCTTTCGCTTGATCTGCGACGAATAAGCTTCCTACCATCGGATTCAAATAAATTGAACTTATATTTATTACTGAATTGGAATTGGTTGCATTGGTCATCCGTCAATGTAATGTGGTTAATGGCGAATGCAAGGCTGATCAGTGACTTGACCGCAAGTGTGTAGAGAAGTTTTAAGGTGAAAAATCGTAGTTGCTCATATATGTATCAATAGTAATGGAACGGAGGTGGTATCAGAGGTTAGAGATGGTTTTTAAATATAGTGTAGAGCGATTCGTGTTCTTGATTGGCTTTTTGTGTTGGTTGCGAATTTATTTGAAAGTACATCAAATGAGGGTGTATGGTATGAGTGTTTGGTCCGGTAGTGTAATCTGATAGGGAAAATTTCTGGATTGCTAATAGAGGATTCAGTTCTATGACTTATCCCAAACTGTGCGCCAATTTGAGCATGTAAACTGAGCTGTGGCGAACCTAAATACATCGCGAACAGTTACATATATTCATAAATAACTGGGAATCGAAGCAGCGTTGGCATTTTATCTTTGTTGCTAAAAAGAAGTCGTAATTTTCGTTAGTTTTTGAATACAAGTTTAAAGATGATAGCAGGAAAAGTGTGTTTTAGGTCAAGTGAAATTTTAGGACCAGAGAAGGGATTTGAGAGGTCATATATGTATATGGCATGAGTATGAATATCTTCTGTTTTAGGACATTAAAAGAAGGGACTTGTGAGTTTCTTTTCATTAAGAAATGTTCGAAGAATTTGGTTGAATAGGTTTAGCGGGTATGCGTTTTGGGCAAAATAATTAGAAAGGAAGGTAATTTGTTTGTGAAAGCTAATATAAGAAGAGGTGAGGTTAAATGGGCAGGAAAGAAGAGTCGTAATGGAATTTAATTAAAATGTGCTGGCACAGTAACTGAGAAAATGAAATCTGGAGTCTGTATATATAAGTTAACGGTAAATTGATGAGAAGAAATTGCGAGGTGTGCGAGATATTTGTAGGTGAGGGAAGGGAATGGAGTTGTTGTCCTTTTTTTCTTTAGTGAATTTTATATTTGGTTGTGGTTGTTTATGTAGACTAAAAATTTATTGGACAAATTTAAGTAGCAGAAGATGGGTATCGTATTGTCTACCCATTTCCTGTAGAATATAGTGGACAATTGTCAAGGGCTTCCTCCTCTCAGGAAGACATGAATAGGTTTGTTAGAGGGGCGGCAAATATTTGGTGGAATAGTTTGCCAGCAAAGGAGAAGTAATTGCCTTCAGAAACAAAGAAGAGTAATTGTGGTATTTTGGGGTGATTGAAGGCGTGAAAGAAGAATGTAAGGGGAGGGGAAGGCGCGACAAAGAAGAGTATTTATAGTTTCTAGAAGAGGGACACTAGTGTTGAGTGAGGTTGCTTCAAGTTGGTCATGTAAAAGTTAGGATGTAGCAATTAAATTTCTTCCTTAAGATGTAGGGAATTTTTCACAGTATATTGTTTGGTGAAGAGTAGGATAATTATGTGAGAAACGAGTTTGGCTGTTTTATATTCTGGGAGGGTCTGGGTTGCTAATATACAATAGGTCTCAGAAGTACATACGCTTTATGGATTCTAGGGAGAGAGTAGAGTTCACGATATGTCAAGCCAGTGGGGTGAAGTTGTTTGTAGGCGCCTTCATCAATAGCGTGTTTTATTGAGATCAAATCCAAAATCGGTTGCATATTTGTGTTTAAATTTTGATCCTTGAAAATAGGTCCAACACGAAACCACGAAATCTAAGAAATAAACCACGATGATGGAAATCATAAATACAACTCTATTGTTCATCGTTATATATATATATATATATATATATATATATATATATATATATATATATATATATATGAAGAGTTAATTTATCTTTTGCCTTTTCTAATTTGGTAAGCAATTACGCGTTACTCTACCATACTATCAAATTTTCTCTGGATTTCATCTGTTTTATCATTTCTTACATTTGAATATATATAGCAATTCTTATATTTTTATATATCTAGTCAGATTTTCATTATACATTTCTTATTTTTCCTAAATTTTCCCATTTTAATATTTCACTCTTCCTCCCATAAATTTAAATTTCTCAAAGTCTAGTAATTTCTGTCTATTCTCCTGTCAATTTCTCCTACGGCTTCAAATTCATGTATTTCCTTCGTTAAATAATTATTTTGTAAAACTAGATATAAGTGTTTTACCTCAAGTAACTTCTATGAGGCCTAAGAAATTTATTAAAAAACAAAATGTTTTGATAGATTATTGTTGTCACTATGGTTTTTATTATTAATTGTTGAAGATCAAAAACTCCTGCAAAAAAGTTGTGCATGTTTCACTCATTAATATTTTCATTTATTATACTTATGTCCTTTCAATATTATAATCCGGAAGAATATAAAAAGCTGAAAATCGATCCTTGTTTATAGTTTCTTTTTCAAGGTTTAATCCAAGGTCAAGTTAACAAAGTTATTCTTTGGTTGACACTTCACAATCCATACTGCTGTAGGGCTTCCATATGATGAATAATTCAACCAAAAGAAAAGTTCTATAGCTGCTCTACGGGGCGTGGCGAATGAAGAGTCTGTCATTCATAGGTTAGTCTCCGTCAGATTCAGTTCTAAGACTTTAAATTTCGATCTTCTAAAGACTATTTTTATCCTTGGTACTTTACACGATAATGACGTTGAAACTTTCAATAACCCCGCCATTTTGAAGTGCCTTGGGTGGGGAAACGAAATTGATAATTTTACTCATCGGAATTCAAGGACGGATCCCAGAAGTAAAATCCAGATTAGGTACAATTACAAGTCACTTGGCTTTGCTCCACGTTATCGACCAGGAAAATCGTGAGTCCCTCTGGCTAGCGCGTTGTGGAGTCCTTATTTTGCCAAGTTGATTAAGTAGGGAGGTATTTGTCTTTAGACAATTTTATATGTCTGTCCTAAAGTAGCCTGAGAATTACGTAACAACAGTCGAAGTAAAGTTGCATGGAGTAAAGAATTAAAGAGAATATATTTCTTGGAATGATCTAAAACGCATTGTGAGTTGGCAAGAGTAAGCGAGAAGATTTTATATTGAAATCCAAGGGTAGTTATCAAGTTAAGCCGATTTAAACTGACTTTGTACCATAGAGAAACATCGTTAAGCTCTAGCTGTATTCCCTCTTAGTATATGTATTTTTGTGTGAGGTGCAAATGGGTGTTACCATAGGATGACCCTTCGTTATGTTATCACGTTAAATTTAACTCCTAAACGATATCGGCATCATAGAGTGGAAATTGGTAGTGAAAACCTTTTCAGACTAATTAAATAAAACCAAAGCAAAATAAAATTATGATGATAATTAAGATCAAATGAGATTCATGAGATGGTGTTGAATTTACTGAGATGAGATTGAGGTTAATGAGATGAAATTAAAGTTATTGAGAAAATGTATAGGTTACTATGAGGAGATTATGATACCGGTATATGATTGAGATCGTTGAGATAAAATTAAATTTAAGAAGATGAAAATGAAATTTGTGAGAAAAAGATGAGGTTAACGAGAGGAGAATGCGATTAATGAGAACAATTTGAACCTTTTGAGGTTACTGAGTTGTGATTTAACTAAGGTAATATAAATAAGATTATTAAGAAATCTGGAAGAGATATAGATAACTGAGATGAGATTGAGTGTATTGAAATGACATTTAGGTTATTGAGAAATATAGATATGTTCACTGACTGACTGGAGAAACTTTATCGGCACCTCATTCTAAATTAGGCAGATACGCAGCCAAACAAATTCACCCACCCCTCACTTCCGTATTTCTACATTTCACTTAATTTCCTTTAAATTAATACCCATTTGTCTGAAAGAGGGGCAGAACATTTTATTCATTTATTCTTTTCTCGTGAATACTAATACAATATTCATATATAAAAACTCCCTCTCATCCATATTCATTTCGATGCGATCACTTAAGAAATGAAATTAGTCTCAATTCAGAACGAATAATTAAAAGGAAATAATTAACTAATAAAACTCAATGAATTCTCCAAGGAAACATCAATTCCAATGTGCCATATTAATACCTACGATAAAATTTTCTATTAATATTAGTATGAATAATTTGATGCTTGGAATAACAAAACGAAATATATTTATGTCGAGGAATAGGTCAACTCCCCAGACAATACGTCTATATATACATATATGTATCTATTGGTTAGGAGGAAAGAGATAAAAGCAACGAAAATCTGTATATATACAGTTATATATATACATATATCCCCTAATGTACGTACGCGTCCTTCGCTATGTACAAGTACGTTCACTTCGTAAGAGTAATCCGTTGATTAGGAGGTATGAGAGTGCGATCTACTACAGGGACCGATAGTGCTTAATGAGTTTACCAAGTTGCAGTTCCAGGATATATTTAAAGAGTGAAAAACAAAAATATAATATTAATGTCACTAGTTAACATATATATATATATATATATATATATATATATATGTGGGAATGGATGGGGAGAAAGAAAAGTCCAGACACTATACAGAGCTCTTTATTGACGTTTCGCCTCTTGGCTTCCTCAGAATGAAACTGACAAGAGAGATGGAAGATCGCCACTCGACCATTCGTAGAGTTAGTCTGGGTCGCGGTCAATTGCTCTCCCCCGGCGGTTTCCCCCTCGTCTCGACCCTTTCGCCTCTTCATTAATGAGCCTTGCCGCACCTGTCGCCAGCTTGAAGAAACCGTTCCGGTGATTTGTTGACCTATAGAAGAGAATATATGTAGCTTCAATAATCCTTCGCTCACGTTTTGATAAACCTTTTTGAACTATACTCACCCCATCCCATTTGGGTAAATGCCCACATTCATCTATATGCACCACTAACGAGTTTGAAGTTCTATGTGCCCGGACGTCCCTCTTGTGCTCACTAAGTCTAGTTTTGATGTCCCTACCAGTCTCTTCGTAATAACTCTTGTCGCACCCTTCACACGGAATCTGATAGATTATGCCCCTATCCGTTTGGGCCCTAAACTTTTTGTGCGAAACCAATTCCTTGATCTTGGTCCCAGCATGATCGGCAACCAGCAAACCCGTTTTCCTGAGGGCCACATTTATGCTCTGCGCAGCCTTGCAGTAAGGCGCTGAAAGGTACCTGACCCCATCCAATGTGCCTGTCAAGGCCTCATTATCCGCGGTCCCATTTGTCGTGCTACTCATTTTGCCTCTTTCCGATATCCCGACCGCTTTATACCTCAACTTTATTAAGAGACCCTCCGGATATTTTAGTTTCATAAAAGCATTCTTAATGTAGTTATACTCATCAGTTAAAAACTGTTGGCCACAAATCCAGATAGCCCTGAGGTAGAATCCTATCACTACCCCAGTCTTCGTTCTATCGCTGTGTCCCGATAAATAATGGATGAAGTCATCCTTATTAGTGGGTTTCCTGTAAACCGAAAATTCAGTTGCACTCCCAACCCTATGTATAAGTGTGTCCAGAAAAGGAATCCTGTTATTAACTTCTTCCTCCAGAGTAAACTGTATGCTACCGTTTATCTCATTCAACCGCTCTAATTTCTCATTGATGTCAGTACTTTCAGGAATTATAGCCAGAACATCGTCTACATATCTCAACCACAAGGAGTCACCCTCCCCGAAAACCCTCATCAATTTCTCTGTTTCAAGGACCTCCATGAATAGGCATGCCATGACAGCGCTATGTGGAGATCCCATCGCCAGTCCCCTGTATTGTCGAAATTCTTCCCCTTCAAAGGTGAACGCACCAAAGCTCACGCATAGCGAAACTAACTTTATATAGTCCCTTTTACTAACGGGTAGGTCAGCGTCATTTTAGACGAGTAACAATTTTGTCACTGCCTCCAAAGCACCGTCAACAGGCACATTGGTGAACAGCGATTTTACATCAAAGCTTACCATTTTCTTTCCCTGTAAGTTGACTTCATTTAACCTCTCCTTTAAATCGGTCGAATTCCTTAAATGCGCTTTGCTAATTTTTCCCAGTGCCTTTGCAATTCTCTGGGGAGCGCTTCCCACTCCCGATGTGATAGGTCTAAGAGGAACCCCTTGTTTGTGGGTTTTTGGGAGCCCCCTTATTTTGGGGGTCTGGGGATTTCCTCAATGAGGTGGGTCATTTTCTTACCCCTTTCCGTTCTCCTGAGTATTTTTCGCACCTGTTGTTCGAAAGCTGCGGCCTCTTTTGCCGCGCTTCCATGGGGAACTTTTTCATACGTATCCCCATCTTTAAGCAAATCATTCATTTTGTCAATGTAGGTTGCTTTATCTAATATTACCACCCCTCCCCCCTTGTCTGCTTGTGTTATAATAATGTCCTCACACCGACCTAGCTGCTCTAACGCGTGCTTAAATCTTTTCGGTAGGGAAACCTCACGTTCCTTGACCAAGGCATTGTAACAAAAGAGGCCCCTTTAGATGAAACCCTTGTCAACATCACTGTCACCATGCCTATAGTTTTTGGATACATGATTCAAATAACCTCGTTTACCTACACCTATGTCAAATTTTAAGCCCAATGAAAGAGCAATGGTCTCATTATGCGAAAGTTCTCTGCTTGACAAATTATTAACCAGCCCTGGGGTTCCCATTTCGTTCCACACGCTATTGTCACAAAGTGTTTTCAATTGCTTTTCATGGTCCATCCTTTGTTTAAAGCTGCCTCCAGTAACTCAGTGATCACGGGCCTTGGCAATGATACTGGCTTCTCAGTCTCATCTACTAACACGTCTATCTCATTAGTCAAAACCTGACAACTCTCTATTAAATATTTCCTAGCACAATCACTAAAAGGTTTATCTTGGATACTTAGCTGTTTGGGGGACGATCTAGGTAGAACCTGCTCCTCCAAGCACTCCCGGAGAAACCATCTACGAGAGGTAAGCTTTGATGTAAAATCGTTGTTCACCAATGTCCCTGTTGACCGTGCTTTGGAGGCAGTGGCAAAATTGTTACTCGTCTAAAATGACGCTGACCTACCCGTTAGTAAAAGGGACTATATAAAGTTAGTTTCGCTATGCGTGAGCTTTGGTGCGTTCACCTTTGAAGGGGAAGAATTTCGACAATACAGGGGACTGGCGATGGAATCTTCACTTAGCGCTGTCATGGCATGCCTATTCATGGAGGTCCTTGAAACAGAGAAATTGATGAGGGTATTCGGGGAGGGTGACTTCTTGTGGTTGAGATATGTAGACGATGTTCTGGCTATAATTCCTGAAAGTACTAGCATCAATGAGAAATTAGAGCGGTTGAATGAGATAAACGGTAGCATACAGTTTACTCTGGAGGAAGAAGTTAATAACAGGATTCCTTTTCTGGACACACTTATACATAGGGTTGGGAGTGCAACTGAATTTTCGGTTTACAGGAAACCCACTAATAAGGATGACTTCATCCATTATTTATCGGGACACAGCGATAGAACGAAGACTGGGGTAGTGATAGGATTCTACCTCAGGGCTATTTGGATTTGTAGCCAACAGTTTTTAACTGATGAGTATAACTATATTAAGAATGCTTTTATGAAACTAAAATATCCGGAGGGTCTCTTAATAAAGTTGAGGTATAAAGCGGTCGGAAAATCGGAAAGAGGCAAAATGAGTAGCACGACAAATGGGACCGCGGATAATGAGGCCTTGACAGGCACATTGGATGGGGTCAGGTACCTTTCAGCGCCTTACTGCAAGGCTGCGCAGAGCATAAATGTGGCCCTCAGGAAAACGGGTTTGCTGGTTGCCGATCATGCTGGGACCAAGATCAAGGAATTGGTTTCGCACAAAAAGTTTAGGGCCCAAACGGATAGGAGCATAATCTATCAGATTCCGTGTGAAGGGTGCGACAAGAGTTATTACGGAGAGACTGGTAGGGACATCAAAACTAGACTTAGTGAGCACAAGAGGGACGTCCGGGCACATAGAACTTCAAACTCGTTAGTGGTGCATATAGATGAATGTGGGCATTTACCCAAATGGGATGGGGTGAGTATAGTTCAAAAAGGTTTATCAAAACGTAAGCGTAGGATTATTGAAGCTACATATATTCTCCCCTATAGGTCAACAAATCACCGGGACGGTTTCTTCAAGCTGGCGACAGGTGCGGCAAGGCTCATTAATGAAGAGGCGAAAGGGTCGAGACGAGGGGGAAACGGGTGGGGGAGAGCAATTGACTGCGACCCAGACTAACTCTACAGATGGTCGAGCGGCGATCTTCCATCTCTCTTGTCAGTTCCATTCTGAGGAAGCCAAGAGGCGAAACGTCAATAAAGAGCTCTGTATAGTGTCTGGACTTTTCTTTCTCCCCATACATTCTCACCTATACGTCGAGTCTTTCATGTGATATATATATATATATATATATATATATATATATATATATATATATATATATATATATATATATACATACAGACAAGAAATATAGGTCATGTAAATAAGGATAATTCTGACAGAATATAGATTAATTGGTAATCCAGTAACGTTAATTACTCGTTAATCCATTTTTAAATGGGATAATGGAAATCGGTTATACAGAGGGAATACTTATATTTCGGAAGTGGGTCGATTAACGTGAGATACAAGCAAGGGTCGTTTTACCTTAAAGGGCTCACTTTGAGGAAGGGGAATCCTTTAGCGAGTTGGCGCGGGGAAATGGTGACGGACAAAGGACGGGACTCTCGGGCCAATATCCTGACGGTGATGAAGATGAAAGAGAGACACCAGAAGACGAGTTTACGATCCTCCTTGAAGACGGACGATGGCACCTTTGCTCAAGGGAAGTTCAACCTCCAAAAATTGAGAGTAAGAATCGGTTCGGCGCAAAATCTCACACGGGAAACTGTAGATCCTTGATGGGGTGGTTCCAGAAGAGACGAGAGGAATCCCGGCCAATCCTTCGGTGATGAAACGATTCGAGGCTTGCTCTGAACAGAGTAAGCTTTCACAAAAGAGATGGATCTACATGGTGAGATCCAGCCTCGATGGTATAAGCAAATACCAGGGAAACAGACACACGATCTGAACCGAAGGCGACAGATTCTCAAACTCAATCTCACGATATTCGAAACCCAGGGTATTTATATGACGGCCATTATATGGGTTTATCCTCTTTGGCAGACTCAGACGACTGGCTGACCATCCCGGTGGCCAGATGGATTAGCGTTTTCGCCTGACCCAAGTCTTAATGGCCTTTACGACGTGGGTGAGAAAGTTTCGGCTAACAGCTTCCCGACTACGGTATTAGCGCTTCCTCGGTGAGGTAAAAGCTTTCAACACGCCCAACTTAATTAACTGCCCTGTGGGGCGGCTGACGGATGTGCAAATCCTTTCTTCTTTTTTTCTCTTTGGGCTCAGTGATTACTCCGCGTGGAGTTATACTTCAGAGACAGAGATAGGGAAGGAATTCATGAAGGGGGTATTCTTCTTGGCGTCCCTTTTCCTTACAATTTACATATATTAAATTCTCTATTTGGTTTACTTCCTGCACTAGAAAGTTTTATTTTGAGAGAAGTTGCAAGGGACCAGGACTTGTGGAGTCCTAGGCGATGGGACGCGATTAAGGAGAGGATCAGTTTTGCCCCAAGTAACCCCTTTTATGCATATAATGTCTCCCCTCCACCCACATACACAGGCGTTCTTGGGTGTATGAGGCCGTACTGCTTATGGCAGGTAGGGCAAGAACAAATAGAGTCGTAGAGTGGTCAGTCATTTTAGAGTGGATGTGACACGGCCACTACACCTGGATGTACTCCTGTAGTGGGACCACCACACTTGGACGTACTCCTGAACTGGGACCACCACACCTTGACGTACTCCTGAAGTGGGACCACCACACCTGGATGTACTCCTGAAGTGGGACCACCACCCCTGGATATACTCCTGAAGTGGGACCACCCCCACTCCAGGATGAATTCCGCGTGAGGTCAATTTGCGATCGAACTTACGTTTCCTAACTGCTGTATGGACCGCTACCAGAGGAGGGTTTTATAAAATTCCCAAAGTATGCAAGAGAGGATGTGTGACGATCGCGATTTTTAGCGCCAGTGGAACAGCTAAAATTAATTTTTGAATCCTTTCCTCAATTAAACGAATCTCTGATATAAATAAGTTCAGCACTGAAAACAAAAGAACACCCTGTACCTCTCATCTCTGCGATAGTTATCCCGACTTTTGGGGAGACTGAAAATCCGTTGTAATTAGTTAAAAATTTTAAGTTCAAGATGTGGTAAGCATCTAATGAAAAATATTAATTACTTATTTGTTTAAAACTCAAAATATGTACGAGTATTTTTTAATAGCTAATATCATATTTTCATTCGAAAATAAATGAAGCATCTTAAAAATATAATCATATTATTCAAAGAAAATGAGCATCAATGATATTTGTCGATATTAAAATTAATTAATAAAATAATATTTTCTCTAACAACCTACGACATAATAGCATAAACAGTGTTTATTTACTTATATGATGCATTTCTAAGTCATAGTATTGTTAAGGAAAAGAAGCCTTTGAGATACTGCTTCAGTTTCAGAAAAAAACGAGTTTACGAGGAAACCGATGAGGCTTGTGAACAAACAAACATTGTTGTTTGGAATTATATTCTACTTTTGGGAAGAGTGCAGCATTTTTTAGCACCATTTCCTTACAGCGTCTCTAGGAGTTAGTGAACTTTTCATGCATCTTATTATTTAACCAGGAATTCCTGTAGAGAGGTTTGTTGAATAGCGAAAATAAAATTCTTTCAACCAAGGTGTTGAATTTATCCATGAGGAAACTTCCTTTGCTTTGTGCCAATCTATGAGGAACCTTAGGAGTCCACTAATAATGGCTTTTTTTCGTAATTCAAATTACATTCGTCTAACTATTGAAAATGTTTATTTTCCGCAGTATTTATTAAGAATCACGCACTAGAAATTTAATGTGATTGTGCGTACATATGACGTAGCTTTAGGATTTTTCTTACTGTTGAAGTTATACTGTCTGCATTGTTAGTAAAACAGGAGACTTTGTTCAAACTGTTTTAATTATACAAATAGTTTTTAGTTCTTTAGCAATATTATCTGCATTCTGTTCTTTCCGTAGCCTAATGGCCTTCTTTACAACAGAGTTTTATTAATTTCAATGTAGGTGAAATGAAGACAGCTGTTTCTCCCGGAAATCTTTTCGTATCTCTCGAAGTCCATATATCTGTAGACAGTGAGGCAGACTTAGTGTTATCCTGATATTTCTTTTCTCTTTTAATTTAGCCGTCATATATATATGTGTAGGAAAGGAGTTTTCTTGTTTTTTTGCCAACAAATAAATTGCAACATAGATCTAGTGAATACTAAACCGCAACTTAAAATCATTGAAAATCTTGAAAGGTCATTTGTATGACAATCATGTACAATTATCTCTTTTTAGAAGAATCTTTAATGTAAATATTGTTTTGGGGGACAATTCTAGCATATTTTCTACTTCTCGTTGATGTTTGGTAAATAAATGTTTTGTTTAAGATTTAGTGCTACTAGAGTATATAAGGTGTCTTTAGGGAGACGTTAAATGAGCATTCTTGAGTGAATTCTTTTCTGTATCTGAGCTGATTCCATCCTTTTTTTCTTCGAAGTCATAATAATCACCTTAAAGATAAACAATATGATAGTAATCGCGGGGCCAGAGATATTAGAAAATCTACATGTTATATTAATGATTTATAAGAATTTATATCTCTAATAATTTTAAATGGTACATGAAATATGATAAGAGAATCCAACCATAAGATAAAAATCTGTTACACTGAAATTTGATACCGTTCATATTCACATTTACCTATTGCTATTAACAATAAAGCCATCCATGCCAACTAACATGAATGAAAGCCAAGAAAGTTACACTGCCGGTGGAAAGGTAAGTCACAAAGTCTGTTTATCATTTACTCAATTTAGCGTCAGTCACTGACGTATGGAATCAAATCATGAAAATCGATTCCTAAATTGAGAATCGTATCTGTGGTACTTTCTCGTAATTGGATAATTCGATTCCTGCCGAAGCCATCTAAAGGTTAAGGCAGATAAGAGCTTAGTGATGGAGAATGGACGAGTTTTATTATTAGAGGCCGTAATGTGACGCTTGACCAAGTGATATGCTTTAAGTGTCTTGGATGTATAATGAATGATAGGGATCTGATTAGAGCAGATTGCAACGGCAAGGTTTTGAATGATAAGAAAATATATGGTGCAACCTTAATGAATGCCAAGGATTTGAGTGCGGAATGTGCAAGGAAGCTACATGGAATTGTGTTCCTGCTAAATTAGGTGTTTCAGTCTGAGACTAAGTGTCAGAGAGAGAGAGAGAGAGATTCACGCATACTAAGAAGCCTAAGGGGTTATCCCATGGATGAATGGATTTAAAACAGGCATCTTTCGGTAAACTTCCGGGGCGAAAACGAAGTGAGACGTGCCTAGCTGGAGCCCGGAACAAAAATCAGCGAGAGGGCGATAAGCCCATACTCGCCGCGTCTGAAAGTCGGAGTGGGGCCCACTTCCGGCAGCAAACAAAATAGCTTCTGGCGAGGCCTTATATATTTCTCAGCGCGGAAACGAGCAAATTAGTGCTGGACGAATTTTTCGTACGCTGTAGCATTGCCTTACTACCTTTTGAAGAGCGTTTAAACTCACGCGTGCTATAAAAAGAAAGACTTTTGAGCCTTCGCCATCTAAGAACGCGACTGTCCTGGGTATCATTAGGAGATCAGTTGATCTGCAAAGATTTTCTTGAATCTTTTCGCTGCGAAGTAGAGGAAAAATGATGGCCTAAAAAACCTCATTGCTCCCGTCCATCGCCCTGCGTGGGAACCTGCTCGGATGACTGCCCTTCATTAATTTCGTCTTAGCTATGTCGGCCACTTGGACTGGCATAATTAAGGGCTTGCGTAGAAACTGGTTTGAGGCCTATCCCACAGCAGAAGCACAAGTCAGAAATTTTCTCGAATTTGGGGCAAAACTGCGAGTCCCGGAGGGAGGAGAAATCCTCATCGCCCGGGGGACCCGGCCAGAATCATAGAGGGAGTTACACCCGTCTCTATGTAGTTGGATGCAGTTTTGGCGTACGTACCCGTGAGGGGGTGGCACAAACTTAGCGGTCGTTGATTCGGCCGCTATGCATTAAGCCCACCAAGCTCAACCCTCTTAGGTCCCCACTCGAGAACCATCCCCCATCCATCATCATCTATCATCCCGGCACCATCCGAGCGGGGAAACAACAGGAAACTGGACGGGAGCACTCTTCTCACGTCAGAGTCCAAACCAACCCTTAACTCTACCTCCTTTACCACTTGTCACTTTTTTCACATATAACATTTAACATACATTTTTACACAAAGTAAGAAAAATTCAAGAAAGAAGAGAGAAGACGTCGGCAACGATGGAGGCCCTCCCTAAGAGGGTCCCCCTACGGACCTTACCCGGAATGAAGACCCCCGAAAAAAAGACCGTGTGCGAATCCTTATTTGTTAATTTAAGGATCGCACTGATTAAACTAATCAAACATTACAAACGGTTTCATCGCCATGTGCGGTGAAACCAAGGATATAGACCGGCTCCTATCTGATGAAGGGGCCGAAGTTCTAAAACAACTAAACCTGGAAGCAAAAACCCCGCCAGCGATCTCAGCAAATAGGAGTGTAATCTGCCATAAGGTAGAGAGCTGGGTAGGCGAAAACTCCCCCGCAGACCTGAAAATGTAAATAGAAAAGAATAACAACTGGGCGAAGATAAGGGAGGTGATCAGATTCAGAGATCACACCCACGTCTTTAAGGTAACGTTCCAAACAACCGAAATGGCTTACAAGGCGGCGACGGAGGGACTCCTTATTTTTAACATGAGGATCCCAGGCAGCAATATTGAGCACGAAAAATACCACAGTATACAGATGTGCTTCGTTTTCTATTCTTTGGAACAGCACAGCACTGCCAACTGCCCGAAGAAAGGAACAATCTGGTGCAGCGAATGCGCCACACAGGGTCATAAATATGACTCCTGTAAAAGCACAACAAAAATGTGCATGAACTGCAAGGGGCCCCATCGAACGATGGCCTTGAACTGCCCCAAGAGAAAAGAAATCATAAAGAAGATGGAAGAAGAAGAAAATAAAAAGAAGAGTACCACATACGCGAGCACGGTAAAAAAAAGTGAAGGGATGACATCAACTCCCTCACCGATGATTTTCACCAATGACTTAAGTGCAAAAATTCTAATTTGCATCACTCATGCGAACGTGTCTAACGCGGTAAAACCTAGATGCTATAACCAGGTTTTGAACACGCTTGTAAAAGCTAACAATTCGCCATCCATCATCGTGCCTGATGACCCTGAGTGCTCTAGGGCATTCAAGGATAGCATAATTGGAAACAACAAAAAAGAAAAAGCCACCGGATTGAATGAAGTCATGGAGTCTCACTCATTGGAGGAATCCGAAGAAGAGGATGAGACAAACGATAAAGAAGAAGCAGAATCAACATCTTCGGATAGTGACGAGGGCCCATGCACTCGCACTAGAGCGACGAAGAGTCGGTCAAAGACTCCTAGTCCCCCCCCCCCGAAGAAGCAAAAGCCTGGGCACCACAGACCCGCTTCACAGGCCCCCAAGAGTAAGAAAACAAAGAAAAAACACAGGTAACTCATCTCACCATGGAGCGGAACTCACTAAGAATCATGGAAATTAACACCAATGGCTGGACAACAAAAAAAACTCTCTACGGAAACGTGTTCAGGGAAATAGATGCAGATATCATCTTGATTTCTGAACATGGGATTGACACTCGTAGTCCCGAAATGCAGATCTGGAACTACGACGTGTTAGTCACGAATTACTCTCAAGAGTGGTACGACGGTGCCGCCATCGCCATCAAAAGAGGGATCAAGTATAAACCCACAAGAAACTTGGAAGAATCCTATCTTGCAATAGAGGTCGAACTCGATATAGGAAAGCTGGTCATCGCCACCGGGTACCAGCCGCCAAGACGAGAATATTTACCTATTCATTCTCTCTCTGGCCTATTTGGCAGAATAGAAGGCCCCTACCATATTAATGGGGGACCTTAATGCCAGATGTCGGGAGTCTGGGTACAGGACCTTCAACGGAATTGAAAGGTGCCTGGAGACTATGATGGACCGAAACATGGTCCATAGAATAGGCCCGGACTTCCCAACCTATACTCGAGGAAGGAGTGCCAAAAAAACAGACATTTGTCTGGCTAATCGTCAGCTGCCGTTCAATTACTACATGGAACCGGTCCAGGTACCATGTAGTGATCATATAGATATCCTACTTACCATCAATAAGGAACCCTATAAAAGTCCCAGCTCCAGTCAGAAAAGACTACAGGAGAGCCGACTGGGCACGGTACGCTGATCTCCTCGATGCCTATCGCCCACCAGATCTGGACGAGGCAATTCTCGACGAGATAGACGAGGCACTCGACGACCTCAATGAACATCTAATTATTGTGGATAGGGCTTGCATTCCCAAAACCCAGTATAAAACCATCTCCTCATACAGGTGGACTGGGTACATGAAAGAACTTTAAAGAGAATTAAGAGTTATGTACGAGTTAAATATAACAAATACAACATTTGACTCGCTACAACGAAGTAGAGAGATCAAGGAAGAGCTCAACCAGTTGATCCCCGAACAACAACAGTGTGATAGAACGGGTTGAGGCGGCGTTAATTTCAACCCCTATCGCATGTTATTTAAAACCACGATGCTTCCCACGTGCATCTTCGCTTCGAAGCTTGGCGCCTTATCGCAGCCACCTGAGTCAATGTTTAAACAAGGAGGTTTATCTTCCCCTCGTTCGCCCCCACACGCCGACCTCGCTAGATTGAGTTAGGCTTATGGGCAGATAAGGCATTGTTCCCAGGCTCGGCTGTGCATTCCCTCGAAGCTCCCACTCAATTGTTTCCCACGACAAGGGAGTGTCTCGACTATTTAGATGGAAACTTTACCACTAAGATCAGATTGGAGATCCAGATTTTCGTCGTGAAACATCACCACGACCCTCTCTCACTTTGTGCGCCAAGGGACCTCGACCTCGAGACTCACCATCACTGGTCCAGAAGGAGGACAATATCCCTTGAGTGCCAAGGCTCAAGCCTTTCGTGACGCCAAGTCCACAAGGCTTTTCCCTCGTTGTTCAAAAAGAGAACAACGTTAGAACAGCCATTGTTCGTTCGAGCCCGTTGACCAGAAACGGTTCTCACCCCCCTGTTGTTCAGAAGAGAACAACGTAGAACAGCCATTGTTCGTTTGAGCCCGTTCGTCAAGAAACGGTTCTCCCTCTCCCCCATTGTTGTTCAGAAGAGAACAACATTAGAACAGCCATTGTTTTTGAGCCCGTAGACAAGAGACGGTTCTCACCCACCCCCCCTGTTGTCCAGAAGAGAACAACGTAGAACAGCCATTTTTCTTTAAGCCGTTCGTCGAGAAATGGTTCTCATTCCCAAGACGCCACGTCAGGATCATTTTATTCCCCCCCTTTGGCTGTAACTCGCCAGCGGACCGAAAATTCCTTCACGTCGACTTCCTCTGCACCACTAGTACAAAATTACGTAAGCCGAACGTTAACTTTAAGTATTTAACCCTTTTGTCAATTCTATCCTGTGCTTTAAATGGTTTAGCGAACCATCCCATCTCTTTAACTCTATATTTGTATTACCTTTTTAAATCTTTTAATCCTAGGATTAGCCGAGCCCCCACAACCCTTTTTATTCTCTGTTTATGTCAATATTTTCCGTTTTGTGTATTGTTGATAGTTATTATTAATAAAACTCTATTTTATTAATGATAGCAATATTATTATCCTTGAGCTCAGTTCCACTTCTTAAGCATATCGAAGATACATAATATCGGCCCGCCAGACATCCACGCACTCTAAAGATAATTAAAGAAGTTCCCTCAACGAATAGTTATATATGGTATATTGTCGAGAGTCCATTCTACGACATATATATATATATATATACTATTTAAATTTGGTATCAGGTGTGTAAGGTTTAACGCTATATCTATGCAAACACTGGTCTCAGTCGAGTAAAGCATAGTGTTATTCGCTATAATAATAGAGTATAGTAGTTCCCATTTGTTTTAACGATTGCTATCCCCTTTTTTAAAACTTAAGAAGCTGGAGTAGCTCAAGAACTGTTATAATAATTTGTTTGTGTTTTGGGGGGATTTTAGTCAGTGGTTATTTAGTTCGAGAAACCAAGTACGAATAGGTCAGTGCCCATATTTAGGTAGGCTAATTTCTCTAGAAGGCATAATTCTTGTTGTAAGGAATTTTAGTTGGTTGACTAGTGCGCCCCCAAGTGCAAAGATGACCCATTTCGAAATCTTTAAAGCGCAAGGGGAATCCTTGGGACTTTCCGGAAAAGAACTAATTGAGTACGTTCAAGAGGAGCAAAGAAAAGAGTAAGAAAGAGAAATCCAACGAGAAAAAAGAGAAATCCAACGAGAAGAAAGAGAGGAACGGAGAAGACAAGCTGAGCTTCACCATCAGATTGAATTAACTCGTGTTGAAGCAGAGATACAGTCCGCCAGTTCCCGTTCCGAAGCCCCCCCCCAATCCCTCACTAAAGCTCCCCAATTTCAAGGATGGAGAGGATTTCGGAGCATTTTTAGCCCACTTCGAAAAGATCCTCGAAATCAATAACATGGATCTGGAGGCTGAAGGTGTAGTCAGATTACTTCCCTTGTTAAATTGTAAATTGCACGAAATTTTTATATCTTCACCATCTGAGTGTACAATTAACTACAGCACCTTAAAATCTGAGTTATTGGCCGCTCATAATATGACTCCTGATTTCTACAGATAAGAATTTCGAGGAGGTCGTATTAAACCCGGGTAGACGTTCCGTCAATTCGGATACATTCTTCAGAGGAATTTTAAATTTTGGTTAGAATCCTCAAAGGTTGATCCGAACTACGAGTCCTTAACGGACTTCGTGTTGCGAGATCAATTTTTGGCGTCTCTCCCGACGGAGATCCGCGCGTTAGTCTAGGATCGTCGGTGCCAGACCTTTAAAGAATGTACCGAAGAAGCGGATGTCTATGCCGCAAGCCATAATTTATACCCAAAGGAGAATCAAACTTCTCTCCAATCCCCCTACAAGGAAAGAAGGAAGGATTCGCGCCTCTTCACAGGAAAGCCGACGAAGTTTCCGAACCCCATAAAACCCCAAAACTTCTTTCCCCAAAACCAACAGCGGGACTCCAAACCTCCCGTTAAGATTTCTCCTCAATCTCTCTTCCCGAAGCGACCAATCATATGCTTCACCTGTGGTGTAGAAAACCACATGAGCTGGAATTGCCCCCAAAATTCTAGGCTTAAAAGCGGACCAGCCCACCAAGTTCACCAGATTAATGCAACCCGGGCTCTCCCGGTGGTGCAGACCCAAGCAGAAACTTCTCCCCCTCCGTCAGGCCACCAGGTAAATTTTATTTTTGATAAAAGTTCATCGGGAACTTTGAAATTTGAGGAGGGCAGCGTGAACGGCTGCCGAGTATCGACTCTCGTCAGGGACACAGGATGTACGTGTTTCATCGTGTCCAACGAACTCCTCCCCCCAGTGGACCCTAACCACGAAAAATTTGCGGTGGTAGATGACTACCTTGGGCGGGCGAACCAATTTCCCGTCGTTAGATGTTACCTGCAGTGTCAATATTATGATGGCTGGGCTGAAGTCATTTAAGCACCCATACAATTCTGTTCCATACTTATAGGACAGAGCCCCTCAAGTAAGTTCCGACCCTGTGTCTCAGGCCGCCCTTCCTCCAGTCCGAGCTAAGAAAGAAGCCCAGGAGCACGTCCCCATCAGAACCCCGATACCGTCTGATTTCTCGGAGACCCCTAACCAGGACTTTAGGACGGCACAGAAGGAGTGTAAATTACTAACACCCTTAGGCGATAAGGCCCAAGACAAAGACACGGAGACTGTCCGTTGACCCCAAGAAAAAAAGAACCCTCAACGCGCCCATGGAGATACCTTCGTAGAACTGGACGAAACATCGGCGCTTGAAGAAGATTACCCCGCGAAGTCCCTTAATGTAATACAGATAGTGTGCACCCAACCTGATGCCGATTACCCTCCTCCTTCCCTACCAGGCGAGTCTTTGGAACCCTCTGACCTGGATATTGACGCGCAGCTGACACCTTATCAAAAGAGTCAGCTACAAGAACTATTTGAATGGAGTCACTATTTAACCACCCTATTAGCTCTTTTCGAGCGACTGCGCGGAAATGGCCTCACCATTGGCCCCAGCAAATGCCATTTTGCCCACGAAACCATAAAATATTTGGGTTTCAAAATAGTACAAAGCAAGTTAGGTCCCCAAGAGAACAAGATTAAGGCAATCGCCGACATGCCCCTCCCGATTACAAAGAAACAATTAAGATCGTTCCTAGGATCAGCTTCTCACTATCAGCGATTTGTTCCGAATTTCGCTGCAATTTCGGCGCCCCTCAGCTCCCTTCAAAAAAATAATTCCCCCGATCGTTTACGTTGGAATGATGTCGCTATTTCCCATTTTAATCAGCTCAAGAGTGAGCTCATTTCTGCCCCCATTTTAAAGTTGCCCAACCCAGAAAAATCCTTTGGGATTAAGCCCGACGCGTCCAACGAGGGCATTGGAGGTATACTCCTTCAATACGAGGATGACGAAACGAGTTATCCAGTTGCATATGCTAGTCGTCAATTATTTCCACGCGAAAAGAGATATGCCACTATAGAAAAGGAAGCTCTATCAATTATCTGGGTCATAGACAAATTCAAGATGTACTTGATAGGAAAAGAATTTCAGATAGGAACCGACCACCGTCCGTTAGCCTATATTAGGAATGTGCGTCACACCAACGGCCGCATCATGCGCTGGAGTTTACTCTTGCAAGAGTATCAATTTAAAATAAATTATATAAAAGGTTCCTGATAACCAGGTCGCTGACTCACTCAGTAGGAATGCGTTACCGAATAGCGTAGAGTAATTGTATTCATAGAATTAGTATCTCCATGTAGGTATATACCGTCTTACACGACTTAAATTAGATTCTCTTGTATTATAATTAGTTAATGTATATGTCTGAATTTTGTAACGCTCAATGTCTATTTTTTTTGGATATATATATATTTGTACCCATTAATTACGTATAAATTATTTTGTCCCATATGTACTAATTTTATATCATTTCATTGTTCCATGCCCTTTTTTTTATTAAGTTTGTATTAAAGGTTATTTTCCCTTATAATCAAAAGATCAAAATAATCATATGTATTGAGGTAATACTAGTTAGGTGCAGGAAGGTACGGTTGGTACAAGAAAACGAGTTCCCCACAACGGAGCTCTATCGTTGTCCCTTCTCTCTTTTTTTCGAAGTGACAACTTCCCCCCGGAATGGAGGGGTGGGATAGAACAGGTTGAGGCCGCGTTAATTTCAACCCCTATCGCATGTTATTTAAAACCAAGATGCTTCCCACGTGCATCTTCGCTTCGAAGCTTGGCGCCTTATCGCAGCCGCCTGAGTCAATGTTTAAACAAGGAGGTTTATCTTTCCCCGTTCGTCCCCACACGCCGACCTCGCTAGATTGAGTTAGGCTTATGGGCAGATAAGGCATTGTTCCCAGGCTCGGCTGTGCATTCCCTCGAAGCTCGACTATTTAGATGGAAACTTTACCACTAAGATCAGAGTGGAGATCCAGATTTTCGTCGCGAAACATCACCATGACCCTCTCTCACTTTGTGCGCCAAGGGACCTCGACCTCGAGATTCACCAGCACTGGTCCAGAAGGAGGACAATATCCCTTGAGTGCCAAGGTTCGAGCCTTTTGTGATGCCAAGTCCACAAGGCTTCACCCTTGTTGTTTATAAAAAGAACAACGTTAGAAAAGCCATTGTTCGTTCGAGCCCGTTGACCAGAAACGGTTCACACCCGCCTGTGGTTCAGAAGAGAACAACGTAGAACAGCCATTGTTCGTGTGAGCCCGTTCGCCAAGAAACGGTTCTCACCCTTCCCCCTTGTTGTTCAGAAGAGATCAGCATTAGAACAGCCATTGTTCTTGAGCCCGTAGACAAGAGACGGTTCTCCCCCTCCCCCTGTTGTTTAGAAGAGAACCGCCATTGTTCTTCAAGCCGTTCGTCGAGAAACGGTTCTCATTCCCAAGACGCCACGTCAGGATCATTTTATTCCCCCCCTTCGGCTGGAACTCACCAGCGGACCGAAAATTCCTTCACGTCGACTTCCTCTGCACCACTAGTACAAAATTACGTAAGCCGAACGTTACCTTTGAGTATTTAACCCTTTTGTCAATTCTATCCTGTGCTTTAAATGGTTTAGCGGACCATCCCATCTCTTTAACTTTATATTTGTTTTACCTTTTTAAATCTTTTAATCCTCGGATTAGCCGAGCCCCCACGACCCTTTCCATTCTCTGTTTATGTCAATATTTTCCGTTTTGTGTATTGTTGGTAGTTATTATTAATAAAACTCTATTTTATTAATGATAGCAATATTATTATCCTTGAGCTCAGTTCCACTTCTTAAGCATATCGAAGATACATAATATCGGCCCGCCAGACATCCACGCACTCTAGAGATAATTAAAGAAGTTCCCTCAACGAATAGTTATATATGGTATATCGTCGAGAGTCCATTCTACGACAAGCAGAGACAATGGGACGAAGCGATCGAGAGCCTCGATCAAGATGCATCTCCCAAGGACTTTTGGACGAAAGTCAAAAGTCTCAGAGGATTATCTGGAAAAAAGAAGAAAATGGAAATCCAAAAAGAAGATGGATCCATTGAAACTGCAGAAAACAACATCGAAGTGATATTCCGGCGTTATTGGGAAAAAATCTTCAGCATATCGGAAGATGAAAACGCAGATTTTGATATAGAGTTCGAAAACAACATCGTAGACGAGCTTAACACGGAAATACATCGAACGCATCCTCATCACCAGGTGGATAGACTGCGTGACGGAGACGCCGAGATCACCGAAGAAGAGATTCTTGGCGCACTTCGCTCATTCCGACAAAAAGCCCCAGGCCAATCGGGGCTTACAAAGCTTAACTTCGAAAAGGCACCAGCCAACATCATCGAAGGAATGAGACGAATTTTCAACGCATGTCTGAATACAGGGTATTTTCCAGATGGTTACAAGACGGCAAAAATGATCTTCTTGCCCAAGCACGGAAAAGACCCTACGTTGAGAGAGAGCTACCGCCCAATTTCACTCCTGGAATTTGGCGGGAAACTCTTTGAGAAGAACCTCAACGGGAGACTGGTGTCTCACCTGGAAGAAAACTCCCTCTACAACCCATGCCAATTCGGGTTTAGAAAGAAGCGAAGTACGGAAATGGCAATTAATGTCATAACGGAAAAGCTTTCCCAAGCCAAACGGGACAGGAGTTATGTGTGTATCGTTTTTCGGGATGTGTCAAAGGCGTTTGATAAGGTGTGGCAGCAGGGCATGCAGTATAAGATCTTACGGCTGGGTCTAAGTGAAAACTTAGAAAGAACTCTCTGTGACTATGTCATGGAGAGAGCGGCGTATGTCAGTCTAGGGTGCACGGACGGACCAAAGTTTCAGCTCACTGCGAGCCTCCCGCAGGGGGGGTGTCTATCCCACACCCTTTACTCGATATACACCGCGGACGTCCCAGACCCTGTGTACCCCAATTCCCTCAATATTCAATACGCCGATGATTTCATCCAGATAATCGTATCTCCATGAGGAATGCGCCGTGGCAAGCTCGCATGACAGCGATGGAAATCGCGAACCTTAACAACTACGAGGCTCAGTGGAAAATAAGAACAAACTAAGAGAAATTCAAGGTGGTCCCCATCGGATGCACCTCAAGGGCAGACGTGCGTGTGGGGGATACGCGATACCCCTACACCAACGAATGCAATGTACTTGGTATGAAAATCACCTCCACCGGGTACAAAAAGCACGTCGAAGAAAGAATTTCTCGAGCCTCGTCCGCTGTCAGAACTCTATATAGTTTTAAAAATCTACGTGAAAGCAACAAGAAGAAGATCTACAATGCCCTTGTAAGATCTACGTTGCTTTACCCCGCCTCCACCCTCTCATGTGTCTCAAAAACACAAAAGAGGCGTCTTCAAGTAGTGCAAAATAAATGCATTTACCTAATAACGGGTACACGCAGGCATGAAAGAAGACGGCAAGAAGACCTGCACAGAGAGGCGGGGATAATTCCCATTAACAAAGTCATTGAAGAACGGACCCGGAAAATGCAGGATCTGGTTAATCGTGAACTTAGCGATGAAATCACCCAGATGATTAACCAGAACAGAAGAGTTGATTGTCGCCCCAGATTCCCCAGCTCCGCCAACCGAGTGGCTGGCAGGGACGAAGTACCGTTCTATGCATAAAATGAGATAAAAATACCTGTGAAAACAAGAACCAAAATAAGAACAAAAGAACTCGAAAATTACTACGACAACCTACCGAACAAGACTACCCTACCAAGAAGAAGAAAAACCCCCGATTACGACGAGAACTTCAGAAGAAGAAAACATCAAAAGAAGAAAGAAGAAACAAAAATACTATTAAAAACACACACACACAATAAAACAAAACAATAAGCACGCACTTAAACGTATTTAAAACATATACAAAGTAAGCAATGCACAACACAAACCAAAAAAACTAATGTTGCTAAGACAAAGGGCTTGAACGCCATAATAATTATAATTTTATAATTATTACAAAAAATCCAACACAACAACAATGAATACACGCATCCAAGAAAATAATAAAAGTGATAAGTCTGATCACCAGACCCTAGGCATCTCTTTGCACCTCTACCACACTTCTTTCTCTCTTCTCCACTTGTCTATTTTCTCTATCTCTCCACACACCCTATCGTCCTCCCCTCACATGCACCCCCACTTAAACTAAATAAGAAATAAGAGCAAATTAGTATTCAACCAGGAGTCAGGCACTGTTCACGCAGAATCCAAGCAGTAATCACGATGATTCATTGGAATCAGCCTAAGGACACACGCGCTCCTTCATATGCGACTTCTTGCTACTCTAAGGACTCGCAGGCAAGAAACCCGTTGTTCAGAATTATGGCAATCAAGGACGTAAGGACTCATTATGGAATACGCCCTTCGCTCCATGCCCTACAAGGATACTCTCTCGAACCACCAATTAAGGCCCCTCTCCCTTCTTGGAAAATGGTAAGCCTATTACCGTTTCTCGATTACCGTTAAAGAGGCGCGACGCTTTCTGACTACGAAGCATCACCCCAAAATTTCCTCCTATTTTCACATAAAAGCAATTGATCTATTTTCCAAGTCGGCCAACGGAATACACGCACTCTAATACCCCTCATACTTAAAAGGGACTCCTCCCCCCCCCCCCTTTCCTTGTGCGTGTAGGGCGGGCAAGCGAAGGTCAGTGAAATCTAACTGACCTACGACACTAGGGTGTTGGAGGAGAAGGAAATATCTCAAGTGAAGGCATTACATAGTTCAAGAGCGATGTTTGGTGACTAAGAGATTATAGAATGAATATTGAATGGGTAGGATGTGTCTATGGTGTTAAAATATGTGTGAACGAGGTTAATACCATGTTCTGAGGCGTTTTGTGCAAGTAAGAAGATTGCATGTTAGACTCAGGGTACGCAAATGATTGAAAGTCTGCGTAAAAGATGAGTTGATCATGTGAATGTTCGAGATTAAGTGGATGATATTTCGTTTTGATATGTTTAGAGGGTTGTGTGCTTGGGGCCTCCTACCTCGGGATGAATTCTGACTGGACGAGATGCGAGAGCACATAGTACTTTTGCGCTATGAAAGATCAAGTTGGCTGGAAAAATGATAGGTTGCTTTGTGATTTATATAGAATACAGGGAAAGTATTGGATGATAAAGGATGTAGGATACAAAATTCGAGAAATTTGATTATATAAATCCGTATTTCATGAAATAGTGCGAAAGAGTACTGAAAAACAGACTATTACAGGGCTTGGTAGTTATAGAATTTAATGAAATGGATTACTTCTTCGCAACTGAACATAAAAGAGAACTGTAAAAAGCGGATTTATTAATATTGTAATACCGAACCTATGGTGTAGACATAAATCATTTTTTCCCTTTTCTTTATTAATTCAGATTCCAAAAAATCTTATTTTTATGATAGATATACTATCCAAAATCATAAGAGTTCAAAAGTTTAATCCAGAAGAAAAAATGTTCAGATGATCTGTATATACAATGTGGGTCCTATTTTTTTTAAGTCTGCAAATCTCAAGGACATATTAACTTTTAATTCCTGGTAGAGCATTTTTATTCTTGTCATTTAAATGTCTGGAGATTAATTTTAAGTTTTTCAAATGTTGGATTTTCATTTAACATTTTCAAGATCATTGAGGAATTCCTGATCATGTTCATATATGGAGTCTTTATAAACGTAGTTAACGCATTGTGCATGAAAAACGTTGAATATAAAATAAATTATTAATTTTTCAATAGTTTTGCTTAAAAGTAGAATCATTTGAAAAATAAAAACTTTCTGCAGAATTCCAGCCTACTATGATTTTCCTTTCGCGGTTATAGATTCTTTAGTACTATCCTCCTCAAGGTGCTAAAGATTACAAGTTATCAGTTAACTAGAATCAATTCATAGTGGCTTGCTGCTACTCATTAAATAATACAAAGTTTTCTTGAGTATATGAACAATCCAAAAGATGTTTCTTTAAAAAATATCATTGCATGCAACAATTTTTCCTACACGAATATTTGGCCATTACCATATTCTTGATTTTACAACATTTTTACCATACGAGTATCTAAAGGATAAATAAATTCCTTTGTTAAGATTTCTACTTCACGGAACTAAGGGGGAAGATAATTAAAGAAGAGAAGTGCAGGAATACTCAAATTAATAGAATGTTAAGGATCACTGAATTGGAGTACAAAATCAAAAAATAGGAAAATGTAAACTCCGGTAAATTAAATAATGACTTCAAAAATTCTATTGCACGGCCTTCTGGCCAGTTCTCAAAGTTTAGCGTCTCCATTCCAGAATGAAACCGACCTTGACAAACTTCCTACAAATAGAGATAAAACGGATTGAATTTTTTGAAAAGAATACAATTTGGAAGGAGGTGGGATTTATAGAGTTATAAAATCCTCAAGCATTTCAACAAAGAGAAAATATTCAATTCACTTTGGTCTGGGAAAACAAGTATTTATGAATGCAAATTAAGCTGGTCAATGTTTGAAGCAAACATTGTGAGGGGTCTTTTTAAAGAGAATTCTTTCGAATATTTAAATAAAGACGGATATTATCATCTTTTTCTAATATGAGGCAAAAATGGTAAATATAGCAGTGAATAATTTGTCACCTAAATTCAACCTAAGAGAAAAGAAAACAGAGTTCATTTATATATATATATATATATATATATATATATATATATATATATATTTGCCAAACTTACATTGTAAAGATTTGAAGGATTGTAATATTCGATAATAAAACCACTGTATAGGAGTCAAAAGTTTAATTTACGACACTAGTTTCGGTATGTAGTTTATCATACCCTCTTCAGTCCTATACTGAGAATGTGATTGTTACAAAAGTCCTTAAATAGCGTACAGATCAGAAAAAACACACAGACACAAAACGGAGAAAAAGGTCATTAATCAGGGGATGTGAATCTAAGATCGTTGACTAAGCTGTTTACCATAAGGTTACGGGAATGGAGGCTGCATTTCAATTACCCATCTGACAAATTCAAATTTGGAATTTCTCCAATTAAAATATATTCTACTATTTTTCTTTTAGGGAAATCTTTACAACTATATAATATGATTTGTGCCTTTGAATAGTCAATTTGGTGGTTGAAATTGCGAATAGATTCAAAATATTGGGTGTGGTACTGCCTCGTCTGACATCACCTTTCTGTTCATAAATTCGTTTTGTTAAGGTTCTTCCGGTCTCTCTTATGTAAAATGAGAGACAGTTTGTAGAGTCACAGGCTATTAAATATACACCTGCTTCATTTGGCTGATCCAAGGGCTTGGTTGAAGGGAAAGATTTAAGGATCGAAAAAGGGTATTTAAATGAGGTTAAGCCTGAGGAAATAACTTTGTTCACTCCTTTAAGGAGAGGAGAAAAAGGGAGGGATAGACATTTCGTGTTACTAAATTGTTTTTTATCCTCGGGGCGGTAATGAGTATATTTTGCTTTAGATAAACTTTGATTGATCACGTGGAGGGGATAATTTAATTCAATGAAACTGCAGGTTATATATGTAATCTTGTCTTCTAGAAAGCAAGGGTCACATATCCTAAGTGCTCTTAAAAACATACCTGATGCACCCGCTCGTTTAATGTTAATATTATGATGAGAAAAGAAATGGAGTTAGAATGGGTTGGTTTTCGGTACACAGTGAAGCTAATTTTGTCATTGACTAACAATTTTTACATCAAGAAAAGATATACAATTATCTTTTTCCCACTCTACTTTAAAATTCATAGTGGGATAGAGGTCGATAAGATTTTTAAGGAAATTTTCAAATAGGTTTAAATTATTTATAGGCCAAATCGATATGACATCATCTATATACCTATACCATACAAAACTATCATGGGAAATCACCATAAACAAACATAAACAAAATTTATTTATCGTTCCAATGACCCTATAAAATGGAATATCATTGAATGTGCTTTTATAAGCCAATGTGATAATTTTAACCTTTCTCTTGGTTTATATAAAATAGATGCTATAATTAAAAGATTAAAACTTAAAGAAATTAGTTCTGACTTTTGTTCTTAGTTTTTATATACAATCTTTAGTTATGTGGTCCCAATTTTTTTTTTTTTTAATCGTTACTGCACTGTTATGTACATTGTATTTTCCCCACTTTTCGCTCTTTGTGTCTTATAATCTCCCTCGTTAGGCTATCTCCTTTTCTTTTAATCTGTTACCCTTTCCGTCTTCTCAGTTTGACCTTACTACCTGCTTCCTGTAATTCTTAATGTGAATCTTTACCTTCCTCCTTCCGTCTTCGTCATTGGTGATTTCTTGTTTTTGAGGCGGTATTTCCTACTTTTCTCTCGTATATATATATACCTCTAATCTCATAATATTATTTCTTGTAGTTATCCTTGATAAGGAGCTTAATAAAGTTCGAAAGTACTTGGAAACACCATTTCATTTTTTCCTGCGGGACATTTCATTCATTTGCTACCCTCACGTGATACTTTGTGAGTTTTTCATATATATATATATATATATATATATATATATATATATATATATACATATATATTCTCTCCTACAATGCTTTAAGCATCTTTGAGATCGTTGAAGATATCATAATACCAACAGAAGTCGGAGTAAAACTAGAAAATGAAACCATAAAATACGCAACTACATTATATAAATAAGCCATAACCAGAGCAGATACGATGGAGTAATGATTGGTATAAAGGATTAGAAGACGTATAAATTAAAGATTTAGAAGAGTTCTATATCACCATTAAAGTGAAAATGATTACCAGAGACTTAGCTAGTAGCTGCGCATACCGACAACCAAAACGCCCATATTTTCACATTCCAAATTTTATTAGAATCTTTCGCCATCGAACATCTGCAAAAATGTGTGGAGACCTACACACCATGTGAAGAAATGCAAGCTATACCAGCAACCAAAATGGCATCGACAAAACTTCCAATTACTGTTGCAGATTTATTAAAAGCGAAGGACCAGACATAAAAATTCCTTACGCATAGATCTTAAACCACTCATGACATTGTGTTGTTGAATTCGCACTTCCACTTCAATCAACCAAGAACTAAGTCTCGCAAATGCTCAGATCCCCTCAGCATAATACCGACAATATCAACATCTCCCATCCAAATTAAGTTTCGCAAATATAGGGCCTCAAAAAGACAGACGTGACCGAATATAAGGGATAACTTATTAATTTTACCATGATGCAATACTAAAGATCTTCAATGCTTGCCTGAACATGGAATACTTCTCCCTAGCATTTAAAACGGCAAAGATGATCTCCCTGCAGAAGCGTGGACAACTGAGGCAACAAATAGAAAGTTACCATCCCATTTCACTATTAGAGTTGCTTGCGAAACTCTTCAAAAGGCCTCTAAACGAAATAATGAAGAACCATTTAGAACAACATAATTTGTATAACACCCAACAACACTAACTCAGAACCCTGCGCAGAGCGATAATTACAATAGAAGATCGCCACAGAAACAGCAGAAGGTAACAGAGTAGAGGTGATACTCAGCGATGTTGCCATAACTTTCAACAAGGTATGATTGCCTATCCCAAAAGTAAAAATGATCAATCTAAACATGGAACAAAATATGATAAAAATTATATGCTCTTTTTGGGGAGATTCCCAAAGTCACCCATAACAATGATAAGTATTCTATCGTCTACTATTTTCATGAAATTAGTAATCGTACTATCCTTTTCACGAAGTTTATATCCCATGGATATTATAAGACTGGTTAGTTCAAGTTCTACTTCTAGTGCAACGTAAGCTTCCACTAAATCCTGTCGTTTCTTACAATCAAACTGTTTTGTTTATAGCAATGGCGGATCCGTCAAATCTCTATCTTGAATGGGTAGTTGCTATAATAATATAGTTCCATATTTTAATACTTTTTTCTTCTGAGATCAGAATTATATTAAGATATATTTTTCTAAAAGTATTTCCATATATGGCTATTTTATCTTTCCATCCGTTTGTATTAATTTGTATAATTTACTTCTTTCCATGTTTTTCTGTTCTTGGTAGCTTCGGCTGATTAGTTTTACCCATTTTTTCCTCTTTCGTTCCTTTACTTTCGTGTTTTTTCTGCTTTTCCTTTTCTTCTCGTTGAACTACGAGGGGCGGTCAATAAGTTTTGCGAATCGGTAGGGCAAAACAGAGGAAGGGGGATGGCTGTTTGTGGGGGTGTTAGGACAAGTTATGACAAGTCAGGAGCTGCAGCCGCACGCTCCTGCCTTGTCTATTTAAGAAGCAGTAGCTGATCCAAGATCGTCAGTCACAAATTTAAGTGATCAAAGTTTTGGCCAAGGAAGGCAAGAATGCAAAAGAGATCCATGAACGCATGGTTGCAGTGTACACCGACACCGCCCCTTCCTATGCAACCATTGCTCGCTGAAATAGGGAGTGCTGCCATGGTCGTGAGGCCCTTGAAGATGACCCCCGTCCAGGACGCCCGTCAGACGTGATCAACGAGGAAAATATCACATGGAAGTGTTATCAACATCATCCACGACAATTTGGCCATGACCAAGGTCTCTGTCCGTTGGGTCCCTAGAAACATCACGGCCCATGATCGACTTCAACGTCGTCAAAGTCCACAAGGCCAGAGTTGCACAAGCTTCCCTGCACGAGTGCGGATTCGAGAAGCTCAACCACCCCCCCGACAGTCCAGATCTGGTCCCTAGCGACTACTTTTTATTCCGCCACCTCAAGGCTGCACTGCGTGGATGCCAGTTTAGGGACGATGAAGATGTCCATCTGGCCGTCCAGGAGTGGATTGAACAGCAGTCGGGAGATTTCTGATTGTCGGGAATTCGAAGCCTCAGGACAAGTGGTGCAAGTGCATTGAAGTCGAGGGTAGTTATATTGAAAAATAATAAACCACTTTTCCTCATATCTCGTTTCCTTATTTTCGAATTGCACAACTTATTGATCGCCCCCCGTATATGGGTAAAATATTCATTTTTGATTCGGATATTCCGTTGTTGTTGTTTGTTTGTTTTATTTCTCCTGTGCTAATTTCCGAGTCAGAGGCCTCGGTGTCCGTCTTCTCATTTTGTTTCTTCTGTTTCTCGGATTAGATCAATAATGGTGTTGTCCGTTATAAAAAGTTTGAAGATAGCCAAACGATAAGTCTACCTCTTAAGGGAGCTTCGTTGGCTCTAGCCCATTTAACTTGAGCATCTGACTCGATGACTTAGCATAGCTTCCTGGATTTTCAATGTTCGTAAGTGTATGTAAAATGCAGGTGGATAATTTCACGTTTAGTTAACCATTTAGGTTGATTTCGGTCTCCATTCTTTCTTGCATTTCTCTTTTTTTCTTGATTATATTCTACCTTTTAGAGCAAGATATGGCCATAGTGCGGTGAAATCTTTTGCAATAGATACATTTTTTTGTTACGTTCTGTCAATTTCTGAGCGTGCTCTCCTGAGCTATATTCCGAACACATAACGAGCAGGCACTGGGGTCAGTCAGTAGTGGTATGTTCTTGCAATGCCTAGCAACGGATGCAAATTTGTACGTTGATAAAGGCGCCCCTTTGTTAACTGTCCTGAGGGATCGTTATGCAAATGGCAACAAGTCCTTTTTCTAATATTTTTGTAGCCATTTAGGTATTTTTATATACAATTTTAACGTGTGTGTATTTTTTCAATTTAATAATTGCTTATATTTTCACCATGGTTGACTTTGCTGGATCTCTTCCTTAATTTCATCGAGGGAGGGGGAAGGGATATTTTTCGTCTGAGGACTCCTGTTAGCGGTGATCTGAGGTGTTTCTGCCTCTAGTTAATTTTTTGGGAATGATGCATTGTGCCGAAGATATTAATTGCTCCACGTCTTTGTTTTAGGAGCATATTATGTACTATTAATACCGTTGGTACTTTCAAACATTTGATGAGAGGGATTTGCGGATCACTGAATATCCTATGGTGTTTTCTTTCTTCGTCCCGCTCGGTGTTATCTATACTTTTAGGCGTTACTACCTCCAAGGAGCTCTGTTTCTGAAAAAAAAGACCCACATGTTTTCAGGAGCGGGAGAGCCTTTTTATCTATCCTATTTCTAAATCGCCTGCCTACCCGGTTGTGCAGTATCCATGGTCATCCTACCTAATAAGCCTATTTCTATCAGCAGTGGTCAACTGGGTTTAGATCTCTAGCCCCTAACGCGCTCCGTATTCTGGCCCTCTGATGGGGTCTTCTGCATGGGTTTGCTTCCTGCTACTACCAGTACTTTTAAGACTTTGCTGGCGACCAAGTCATGCAGTACAAGTAGGAAATAAATTGGGAAATTATTAGTAATAAAAGGAAAAAAGAGATGGAGGAATAAGTTGCACCCCTGAGTAAGAAGGAATCTCAAATCAGCCCAAAGAGCTGATTTTGCCAATATATCTTGCAGATTTTTCCTCTTCTACCAGTGATGAGCTTTATCAGAGCGCAGTGCGCAGGAAAGATTTATTAACGTTTTCCCCTTTTATAATTTTTTAGCACTATTTCGAACAATCCCACAAGGTTTGGTATTCTTTGTTTACGTTTGAGTCTATATATATTGCTCTATATCTGTCACTTGATAGAATTTGCAGTTTTGATATTAAATTGAAAAAAATAACAAAGTATTGAATATGACTTTTAATTTTCTCGAAAAAATGATAGTAATATAGGTAAGCTAAAAATAATCATTTCATAAAAAAGATATTTTTTTATTTTGGAAATAAGATTTTACAAAACAGCAGTGAGTCATATATTTTTTATATACTCATAAATTTGAAGTCGATTTACCAGAACACTATTATTTTTTGTCAAGATTTGCATTCAGATTCATCCATAATCTTACAAATAAAATAGTTCCAGATTATAGAATTATTAGTACTCGGCATCTCTAAGCGATTATTTAGAGAGGAAACTCCATTTTCAAATCTGATAAATAACACAGGGCCACAAAAAATAACATTATAAACTTTACATGAATTAAATTCTGTCTATTTTATTGTATTTTCTACCATGAATTCAGATATGTTCTAAATACGAGTAGATGTTTATCTCCCCTCTTTTAAAAATTGTCTTAAAATGTAGTACAAAATAAATTTCCTACCAATTTAAGAAATTTATTACAACGCTAATCACAAATATAAGCAGAATGAATACAAGCAATAACAGAAGTAAGAAATTATGTCCATCAAATAACCCTCAGAGAGAAGTGACAGCTTTTGATAAGTATCATTCTCTTTGGACAATCGTTTAGGAACTTCCAAATTAGGTGATTTTGAAGAAACTATTTGTTCTAACATCAATTTATAAATTAATTTACAATTACTGGTTTAATATAAACATATAATATAAATTTAAAATAAATTTAATTTACTATCATCAAAATACAATAAAAATAATATTAAGAATAATCTTAGATTTCCGCTCCTTATGACTAGTTGAGAAAAGCCTAAGTGTTAGCGATAGGTTTTCAAAGAAATCGCAATATACAGTCATTGCCAAAAGTTTGGAGAATAATATATCGACTTTTTTATTTGTTTTAGTCTTTTTTGGAACGGGCTCGGCAGCGAATTACACGATCGAGGCTATATATAGGGAGGCTTAGGTTAGGCTAAGGTTAGGTAACGTTAGGATAGCGACTTTGAAAAAATGGATATTTTATGAAACGTTCATCAGCATCCTCGCATTGTCGTTGGCGCTGTTATAAGCGTGAATGAAGCTTCAGTGTTGGATTGCGAAAGACACGGTTTATTTCATTCACGCATGGTACCAAGGCTTGACAACTATTGTTTTGTTTTTTGTTTTAAAGACTTTAAAATAGCAACAAAAGCCATAACTAAATGGAAAAACTTTCTGCGAACAAGCTGCACCAGTTTCTTGCTGCAAAGCTTAAACTACTTAACCTAACCTACAGGGTATATACTCACACTACGAGCCTCGGAGGCCATAGCCTAATTTTAACCTCCCGATATCCTCGAACGCCTTATTCGATAACGGGCCTTATCTGAAAAAGCCCTATTTTTTTAAGTTTACGTGATAAGAATATTTTAACATTTCAATTATTAAAGCTTTATTAAAAATCCACTATTTTATAAATAATAAGAAAAGACAGATCATTTCTTCGCTGAATCTAAAATCACGCTGTTTTTTGCTGTAGAAGGTGAGTTTCAGTCTCTAGAGATTTGTTATTAGATCAAAAGAGTAAATAAAAGATGACAAATATGGGTTAAGTGGATGATATTGTATAATTATAATCTATTTTGTAGTATTTGCAATGGCAAAAATAAATGTTTGATTTTTTTTCAACTCCATAAATGCTTATTTCCAAAGAAAAGCGCGAAACATTTGTTACTCTGCACGAAGTGGCCTGAAATGTATGGAGATAATTGCTATGAGTTTTGCATCAAGGAACACCATCTCAAAATTAGTAATAACTTTAAAAAACTAGTTATTCTTTACTGGACGCCCAAGAGCTTTAAATAAACGCCAGTCACCTACTGCTAATGTCCCGGTTTAATGATTGGGCTTTCATTGTCAAATGGCTCATACTTGGAAAAAAACAGATGTGAACGCTTCAGCTTGCACTGAGGCGGAGACTTATCTAAGGGGGTTTAGTCGAAACGAGCAGCGAAGAAGCCTGATCTCACCAAGAAGAACCTTAGAGATAAGCTTAACTTTTGTAGTAAATCTAAAGAATAGACTGGTAAAGAAATTAGCATAGTGATATTCTTTGGTGAAGTTCCTTTCCGCTTGGTGGAGCTTCTGGAAGATGTATCTTTAAGAGGAGAAATGAAGAGCGCTTTAATGAGTCCTGTATCGTTCTCACGGTTCAGAATCCACATACTGTCCCTGCCTATAGTTAATTCTTTCCTAATGGAACTACACTTCAACAATTTGGCCGAAAAACATTGGCATGCGCTCACAATGATAGAGAAGCTTTCTTTATCAGCACCTTTTCCAAACAGTTCAGGACCAATTTCGGGATGATAGCTGTATTTTTCAGCATACTGGCACACTTTCTCACAGAGCAAAAAAAAAAACAAAGTTTTGGGGTGAAAATAATATCGAACTCTTGGGACCTTGGCCTCAAGAGTTCTCTGCACATAAGGGCGTCGCTTATTTTAACACTAGATTTTTTTCATTCTCAAGTGAAGGAATGTTGTATTCATGCACCAGCACGAGGAATTGGTCATTTCATTACTCAACAGACGTAAAATCATAATAGCGTCAGTATTTAAAAGAGCGCCTCATCTGCTTGCTCTCAGTAAATGCGAAAACTTTCAAAACAATCTTAATCGGAGATAGTTTTATAGATTTTTTTATGATGAAAATCTTACCAACGTTGTTTGATTTCAGCGAATCTATAAAACAATCATAAACTCAAATCATAAGGAGACGATCGAATTATTCATGTTGTTTTTTTTTTCTTTTTATAAAATGCACTCAATCTTCATTGACAAAAGCAAAACATGTTCTCAATTTCCTTGCTATATAATGCTAAGAGAAGAAGAATCACTCATTTCAGGACAATAAAAGCTTTACCATTAAGCTCCTCATTCGTGTAGTATTGGAAATTGTTAAATTTCAAAGGTATTAAATTAGTTTAACAATTAATTCCTTATCACTTCAATAGCCGTTGAAGAGTTATCTGTAATAATGCTCCATTTTGGCCCCCCAAATATCTCTACTGTTTCAACTGTTATTAGTTAAAAAATATTTCTCTCCAAAAAAAACAAATTCTTCATTCGTGATAAGACCAAATAGCTTCGACTGGCCCTCACGTTCTTTTTTTGAAAATGGAGATAGGTAAAATATTATTGTGAGTGAATTTACGATATTAGTACTTTTAACTAATTATTTCAACACTCCAAATTAGGAATCAAATACTATCAGCGGATAACAGTTCCAACGGTCAAAAAAGAAAATTTGATCATTCATTTTAAGAATAGGAGCAAATGAAGACGTATCTTTGATAAAATCGCCATGACATAGATTTTTAATTTGTTTCCAAATTAAGATTCTAGTTAATGAAATTAATCCCTGGCATCGTTGGCACCAATGGTTTTAAAGACAGCACTCTAGCCATCACGCTACAAGGAGTCGGTGCTGAGTTGGTAACTTAATAGGCTATTTATATTTTTGACTTGGAAGGAATTTTCTCTGATACATCTTCGCACCCCTACACAGGTTCCTTTCTAGAACGCGGGGCAAATTTGAGGATTGGGAGAGACTAGTCTTGGATTTCTTAATCGGAGAGTAGTAGTTCTCCCTCCCTGGCCTCCGAGTCTGCGGGATGAGTGGAGTTAATTCAGGGGGATTGAGGAGAGCAAACGAACGAAGCCTTGTCTTTTAATCAATGAGTAATAGCATCTCCTTCCCGGATCTCCTGAAGTTCCCAGCAGCACCTTTTTCTTAATCTCTAGTAGGTGAGCAGGTGCAGATGTAACGAAGATCATAAGATTGTTCGTCCTTTTGAGGGTCACCAGTTATGGGGGAGGGGCATTTATTATAATTTTATTTATTTATCAATAACATTCTTCTTGACTGAAGTTGCCCCTTCAAACATTGTCTTCCTTTTTATCTGACTCTTGGTATTCTTGTTGGTGGAGATTCCTTCTTCTGTAAGTTGACTAGGTTAATTCTTGATCTTCGTATCCTTCTTTTCTTGATGCATCTTCCAATTAACTTGACGTGATGATTTCTTCTTGATGATCTGATGAGTTGATGATTCCTTCTTGCTTCTTGATGATTTTGATGAGTTCTTCTTGCTTCTTGATGAGTTGATGACTTCTTGGATTCTTGATGATTTTGATGAGTTAGCCCTTGGAGTCGTTTTCCTTGAGTTCCGTTTTCTTCGTGATTCTTCTTCGTAAAAATAGGGACTATGAGTTTCAAAAGCGGCACCAATGGTTTTAAAGCCAGCACTCTAGCCATCACGCTACGGCGGGAGTCCATACTGAGTTGGTAATTTAATGGGCTATTTATATTATCGACTTGGAAGGAATTTTTCTCTGATACATCTTCGCACCCCTACAACCAATCTGAGGTCTCACCTTGCGAGTCCCCCCTCCACCTCATCATTACTCTGCGGGAGAAATTTGTCTATATAACAGGTTGATTCGAGGAAACGAGGCTTTTTGTTCGTTCTAACGGAAGAGACAAGTAAGTCACTGGTTGAGAGATTTTTCGAGTTCGAGGAGAAAACAGAAAAATCACCGGTAGAAATTTTTCTGCAAGTTAAGGAGAACTTGCAGTCCTTGTACAAAACCAGATTGTACCAAGGAAGCTTGGTGCCGTTCGAGCCCCCAAGATATTTAGTATCAAGCTAGCCAGTTTGAGGACTCCAGATCTTACTCTATCTGAGTTGGACAAACCCCAACTAGATAGAAAAAAAAGAAGACAACGATTTCATCTCGTCCGGAAGAAGAAAGTAGAAGGACCAAGCCTTCGCTTGAGCATCCACCCACCCCAGATCCCTCGTGAGGTCACCCGTCAACTCGACAGGCATTTCGACGAACGCCATCTAGTGAGCCAACAACCAACTCCGACATAAATCTCCGAGGATAGTCTAACTGGTCGCGTGTATTTAATATCCATTACCTTATGTAAGTAAAGAAATATCCTGTTGTTTATGTCCCCGTGCATAATAATTAGTTTAGTGGATGTCTGGCTAAGGACAAAGATATTAACTTAAAATTGTCTCCCCCCCCCCCGTAAAATTCTATCTTGAATTGAGCTTCGAGAGCTCACCCAGTAATCCCATTTTCTTTTTTTTAAGTGTATTATATCTGTATTTGTTTGATGTTATTTATTGAGATGGTTTATGTTCATTAAAGTCTATTTTTTTAGTAAAAGCACTGTTTTTAATTATCCTCGAACGAGTTGAAGTGGCAATATTTGAAAAGGTCAAGAAAGAAACCCCTTTTATTTATTCACTAGAATAAAAATAAAGATTAGCACTCTTAGAGAACGATCCTCAAGCGATCACCGAGGCACGAAACAACGCCTCAAATTAAAGTTTATTTGGTTTATTAAAAATTAATAAAACAAATATATATATATATATATATATATATATATATATATATATATATATATATATATATATATATATATATATATATATATATATATATATATATATATATATATATATATATATATATACAAGAAAGAGAAAATTAGACGCGAATGAGCAATGAGACAAGAAACAGGAGTTTTTTTAGAGATAAGAGAAAGGGGCATTAGAAGAAGACTAGAATCAAAGAGAGCAGAGGGCGGCAAAATGAAGGCAATCCTTTTTACCGAGGAGACAGAGATAACGCCAGGAAAAAAAAGGTGGAAATTCCTGGCCGGGACTCGAACCCGGTTCTGCTGATTGCCGGTCAGATGCTCTACCGCTGAGCTACCAGGCACAGTGACTCTACTTCGCCCAAAGCGTTACCCAATCAAACCCAGTATCTCTTTAAGCTAGGAACCTCCAAGGAATTTTTATACCACATCTTCTTACCCGCTCACAATTTAAAGGCTCATCCCCAAGTCACATACAAAGAAGAAGGAGCAAATGCAAGTTCTGCGGGTGATAGCAACCACCACAGTGCTTTCGCCATATTTATTTTCTGCCTTTCAAAACAATTTTGAAGACAGAAATAAAGGTGCAGAAACCTTGCATTGCAGACTATATTACAATATAGTACAAGAAAGAAAAATTGGACGCGAATGAGCAATGAGACAAGAAACAGGAGTTTTTTAGAGGTAAGAGAAAGGGACATTAGAAGAAGACTAGAATCAAAGAGAGCAGAGGGCGGCACAATGAAGGCAATCCTTTTTACCGAGGAGACAGAGATAACGCCAAGGGAAAAAAGTTTGAAATTCCTGGCTGGGACTCGAACCCGGCGTTATCTCTGTCTCCTCGGTAAAAAGGATTGCCTTCATTGTGCCGCCCTCTGCTCTCTTTGATTCTAGTCTTCTTCTAATGTCCCTTTCTCTTACCTCTAAAAAACTCCCGTTTCTTTTCTCATTGCTCATTCGCGTCCAATTTTCTCTTTCTTGTACTATATTGTAATATAGTCTGCAATGCAAGGTTTCTGCACCTTTATTTCTGTCTTCAAAATTGTTTTGAAAGGCAGAAAATAAATATGGCGAAAGCACTGTGGTGGTTGTTATCACCCGCAGAACTTGCATTTGCTCCTTCTTATATATATATATATATATATATATATATATATATATATATATATATATATAAGCTTAGCTAACCTACGACAGAGACATACAGATGTTTAACTTGGGCTCCTGTTCAAATTAATAACTTGAGAGGCTTGTTTGGTACATTGAAGCTTGTTTCATTTGCCTCAAATAGCCGATCACCGGCGAGAAGAACGAACGCCTCGCTTCAGGAATAATACTTTCCCTCTGTTATTGTTGTCAAATATTAGAGGAAATCTGTTTGGTTATGGCCTACAAGATTATAAAGACGAGAGATCAAATTTGGTGTTTTTTTCAAATATAAATTACTTATTCAATGTCAATGCAAATTACTTATCATTGCCAATTCAAATTACTTATTCAATGCCAATACGAATTACTTATTCAATGCTTTTGCAACCCAACGCAGAGATAAAAACAATACGAAATATTTTCTTGAAGAAGTCAAGTCCAGTGAAAAGAAAATTGTTGCCTAAAATTAAATGACGCTGACGTTTATCGAAGTAGAGTACCGTCCAAAACGATCAGAACGCCTGTATTTATATCACATTTTCCATAACCTTTGTCAAAGAAAATCCAGGGTTTCCAAAATGTATGTACAAGAGGCCTAAACGTATAGACTACGTATAGATAAATTATATGCAAATTTGGGTGAATAAAACAAAAGTTATCGTCAGATAAGCAATTTAATAAAAGATTTGAAATGTCCAAAATGATCCGAACGCTTAGATTTTTAGTCGCGTTGACGCGACTCTATGAGTTATTGTGTTGGTTCGTAAGTCGGTCGGTGGGAGGGTAACCATTTTAATTCACAATGTGTTTTTTGCCGATGACATCGTAACTATTCGCCCGATATTAACGAAATTTGAACCTCTTAAGTTGATTTACATTCTCTTACGAAAGATATAATTGCCAAGGTCATCCCAAGTTTATTCCGGGAATTATTGAAAGTTTTGAAGGTCGTAAGGTGATATGGTCATAAGGTCATAGAGCAGAATAATTGAGAGCACATGACTGAGGTCTGTTTACCTTGTTTAGAGAAGGAACCGGTTTTGTTTACAATCTACTAATTTCAGTTCAATTTCGTGTATGTTAGGCTATTCTCTCGCCAGCTGTCGTCCACCTGCACCACCAAGATGGTCTTTAATTGGAACCATTTCAGATACTATCAAGAGATCCAAATTGTAGTCTATAATATTCTATCAACCTATGACAAAACATGGTTATGTAAGGTTGGTAAATCAACCGGTAGGCCAAGGAAGACCTCAAAAGCGGAAGATCGAGCGATTACTCAAATTATGAACGACCGTTCCAAGTTAGATGTTTCTCGAGAGATAAGTGAGATTCTGAGATTATGGCCAAATATGCTCCATGGGGCACTGTCAGGTCGGTTGCTGGAAGACAATCTCCACCATACTCGTGCAACCTCGGTAAAACAATTGATCAGTTCGGAGATTGATCAATTCTCTCGCATTCGGATCCCCAAAGCGGAGATTTGTTATTCGTAAAACAAGCGATTAAGTACCTGTAAATTGCCCGAAAAAGAATAAGAAGGTACTATATCAATGGTGTGCTTACTTGGGATAGCAAATATACAGGTGTATGAGAAATTGCTGCAAAAATGTTTTTTCTCATCCGCGAACCTCCGAAGCCCAAATGCAATTTTAGGCAGGATAACTCGCCCCCCCTCCCGTTATCCTTTGCGACACATCCAAGTCCGTGGAGAACTTCGTGGACGAAGAGCACCTCCCTGTTATAAACTGACCTGCACAGAGTCGGTCTGGGTCTGAATTCGTTAAGATGAATAAACCAAGATTATTGCGCCAGTGTGTCAACAGTCGGCTTATTCTTGAGGTAAGAGATTTCTAAGCAACATCAAGAATAAAGGTATCCATACTAAATAGGAATTGCATTAATATTTTTCATTATTAGGGTGGAAGTTTAATGACATTTTCCAAGTATCTAGAAATATAATATTAGCATTACTGTTGTTTTTATTAGCGCAAGCTAAATGAGACTGAAAGATGGCGTGCTCACAAACTTCGTCTATTGGCGTGTGGCTGGCTACATGATGGAAGACTTACATGACGGACAGAAAACAACAAACTGCAATGTTTAGGAAGCTTAATCATTCTTTTGTATGAAAATAATTTTCAAAATTTTGATATATTAGGTAGGATACCTAATTTTTCAGATGGCAGAACTTAGGAATATTGCGCGCGCCAAATTGGGAAATTATTTGGACATATTTCATATATACGACTATGTACTATTGAAAGCTTTTGGATATGTTTCTTCCCCAAAGTGCTTGTGTGTAAGAATCCTATAAATGGAAAGATAACTCCCTGTATGGTTACATATCTCGTTAATGTAATGAGTCATGAGTATATCTTTTCTCATTACTCGTCTCTGAATGCTTGTATAAAAAAAAACTGAGAAGACTATCCGATTGATCAATATAAGACATATATTTTAAGAGAAAATATATACTTTCAATAAAACAAGATGGCCAGAGAAGGCAAACGGAATTGCCAGATAACACCGAGGAGAATATTGAATTCAATGAATCTATTATTCTATGGATTGCTTAATAACTTTTCCCTATTGTGATAAAAGGAAAAATACGACAATTGCTTATCTTTCCCTTCAGCGAAAATCCTCTGATTCTTTTTCATACAGTCAGAAAACCTTAGATATGGATTCAAAGAGAAGAGAAGACGAGAACTTTATGGCTTCGTAGTGAATATATCCCAATCGGATCCAGCGGCCAAAATAAATGGTCTAATAACTTAGGAAGGATCTGTGAATGGTCCTATATCTTGAATAGTGTGAGGATCTTTGAGCAAGAGCGTTATGCATTTTTCTTAAGAGAAAGAGTGACTGAAGAAATCATCTCTTATAAAAGGGAAAATATTACCAACAAAGAGTCCGAAGGCTTCGGCAAAATTAATAATTGCTTGAGATAGATAACATTAGTGTGTGAGAAAATAAGAAAGAGGACTTCAAATACACAAATCTTGGCATTAACAAAGTCCGTAGGTCAAATAACAATATGAAACAATTCTATGTAGAAATCTGACGACAGTTGAAGGTTTGTGAAATGAAAATGATGAATAACTGGGAAACTGTAAATCATTCTCTCACTCGGACTGAGCGAATACTTAGTCGATTATATGACGGTATTACAATATTTAGTAATGTACAGAAAAGACTTCGATTACAGGTAAAAAAATTAAACAATTTAATCACAACCCAAATCTAAGACAAACAAATAAAATTTTGTTTCCAAGAACAAAGTAAATTAATAGGAGATAGAAATAGTTGCATTGAATAACTTTGGTCACATTTTCTGCAATTGATATGTGTGGAGGAATGAATATAACGAGGACAAGCTGACGCTAGTTTCTTTAAACAGCGTCAACCGTCACGTTCGACACGGGCCCAGACTTCCCTTCCCCCTTCTCCGTTGCCCCAAGACCCTTCGAAGGTGCTCGCAAAGAAGGACTTTGGTCAGCAGATTTCGTAGTTTAGGAGACTGGTAGTGTAGTCCGTTAATATAAACATAGGATGGTGTGAGAGCCTTCAAAATGAAAATCTTGCTGCCTAAGGCTTCGTCGGCAGAAAATCTAGGTACAGGCTCATTGTCTCCTCCCGATTGTTTTTGTATTTTTCGCCAAATAGACGAAATCTTACCTTACCCATGCGTAAACCTGAGGGGGCGAAGTGTCACAGTGTTGAAAATTTATGCCCTATGAGAGAGTCTTAACTGTGAGCAAGTGAGGGTTCTCCCCTCCTAAACTCCCTCGTTTCCCCTTCTCCCAGGGGATAATTGACGTATATATAGTTCGATCTTGAGAAATTTAGAGGAGGATTCATGTAGCCATTGAGGGAAGAAGACGAGTCCCTGAGTCAAACATGGAATAAAGAAGATAGTTGGAACCAAGCGGGACTTACCCTCCCTAGGCTGTTCCTTTGGTCGCTTTAAAGAGCAGAGAAGTAGTATCGAGAACAACTATCCTATCATTCTCGTCTAGAGAATATCACGCATCTCACTTTGCTGAAAAGGCAGAGATACCCCTCAGCATTGAGGAAGACCAAAGTGGATTCGCATTCGAGAAGAGATTCACATCTTGGTTAAGTCCCATCGTCGAGAAGCCAGAATTGGTAACGCAGGGATCGGGATAACTTCCATTCATCCAAGATCCCTTCACTTACATCTTCAAGTAAAGATAAGCATCGTCACTCGCCTCAACTAACCCCTGGAGAAGCATCAGCTGTTTTCTCGAATTACCTCACCACGCTCGACTCACCTCACCATGTTCGCCACACCTCAGCGAGGAGACTCAGTTTCTAGATCACCCAACTGTACACACACTCTGAGTTCAAGGTAAAACGAATACAAAATTTATTCATTTTTGTTATTTCCCATTCCGCGCGAAAGTGTATTCGTTACAAAACTATTTCAATCTGGTAGCCGTAAGCAGACTATTTCAATTTCAAATGACTTAAGAATTAGCATTAATTGAACTCAAATCTCGTATATTATAAGTGATTTGTGCGTTAATTTTGTGTTAATTTTTATTAGACCCTCTTGCTATAGAATTAGTGTATTTAGAGATTTAATATTTCGTTCTTTTTTGTAATTAAAAATATATTTTGTCGAAGTTGTTTAATTAGATCTTCGAACGCAGCACTGGCAATAGATATATCATAATACGAAACATCCCTGGTTAAAGAATTAAATTAGAGCACTCTTAGAGAAAAGTGGAACAGATTTGCTCATGTATGGATCAAATGTACATACGTGCTCGGCCGTCAACCACGATAATATGGAACATGAGATCACAAGTTTAAGGAATATTCGTGAGAGTACTGGAGTTAGTGGAAGTTCAAGTTGTTCCGGGCAAGAGTCCCTGATTGGAATTCGTTACTGGCAGAAGATTAAGAGGTGAGACTATGTCAATGAGAGCTCGTAACTAAAGTGTGTCTAAACAACACATACACTTCGAGAAGAAAGAAGCTTCTACTCCATGACTTTTGGGGTGGAAAAGATGACGATTGAAGATCACGAAAGTCCCGACTTACTCTTATTCAGAAAAAAGAAAAAATGTATCAACTTAACACCGATTCATTTTATACCAAAGAATTCTGGCCCTCATCTCTTGAGGCACAAGTGCCAGCGCTATTCCATGATTGTTGCCACATCTTGTCAAAACACCTTCATTTTTGCATAATGATGGTAAATGGCGTCTTTTAACTACTTCAGTCATCTTATACCTACGAATGAGAAATATTATATCCATTGATATATATATATATATATATATATATATATATATATATATATATATATATATATTGTAGACGAATGGTCCCTCCCCCCCCCCCCTCCGTTCACTCGTGATGCAGTCCCAAGGCGGTTACCGCAAGGACATCCGCCCCAGGCATCGGCGAGTCCAAAGCGTAACCACAACGTGGCACAACTCGGTGCCATGAAAGACCCTAAAGGTCAAAAAGGTAAGATCTCCCATAGAAAAGTGAGATCCAGTTTCACGTTGAACAAGAAATTGGAGACCGGTTTCTCCCAATCTTGATGGCTAACGAGGAGCCGATGTTTGACTTCGTGGGAAAGACCATTTGGAAAAAGAACTCTCCTGGGGCCGTCCTCAAGCCCCTCTCCCCCTTACCACTCCCCCAGTGGGGGTGCAAGGTATAAATGAGGAACTCTGAGGAAAATCAGGGTAGTATACGTCAGTCTCTAGGTGACGAAGTCCTCGGATCCACAACCGAGCTACCGAGACTGGAGAGGTAGTGTACTTGGTTCGCCAGACCAAGAAGTACCCTGCAAGAGAGGCAGGGCTACCTACCTTAAGGGGCTAAGAAGAAGCTCATCCTTGAGCTAAGTCCCTGGTTATCAAACCAAACGATAAGTTAACTTTGATAAGTTCAACTTACTCTCGCCAGAGAGACTCCTCATATCCTGGTGCACCTTAAACACCAGGGGTATTCCTCGTCCTTGAGGAATTAAGAAAAGAAGAAGGAGGTAGTATACGTCAGTCTCTAGGTGACGAAGTCTTCGGATCAAACCGAACTACCGAGACTGGAGAGGTAGTGTACTTGGCTCGCCAGACCAAGAAGTACCCTGCAAGAGAGGCAGGGCTACCTACCTTAAGGGGCTAAGAAGAAGCTCATCCTCGAGCTAAGTCCCTGGTTATCAAACCAAACGATAAGTTAACTTTGGTAAGTCAACTTAGTCTTGCCAGAGAGATTCCTCATATCCTAGTGCACCTTAAACACCAGGGGTATTCCTCGTCCTTGAGGAATTAAGAAAAGTAGAGGAAAAGGCTCCCCCTCGAGCCCATTATTCGGTGGCCACACCAAACTTTAAGTAACTTATTCTCGCCAGAGAAACCCCCCTCCGTTATCCTCGCCCTTGAAGAAGACCCTCCCCGAGTTCAGTCCTCGTCCATAAGGAAATAAGTAACGAAAGAGAAAAGCTCCTCCTCGAGCTCGTTACTCGGTGATCACACCGCACTCCAAGTTAACTTGATTTAAGAAACAAGTTCGACTCACTCTCGCCAGAGAGATCACGACTGCCTAGGTGTTGCATAAGGCACCATATTGGTTCTCGTTCTTGAAGAACCCTTCCCCCCCGGAAGAACGTGTGGACCCCCCAGCTGCCACCATCGCCAAAACAACCGTAGAATTTCGCCCATCTACAACTGGACACACGGCTCGCGTCGTGAGTCAATAACATTTCTGAGGCCCTTTAAACTCCACATGAGTCCGTAAGCCTAATTCTTATATTATTGTTTTGTGTAGAGAAAACGTTAACCAAATTTAGGAGGGTAAACTAATTTAATTAATTCTTGTTTATAATAATATTTAGAGTATTGCTGTAGTTAATGTATAAAGGTTGTGTATTCAATGGTTAAAGATAAAATATAAGTTTATTTTGGGATTAATGTTTGCTTCTCTTATATATATCCTTACGTGTTGCAGAACGGCTCTGTTCTTTAAGATATTCTTATAATATCAATATATTAGACACTCTTAGCACTCTTAGAATAGAACAAAAAAAAAGAGGGGGCATTCTACGACACTAAATAAAAGTGGTGTCAGGTAAGTAGGGTTTTTATCAGAAAGAATTCTACGACATATATATATATAATAAAAAACTCACAAAGTTGCACGTGAGGAAAGCAATAATATGAAAATTAACCCGCAGGAAAATGAAAAGATGAATCCACGCACTTTCAAACTATATTTGCAAGTGCTTGGATTCATTTTTTCATTTTCCTGTGGGTTAATTTATATATATATATATATATATATATATATATATATATATATATATATATATTAATGTTGAAATTCTAAATTTATGAATAAATTACCTTCAGATTCGGCAACTTCGGTTTTTTCAAACATTGTATTACACTATGAACCTCCTTCATAAGGCCAGTTCAAAAGTCACTCTACTCCTTTCCATAGGTTTCTGTACATTTTCGAATTCGTTTAGACCTGCAAAAGGCGAAATCACAACTATTTTGCCCGAGGAGGTTGGGAAACATTGTTAAATTCAGATTTAAATTTTCTGCCTTGAGATCGGCTTAAAAGCACCCGTTCCAGGGGTCTTTGAATCATGTTTCGCACGTTAACATTTTATTTAAACCAGATTGAACGAGA